>JAECXW010000419.1:2615000-3815000 GCA_018153365.1 Drosophila fuyamai | reverse complement strand
GGGGAGTTAGTCGCAGGGCAGAGTCTATAAGAAGGCCATGTCCTCACGGCTGGTTCCTCGGCTGATCCATTGAGCTCGGAGTCGTAGACCTCTTCGCGTTTGATTTGGGAGTCGGCCACCAAAATCTGAGACTCATGTGCCAAGGCGCCTTCCAAGTAAATGGACTGCGGCTCTGGCAAATTTTCTTCCAATTTGGACTGAAATTGGGAAGGATTAAACTTATTGTTTTGGGCCTAGCCTATTGAAAAGCAACATCATTATTGTGCAGCAAAGGGTTAATTTTCTTAACTCTAAAAATAAGAAATAAATAAAAATATTTCCCAGGTTTCTTACATTTTTCAAGACTTGGATTCTTTGTTTAACTGCCTGTTTTTTATAAACTTCTTAGCTACATACATATTTAAAAGTTAAATGATAAATTGGTATGATATTTTTAAGAGATATGCACCTTTTGCAAGGAATATGAAACCAATTTACCTTTTTAAAGCCGTATTTGGAACAAATGATATTTTACTATACAACACTATCATACAATATTAAATTGGCCATTTTTTTGAGATGGACTTCAAATACGAATTTTATCATTTTTGTTGTACTATTTTTTTATAACTTCACGAAAAATATAATCTTCCTTTCTTATTCACCTTATAGAGGTTGCTTTGTTAACATATGTATGTAGATGCTAAAGCTGCGCAAAATTAAAAAAAAAACTTGGTAATGTAATCCATGTAATGTAATGTTAACCAAATTCAAGTTACAAAATAAAATAGAAATGAAAACAGAAAAGGAACGTAATAACCCAACTTTCGTTATTGAAGTAAATCGTAAATCATTTTAAGGGTTTTTACAACTAATATTGATTATTGATACATATTGATTACAAGGTTTTGGAAAATTGAGAGGAAGGGAAGCCCGCGGAATTTCAATCAATAAGGAAAACATCAAACATTATCTATGTTTGACGTAGTGTTATTGGAACAGTTATAAACCATTTACAAGAGGTCAATTTGTTGGCACGCAATCAATCATAGAAGATCACTTGAAGTTAGTGCTGGGACGATTAGTTGGGAACTGATTGGGTGTGCGGCGGTGGCACTTACATGTTCGCTTGGCGCTCGGAAAACAGGCGTTGGAGGGCGTCCAGTCCACTTGTGGCCGCCCTCGCAACTGGCTGTTAACTCCATGCCCAGTACCTGCGATTATTTACGTGAACAGATCTACAGGTGCAATGTGCAATATGATAGGGCCTACCGTTAGTTCCCGCTCAGCGCTCAGATCCCGGCGCCTCCTGCCTCCCTTCGCCGCCGTCTCCGGATTTTGGTCGGTGTTTGCATGTCCGTTGGAAAGGATGTCTTGCTTGTCTAGTTGCTCTCTCGTTTTTTCGTTGTCGTTTTTCTGCATGGGATACACGGGTTAGAACACATTCTCCATAGGCAGCATAAGAATCTGAGATCTAAGCAATTCTACAGCCTCAAAACGTAAAATAATAAACGATTTAATTACTTCAATTCGTTGTGGTTAGGTGAAACGCAACAAAACTCAATTAGTCGAAGGATCTTGGTTAACAAACAAAAAGATTAAGTGCCCGGACACACGCGTGCATCCGGGAGATTTGGTTCAAGGATTGCCGTGCCGGACCCTTTGACGGTCTCTAACCTTATTCGAATCAGTTTCAGTATCGCTCGTCGCCCTCTGCTTGTCTTGGCCATTCAATTGCTCGTCGGCCGCGTCTATCAAACCTTGTATGGCCGTAACGACTAAGCCCAAAAAATTTGATTTTCATTTGGTTTTACACACACGTTTGTGAGAAACGAAACATGAAAAACGTAGAAACGACAGAGAGTGAATATTTATATAGTAGTTTCTGTAGCTTAAACGATGGAATGAGTTTTGCGATTATCTTAATTGGCAATGTGATGTTTCGGTCGCTAGAGAAAGTGTTCGAATAGATTTCGAAAAAAGACTTGCTTGAATCGTAAAATATGTCCCCATCAAAAGAGTTTAGTTGAGATTGAGAGTACTCAGATGCATACACATTCAGACGGGGTTCGTTAGTATAGTGATAGTGGGTGGAAGGATATGGAAGTATATCGCATGCCGACAGCAGACAAGCAGGTTAAAACAGAGACAGAGTCGGGAGAAGTCCGCGATCCATGCACTTGTTAGAAATATTATAGATAGCAATAGTGATAGCAAACAGGATGTACACATAAGAACTGGGGGATGTCGGGGCAGGGAGCGGGGAGCAGAAAGAAACCATTCCGAGGATTCAGCTATCCACTAGAAACCAAAACAGTCAAAACAATCTATTTGCTGGCTTGTACTTAGTTGTGATCTGAGTTGTTGGTCTGATTTTGGTCTGTTTACTGGTTTACTGGTTTACTGGTCTGATTCTATGTGAACTGAATGATGGTTATTTGGTTTTGTCTTAGAAGTTTGGCTGCCGCTTGAGAAACTTCATGGCAATCATCTTGAAAATGAGAACACAAAAAGGACAGAAATATTATTAAAATGATGGCGAACGGCGCACGATGGCCAACTAAATGCACTACGGTGATGTACTAAATGTATCTGAATCGGTAATCGGTATCATTAGCTGTAATTGGTATCTGTATCCGTGTCTGGTGTCCACATGTCGATGGCGATGGCGATGTCGATGTCGATGCTAACCTTTGCCTCATACTGATCGGTGTTCATTTCGGCCACCAGCTGGGCCATCGCCCGCTCCGTGTTCTCGAGCTTCTGGCGCAGCTTCTCGATCTCCATCAGCTGCTCGGCCTCCTTCTGCTGCTGGAGCTGCTTCAGCGAGGTGGACAGGCTGCTGGCCACCTCGGTGGCCGACAGACTGGCGTTCAGGAGCTCCTTTTCGGTGTCCTTGGCGACCGGCGACTTCACGGCGGCTGCGGCAGCTCCTATAAAATTGGCGTACGATTTGGCTTTGAGTTTCATAATCAGGGCCGAGAGAGAGAGGTCAAACGAGACTAACGAAACTAATGGTGTATTTACACGGGTAGGAATGTCAAACAAAATATATAATGAAAGTGAGGGGGCGTGACTCAATCCATGGAGGCGTGATTGATTTGGGGTTAGTAAATACATATAGATTACACAACATCTAGAATAAGTACATCTAGGTAAATGAATAGAAACACATATTCGCTACGATACTAAACCAAATGAGGAGGACATATTTCAAAAATCAAAAGGCCTTCGTCGAGGTCTAGAAACTGAAGACATGAACAGAACTCTATGGTCGTCGGAACCATCTGGCTTACTTGTCTGATGCTCTCGCCAGCCTTATATCGTAGGATGATTTTTGGAGTGCGTGGGCGGAAGCAGAAGAGTACAAAATGAGTTTTTCGGTTAGGATCGACTAGTGAGTGCGGTGGCTAGTGTGTGTCGAACTACGAGAGTAATCAACCGGAAGGTGAGATCCGGATCGGACTGGCACTCACCCAATTTGCTGCTATTTCCAATTTCCTCCACCTGACTGTGGTTCTGTTGTCCGAAGACCTCCTGGCGGAAGGCAGGATTCGAAGGTGCTGGTCCGTACGGATCATTGGGAACTTGTTTCTTGAACATTATCTAAGAGGAAGAGGGTTAACTTTTTGCTTTATTAGAGACATATTTACGGACTCACCTTCATCAGTGTGTAGCCGAAGAACACTACGATTCCGATCGTGTAAAGTGGCATCAGGAATCCCATGCTACTTCCGCCTCTCTGCTGCGGTTGGTGCAGTGCTCCGGCTCCCATGGGCGGACGCATCCCAGGAATGGGTCCGGGCTGGAAATTAAAATAAAATATAGTCATTAAATAATTTATAGTGGCTATCACAGCGGCCTTACAAAAAAACCTAAAAAACAAGAAAGGAAAGCTAACTTCGGGCGGAGCCGAAGTTGATATACCCTTGCAGAATATTCTGTAATAATATTCTCCAAAATTATTCATATAATGCATTCTAAATACTCATAAAAATCCCAACTTCCTAACTTTAAAAACACCAAAGTTATGGCATTTTCAATAGTTCAGTTATATGGCAGCTATAGGATATAGTCGGCCGATCCCTATAAAGTTTGGTAGGTCGGATTGATTGGCCAAATATAAAACTCATAGAAAATCCCAACTTCCTAACTTTAAAACAAGTGAGAACGCTATAGTCGAGTGCCTCGACTATTAGATACCCGTTACTCAGTTCAAATTGAATTTGGCGATCTCTTAGAGCTGGCAGCTTTACCGCACGAGCATCAGCACCAGCGCTTCTTTAGCGCAGGCAGCTTTTGTCCTGCACCAACAGCTGTGTTTATGTTTATGTTTTTGAGTGCAATGTACATACATACATACACACATACGCCATTGTTTGACTCAGACCTCCAATTTGGCTAACTTGATTTGATTTGCATAGTTCTTGGGATATATGTAGTTCGGTATTGACAAATGAAAACCATCGCTATTTCCTTTAATAGAAATCCTTATCGAGAATTAACGTTGACTCTGTTGAGCACCTTGGCCAGCTGTTCCAAAGTCATCCGTTAGATGGCGCTATGAAAGGCGGAAATGTAGGCGCTAGCCAGGCTTAAGCGTTTAATGGGTTTTTGGGCGTTAGAGTGGGCGTGGCAAACTTGTATTAGGCCAATCGATAGGTATTGACGAAACAAATACATTTCAATTAAAATTTTCATAATAGCATCAAAACTGTGGCCACAGCTTGTCGCTTGGGGGCGTCAGAGGGGGCGTGGCACCATTTTGAAACTAACTTGCGCTGCGTAGGAAATCCTAAAATCTATATGCAAAATGCCAATCTTCTAGCTTTTATAGTTTCCGAGATCTCAGCGTTCATACGGACAGACAGACGGACAGACAGACAGACGGACAGACGGACATGGCTAGATCGACTCGGCTAGTGATCCTGAACAAGAATATATATACTTTTAAGGGTCGGAAACACTTTTACTCTACGAGTAACGGGTATAAACACCAATGTTATGGTATTTCCTATCGTTATATGGGAGCTATAGGATATAATACCCTCTGCAAGGGTATAAAAAGGAGGAAATTTCTATAGTAGTATGATATTTTAGGTATTGTTTACAAATATTGTAAGTAATATATTTGTAAGTTTACCCATAAAAATTAGAAATCGTTTTTGCTAAATTTAAGTCTCTTCTCACATCCTCTTTATGATCACAAAATCTGAATTGTCTGTCTTATCCGAAAGAAATCAATCTGATCTAAAACTGCAATAAATAAACTTTTTTAAAAAGTGTGTACCTAGATTTAACTGAAAAAAACACTACGTGTCAATATAAACGATATGCAGGGGCAGACATGGCAAACATTTTATTGGCAAACAAAGTCGTAATTCTTGTGATTTTCACCTGTAATCATAAAAATCACGTATCCGCCCCGATGTATTCTGACATGGGCAGCGTACAGCTGATTTGTGCTCTTCGGCCATTTCGACCATCTTGTTGGTATAGACGAGAGCGAAATGGAACTGGCGCATTGAATTTGGCACAAGTTCAATATGTAGAAGCACATTCTGCCGATCTCCCACTCATCCTTTACAGATTCTTTTTGTGTTTTCTTTAGCGCTGTCTTTTGCCTTCAATTTGCGTGCAGTGTCATAAAAACAAAAACCCGAGTCCAAATAAAATAAACGTTTCGGCTATTTATAAATGACTTCCAACGCGAGCGCGGATGTGTCTCATCATAATCATTGCGACCACAGCCGCCGAAATATATAATTGTGGATTTATCATCCGGAGAAAATGCAAACCGTGTGGTTATCGCGTAACTTACCCGTCCCTCCACGATCCGCGGAGGCGGATTACTGGGCGAACTTTTCCGCTCCACGATCGGAACTGTGGGCGTGGCGGGAATGGCGCGACCCCGCTCTCGCATGGCCTGGTATATGGATTCCGGATGCAGGTGGGCTGGACGCTCCTGGCGCAGACCTGGCAAGATTACGGATTTATTGATAAGATTTTAGATTTAGATTTAATGGTAGAAAACGAAATTTGGTTAGAAACAGTGGTTATACATTTTATCTGTTAACTTTCTGCAAATTCATTTGCAAAAAGTTCGCTGGCATTAGCCTTTCTCCTTAAAACAAAACATTAAATTCAATTTTAGTAATCATCTAAATAGTAAGGTTATACTAACGTATGTATGTATGTCAAAAATTTAAATAACGTTTACTGACATACAACTTTTTTAGGACGAAAAATGATTGCCCCACCGAATTTATAGTAAAAATGTTAAAAAATAATATTTATATATTTATATTTTATAGACCTCATAAAACAACCTTTTAAACATATTTTGAAGTTATCTCATAAGATTTTATTTATTACAAGTGTGAAACTTGTGGACCTGTAGCTCTTATTCGAAACTTATAATGACCTTTTCATTTTAAGACCTGATAATTTAAAATTTCCGATAAAAATTCCAATCCTTCATAACATAAAAACTTACGAAATAATTATACCAGCTCGCTCCGAAGTAATTAGAAAAATAAATTCAACCCAAAAACAATAAAACCCTCCTAATACCAAATCAAGAAAAAGGTGATCGTAGGATTGAAGAGACAAATAAAAATGACTTACTCTATAAGGTGGAAAACGTTAGATAGTTAGTTAAGCTTTTTTATTTTTTAAGCCAAGCTCGGTTAGTGAAAGAAATTAGTAGAACAACATTGCACCACATACTTATTTCGCCCGTGTAAACATTGATTTGTTTGCGGTACAAATGAGGACCAAAGGGCTCTTCGACAGTGTCCTTCTTCGAAACATTCATGAACTGCTCCCTGTCAAGCACGACGTCACAACATCCTACAACATCAACAGCGCACACATAAAAAAGTAACCCACATACGAAAATAAAAATTAAATTATAAAATTATTTTAAAAATAATTAAATATTCAAGAAAGAAACTAGTTTTTAAATAAGAGTTATTTTGCTTAAAAAACAAATAATAAAAAGATAATATTTTCTTTTTTCTAACGTGTTTTTTTTGCTAGGTTTTTTTTTAATTAACCGCTAGTGTTTACTCAAGTTGATTGACCATTTACAGTAAAATCTCTTTTAAAACGAAAGCACTATTTTTAAATTTGAACAATTCCTTTAATACAATTGTGGATCCTTTGTATGATTCGCCTGGGAGAGTTTAATCTAAAAGAAATAAAATCTGATAACTCACCGCCGGGTGCGGCTCGCTGATCCTTGACAGGTTGTTTGGGCGGCGGAACACCGCCGAACATCATGGGATGGAAGACCTTCGGCCACAGGATGGCGATGCATCCGATCACGGTGACGATGATCAGGGCGGTCTTCTTGGGCGTCATGCCCTCCTCGACGACGGGAGGTCGCTGCTTCGACGTGGCTGTTGCGGGCATTTTGCGGTCGGTTAAAATCTCGGTTCTGTTTCGTTTGGCTATTTGTGGTGGCTAAAGCTAGATCCTAAGGCAACTCTCCTTATATATTCCTGATTGGTTCGTTGGTAGCTCTCGGCGAGCTGTTGACTATGCGATGTGCTTCCAGTGTTTGGTTAACTTTGACATTGGCTCATGTTGGTTAGTTGGTTTCTGTACGTTTAAAGCATTATCTGAAAGATACATAGATGCATAATGTGGTTGGTTACGCGCTTCAGTTGACCGCTCCGGCCCTTCGTAACTATTGTGTTCACATCACTGGTCACGAATCACAGCGCAAAATGCTGTATACGTTTAAATATTGTTGCGGGAAAACAAAAAAGTTTATTACATAAATAGCGGTCCCGATCTTTTTTTATTTTTAGCTCGCGCAATTCGCTCTTTTCGGCCCGTCTAATAATTCTTTATTGTTTTCACTTTTCCTAGCACACAAATCACAGGGGCTCTTCAAATCAATAACCGCCTAAATAATATTGGATGCTTCTCCAAAAACGCTTGGATTTTGGCTTAGGGCAATGCTTCCTGGATGCAGGAGACCTGGGAACTGGACAGAGCGAGTGCTTACGCAAAGTTCGAATGTTGTTCCCGAACTGGCAGGCAAATTTTTGAAACTATTAGCCAATTTTCGGCAGATCAGTTCAGAAGACCCCGACACGACGAAAGCTATTCGGGCGCTCTCTTCCTCATAATCGCCTTCGAACATTATTTTCCTTTATTTTGCGGCAATATTAGATCAGACAGTATAATGAGTGCGACAAAGTGATTTGCAGCTTGGGCCTGCACCGGGAATTTCCGAGAGCTGTCCGCCAAACATACAGCCGCAGTCAAAACTTTATCATTCTATAATTGTTCTGAACAATTTTTTCCGTTCCAAAACTTTGTTTAAAATTAATTTTGTTAGCACCCCAGTAAGTAAAGATTTAAACAAATAGAAATCTTGTAACTATTAATTTTATGATGTCTCCATTTTGGTCAAACAAAGATTGTATTCGATTTAATACAGAAATAACTTAAAATTATAAAATTTTTATAAAAATCAAAACCGACAATTTGATTAAAAATATTTTATATACGTTCAGCTTGCTACAGTCAATCATGGGATTCGCTTTATGAATACAGTCACATACCAAAACAAATTGTTCTTTCGTTGAAAGGGTAGAAAAAACTATCCAAATTATTAAGTAACTTAAACTCATCTATCAGGTTAATAATTTAAACTTGTAAGGTTTATTTGATGTTTTTCATTTTAGCATCAGCAAATATAGGTATTTGGCTTATACGAGTCAACTGAATTTGCTTGTCATTAACGGGTACTAAGATTATTAAGCATACAACAAAAAAATTTAATATCAGCAAAAACAGTAAAAACAGTAAAAAGAAAATGAAATCATCACTGCTAATTTGTTAACCACCACTGTACGTACATATGCGAAATGTTCATGTTTTGATATTTCCAACTCGCAGCTTCTCCTCTCTTGTTATCATGCATACACAACCACTGCTAAGTATTATGAGTTTTCCCAACAATTTCCATTTCGCTTTCGAACGCACTGACTGGCAAACGGCGAAAGTAAAATTGTTTAAACGTGCACTTCTGCTATTTTCACTATTGTAGCTTTTCTATTTTGGCCACCTGGATTTTTATTTTTATTTTCTTGGCAACCTCTGAATTTCGGCCAGTACTCTTAACGCTTTTATTTTTGGAGGTACGGCATTGTAAGTGGGTTCAATGCCGTTCGTCTTAAGACTCATCACTTATTTTTAAAATTATAAATTCAAAGCGTGGAGATTTCGCACCTATGTCCTTGGCATTCTTTTCAAGTTCCGAAACACTTTTACATTATATATTTACCAGTATTGTTATTTGGCTAAATTTCAAAATTCGTTTTCCTTATCTAATTACGGCTAATTTCAAACTGTTTGTTTGTCGTTATAAATTTCTTTGCCACGAAGAAAGCAGCAGCAGTAAAAATTGATTTTTCAGACGGACGAACGGAGATGGGCAGCACTGCCCGCCAGTCGATACTCTGTTGTTGTCGATACTATCTAGTCAGTCGCAACAAATAATGAATTTCCACCGCTCTTCCATAATTAAATTGTGTCAAGCTGAGAAACATTACTGTAATAAAGGATAATTAGCAAATAGTTACAAGTTAAGCCTGTTACATATTTTATCCATTTACTGGTTCAGTAAATAAACGGTCACAAAAAGTGTTTTCTTAAGAAAATAGAAAAACTTGTAAAAATTTCGCAATTTTCAAATCAAAAATCATAGCATTATCATAATTAGCAAGCCACAAGCTTTCGTTATAACTTAAATATCATAGCTGTTTCATTTAGTTTATTTAAAAACATGTAAACAAGCAAAATTCCATAGGCTAGTGGAAACAGGTCAATGCACTGCTTAAATTGGAATTTTCTCGCTATTTAATATGGTCACACTAATGTTTTCATCTCCTTTGTGTTATAAAATTAACAATTTATAAATACGCATTTTCTGCTGAGCCACTGAACATCGCCGTGACTTTCGAGAATACCACCGCATCGAAAACTTAAAGTCGAATAAATTCAAAGTCGAGAGTAAACGTGCGCCTGGCGTGGCTGGTTTCTAGGCTTTCTCCCACGAAACTGGAGCTAACAATGGACAATGAGTCGTGGGCCTGTTCGTCGGTGGAGAAGGACCTGACCCGCGTGGTCTCCAAGTTGGAGCAGCTCCATGAGAACGCGGCGGCGGACATCGGGGACATAGCCACGCAGATGTCCGAGTTGGTCGAAGTACTCAGCAGGGCGGAGCAGCTGGTGACCACTCTGAACTCGAGCACCCAGGTGTCACAGGACGACCCCATGGGCGATGGGGTGAGCATGCAGGTGGAGACAGAACCGACGGCTCCACAGCGGCTAACCGAGCGCCAGATGGAGAGCATCCGGAAGGCCATCAGCAGGTGCAATGAACGCGTCCAAAAGCTGTCCACGGAGCACCGCGATCTGCACGGGTCCATCTCGAAGATCGGCAAAGCAATTGATCGCAACTTCAGCGCCGATTTCACGTCCACAATGCGCGTGGACGTCCTGCAGGACGAAGAGAACCTGATGCTACTTAACAAGGCCATTGCCAAACACTACTGCCGCCAGGGCATGGACGATGTGGCCCGCACCCTGATCCGCGAGTGCAAGATGTCGGCGGAGCATGCCCAGGATGTCTTTGACTCGGAGCGTGAGTTCGCCGACATCTACGGCATGTGGGTGAAGATCCAGAAGCGGGATCTAAGCGACGCCCTAACGTGGGCTAAGATGTACTCGCAGCAGCTGAGCGACCGCCACTCTCTAATTGAGTTCCGGCTGCACCGCATGCGCTTCATGCAACTGGTCTCCTACGGATTGGAGTCGCAGCGCGAGGCCATCTGCTATGCCCGGCTGAACTTCAAGAAGTTTGCCTTGCGATACGAGCATGAGATAGCCAATCTAATGGCCAGTTTCATTTATCTGCCTAGTGGACTGGAGAACTCGCCGTACAAGCACTTTCTGGGCCAGGAAATGTGGACCGAGCTGTCGTTCATTTTCCTTAAGGACGCCTGCCAGCTGCTGGGCATCAGTAAGAACTCGGCCCTGTCCGTCGTGGTCAACGCCGGATGCACTGCCCTGCCCGCCCTGCTCAACATCAAGCAGGTGATGCAGTCGCGCCAAGTGCTGGGCATGTGGAACGGCTGCGACGAACTGCCCATCGAAATCGATCTCCAGCCGGAATTCCGATTCCACTCGATTTTCGCCTGCCCCATCCTGCGCCAGCAGACCTCCGAGGATAACCCGCCCAAGAAGTTGACCTGCGGGCACGTCATCTCCAACGATGCCCTGCACAAGCTGAGCAATGGACACATACTCAAGTGCCCGTACTGCCCCGTGGAGCAGAATGCCGAGGAGGCTGTTCGCATCTACTTTTAAGCCACATCTATGTAATCGCCCTATGATAATCACCACTACCTTTACGGCTAGGCTCAGGCAGTTCGAAGACTGGTGTTGGTTGGCCGGCTTTCCTTAACAAATCGTAATCATTTTAAAATAGCTGCTTAGATTCATGTTCTTAGACAAATTCGCAGAGCGTAGTCGAACCTCCTGGGCCGTGTGCTAAGCGTGTTTTCCCACATCCTAACTGACAATTTAGATTTAAAATATATATACTGTGTATTTAAAGCAAACGACGAGTGTGTTTTTATGTAGAATCCATGTTTAATTAAATATGAATCGTCTGAAGTGCACTAATTAGTGCCTATGCTTGTGCTTGTGCTTGTCGCTGCGGTGTCTCGGAGGGGATGCCTCTTCCCTTCGAGAAGACCGCGAAGCGAAGGATGTTGGAGAACTGCGTGAGCGGGAGGACGTGGAGGCCGGGCTCTCATAACGGGAACTGCGAGAAGATCGCTCTGCATACCGCTTCGGAGATCCAGATGGACTGCGCGACCGGTTACGTTTTGAGGTTTTTGAGGACCGGGAGTTATCCGGCGAGTAGTCCCGACGTTTGGGCTCTGCAGCGGCGTAGGGTGAATGCGACCGTTTGCCCAAACTGCTGCTGTACTGGGCTGAACTTTCACTGACCTTGGAGCCCTTTGATTTGGTGTTCATGTAGCTCAGAGGAGAGTCCACTGCAGATTCAGATCTTGAGTCCTAAATTTAAAAATTCAGTGAATTTAAAGCAATTTATTATATGTAATAAGATTTACCTGTTTCAGCAATCGCTTTCGGAAATATTCTACTTGCTGGGGAACACTCCAGCCGGGTTCAACGCGACGTTTTCCGGACTCCAGTTCGTCCTGATACTGAATTGCTTTTAATTCAATATCCCTTAACTTTTGTCTCTTCTCTTCGTTGAACTTCTGCGAGTTGTCATCATCGCTTTCGTCATCTGAGCTGAAAAACTTGGGGGGATCTGGCGGATCGAGTGTGTCCCACTTGCTGGTTGTGATGGCCTGCGCCTCTACTTGCTGGGGGTCAACCGTTTCCCACTTAGAGGGAATGAATCCGGGCATTTTGGGAGCAGGCTTGGTTTCTTTTTCGAGCGGTATTCCGTCAAGGTCCTCATCAACTGGAGTTTGATATTATGTATTAATATATAGTTGGTTTAATTACTTGTAGAGGCTTACAAGGTACGCCATCGATTTCATCGAGGTATTCATCTCTCTTGGGCGTTTCACGTTTTGGTGTAGCAGCATCCGGATCGGGCAACGCCCGCTTCAAGGCGCTCTTAAGTAAAGCGGCTCCATCTAGTGGAACCCCGTCCAGGTCTTCATCGTCCTTCTCCTCTCCAGAGAGGGGGGCACCGTCAATATCTTCGTCTAGGGCCTCATCAGACCGTGTTTCCTCAGCTTGAGGAGAAGAACTTACTGGCATGACGTACTAAACACGAATCGTAAATATAATACCTATATAATTCATGGTAAAAGACAAAAACTTACCGGTTTGCCCAGGAATTTAGCTGTCAGCTGAGCCAAAAATTCTTTGGGATAGATTGTCCATTCCTCCCAGGTGCGAATTACATTGCAAACTCTGGATTTAAAGCCTTCCGCTTTTAATCGACTCTCAATGTTCTGGTAGTAATTGTGCAGATTTTCGAAGATATCTACCAATTGCTTTTCCACACTAACAAAAAATAGTTACTCCAAAGTTTAGTCTCAACAGATTTTAAGAACTTACGACTTGCGAAAGAAGGAAGCATTGGCTACCTTAACCGTGCAATTATGCAGTATATCTGAGATCAGATACAATCTTGCTATCTTTTTTGAAGCCAGTGTATTCAAGTTGACCAGTGACTCTGCGATGCATTCGCATATTTCATCAGCAGCATCTGCATGTTCTATGCAAAAGATCATGGCATCGCCAATACGGGCGCGTTCCGGAGTTAGTTGTCTAATCAGATCCTCAAGTCTATCCCTTTGCCTGTGGAAATAAAGAAATTTATAGTGTATGCCCCAGAATGATATTCTTCTCTGAACTTACGCGTTGGACAAGGCTCCCTTGTGCACCACAGGAGCGTCCGGATCCACAACGAGCTCATCCGGCATGCCCTGAGTATAGAAGTTGGCAATCGGAGGTCGCCAGACCGGACCGTTTTTGAACATACGAAACTCATCCTCCCTCCACTCGTTCGGCGTGTCTCCCTGCAGCAGGGAAAAGAGCTTCCATCGATAATATATGTGAGCAGGACTCTCGTTGTCAAAGAGAAACGAGAACAGCGGATTTTCCATTTCACGAATCATGATCAAGGCCTCAAACATTGGTCCCTCGCGTATTACAAACTCGATCATCCGATGAATAACATTAAGCACAGCCCTGTAAGTATAATATAGATAAATTAGTTCCTATAAGTTAAATATTTTAAATGAAATACATACTTTTCTGTAGGAATATGTACTTTTACAACGCATTTAGCAAGTATCTGGAAAATAAAATTTGTATCTGCTATTTAGCTGGCAAAAACATTTTTCTTACCCTCTCCATGTTTTCCTTGTCCTCATCCTGGTTAAACTCCTTGTAGTTTTTCTTCGGTAAAACATCGGCTTCACTTGGAGGTGGTTGGGCGTTAAAGGGCAATCCAGATGGAGGCGGCGGAAGGGTCATTTCGAGCAAGGCTTGCGGAGCAAATATGGGCGTGTTCATTATGGGCACAGTTTTGCCTAAAAATAGGACATATTTAAGATGTATTTAAAAGACTTTCCACTAATTAATTAGGATGAGGCGAATAAAGGCCTTTTCATGTTCGTTTGAAAGATCTTAAATATTAAAGCTTGTAGATTACCCCATCCCAGACGCATCTCATAGCCCATGATGTAGCGTCCGTTCAGTGTCCTCAATGCCCTTTCAGCATCCTTGCGGCTCATGTAGGCCACGAAGCCGCAATTGCGTCCTCTCTGCTTTTCCTCTTCGGAGCGGGGCCACATGATCTTGATGCTGGCCAGTGGACCGTATCGCCCGAAAATTTCCATGAGCTGCTGCTCGGATATCTTGGGATTTAGGTTGCCCAGGTAAAGATTGGTGGTGTTTGGATCACCGGTATCGAAGGAGCCCGACTCCTTGGAGCTGTTGGAAGCCTGGGAGGTGGTGGAAGCACTGCTGCTGGGCACAGGAGCAGTCGCTGCCGCCGGCTGCTGAGCTGGCGGGGCATGGCTTACAGCCATGTGCTTGTACTTGTGACGCTCCTCGCGTTCCTCTTGGATTCTGAAAGCATTTAATACTTAATGGAGAAACTTTCGATGGAATACTAATAGAACTAACTGTCTCAGTTCCTCCTTGAACAGCTCCAAGTTGCTTTTTTTCTTTTCCTGATTTTTCTTTTTCATGGGACCGGGATCCTTTTTAAGATCTGAGGCTAAAGTTTTGGCATATTCCTCGACCTTATCGGAAGAGCTTTTGTCCAGCAGCTTGGAAGTGGGCTTGTAGAGCTTGCCCTTCTCCGACTTATCTTCCCGTCTGGATCCTGCATCGTAGGTGCCGGCTTTGACCCATACTTTGGAAGAGGGGGTGGGTGCCTCTTGGAAGGTCTCCACAAACTCTTTGAAGGCCTGAAAATCGTATCCGATTACTACCCGAGCTGGAAGGGTCCACGATATTGACTTACATGTGCCGCTGCAGCTGCATCCTCCTTTTTCTTCTGGTCCTCGATCTCCTTCTTGGACAATTGTCGCTTTGAGAATGTGCCCACCGTAAAAGCCTCGAGCTTCTTTTCGCTAATCCTCTGCAAACAAGGACGGAATGTGAATAACTCTCTTTCCCCGATATTTGGAAGATCTTTACCTTCAAGCTGGCCGATGTGGCAGCCGTTTCCTTGGATTTATTCACGGGTTTACTCATTTTTTCCAAGTCAATATTCTCATTTTCGCAGATACAAGTTACAAACTGCAAATGCCAGTGTGACCAGTGTAACTGCAGAGGTTTTATGATTACCGTTTTCGTCGAATACGGCACGATACAGCCGATAGTTGCACAACTCCCATCGCCAGCGCTATGTAAATTACTAAAAAAAAATATAGTTTTATCAAATAAATGCAAAATGGATATCTGCCGCCTGTGTTTACGCGGAGTGAGCGGCGCCCAGATGTGTCTACAGATCTTCGATGTGGACTCGGCGGAGAACAAGGTGGCGGAGGTGCTGCGCCAGCATTTCTGGTTTGAGGTGAGCGTAAGCCGCCTGCCCCTCACCCACTTACAACCCATTAATTTCACGGAATGCTCCTATTCGATCCCCAATCCCCGCAGGTTCTGCCCAACGACGAGATATCCAAGGTCATCTGCAACGTCTGCTGGACGCAGGTGTCCGAGTTTCACCAGTTCTACGTGTCCATACAGGAGGCGCAGGTGATCTACGCCACCACATCGAAGTTCAAGCAGGATCCGGAGATGGTGAACACCTCCTGGCCGGAGGAGGTGCTCATGCCGGCCGACGTGCTGGCCGTGGACAACGATGTGAGCGCCCAGCTGAACGTGAATCCGCTGGACGAGCTGGATCTGAGTCAGCCGTTGTCCCCGGAAGACAGCAAGGTGGGAATCAAAACCGAGCGGCAGTCCCCCGAAATGGACTTCGCTTTTGAGGACACCAATAATGATCACGACGAGGACTACGAGGACGACGAGGATGAAGACACCGACGACTTGATTGTGACACGGAGTGGACGGAAGCGCAAACGGGAGGTGGCCAAGCCAGCTAAGACGAAAAGGGCGGGTGCCGTGGGCAGGAAGAGCAAGGACAAGGTTGTGGCCAAACGGGGGCCAAACAAGAGGATATTCAAGATGGAGCGACTGCCACCGTTCTGCAAGGAGGACGAGGAACTGATCAAGCGCTACATAGTCATGGGCTGCGAGCTGTGCATATTCCTGGCCGAGGACTTTGACGGCATCCGCGAACACTTCAAGGATAAGCATCCGGATGAGAGGCCCTACATCAAGTGCTGCGGCCGCAAGCTCAACAAGCGCTGTCTCATCCAGGAGCATGCCCGGCGGCACGAGAATCCCGAATACATCAAGTGGGTGTCTTGTTTTACATGGCGATTTTTATAATACCCATTAATCTTTCTCGCCAGATGCAAGGACTGCGGCAAGGTGTTCGCCAATTCGAGCGTGCTGCGTGCCCACTGGCTGGTACACCATGTTCCCGACGAGGACTGCGACTTCCAGTGCGAGGACTGCGGCAAGCGCTTCTCGCGGCGCAATCTGCTCGAGCTGCATAAGGGCTCTCATGTGCCCGTGAACGAGCGCAAGTTCATCTGCCCCCAGTGCCCCAAACACAATGCGTACATATTTGCAGCCATTCAGTGTATCAGATGCTAATTCGCACTCCTTTCTACAGTTTCGCCACAGAGTACCACATGCAAGTCCACATCAGCATGCAGCATCGCAAGGCGGCCAACATCTGCCATGTGTGCGGCAAGAAGATCAAGGACAAGGCCGTCTTTGAGAAGCACGTTCGCCTGCACTTCGAGGAGAGTGGGCCTCGCATCAAGTGTCCGCGTCCGGACTGCGAGAGCTGGCTGAAGGACGAGGACAATCTCAAGCAGCATTTGAGGCGCCACAACGACGAGGGCAAACTGTTCATTTGCACGGAGTGTGGCAAGAGCTGCAAGAACTCTCGGGCGCTGATCGGTCACAAGCGCTATTCCCACTCGAATGTGATTTACACCTGCGAACAGTGTGGCAAAACCTTCAAGAAGGACATTAGCCTTAAGGTAGGATAGCACCTTTTGATCACTTAGTTTTTCTGAATGTGAAATAATTGATCCTTTCAGGAGCACATGGCACAGCACACTGGCGAGCCACTCTACAAATGTCCATTCTGTCCCCGCACCTTCAACTCGAACGCCAACATGCACTCTCACAAGAAGAAAATGCATCCAGTGGAGTGGGATATCTGGCGGAAGACGAAGACGGGTAGCTCCCAAAAAGTCCTGCCCAGCGCCCAAGTGGCTCAGATGTTCAGGGAAGATGCCGATGCTGCAGCTATTGCCAATGACTATTCAGCTTAGGCCCAGGAACGCTCAAGAAAGTCGATCCGCGGAACCATTGCTTAGTTTTTGATTTACCCTTGTTTGAAAACAAAATATATTTAATAGGAATTATTTGAAACACCGCTTTTCTTTGACTTGGTCGTCTTGGAAAACTAATTTTATTTTTCCAAGTCTCTTAGATATCTACTCGTTTGCTTAAAGAAAATCCAGCTATAACGATATCATTAAATGCAATTGGAGTTTGAATATCTTTTGACATTTTGGTAATTACCTTGTGACTCGTTCTATGCCCAAAAATTGGCAAAAAAATGGTGCTTTATAAACAGCGATTTCTTAATATTTAACTTCTAACTTAACTTCAAAAAAAAAATCAAATCCAAACAAAACAACTAAATCAAAAAAACAAAAAAATAAATCAAAGCCAAAAGCAAAGGAAGTGAGCTCTCAAAATACATAGTGTAAACGTCTTAAAGTTTGCACTTTAAAATGGTTTAATGGTTTGCGTCTGGACTAACTACCACTATAACAGTGGTCTGGGCACACTGACTGTAACAACAAATCAGCCTGCGTGGACAAACATAATATTGACTAAAAATGAATGTAAGTTATTTATTAACCACCCACTAGCAATGCTTTCACTATATTATATTGTTTGAACCCCGGCAGGAGTCCGAAATTCCGATCGACATTCACACCCTGAAGCTGCAGGATTGGCTTATCAGCCGAAGAATCGTGCCAAAGAATGTACAGCTGGAGGTTCGAGAAATCCACAATAAGATCAGCAGCGCGCTGCAGGACATGCCTTCCAATGACCAGCTGATCAAGCTGTTGGCCAGGACAAGTAGGTGCCCTGTGGCCACTGGACTTACCAGCTAACCTTACCTCCTCCTTGCAGATATCAACTACTACCACGTCAAGGAGATCATTGAGATCTTGAAGCAGACGGAGAAGGACACGAAAAGCGTATTCGGCACCTACGGCAGCCAGCGCATGAAGGACTGGCAAGAGATCAGCCGTCTGTACGAGAAGAACGCCACTTACCTGGCCGAAACGGCTCAGATCTTCGTGCGGAATGTGAACTACGAGATTCCAGGAGTGCGCAAGCAAATGGCCAAGCTGGAGCAGCAGACCGACGAGAGCCAGAAGCGAGCCCACGACATGAACAAACCGGAAAGCCAGCTCCTGGCCGAGCACGCAGCCCTTCTGGAGCAGCTGGGCGTCAAGGGGGACAACCTGCACGCTGAGTTCTTGGAGGTACTGGCTGGTCTGCCGGAGCTGTACGCCAAGTCCCTGGTCGACATCTCAAAGATCCAGCCGGGCATCGATCTGTACGCCGAGGTCAGTGGCCACAAGCAGGCGCTGCCCATCCTCAGCCACTTGGTCGAGTTCGGCAACACCACCGTTTACCAATACATCCACAAGGAAGCGCCCCTGGCCGTCGAGGAGCCGCCCATCCGACTGAACCTCAGCGAGGACATCGCCAGCAAGGATGACAATGCTGCCACTGAGATCGACTTCGGAACGGACGACAATGGCGGAACCTCCTCGACCGTTTCGGCGGAGATTATCGACTACGGAGACTTTGGCAGTGGCGACTTGCAGGAAAACGAAGGCGGCAACATCGACTGGGGCATCGAGAGCGCTCCCACCGATGCGGTGGAAATCAACTTTGACATTCCCGTCGAGGAGTACGGAATCGTGGTGGAGGGCACTGGCATGGACGGTGGCACTGCCAAGGGTGAGTTCTGCATTTCAAGGACTACCAATCCTTGTTAATACTCTTTTTGCTTCAGGCGATCAGGCCTACACTTTGCTGGACTCGCCGAGCTATCGCGACCGATTCCTGGATGAAATCTTTGAACTGGAGTCATTCCTGCGCCTGCGACTCTATGAGCTCAAGCAGTTGGAGTCTTCGAGCGACATCATGTTCTCCCTCATGGACAACATTGCCACCCACGACGCAGAGAGCATCAGGAAGATTCTTAGCTCCGTGGAGAAAATAATCCAGCAGACTTCTGATGAGCAGACGCGGCACCTCTTCCAGCTGAAGCACTCACCCAAATATGCCAATCTGCTGGCCGCCAAGCTGCAGCAAATGACCAAGGCCGTGGAGAAGTTGCGGTCCACACGGGATGCTCTCAAGAAGCGGGCCGTCGAGCTGCGGGAAGAGCGGCAGCAGCTGAATCCCGTCTTAGAGGAATTAATCGCCCAGACTCGCACTCTGCAGTCGCACATCGAGAAGGATATTTCCAAGCGGTACAAGAATCGGGTGGTTAATTTAATGGGAGGCGTTAACTAATGTAATGTGTTAAGTGTTTGTTAAATAATGTTTATTAATAAACTGATAACTGGGCAGGACAAAGATGGCTTTGTAAATTTTTTAAAAGAAGTTTATTTTTATTTTGCTATTTTTATTAAATATACAAATTTTATTTATATTGTGTTCTTTCTTTTTAATTGCCATTTTGCTTCTTTTTTGTATCCAGAATACAAACCTAATTTTAGTGAAGTTTGTTGTTGGTTTCATTTTTTTTTTTGCTTTTGTTTTGTTCATAAAAGTATGCTTACACATTTAACGTTTTAAACTTTCACTTAAATTTAAAATTCTTATGTTGCTGAATTTGAATAATGTGTAAAACAAGAACAACGCTGTGATTAACTTAAATGTTGGGGCCTGTCTTGAATTTAAGGAAATTCATCGAACAAAATGTAATAAATCGGAAGTAGAATGGGGGAGCTCAAAAAAAATCGGAAATGCTATAGAGTAGCTATACAAGGTTTGGGTGTAAAAAGCCACAAAATGTCGGGGTATACATTGGGATATCAACTAGACTTAGGCACTAATCTAACAAAAGTGTGGCTGGCGGTATTCAGCAGAAAGGCTTCATAAGTATAATCAATTCGTTAACTAAATAGAAAATAACAAGCACTATCGAAAATACAATTAATTATACGGGGAAGAGGCCTCATGATATGGTTACAACTTTGTGTGGCTCTAGGCCCGGGCTCAAAGCGTCGTGTACATTTGTTTTCTTTTGTTTCCGTTTGTGATGCATGACCCGACCCAAGCTCAAATCAATCATCTACAATATAGGGGTCTCTCGCGGTTTACATAGATATCATATGTATGAATAAATGTTGGATTGTTTTGATTATACATCAACGTACGTATTTGTGTAGTGTTGCATTTATAACTCGTATGGTAAATGTTAAATAAGCATAAAATTTGTTCGAAAGTTGCTTGTGGTCTGCCATTATTGTAGCTGCTTATCCTAATATATATGTTTCATATAATTTATATATATTTATTATTTATAGGTTTTAATTTAATTCTTGCTCTTGCTTTGCTTAGGTGCTACTATGTATATGTCTGAATTTATTTATGTATACATGCTTGTTTATTTGATGTATTTTGTAAATGATTACATTTTATACACGTATCATAGCGCCGGTCGGATTAGAAATTCTGAGCTCTTTCCGCTCTAATCTTTATGTTATTGCTCTTAATTTCAAAAAATATGTGGATTGCCCTATCTACAACTCCTCGCGTCCCACACATCCACCCTCCCCCTACACTTACAATCTAAGCGAACTTGTTCCGTATTCCGTTTCCTGTTTTCGGTTGTTTCTTCAATGAAAAACATCGCCTCTCTTGGCTGGCTCTGTCCACCAGCGATGGTGGTGATGGTGGTTCGGCTGCTGTGCTTGCTGCTGATGATGCTTCGACTGTCAATCGTTCTTCACTGGGTAGTAGATTAGATCCGGTTGCTGGCCATGCGGCGGCATTTGCTGCATCATGCCACCCATCATGGGTGGCAGCACACTCTTCGTATCGTCTCCCAGCATGGAATAGCCCACACCCACGCCTACTCCGACACCCACACCGACTCCAACTCCCGTGCGATCGTACACATTGCTGTGCGGCGCTGGCGGGGGCAGCAGATGCGGATGCAATGGCTGCTGTTGTTGCGGCTGCAGGCCATGTGGGTGGTAGGGTTGAAAGCTGTTTTGTTTTTGCTGCTCGCTGACCAGCTGGTCGCTCAGGTGCTGGTCATAGGCTCCTCCGTAAACGCTGCCTCCACTGCGCATCAAAGCGCTTGCATAGCCACCGGCGCCGTGATGTTGCTGTTGCGCCGCCTGCTGTTGCTGTTGCTGAGACGACGTCGTTTGTTGCTGCTGCATCAAGTCGAAATTGTACTCCATTGGCGCGGGATTTGTGTCAATGAGATTCGTGAGTATGCTGCCGATGTTATTGTAGTTGTGGGGATCACTCGCATTCGCTTGAGCCTGGGCCTGGGCCTGTTGCTGCTGTTGCGCCGCCTGCTGCTGCTGCTGTTGTTGTTGTGGTTGTTGCTGCTGCTGCTGTGGAGATTGGCTAAACCCAGGCGCCGGCCACATATGCTGGAAGCTCATCAGATCACCAGCGAGGGTTGGATCTGGTTGCTGCGGTTGAGGGTGTTGTTGCTGCTGCTGCTGGGGTTTGCTTACCGCTTGTTGCTGCTGCTGTGGAGAAGGCGGCACATTCATTGGAAGCCCTAGGAACTCGGCCGATTCCACTATATAGAATTTGTTATCTTTGAGCTCAACCTGCTGGTTGTTGGGTGGATTGCCAAAGTTCATGTTGCCCCAAGAGTCGGTGGCCTGTTGTTGCAAGAATTGCTGCTGCTGCTGTTGCTGCTGTTGTTGTTGTTGTACTGGAGCAGGTTGTGGCGACTGCAGTCTCGCATGCTGTGGGGAATGCGATGGTTGTTGGTGCTGCAATTGTTGGGCCGCAGGATGATGATGTAACGGCGATCGCTGGTTGTGGCGATGTTGCTGCTGCATCATCAGCTGGTGTTGATGGTGCATCTGGGGCATGTGGTGAGGGGAGCTGAAGTGTTGCTGCGACTGCTGTTGTTGCAGTTGCGAGGGATGCGGAGGATGAGGACTCTGAGGCGTGTGACTCCTCATGTGTTGCTGCTGTTGGGCAAGATGATGTTGTTGTTGTTGCTGCTGCTGAGGCTGTTGCTGTTGTTGCTGATACTGGCTAATCAGTTGATGCTGCTGATAGGCACCAGCTGCCGGGTTCGACTCAAAGTGAAATTGTCCATCCTGCCCGAAGCTATTCATGCGCTGCAGATGCAACTCTCCGGGTGCAACTCTGGGCTGTGGAGGAGCAGGCTGCTGTTGTTGTTGTTGTTGTTGCTGTTGTGTCGGCGGCGGCGTTGGATGTTGCTGGTGCAAGGCATTCTGAGGCTGCTGCTGTCCTGGCTGCTGTTTCTCCGCATTAAAGCTCTGATTGTACATGGAATTCTGCTGAGATTCGCTGGTCGACACCGAATGCTGCGACGTGGACGCCGTGGAGGATTGCGAGCTGTTGCTGCTGACCATGGCCGCATTGAACTGATCCTGCTGCAGGCAACCCGGAGTCGTCGAGACTGGCGGTGGCGGAGTCGGCGTGGCCGCGGCGCCTTTTTGCTGTTGCTGCTGGGAGGATGCTACTGCTGCGGCGGCGGCTGCTGCCTGCGCTTTCGCCTTACTGGTCACTGCTTTTTTGGTAGCTTTTACAGGCGGAGGACCTGGCATATCCGGCAAGCTACCCATTTCGGCTAAAAAGGAAATAGTATTTATTTAGTTTTTAGTCCATAGGAAGTTCTTCATGTCCATACCTTCTTCGTTTGCTTTGGGAAAGCGCTGCTTTCCCTTCTTAGGAGGTGGCGGCTCGTTTCCGTGCATTGTCTGCTTGTGGCGCACCAGATGCGTTTTCCACTTGAACGTCTAAAAGGGCAACAATATATGTTCATCATTAGGCGTGTGTAATTCTATAGTTTTTTTTTTAATATTTTTACTTTTAATAAATCAACAAAAAAATCGTGCTTAGTAAGCTCGTATTCAAAAATTGTAAAAGCTTGTATACCAAAAAAATATGGACGTCTGTCGATGAACGATTCGATTAATTTATTTGTATTAAAATTAATTAACTAAAAGGAAAGAAAATTAAACTTTGAGTTTTTTAATTCTACCCTAATTTATGTTTTTAAAACTAGTGAAAATAGAAATGTTCAATGGTTTGAAAAATTAAGTTTCTAAATTGACGCGTTACTTTTACGTTCCATAAGCAGATTTAAAGAACATATATGTAAATATATGTTAACCCAAATGTAGTATTCTAAAACCTTTACCTTTAAATAAAAATATAAATATAAGTAAGGTCTACCTGATCGCAGTAGTTGCAGCAGTGCGGCCTTTCCTCCGAGTGCGACGGCAGGTGCCGCTGGAGAGACTTGGCCGATCCGAAGCGCTTGCCGCACAGCGTGCACTTGCATTCGGATACGTCCACGTGGGCGTTACTGTAGTGCTCCTTGAGCGCGGGATATGTGAAGTAGGACGAGCCGCACAGGTCGCACACGTAGGGCCTTTTGATCTCGGTGTGCAGCTGCACGTGACGCTCCAGGTTGGCCTTCAGCGTGAAGCGGTTATGGCAAATGTGGCACTCGAAGAAGTTGTCGCGCTTGTGCACGCGGATGATGTGTTGGTACAGGGCGTTCTTCGACTGAAACTCCTCGCCGCACACCTCGCAGATGGCCCCATCGGCCTTGTGGCCCGTTTCCTCGAAGTGTTGCTGCAGTTTCTTTTGCGGAAACTTTAGCCCGCACTCGCCGCAGGGAAAGGCTGCAAAATAAATGAGGTTAGTCGACAGTTCAAAAGGTTTTTGGCAAGACTGATGCTGATTCCAAGGAACTCCGCCGGAGAACTTGGTGAAATTTACATTCACGGCGACTCACTTTTGATTTCCTTCTTGTTGTGCGACTCCACGTGGGCGTGGAACTGCTGCTTGCGTGAGTACGACTCCCCGCACGTCTCGCACACGAACGGAAACTCCTTCACATGCATGGTCCGGTTATGGTGTATTATTTCCTGAAAATGTATCAAATTAATAATGCAGTTTTAATAAGTAAATTTACCTATAGCTTAATAAAGTTATTTATGTTTAAAATGGTTGTCTAAGTTGTCAAGTTACCTCCAGCGTATTTCCATTTCGCTGACCGCAGTCGTGGCAGAAACCCGGATGCATCTTGTAGTGGTCCAGCAAGGACTTGCGCTTGCGATACGACTTGGGGCACAGCAGGCAGTTGTAGCTGGGCTTGTCCTTCTTGCTGCCAGGTGTCTGACCACCACTGCCTCCACTGCCGCTGCCGTGCTGCGAGGGCGGGGCCTGCAGGGAGGTGCTGCTGCTGCTGCCGCCGTCGATCAGTTGCTGCTTGGCCGCGTCCATCTCGTCCATGTCGTGGTCCAGGTCGTCGTCGTCCTCGTCAGGCGACAGGTCATTGTCGTCCAACTCCAGGGAGGAGTTCAGTTGACCGCTGACGGGAGGAGTGTCGCCCAAATTCGATAAGGCAGCCAAGGCTGGCATTTGACGACTGCCCATCATTGATGTTCCGTGTTGTGGGAAATCCTCCGACATCATCATCATCTGCCGCTGTTGGTGTGGCAGGGCCACATGCTGCTGCTGTTGCTGCATCATGCCGCCCATCATTGACAGGGGATTATTGCTTGAGTTGTAGAGCTTTTGCTGCTGGTGCATCTGAATCTCACTAGCGTGGACTGAACTGCCGCCAGGCATGATGACGTTGGGATTGCCATGAGGCTGCCCGCCCTTTGGGTCCCTGTTCTCCAAGGGCATGGACATGGGCAAGTGGTGAGATGGTTTCAAAGACGCCACCAACTGATCCTGCGCCTGCAGCGTCAGTTGCGGGCGGTGGAGACTGCCATTGTTGCTATTGTTATTATTATTGTTGCTGATGCTATTGCTTGACGTAAGGCCGTTGATCACAAGATTTGCGCTGCTGCTGCTACTTCTGAAAACAAAGAAACCACATAACAAGTCTATTAGACCAGGAATAGTTTTACACAGAAAAAAGTATAGGAATCTATTGAGAAAGTAATGCAGAAATACAAGGAAAACCAAATGTTTCCATTTCCCAAAATGCAAAAAGTGTTATTATACACCAAATTTAGAAGACTAAGCTAAATAAAAACTAAAAATTCAGAAGACATGATCAGAAATAGTTTTCATTCGATACGGGAGTTCCTTATGCCTTTTACAGACTAACAAAGTTAGAAAATTTTGAAAAAAATAATTCGTACATATTTTTAAAATGTTTTGGGCAGCTCTGTTATTATTTTGAGAAACGAGTAACTCAATGGAGAGTAAACTGAATTAAAAAAAAAAAAGTAAACACCTTTTCTGGAGAATTAGATAAAAATTAGACTTACAGGTGATGCGAATGATGACTATTGTTCTCCAGGATCACCCCGCTGATGCCATTCCCATTACCGCCACTCCCGCTACCGCTGCTGCTGCTGTTGCTGCTGTGTCCGCTGGCGCTGTTCACACTGCCCAAGGCACTGCCGGCGCCAGCCAGCATGTCATCGATCTCGGGTTCCATCTCCAGACCATCGATCAGACGTCCCGCGCCTACACCCTCGTCAATGAACTCCTCGAACTTCATAATCTCTTGAGCAGCCGATGACAGCTGCGATTCCGTTTCCGACTCCAGTTCGGAGTCGCCAAACGAGATGGCAGGCAGCTGCTGCTGCCGCTGGATCTCCTCCAGATGCTGCTGCTGCTGCTGAATCTCCTCCAGGTGCTGCTGTTCGTGCTGGATCTCCTCATGATTCTGCTGGGGCTGCTGCTGAACCTCCTCATCCCGCTGCAGCTCGCTCTGCTTCATCAAGATGACCAACTGGCGACGTTCTCTCTGGCGTCGCCACTCCTCCAGCCGCTGCTCGCGCAGCTCCTTTAGCACCCGCGCCGAGGGCGTGGTGCCCAGCAAGCGTCCGTTCACAACAAAGTTCTCGAAGAACTGCCGGAGGAAAGGCTTATGGTGCTGGCTGAGTGCCAGGCGGAGCAGAGCCCGGAACTGGGCCTTGAAGGCCCGCTCGCTGAACTCGCCGGTACTGTGATGATACCTCATCGTGTACTGGCTGTCCTCGTGAAAGACGTAGCCCTCGCCCAGCCGGCTGTGCTCCTCTTTCCGTCGCACACTCGCCACGGTCAGGTGCATATTGTTGGTTCGCTTTCGCTTGACCATCTTCCCATCGCTGCTGTTGCTGTTCGCCTCCTCGTCCTCGCCCTCGCCCAGCTGGTCCTCGTCCAAGAAGGTGGCCCCATATTTCCGCTTGACCAGCAGCGAAACGCCGGTCTGGATCAGGTCCAGCGGATCGCCGGGGCCCAGGGCCAGGGCGTCCACATTGTTGCCGGCATGGAACTGCAGGGAAGACGAGTTCTGGGTGTCCGCATCGTCGAGGAAGTCCTCCTCCTCCTCCTCGAGGCATAGGAACTCCTCCTTGCAGATGATCTTCTCGAAGTTCTGGTTCAGGTCCGTCGATCCCGCCTCCTCATCCTCGTTCTCGCGCTTGATCTCCGCCTCGCAGCCAGGCTCCTTCTTCTCCTTCTTGGCGGTCAGCAGCAGCTGGAGCTGCTTCGTCCTCGCTAGCTCGTGCTGCTGCGCCTTTTCGCCAACTCCTCCTCCTGTCCCGCCGGTGTCATTGGCTGTTGCTATGTGACTGAACAGATTCCTGACGACTTGGTCGCAGGCCTCCGGGTACTTGCACTTAAGCGTCTGCAGCAAGAATTGAATAGCATCGCACCGCAATGCCGTGTTGAGGCTGTCCAGTAGATTTAGTGATTGATCCACCTGAAAAATAATACAGTTCATTAGAAATTATTTTAATTTGTTCTATTGTTTGAAATATAGTAAATAGGAGTTATATAATTTTAAATAAAATATTAAATATTATGTAGAGAAGTTTAAATATAAATTTAATTTAATACTAATCTTATCTTGGTGCGTAACCCACACGTACATATTTACACACAGCTGTTAAGAACTTCTTTTTTTAACCATTACAAAAGAAACACACAATGCCATAAAAAATGTTGTCCTTATTATATTACAAAATCATTACTTTTTATTAAATACATTTTTTTAAAAAATTTCATCATGGTTCTGAATGATGATGAATGATGATTTGAGCATGTATTTAATAACATACTAATATTAAATATTATTATTAATAAATATATGTAGCATTAATATATTTTTTTATTCTTACACACTTAAAATTATATTAAATATTAAATAATTATTAATATTATTAACTATTAAATATTCAACTCCGAATCTCTGTGACGCCCCCATATAAGTGCGGCAACTGCTTTTTGACGGACTATTTATTTTCTCTTGTTAATTTACAAAGTATTAATTCCGAGTTTAACTTATGCGTGGTCAATACGTTTATCTAAACTGGGTTGTCTTCTTTAACTTTTTGTTTTAAGCCCACTGTGCTTAAATTATTGCGCTAGTGGAAAATAAATTACCAACTTCCGCTTCAAGCCGCCCATTTCCACGGGAAAAACAAAAACAAACTGCGGAATGTGGCGGGTGGGAATGACTGGTAGGGTTGCCACCTTAATACGGGCTATATGTTAGTCCCGCTAAAGGCCCAATTAGAATCGTCATTTGTTTCAATTAAGCGGCCGAACTCTCCCACAAAAACACCACACATACACGATGATAGAAATAACTGTCGTCAAACACAATTACTGATTATTATTTTCCAAACAATTTAATGCAATTAGAACGAGAGTGTGGGGGAGGAGGAAAAAGTGAGAATCGAGAGAGGTGGACCGCGCGCTTCAATGAAACGTAGACAGCACGGCGACAGCGACGCTGGCAGCGATGCCCGCGCAAGCGATTAGCACAACGCAAACACACACACATAGAAACAGCGAGCGAAGATGGCGAAAAATAGAAAAGAAAAACAAAAACAGCAACAGCGGAGGCAGAGGCAGAGGCAGAGAAATTAAAACAGCGCACAATTTGTGCTACTTTTTCCCATTCCACAATGTTGCTATTATGTATATATGTTTTGTACGGCGTGTGACTGTGTTTGTGTATTTGCAGCGATTTGTAGTTGTTACAAACACAATGTGGGGCTGCTCTCTTCCCTCTCTGGTCTCCTAACCCACCCACCCACTGTGCAAGAGGAAGAGAAAAAGGGGGGGGAAAATGGGTGGCGAAAGAAGGAGAAGGGGGAGTAAAAGTAAACGACGTCGCAACCCTGAAATGCTCTAAACGCCTTTGAATACACTATCTTTTCACAGATTAATGTTAAGTACTATTCTCAAATATTTAAAAAACATAAAATAAGAAATTTGGTACTGTAATTTTCAGACCACTGATTTTCAATATAATACAAGGGGATAACCTTAAAAAAGGCATTGGCATCTTTTTACACGCTTGAATACGCCTTAACGCCTTTTATCATAATTGAGTTAAAATTACGTTTTTGATTTTTCGATAATGTTTTTTGGGGAATCTTAATATAGAATAAAGTTAAAGTTCCCAAATAATCCAGTTTCTAATTAGTTGCTTCGGTAAGCTGGAAAAACTGTTTTATACAAATTAAATTTTCAGTTTTTAAGTTTTTACGCGGGTTAACTGTTTCCTCGTGTTCAGCAATTTTTTTTTTAATTTTCAACTATTTAGCGATTTAGTCGGCTAAGGAATAAAAGAGAAACAAAATGTTAAAATCCCATAAATGACGGTACACAAATTTTTAGTTATTATCAAAATTACCAAAAAACTTACATTTATCTTTATAATATCATCTGCCCAAATAAAATTATGACCAATACTGCGAGGGTATAAAAACCTCGGCATACCGAAGCAAACTTCTATTTTATATATTATTTTTGTGTTTTATATATATATATGTATATGCATCAAAAAGTTACTTATCAAACATTTGTTTTGTTTTGGTAAAATATAAAATATTTGCTGATATCGGATATCTCGTAGTATATGTCGTTAGATTGAGTTAAGAGTTATCCTTGAAATTGTTTGATATATACAAAATTTAGCCAAAATAACCTCGAATCAAATATATGAAATGAAATGAAAAGAATTAATTATGAAGTTCATTTTGAGGGGTTAAGCTGGCTACAAAGCGATTAAAGCAACAGAGAAATACTTTCTCCTAGACAAACTGCCTTAAATCAATCAACTTGAAATAAAAACAAAACGGTAATTCTTGACAAAAGATTTCGAATTTAGTATGCTAAGTGGCAGTTACTACATATATAATATCCCCACTCTATCTATGTGGCAACGCTGGGGCTGTGCGTTTTATTTGTCAATAAAGTTGTTGTAAATTTAGATTGCAGATAACGCAAACTTAATACAAGTACGAGCACATGGGCATGTAAGCATTTATAAACTTAACTCGTGTGTTTGTGGGGCAAGAGAAAATGAGAGAGCAGAAAATCGGGATAGAAAAGGTGGGAAAGAGCGCTTGAGAAAAGTACAATGCAAGAGAAAAGCAAATGCCATATTTAATTAGAATTTTTGTGTTCTAATTAAATGTTAGTTGGTGTGCGAGTAAGTGTTTCGTTGTGTGCGTTTATGCTCGGAGCTTTGTACATATGTTTAGAATAACTAAAAATACCCAAGTTAAAGATATTTTGTCTGGATTGGATTCGTTTTTTTGGGAAATATCCCTTGCAGGGTGTGGGCTGTTCGATAAGGGCATTTTTCGACTTGATTTATTCCGCTTTAGTTGCTGCACAGAAATATTTAGTTCGTTTGCAATTGTTATGTACCTGTTCATTTCTCACATAAAGACCCAAAGAGCTATCTTCAAAATACTTATGTACACATGAGCACATCCACACAATCGCTAGCACATATATATAGTGTTCGGATGGGTGAACCGTTAGAGACGGGGAGGTGGGGAGATGACGTTGACTGCATTTTTAGCAAAATTTATGTTATACATTTCGTATTTGCCATCTCCCTCGTACACATATTAAAGCTCTCAAAGTGGAACTCACACACACATGAACGTCCAAATAGTTGTACTAATCAAATAAAAATAGCATTTACATCGCCCTCTCTCTCTCTTTCCATTTTTTCAGAGTTTTATTAATGAAATTGGCACAGCAAAACACAGTGCAATCAATTCAAGTTTCGAGTGGAAGGGATGGAAAAACAACACACTCAATCCATGTCGTAAACTCAATTAAGAGCGATTAAAACTTTAATTGTATTACTGCAAAGCAGAATTAATTAAAAAACACAAATAGTGTTCCAATTCAAAAGGAATGGGAAAACTGAAATGGCTTTTTGCTCTGTGAGTGAAATGTGTAGCTTTAATTATTTTCTACACCTAAAACGGTTAATTTAAATCTTATTGACTACTTTCTTCTCTCTTAATTACAACAAAAACTTGCTCCACTGTGCAGTGCTGTTTACTATTCTTCTTCTTCCACTTGTGCTTTGCTTCGTACATTCGTACTCGATTGCCCTATCTCACTCGCACCTGCATATGAAATGCCTCGAATTTATATGCATGCAAGAGGAAAAGAGAACTCCCCATTCACTCACCCTCCCTCTCTCACCATCCTTTCCACTTCGCCCCATAAAACAACAACAACACACACACACATAAAAAGCAGGAGGGAGAGCAAGAAATACAATCAAACTCTTGCTCTTGGGGCTCAATTTGAGATTTGTTGTTGTTGCTGTTGGATTTTGTAGTATTTGTAGTTTTAGTATTTATGTAAATGTGCGCTTTGCTTGTGTGGCCAAAGTAAATGTAAATGTTGTTATAAACTAATAAAAATAAAAATAAATATTTTCTCGAAAATAACGAAGGAAAACAAAACAAAAGTGAATAATAGCAGTGATGAAATGGGTCGAAAAGTGGGGAGTCAAAATGAAAAGAGGGAAAGGGAGGGGGCTACAATTCATTTTAGAGGCAAATAGAAAAAACAAAAATAACATTATGTGGCACTCAACGAAAGGGGGAAAGAAAGGGGGAGAAAGAGGGCGCAGAAGGAAAGAGGAGGTAAATGGAAATGGGAGTGGTATGGGTTTGCCTTTGAATAGGGATAGTGGGAGTGGGCGGGATGGAGCAAAAGACTCGGCGGAAGTTCACACAGACACAGAGTGTATGTGTATTTTTGTGGGTGGGTGGAAATTGTGCAAGAAGCGATTGTGGGGGCTCTAAATCAACGGAGCTTTTAAAATAATAAAGCAAACAGAAATAGAGGGAATTTTTGAGAACCACCCTTCTTCTGGCAGCTACACTCGCCAAAAAAATACTCTGCATTTGCTTTCGTATTAATTCATTATTGGACCGCTTATTCCCGCTCAAACTCATTAGCTGCGTCTCTTTGTTTACTTCAGGTGCTTCGTAGTTCCAATTGGGAGGGGAGCATAAGGCGATTTGAATGGCAAAACTAAATTCAGTTTTATTTTAATCACTACGACCTTTTCACATTACAGCAACAACAATAAACAATAACAACGACTAAAAAACAACAATAAATACGGCCAGTGCACACTGTACTTCATTTGTTATCTGTTCCTCCACCTCCTCCTCTTCCATCGCGCTCTCGCTACCGCTCTCTTCCTGGCCTACGCATTACACGTTGTTTTGCTGCTCTCTCAATTAGACAGTCGCAGTCACACGGAATGTAGACTGCTTACGCACACACACACACCAGCTGCCAGTGTATGCGTACCTAATATGATGATAGGTAAGGGGAAAAGGAGACGGGGTAATGGTAAACATTATTTAATTACCAGTAATTTAAAATCCAACTGTGTAGTTTTGTTATCCATTTTGTTGTTGGCTTCTGCATTTGGCTGAATTTTATTTATACGTTTCACTCTCTCACACACACATTCACTCACACACACACGCGCACAGAATCTCACTCGCTCGCACACACACGGGTGCGGGTTTTTTTTTATTATTTCGATTTTTCTTTTAGCCCCTGCTTCGCGTTTCTTCTTTTGCTTCTTTGCTGTGGCTCAGCTCTTTTTTTGTGTTATTCCATTCTCCTCTCCTTTGCTTTTGGCTTTACGTACGTCGCTCTCGCTGTATTGACACAACATTGAGAAATTCCCATTGGTTTTTTCACATTTTTACGCTTAATGGGGGGAATTCGCAGATTTTGTTATTGCATAAAGCGAGAGCACAGGGAATATTTAACAACCTATTTAGCTCTAGGCTGCTTGCAACTTTCTGTGGCACACACACGCACGCACACACGCGCGCATGAAAAAATGTTTTCCAATCCTTCGTTTTCGCCACGCGTTTTACCCGCATTACTTTACTCGCTAATTACAAGAAAAGCCCTTCATAGAAACCGATGAACCGTTAGTTTAGCAAGTATAATTGAATCTTTTTTTAACAGCAACAGCAAATAAAAAGCGACGGAATTTTTCTCAAAATGTTTTGTACGGTATTTTTTTAGTGACTGCCCGAGGTTAGCCATTTTTAGTTGTTTTTCGGGGCGAATGGCCAGCGCGCGGCTATCGATAAATCGTCCACCCCTATTGCGAGTATGGCCATCCCTATTGGCAGAATGATTGTTGTTTTTTTTTGAAATTTTATTTCACACTCTCCGCATACAAAAATCAGGATAAACCCTTAATCAATAATTATGCATCCTTGGGATTACTTGGCCGGCTGCTTTGCTTGCTTCTCCTTTTTGGCAGCTTCAGCCTCCGCCTGCACCTTGTTATATTTCTCGATCAGCTTTTCAACATCGGTCTTCTCCAAAACACTATAAACGGTAGCGTTGTCCACACGCTGCAGCGTGGCCATCTCCACCTTTTCGGGGGTCAGCTTTGTGGTGTCCAGGGTCATGCTGAGCACCTTGACGGCCAGATCTTTGGCATCCTCCAGCGTCAGCTTAACATTCTCCTTGTCCGCCAGCTCCTGTTTTAGCATGGAGATCGCTGCTCCGAAGTTGTTGCCAATGCAGGTGGCCTTCCATCCTCCATAGTTGCCACTCGGATCGGACTGATATAGCTGGTAGCCATACTTGTTGTCCCAGCCCATGTAAAGCAGTGAAACTCCAAAGGGACGCTTTCCGCCGTACTGCGTGTACGCCTGTTTGATGTCGCACAGGTGCGAGACCAGCTGCTCGCAGGGAATCACCTCGCCATAGCTGAACTGGTAGCGCTGGGCAATCAGACGGAGCTCGGCGGTCAGCACGTTGGCATCGGAGGTGATGCCCGCCACCGAGCAGACCATGTTCCTAAGGGATGAACAGGGTTACGGTCAGTGGTAGATTTATAAACAAGTTTGTATGGAGGTAACATGAACATATATGTACATAGGTCTCTAGGAAGTTACAGTCGGTATAAATGATAAGTTGAACTCCCTGTTAATAAATGTACAACGAGTGAAAAACGTTCTTTGTGCCCTATTCTTGCTTAATTTTACACCACCTGGTTTAGTAAAGTTTTGAAGCAGTAAAAAGAATTCTTACAGACAAAATGTTTGGATGGAAGTGCAAATATGAAATCTATTTGTGAATTATTATAATTATTGTCAAACTTATTCGGGTAATAAAGGTAACCCCAACTGACTGAAATATTTGTTTCACTTTAAAATAACTTAATCCTGCCTTTGGATCAAGAACTAAGAACTAACGTTAAAAATAGGCAAGTAGTTTAAGGATTTTTCAGTTTAATGGAGGATGTCAATGCCTATGGCTATAGAATCTAATATTTAAAAAAGTGGAAAATACTTTTTATTACTGAGTAAACTAATTTAATGGGTTATTTTTAGTAAACATATCTTATTTAAATGATTATTGCAAAATGGAAACCAAATTTAAGATCCGGTGTTCCAACATATTCTTGTGATTTAGAGTAAAAAGTACTACTATCACTATACAACACTTTCAAGAATCGATGTAAATCAAAGGAATAGGTGTATAGTGGCCCTTGGCTCTAATCCTCATGGATTTATATCTACTTCTTCAGCCGGTTGAAATAAGAACATAACTAATTTAAAAGACAACTTCCAATCTGGAGGTTCTAACTCATTAGAGTAATGCACTTTTTGTAAATTTGTTTGTGCAGACTATTAAAAAAAGTACTATCTATTAGTATAATCAAAAGAATACTATCTCGGTGGCCAAACGAAATCCTCCACATTCTCTACTCCAGAAACCGGAATCACAACTCACTCATTCAGGCGGTAGATCTTCTCCGAGGGAATGGCGCTGTCCAGCAGTTTGTTTGTGCTGCGGCACTCTGCGGCCAACAGGATGCCGTCCTCGGCCAGGATGCCTAAGCAGGTTCCGGCATGGGAAATGGCCTCCATGGCGTACTCCACCTGGTACAAACGGCCCTCCGGCGAGAAGATCGTGGTGCGGGAATCATAGCGGCGCGCCTAACAAAATAAACAGAGTGCGTAAATTGGCGCGTTCAGTATGCTTCCAAGGCCATGGGCCAGATGGTCTTGTTTGGACCAACACCGGTCGCCTGGACCACTTACTTACCATTGTTAACGAATATACTAATTTACAAGTTTATTTTGCAAAACGAACAGAAATTACTTGTCATTCAGTGTAGGGTTGCCAGACAGAGTGCGTCCAAAAGCGGGACCAGGGCTACTAACTTAGACTTTAGATGGCGTTAGGGTGTATTTTGAATTGTTGTGGTATTTTGGTTTCAGGGATGAGAAAGTATCATTCTATACACAGATCGATATGTACCCGATAGTAGTCGTATTCTACACAGTTCTACATGTCAAGTGAAGGAGATGGTTTTTAACTTAATTGGTAAATTTAAAACATTTAGAGCACACAGTTAAAATATAATTTAGTTAATATAAATTATGGATTTCCGAACTGTTAAATTTTGATGTTGTTTTATTTAGCCTTTAAGCAATTCAATTAGGCAAAAACCATTACTTAAAGTTCACTTATTTCAAATTTATCATGAGTCTTGTCCCCAAGCCATGCCCAAAAATTTGACACAATTGTTTCGATTCACAATTGTTACAAATTTTTGGGAAAAATTTTAAGATTAGGTAGTTTAACACTAAATGAATACCGTTTTTATTATTATTCCATCCATTTTAACGGCCAACATTGCCAAAGTTTTGCCCAAAAATATTATCACTAAAAGCGACGCTAGGAACAATCGATAGTATCGATAGTCAATCAGCTTGTTTTGTTGTATTTTAAAAACATGGGGGATCTGCTCAGCGTATGTGCAATTACACATTTAATTAACTAATTTACGATTGATAAGAGGTTTATATGTAGAACTCGGAGTTTTTTAAAAAGCTGGGTGTGGACAGCTCGAACCAGTGGATTCTCTACGATGAGCAAATGGAAAAGTTCTTCAAGTTCCTGTCGGGAAACATCTCGGATGCGAATATCCTCACGGAGCGACAGGTCCTGGAGCGGGAGGAGATGCTGCGGCGGGACGAGTGGCTAGGTGAATCGGATCGGGAGCTGAAGCTGGCGCAGATCGAGTCGGAGAGTCCAGGTCTCCTGAATTACAAACAGCAAGATGTCGACGATTTGAATATGGGGATTGAGGCGATCGAGGAGGCGTCGAGGGATTATGCCACGCTCCTGGAGGACATGATGTAAGGAAATTGCCTCCTAGCTATGGGTTTTGTTCGCCCAATTTCACGGTTATATTCAGTTAAAAATAGTACAAGTTGCTAGTTTTTTTATAAGTAAAGTTAGAACTTCTAGATGGCGTTCTGATATACTTTACCTAGTATGAATTAAGTGTCCTTCTTCCGCACGTCCAATTCGTTTCTCAAGCAAACTTTGATTCAGTACAATCAACATGTCTTATATTTAAAGTTATTTTAAACTACTAATCTAAGCCCAAAATTGCACACTCAAGTTAGTCCAATATCATATTAACTCTCTACATATTTATAAATTGACTTTATGGAGGGGTTATAGTCCCAATTCTCTCAAACCTGCAATATACACCTAATCTTATCTCGGTATACATTTTTGTTTTAAGTTCTACTTTCACGATTTCAATACTTACAAATTCTTTTCTTAAGCAAACATTTCCAGAATCAAGATCAGAATAGTTTTAGGAAATTAAATTTTTTTTAGGATTTCTTAAGCCTAATCTCGAATTATTGGTTTACCTTAAAATATTAAAAATTGTTTACATAAATTCCCTTCACAGGAACACAAAGCACTCGATAAGCAACAATCTGAACGAGGTAGAATGCGCTGTTTCTGAGCTGCAAATCAAGGAGAAGGATCTGATTAGCGAGTGCCAGTCCAAGGCCAGGCAACTGGAGGAACTGCAGCGGGAGAACTGCCGACTGAGCGGGGAGGCCAAGAAGGCCTTCACAACGCAGCAGATGCCGCCTCTCTTTATGCACCAACTTCCTCTTGAACAGTATTTCCACAAGTGCGACTCTTTCATGCAATATTTTACCCTGTATGTGAAGGAGAACTTCAAGATCCAGGACTACGATGAGTTCCAGAGCGCAGAGGCAGACCTTTTACGTGAGAAGAGCAAGCTGGAGAACTTGCAACTCGGGTAAGTTCCAAAATCCAATGGCATTAGCAATGCATGTAAACCGTTACCTTTGCAGCATCCAGTATTATGCTCTATCCTACATCAGGACGAAGGCCAAAGCCAAGGCCACCCAGGCTTTGATAGACCAGCTGGACCTCGGCCAGATTCACTGCCTCAGTTTGGCCGATATGGCGCGAGAAATGAATGAACTGCAGCTGCTCAACGATCATCAGCTAAGCAACATACACGATACCCTCCTCAATGATCTTACCATTCACATTGAGCAACATACTCAGCGGCGTATTGAGCTCGTTCTCTACGAGAACACCAAACTGAAGTTAGAGCGAGCGGTGCGACGTCACGAGAGCGATAAGAAGCTGACCAAAATCATATCGGATGCCTTGTCTAATGCGGAGTTGTTGTGGATTGCAATTCAGCTGGATTGCGACAAGAAGCGCAACTGCCTAGACACTTCAGAGGAGCTGCGCAACCAAGCCCAGGCCACCTGTCAGAGGATTCAGACTATGCGCTCTATCAATGCCAGCCATCAGGGTATTTGTGCCCAGTTTGTCCAAGAGATTGCCAATCTGCTGTCAGTCCATCTTGGGCAGAATGTTAAGGCTACCGAGGCCAAGGCTTGTCTTTTTGAGTACGAAAAGTTCGGCCGTCTGCTTTCGTACTCTTTTCAGAGCATGCTCAATAGGAAGTCTTGTGTTACTGCCAGGGATCCACTGTCAGAATTGTAAGTTGAAAATTTCCCTTCTTTTGTAACTCATTAACTTCCTAATTAATTTAATAGAAAGCGCCTGGAACAGACATTGCGTCCCTTTGTCTACGATTCTCCCATTGATAAGCCTATGTTTGAGAATGTCCGGTATTTAAGGGCCATTTACAATATCACCCAGCAACAAAGTCGACTTGACGAGGCCGTGCGATCCCTGCGCACGGATTTCCTGGAAAACGTCGTCGGGCGCATTGTAAGATTACGTTTTAGTAGAAACATAACACCATCGTCTCAAACCAATTTTGTTTTTGTCCACTTCAGGAGAGGGATAAACTGTGGCGTTATAGCGTGCTCCTATGGATATGGTTTCTCACTGAGCCGCAGCGCGTGATGTATGCAATTGATGAGGTAAAAAAGGCAGCTGCCGGTGTCATCCGCCCTGGGGGCGGTCTGCAGCGCAAATGAATTTAGTTGATAGCGAATTTGGGTGTAAATAAATTTTAAATTATTGCAAAATGTATACCATTTATGAGAATTGTTTTATTTTTTCAATAACTAATAAATAGGGAGGCTTTAAATATGCTTTTTTATCCCTATACTGGTTTGGTATAAAAAATTGAGTCTGGATTGTAAATGACAGCGATGCATTTTTGCTTTAAAAAGTCTTTAATTGATGTTATGCCGTAAAATTTCATGCGGACTCCAATTTAAAAGTTTGGAAAAGCTACCAAATATAAAATCCATCGGTCAAAAAAAAGAGTTATTTTAGTTTACCGGAGAAAGTAAATCGATGCCTAAAGAAATAAAAATGAATGAATCCCAAACGAATGAGCAGCGAATAACCTTAAGCCAAGAGCTGTCAGCAATGTGTGTTGTTTATTTTAAGTTCTAGACATTTTAATAAACACATTAAACCCTTTCAATTTCATAACCAATTTAAGAAATTAAGGCAATGTTTTTTTAAAGCAGAATTCACGAGGTCCACCAAAGAGACACATTAATTGCTGGAGGCACGCGACTGCGTTTCCAGACGATTGCCATTCAAATGTGGCCGAAGAGCAACAAGTAAGGCCATAAAACCTTGCTCGCCTAACCTACAGATTCACTTTCCGCCAAGACGAAGCCAGTTGGCCAGCGATTTGCTGGCCTCCCATTGGCTCAAAACTATTCGGCCGCCAGGACGAATTGCTCCGAGTTGGGGTCCTGCCGCATATAAAAGGACCGACAGTTCTGGCCGCTGGCTCATTCGATTAACGTGCTTCGGGCAAGATTTCCCCTCTATTCATTCGGTAATACAACTCGATTCGGTAAAGTGAAGTGTTTAATCTTAAAAACTTTAAAAAAGTGACCCTGCTCTTTAACAACATTACATTTTTGGAGCTTTTGTATTTAATTTATATATGTGCCGAAAGAACTTTGTGTTCTTAACCATTTTCGAGCTTTAAGTGGATAATTATTCGCGCCTCATTACTCCTTATTGCAATTTGAATTAATTTCAAATTTCCATGGAACCCTTGAAAACTAAGTGCTGCGTGTGAATATTAAAGGTCTATGAAGATTTTTGGGCCAAAGTAAACCATTAAATTAAATCAGTGAATGGATTCTCCTTTTTGAGATTATTTTTCATATTGAATTGTTTTTGAGATATTTAATGACTTAATTCTTATTTCCACTGTGTTAATTACTGCATTTAATCTTTTGTCTGGAATAATTTGAAGACAAATTTTTATTACATGTTAAAATATTTTTTAAATGAAAGTGAAAGTCAAACAAATCTTAAAGATATAACAAAAAGCAATGTGTTCTCGTTTTTTGATTAAAAGTATACTATAAATAAGTAAAAATGTTGTACATATTTGATTCATAAAGATTGGCTTCTATTGGAATATTCTCTTGAAGACTATTTTTATACCCTTGCAGAGGGTACTATAATTTTCCCACCCTATAAAGTATATATATTCTTGATCAGAATCGCGTTCTGGGTTGATATAAGCATGTCCGTCTGTCCAACTGTCTGTTTCTACACGAACTAGTCTCTCAGTTTTAAAGATATCGAATTAAAATTTGCACACACCCTTCTTCTCCGGGATCGTCCGACTATATCCTATAGCTGCCATATAACTGAACGATCGGAAATGTCATAACTTTGGTGTTTGTAAAGTTAGAAAGATAGGATTGTCTATGGGGTTTTTTTTTGCCAATCAATCCGACCTATCAGATTTCATAAGGATCGGTCGATTATATTCTATAGCTGCCATATACCTTAATGATATTTTGGAGACTATAATTTACAGAATATTCTGCAAGGGTATATCAACTTCGGCTCCGACCGAAGTTAGTTTTCCTTTCTTGTTTATTACTGTTTTATATGACATTTTTTAAGTGAAAGTAAAAGTCCAACAAATCTTAAAAAATATTACAAAAATCAATGTGTTCTCTTTTGTTTGATTAAAAGTATAAATAAGTAAAAATGTTGTACAGATTTGATTGATAATGATTGGCTTCTATTGGAATATTTCTCTTGAAATAGTTACTTAATTGGGAACTCCTCAGAATGCACCTGCTTCGAATCAGCATCCACGTTTTCTTCCTGTTGTCCACCGGTGCCTTCAGTGCCCATCCCAATCCCAGACGCAATGAGATCTCCTGGGAAGATATAAATAAGGTTCTGAGTTTGGATTCCACAACATCGATGGCGGGCTATAATGGCAATGATACGGCGCCAGAGATAAAGATGTTTGAGAGGAGCAGGGAGGCCAAGTCCCAGCAACTTTCTAGGTACACTGAAGTGGGCGAAATGGGCCAGATGCGTGTCTACAATGTTGGGGTACTCATGGCCTCTCATTTGGGTAAGTGTGGCATTTGGTTCATGATATGATGATGAGCTGGACATTGGCCATTACTAGACTCCCCATTCGATCTGGAACGTTGTGGACCGGCCGTGGATTTGGCCTTGGAAGAGATCAACAAGGTGTTTTTAGGACCCCACAACATAACTCTGTTGAAGAAGAAGGGCAGGTTAGTGGATCAACATTTATTAGTTCTTAAGTGGATATATTAATGTAGAAAGACTCTTTTAGTCTTATCAAAATTGGATGACAATATCCTACAGCTCTTTTTTATCTGTTTTGTATATCATCTTTGAAACTTCTCCAAAGTTTGTTTTTCATATTTCACTTTCATTGCCAACCCATTTTTCCCCTTTTTAGTTACCCATCCTGCTCGGGCGCCCGGGCCCCAGGACTTGCTGCAGACATGCACTTCCAGGACGACGTAATCGCCTTCATTGGACCAGCCTGCGCCTTTGCCCTTGAGCCGGTTGCACGTCTAGCCGCCTATTGGAACACCCCCATCATCACCGGCATGGGGGATCAGGTGAGGATGGGACTGGATTCTCGAGTCGCGTGTCAGGCGACGCAGCACGCCGCATTCAATTATGTGGCCTCCGACCCCGTGGAATAGGGAAACCCAAGCTTGAGCTTAATCCACATCCGGGCTCTATATCTGCCATCCCCCACTCACAGCCAGAAGCAATCACATTTAGCCGTCTTAATTGTCGTGGTCGTACTCTTGACATTGGCAATTAAATGGTTTTCGGCTTGCTCTTTAATTTGCATTTAAGTTTTCCCGTGTTATTGACAAATGGCATTTCCCCTTCGCCCACCTGCTGCCAGCCCCCTTCATCAGAGGGTGAGCTCACAGTGACTTCTGGAATCTTGGGAAGGATCCATAAGTGGAAGAACGAGAATACGGTAAGTGCTTCATAATATAGGGTTATCACTGCTCTGAAGACTCTTAAAAGATTTAAAGAAAAACTTCAGCCAGTCTTTTCGATAGTGATAAATTGCTCATTTTATAAAACTCTATTATCCAAGAAACTCATAAAAAAACAACACTATGACCAATTTAAAATGAATTTAATGGAGTTTTGTCTGAATCTACACCACTTGCCCGGCTTAAACCACTCCTGGCTTGAGCAACGGGCTACTAGCCCTCTCGATACTCTTATTCCTTGCAGGGCATGTTTAAGGACAAGTCGAAGTACCCGACCCTGACCAGGATGTCCTACTGCCAGTGCCGGCTCATCCTCGTCTTCGCCAGCGTCTTTCGGCAGTTCCACTGGAAACATGTGGCCCTACTGGTGGACAGATCGGAGCTCTTCTCGTGGACAGTGGGCAAGAACCTGGAGTACGGACTGCGCCAGGAGGGTCTTCTGAGCTTTGTAAGGGAGCTCAACGGCAACGAAGAGGAGATCTACGAGAACTATCTTAGGGATGCCAGCATGTATGCAAGAGGTAAAATTTGGGACTTTAAGAATACACACTTTGGATTCCCCTTTATGGGTTTGGCGTTGTCTTTTTAAACACTGGTCGATAAATGTATTCGTTTGATGACTTTCTCAAAAAAACATAATGGTTTATAATTACAAATATGTATTTATAATTGTTCTGACCTAAACAGTGATAGCCCGATCTAAATATATGCCTCCAATAAAAATTCTAAAAAGTATTGTGTAGAAATTTTTATGACCTTGTGTTTTTTATGTATTGTAAAGCATTTACAATTTTGTTGTTGTTATTTTATAATATTTTTAACCCATTCAGATAAAGCAGTGGCGGATCCACGGGGGGGGAAATTAGGGAAATTTCCCCCCCCTTGGAACCGCAGAACCTGAATATTTCACTTGTTTGCTAGAAAAATATTCTCAATCAATTATCAATTTCCCCCCACAAGAATTGTTTGCTAGAAAAATATTCTCAATCAATTATCAATTACCCCCCCCCCCCAAGAATCGTCTCTGGATCCGCCACTGGATAAAGTCTTACTAATTTTCAATTAAAAAATATTTTATTGAAGTTTTTTTCAGTTCCGACAGAAAATACAACATCTTTTTATTAATTGGTTTGAGAATTTAGATGTCAACCTTGAGATTTTACCTACCTGATTGAAAATTAGTCAAAATAATGTAGTTTAGAGCCATGCCCTTATAATTGTTTAATGATAAACTTTCCCTGTCTTCCACCTCGTCCAGTTGTCATATTGTCAGTTCGCGGAGTTTTGGTGAGGAAGTTCATGCTGGCGGCACACAGTCTGGGCATGACCAACGGCGAGTGGGTCTTCCTGGACGTCGAGATCTTCCAGAGCGACTACTGGGGCGACAAGGGCTGGGAGATGAAGGATGAGCACGACGCCAAGGCCCGTAAGGCGTATGAGGCCCTTTTGCGGGTAAGCCTGCTGCAGCCGACGAGTCCCAAGTTCCAGGACTTTGCAGACAATGTGCGGGAAAACGCTCTCTACGACTACAACTACACTTTTGGCGAGGGCGAGGAGGTGAACTTCTTCATCGGAGCCTTCTACGACGGCGTCTACCTGCTGGGAATGGCCTTGAATGAGACCCTCACCGAGGGGGGCGACATCCGGGATGGGGTAAATATCACGAGGCGAATGTGGAACCGCACCTTCGAGGGCATCACTGGGCACGTTCGAATAGACGACAACGGGGACCGTGATGCGGATTACTCCATTCTGGATCTGGATCCAATCAACGGGAAGTTTTCAGTTGTGGCCCACTACTCTGGCGTTCACAAGTGAGAATTTAGATTTAAGCTGTAAGGAAGCTCCTTTTAAATTGGACCTCTTTTTTAAAGGGAATATGCAGCTGTCCATGGCAAGAAGATTCATTGGCCAGGTGGACGAGAGGAGCCTCCGCCGGATGTACCTCCCTGTGGTTTCCTAGGAAATTCGACGGATTGCCTTGGAAACTGTAAGACTCACCTGATAGTATAATACATTTGTTGTAACACTTGCTAATTACAGTATCCACCATTATGTACACCTTATTTGGCTTGGGCCTCTTCTTGGGTCTGGTTTTTCTGGTTATTTGCCTGCTTCAAAAGTAAGTCATTAAAAACAACTTAAAGAATAGGATTAAGAATGGTCTGCATTTTTAGTCAGGGTACATATTTTATAATATTAAGATAAAAGGTCTTGTAAAGTCATATTGAAGGAATATCAACTACAATCAATTCATAATTTGGATTTTAACTCATTTTAAATTTTGTTAACAATAATTGATATACTCATTATATTCAAGCTTGAAAATGTTCTAAAGATTGACTTTGAGATATGAAATTTGCTCTTTATAGATGCACTTGTGAATTATATTAAAGTTTCAGTTTGTATTTTAGATTTTTAAGTATAGTTGTATTCACTGTATTCTTATCTCCCAAAAAATGCCAAGGCCGTCTTAAGTTTTAAAACAAGAGAGAACGCTGTAGTCGAGTGCCTTGACTATTAGATACCCGTTACTCAGCTAAACAACTTAATATAAATATGCCTTCTTGTATGTTTTTCGCCGCTCGAATCAGTTCCCGATTTTTATGTTAAAATCGGTACCCAGGGAACACCTCTAATTTGGTTAACTTGATTTGATTTGCATAGTTCTTGGTATATAGTTCGGTATTGACAAATGAAAGCCATCGCAATTTCCTTTAATAGAAATCCTTATCGAGAATTAACGTTGACTCTGTTGAGTACCTTGGCCAGCTGTTCCAAAGTCATCCGTTAGATGGCGCCATGAAAGGCGAATATGTAGGCGCTAGCCAGGCTTAAGCGTTTAATGGATTTTTGGGCGTTAGAGTGGGCGTGGCAAACTTTTATTTGGCCAATCGATAGGTATTGACGAAACAAATACATATAAAAAAAATTTTCATAATAGCATCAAAACTGTGGCCACAGCTTGTGGCTTGTGGGCGTCAGAGGGGGCGTGGCACCATTTTGAAACAAACTTGCGCTGCGTAGGATTTCCTAAAATCTACATGCAAAATGCCAATCTTCTAGCTTTTATAGTTTCCGAGATCTCAGCGTTCATACGGACAGACAGACGGACAGACAGGACAGACGGACAGACGGACATGGCTAGATCGACTCGGCTAGTGATCCTGAACAAGAATATATATACTTTATAGGGTCGGAAACGCTTCCTTCTACCTGTTACATACTTTTGCACGAATACAATATACCCTTTTACTCTACGAGTAACGGGTATAACTATTTCTCTATTTCAGGCAAATGAAGCTCAGCAAGGAGCTGAACAACATGTCTTGGCGCGTTCGACCCGACGACGTCCTGATCGAGATGGGAGGCATGTTCGGGTCCAAAGGCGGGCTGCAGCGTCTGGATGTGGAGAACATCTCGCTGCAGCAGTTTGGGATCCACTCGGGCCGCGCCTCGATTGCCAGCTTCACCTCGCTGCCGCCGCAGGTGTATACCACCATCGGGCAGTTCAAGGGCGAGCGGGTGGCCATCAAGAAGGTGAACGTCAAGAAGGTGGATCTGACCCCGCAGCTGCTCTGGGAGATTAAGCAGGCCCGGGACGTGAGCCACGAGAACACGGTGCGGTTCGTAGGGGCCTGCATCGACCTGCCCCGGCCCACGGTGCTCATCCTAACCGAATACTGCTCGAGGGGCAGCTTGAAGGATGTGCTGGAGAACGAGGCCATCGAACTGGACTGGAACTTCCGCATGTCACTCATCCACGACATCGTCAAGGGCATGAACTATCTGCACAACAGCGATGTGGCCGCCCACGGAAAGCTGAGGTCCTGCAATTGCCTTATCGACGGACGATTCGTCCTCAAGATCTCCGACTTTGGACTAAGAACGCTGACTACACCCTCGGATTTTGTGCGGGATCAAAACTATTATCTGAGTGAGTTGGCCCGTTTTGCAGATAGTTGTTTGTTTGGTATCTTAAGTTTTTGTAAATCTTTTGATTTTTGATAAGACTATTTTTAAAAATATTATGATGAATACTATTGCTATATGAAGATATTCGAATTTTGAGGAAGACCTATCCTACCTAGTTTGATTAAATTTGTTTTGTTTACACTGTACTATAATAAATTATTTTATTTAACAAATTAATTCTAGTATTGTTTACTAAGCGTAATAATTGCTAGCTTGTGCTAGCAAGAAATATTTATAAAACTTAAAGAAAAAATGCTTTTCACTTTTTGATATGAAATAATTATAATCGCCATTTTATGTTATTTGAATTATTATTTTTTCCCTTTTTTGTAGCCAAACTCATAATTTAAACCCCAAAATCTAATCATATTTCTTATGTGTTATCAATCCTTCAGAGCTTCTGTGGATCGCTCCCGAGCTCCTGCCACTGACCTCCATTCCGGGCTGCTGTCCAGCCACGCAGCGTGGCGATGTCTACTCGTTCGGCATAATTCTGGAGGAGATTGTAAACCGTGGCGGACCGTACCAGGAGGCCCGTCAGCAGATGGATGTTCACACGATATTGCACAAAGTGCGGCAGTGCAACGGATTCCGGCCGCTTATCCGGGAACGCGAGTGTCCTCCGGATCTGCTGGAACTGATGGAGAAGTGCTGGGCGGACAACCAAGAGGAGAGACCCACGTTCTCCACAATCCGCAGTAATATTCGCACCATAATGAAGTGAGTGTCCTTGTAAGAGATTCATCTACCAAGAATGTACGTGTGATAATTTTAAAACTAATGCAGGGGTTTCTGTGAGAATCTGATGGATGATCTACTAAACCGCATGGAACAGTATGCTAATAATCTGGAGAGCCTCGTCGAGGAGAAAACCCGCCAGTTGAGTCTGGAAAAACAGCGCACCGAGGAGCTGCTCTACCAGATCCTGCCGCGCCCTGTGGCCCAGCAACTCATGGCCGGCGATCTCGTGGAGCCGGAGGAGTTCAGCAGCGTGACCATATACTTCAGTGACATCGTTGGCTTCACGGAACTCTGTGCCCGCAGTAGTCCCATGGATGTGGTGAACTTCCTGAACGATCTGTACAGCACCTTCGACCGGATCATTGGGTTCTACGATGTGTACAAAGTGGAGACCATTGGAGATGCGTATCTAGTGGTCTCGGGACTGCCAGAGCCCAATGGGGATAAGCATGCCCGCGAGATCGCTCTGATGGCGCTGGACATTCTGCAGGCCGTCAGTTCCTTCAATCTGCGCCATAAGCCGGAGTACAAGATCCAGATTCGAATAGGGATGCATTCGGGATCAGTTTGCGCCGGCGTCGTTGGCAAGAAGATGCCCCATTACTGTCTCTTCGGGGACACGGTCAACACGGCGTCGAGAATGGAGAGCACCGGACAGCCTGGCAAGATTCACGTCTCCTCGGCCACCAAGGCCATCCTGGATAAGTTTGGCACCTTCCAGATGGAGCATCGCGGCGATGTGGAGCTGAAGGGCAAGGGCACGGTCACCACCTATTGGCTAAATAGCACCACCGAAGGCGAGGCTCGACCACCCACACCCCAGATCCTCGCCACCGACGAGGTGCCCTTCCCACTGCTCTTCGCCGGCATGGGAAAGTAATCATGCAAGTCCTAATAAAAATCGATCTCTTACAAATCAGTATTTTTCATGCGTTTCACACAAATCTCTTCCAATCAAAGTCCTATTCAAAAACATTTTTCAGTAAATAAACTTTAAGTAAAGATTTAAAAAACCATTTGGCAGTTGATACTGGAGTAAAAAATCTGTAAATTTGTGTGGAGAACCAACCGTCTAGGAAATATACTGAGATTTCTGAAACAACCCTGTTAAAAATATCTCTGATGAATATTTTATACTGTACTAAATTAAATAAACAATCGCTTTTACTGTTTTGAATGATTTAATATTTTATTGAAAATAAATAAGACAAAGTTGACCGTAATCGTTATGACCAGGTTTTTTAATTTAAAATAAATATTACCCATTTTACAAATTTTTTAAGTTATACAAGAAAGAAAAGCTAACTTGAAGTACCCTTGCAGAATATTCTGTAAATTATATTCTCCAAAATTATTCATATGATGCATTCTTAATACTCATAAAAAATACCAACTTCCTAACTTTACTAACACCAAAGTTATGGCATTTCCAATCGATCAGTTTTATGGCGGCTATAGAATATAGTCGTCCGATCCTTATGAAATTTGGTAGGTCAGATTGATTGGTCAAAAATAAAACTCATAGAAAATCCCATCTGCCTATCTTTACGAACACTACGGCATTTTTGATCGTTCAGTTATATGGCAGCTATAAGATATAGTCGGGCATTCCCGGCCGATCCTGGCCGTTCCGACTTATATACTGAAGGAAAGAAGAGTGTGTGCAAAGTTTCAATTCGATATCTTTAAAACTGAGAGACTAGTTCGCGTAGAAACAGACAGACGGACAGACGGACATGCTTATATCAACTCAGGAGGCGATCCTGATCAATAATATATATACTTTATAGGGTCGAAGACGTCTCCTTCATTGCGTTGCACACTTTTGACCAAAATTATAATACCCTCTGCAAGGGTATAATTATTATGGAATTATATAGGCATAGAAATCGAAATGTAGTTGATTTGTAATAACTGCAAGGGTATATAAACTTCGGCTTGCCGAAGCTTGCTTCCTTTCTTGTACAAATTTATTAAGGTTAAAAAACGATACAAAAAAAGAATTTTTGTAAGGACTTGAAACTTTTTTTTCATCTAATTGAATATTAAATTGATTAAATAAAATTAAATGTTAACTTTTCAAAAAGAAAAAAGCATTTTGCGGAAAAGCTTTTGAAAACGGGATGAAATACGGTCACTTATCCTGGGGAAAAGCTTTCTATCCGTTTTCCCAGCTCCGGAGCCATCAGCTGTTCGAGCTGAAAGCGCTTTTCCGCAGGGGGAGGAAATCTGTATTTGCGCATAGCAGACGAAAAGGAATAGGCACAAAAACAAAGTTTTCATAAGCGGAAATACTGAGTTAAATGAGTCCTTAAGCCAAACCAATTGGAACTTGAGAATGAATAACCATCCGCGGGAGGATCTGGAGGCGAAGCTAGTGAGGACCAAGGATCGAGATTACCCTGCTAGCCATGTAGATGCAGTGTAGATACCCGGGAGCAAATTGAGATACAGATACACACACCGCTAGAAGAATCTAGAGCACATCCTGTACACCGCCATGAAGGTGTTTCGGCTGCGTCTGGTAAAGGTGCTCCTGCTGGGATTCCTGCTGGCCAATCTGGTGTTCTTCTACTACACCTGGAACACGCTGCTCTGGCGCCGGATTAGTAGAGCACTCTCTGGGGAATCGGCTGCACCGGAGGAGCAGCCAAAGCCGGCCAAGCTATCGCCCAAGGATAAGGTGCGCAATGCCAACAAACACATCCGGAAGTCCATCACCATCGTGTTCTACGGCCACTACAACTTCGAGCAGGATCTGAGGGCCAGCATCGATAGCATCCTGGACGTGATACCCAACATGCCCATCATGGTGCTCCAAGACGGCGGTGCCGAGTATGCCTATCCGCCGGTCAACTACGAGCGGAATCTCACCGCTGGCGAGGAGCGTTCCGTGGTGTTCCAGAGTCTGGCCTTCGACGTGCGGCACACGCGGCAGGAGCTGAATCCCCTGGTCGCCATTCGCACCAAGTACGTCCTTATCATGCCGGATGGTGTGCGGCTGAGCAGCAAGAACCTCCTGCAGAAGATCCTGCGCGAGATCAACTCCCTGGGGCTGCCAGGTCAGCCCAAGGAGCAGCGGCCACCCGTTCCGCCGGAGGAGCCGGTACGCCGGATGGTGCTGGTCCCCTTCGCCGGCAACCTGAAGTCCTTCAGCACCTGCGTCAGGATGACCCTGGATCTGCCGGACTGGACGCTGGAGCTGGCGGCCACCAATGACAGCAAGCGATGTGATTTGGTGAGTATACATATTAATATAAAGAAAGCATAGAAAAGCCAGGCGCCTAAAGTAATACAAAACTATTTGGAGTTGTATAAGGGTCTAATAGTAACAACAAGACTGTATAGAACAGCACAAATTTTATTAAACAAAACTCTTATAAGATATTACTTTCTTAATTCGCATTTCCAGTTTTCACTATTGAGAACTGACATCTCAACCAAACAATTTAAGTTTTAGAATCTTGGATGTATATAACAAATTTGACTATTTCGATATTGCCAATTAAAATAGCTATAATTAAAGAGAATACGAGTGAATAGATTTGGTCTGAATATGATTCACAATTATTTATATTGTGCATGTTTTTCTGTAGAAGTTATCGGTTTACAAATTATGAGGCATCTTTAAAGTAGATATCAAGAAAAGTTAATTAGTAAGAAAACCATATTTAAAATCCGTTCTATATTATTTACTACAAAAATATTTTAAACTAACACAAACCAATTCTGTAACCAGTTCCTGCAGAAGCATGCAATCCTGCTAGATGCGTCCGTTTTGGGAGCGATGCCCGAGCCCTTTACCCTGCCCTTCCCGGAAATGCTCTACATGCAGGCCAAAATAGCCAATTTGTCGGTGAGTTATCCTGTTGGAATCCTTTTGTAGCCCAAATTAATAATCAAAACCCTTTCAGACCACTGTGTTCCCCCAAGCTTTCCAGGAGGGTCGACGTCTGTTCGCCTCGTTTCACACCAAACAGCGGAGGATGGATCTGCGGAGGCGGCAGTTCCGGGAGATGTACAAGAAACTGCAGATCAAGCGGATCGTGAGGCGGGCCTACAGGGTTCCCGGAAAAGCCCAGGCGAGGGAGGTGTGGGGCCAGGGCCACGGCTTGGTCCTAGATGGCCAGTTCTCGTCCTCGAACACTTCGCTGCCTTTGATCACCGACATCGATTTGTTCGGCTGCGAACGGACCACCAAGTCCTGCATCGGGAGTGTGTATAACGAAAGGCCCTACTACTCCTACCTGGGCAAGCACACACCACCCTGCTGCCTGGACAAGCTGAGGACCACCTTCAACCACGTGCTGGAGGAGTTCGAGAACGTAGGCATCCGCTACTGGCTGGACAACCGGGCCCTGCAGAGCGCCATCGAAACGAACCACCTTTCTCCGGATGCCTACGACATCGACATCAGCTTCAATGTCCAGGACCTGGAGCGATCCAATGCGATGAAGAAGTCACAGAGCAAGCCGTACGTGGACAACGAGGGATTCTACTGGATAAAGGCCACCGATGGTCACTATTTTCGCGTTCAGTTCTCAAAGCCAAACCAGGTGGGCGTCAATCTGCTGCCCTATTCCATTACGGGAACGGAGGCTCGGGCCAACGGATTCTTCGGCTGGAAGGCCACAACCTTCTCGGCGGACTACCTTCACCCGATGTCCACAGTGCTCTTCCTGGGGAAAAGCGTAATGTGTCCCAACAATGTGCTCGAGTACCTGGAGGAAAAGCACATCAAGGTCAGGTCCGCTGACTTGGATGCGGAGGAGGATTAAGGAATCTTAGTCTAAAAGCCCGTCTTTACAACACAAAATGCCATGAACATAACCAAAAACTGTCTGTGAAAATTAATTTCGGTTTTTGGCTCCAGACATTTGTATGCTGAGCGCTGATTAATTATAATATAAATTTCACACCATTGCCGACAGACTATTAACTTGCCGCATTTGGCGTTTTCTTGATTAGTTACTCCATAATAATCACGATCGTAATAGTAACTGACCTAATATTACAATCGTGATTTTTAAGGATTAACTGGTCTAGAAAAAGCTAACTGCAACAGGTAAATAGTCTATAGGCGATGATGGGTAATTTATCAGTTCAGCTATAAATAGCAGGACCCCAAAAGAAATTCAGTCTAAATATCGACCCTTAATTTATCAAACTGGAGAGCTCAAAAAAATTGGACTAACATGGACTAAGCATTAAAAGTACAATATTTTGTATTAACTTTGGTCTGGAGATTTAAATAAGAGGCCTTAAGATCCTTCAAACCTCTAATATTTCCATTGAATACCAGACCTTAAAACGGATTTGACTACAGTTTTATTCAACGTTTATTTGATTTCTAAGCATATATACAATTTTGTGATTTTTACATTACTTCTGAGTTCCTTATGTTGGTTGACTTCAGCCGCACGTTGATAGTAAATTTTTGTTAGATTGATAGGAACATAACGTAACATAAGGTGGATGAATCAACATTCTTTTAGAGCCAGCAGATCTATATGTGTAAAATATAATACATACAATCAGACTATGGTGTTTTTCTGCTGGGGATTTCAAACTATCTGGTGTCAGGTTCGGATTTAGCTTCGCACGGTGGTGGCTGCATCGGGCACCACACTTCCCTCTGGGAGCTCGCGGACCAGGGAAAGGAGCTTCTCCAACTTGCCAATCTGCAGAGTGTTCTGGTCGAGATAGAGCTGCTTTTTCGGCGGCTTGACCATCATGCGCAGATTAGGCGACAGCTTCAACGATGTGGTTACTCCCCTTCAAATAAGGAATAAGGATTAATCAAAATTTCTAATTAGTGGAAAACGAGTAACCCTTAATTAGTAAGATCTAATGATAAGACAAGAATGAAGGATTCACTTTCTAAGGCCATGAAATAAACTTGGGGTGATTTAAACTAAATTTAATACAAAAACAGATCTTGGAATTATTGTGTATGTTAAACTTAATCAAATTTAATTCTATTGTTGACATGAGGGCAAGAAAAAAGTTTCATCCAAATAGCTTTAAAAACCAGAGAATAGTTTTAATATGCAAGTCCAACATCACTCGCTCGAAATAGTTGCAAATCACACTTGCTTTACTGACAAAATATAAAAATATTACAGGTGAAATCACTTATCGAAGTCTGACACGATTTTCTTTCTTGGCTGTTGGTGTTATTAAAGTTCGAATGTATTTCTTATGCCATCCAACCTTGTGTCCATATCAGTTAAGGTACTTACTTTTCATCGCCCACCACGATGAAGGCGAGCTTCTCGTTAAAGGAAAGTCTGGTGAGCTTGTTCTTCCGCTTCGGAACCACGGCTTGAACGCAGATGGCCTTGTACTTGTTCACATTCAAATCGAAAACATGCACCTTGCCCTCGGTGGTCACCGCGGCGAACACGGTGCTCGAGTAAGGAGCCCATTTCACATCACCCACTGCGGCGCCCAAATCAAAGATGAAAAGAGGATCGGCACGCATATCCTCCCAAACCTTAACCCGCCAGTCGCCACCGCAGGACACGAAGATGTTGCTGTTGAAGCGGTTGAAATCAATGCGGTAGACGGACATGTTGTGGGCGTTGTAGGTCATCAGGTACTTGGAGCTAAACGCCGTGCTGCACTTATAGATGTATCCACATTCGGTGCCCACCAGAAAGACCTTGACAATATAAATACAATTATTAAGTTTTCAGTGCTCTGAAAAAAGTATAATTATTATCTTCTGAAATCACAAAAAACGATCTAATATTGCCAAATTTATATAAGATAGCTTTTAAACTAAGCAATTAAATAGCATAAAAACAATTACACCTAAGGATAGAAAATGACAAAGAAAATTATGAAAATAAAATATTTTTCTTTTGCGTATTTCTCAAAAATGTACCTTGTTGTCAACAGGATGGAACACCATGCACGACCCACCGCTCTTCAGGCTGACCTTGGTCCCATCCGGTCCATCCACGAGGCCGTTCTCCCGGTACAACGTGATGATGGTGGTGACCCACAGCTTGTTCTGCATAAGGATCCAGTTGAAGACCCGCCCGTCGGAAGAAACGGAGAAGAAGTTTACTTCGCCGTCGGTCATGTCGAGGCCCCACTTGATCTGCCACACGCACTCGCCGTGTTTGCAGTTGACTCCCTTGGACACGTAGAGTGGTTCCTTGCAGTCCTCCCGTAAGTTATACACAGCTACATTGCCGTCGTAAAGTCCGATCACTGCCAGAAATGGGTAAGTCGGATGGATGTCGCAGCACATTACCCCGCTGTCGGTTTGAACTGTCAATTGGAACAGGGAATAATCAACATCTTTATATCAGAAGTTTATATAGAACCTACTTATGTAGTCCGGGAATGAGGGATTCTTGACGGTGAAGAGACACAAGTAACCCTCGTTGGTCTGCTTCATGAAGTCATCTATTAAGGATTTTGGGATTAATAAAAAGGAATTCAAAATGATATCACTAACTTAAATATTTAAAATAGACTTAGCCACGATATGGACATATGAAGAACTTACGCGATCCAAAACAGACGGCAAAGAGATCATAGTAGCTCGGATTGAATAGGATGTCGGTGACGTTCATCTTCTTGGTCTTGTCGTACTGGAACTTCCATAGCGGCAGCAGGTTGCCCTCTCCCTCCCGGAACTCGTCGGCGGGATCCTCCCAGTAGCGGTAGTCGTGGGCAATATCGTCGTAGATGTTCTGGTTGATCATGCGCTCGAGGATTTGCCAGCACTTGAGATACTTCTTGTTCAGCTGCTCTGCAATGGCGGACTTATCCCGGAACTTCTTTTCCCGTCTGCCGCGCTTGCGGTCCTCCTTCTTCCCGCCATCCCGCTGCTGTTCCTCAAAGTTCTCCATATAAGAATCGTAAATGACCCACTGCAGCACATTGGCCCCGAACTGAGAGCGGGGCGGTGGAATGGTTTGGGTATCCACACTCTGGAAGGTAAATAGGAAATGGTAAAGTATATCTACATATATATAACAACCATTTAAGTGGAGATATTTTCTTGTAATATACAAGATTTTCAAGATCCACTTTAATAATTCTTACCCTCTTGGGATTGGTATAAGTCAAGGCACCCCGTTCGCAGTAGTTGAATTGGTTGATCAGCTTTCGTTTCTTCGAGGATGCGGACGGCACTGGCTGGGCTGCCTCTTCGTCATCAGCCCGAGTTGCGCCACCCTCTCCCTCCCCCTCTCCCTCGCCTTCATCACCCTCGGTGCCCTTGGCCTCCTCGTCATCCTCCTCCTCAACCTCCTCTTCCTCCCCGCCGGCGTCCTTTGCGCTAAAGAATTGGGAGTTTTCAAATTTAAAATGTTAAATGAAAATATGAAACATTCGTAGAACTCCAACCCCTGATCTTAAAGACAGTGTAAAATTACTAATACTTTTGACTGCGAAAGATTATATCTAGTTTGAAAATTCCCACGGAGACACAAAAAAAGGAGTAAAAGAGAAAAAACGTATAAATGATATATGATCTATACGATATACATATGTGCCTAATAAAATGAATGTGCTTTATTTGTCTAATAGATAGTATTTATAAGATTGGTTTGAATATCACATTTTATGCCTAATAGGACATACAATAAAAATTGTTCCTCCTAACACCATTTTAAAAATTTTAAATCTAACTGTATTTATTTGCATTTTCGTGGTTGGGCTTAAAATTAAATGTAGCTTGTTCTTCGTTGCTTAAATTAAGACTGTTCAAGATATTGTAGTTCCTGAGATGACTAAAGGAAGGGTAAGGGTTACATACTTCGTTCCGAAAACATTTTCTAACCCTAACGTTTTAATTTTTTTGAGTTTTTCCGGCTCGAGGTCATCAATTAAAAATTTTTAAATAAAAGTTTCAAATTTTATTTTTTATTTTTTCCAATATATTTCGGTTGTACATACTTCGGCAACCGTCTTCAGGGCAAATAATTTTACACGTCTGCACCGTTGGACGTGGAGATTAAAATAAAAAATAAAATTTGAAACTTTTATTTACAATTTTTCAATTGATGACCTCGAGCCGGAAAAACTCAAAAAATTAAATATTCATCAAAGGTCGCTAACAAACCTAAATACAGAACTCTACCTTTGGCAACTCGCAATTGCAAAAAGCAATTGATCTGATCGTAACATTGATGAGTTTCTAATGCTGTACTTCCATTCCCGTAGATAGCTGATGAGTCTAAGGTGACTTGCGGACGAAACTAGCTACTACTAGTCCTTCGGCAAGCCGAAGTTTATAGAGTTATTACAAATCGAATACATTTCGATTCTTATGCCTATATTACTAAAAACATTAAAAGCTATGTCGATTTTGCGCTGCATTTTGCCATCGTTTCTATGGCAGCTATATGATAATGTTGTCCGATTTCAATTTAATTAAAACCGTAAATCAATAATATTTAGATATTAACAATTTTCCAAGATAAAAAAAAAACAAGAAAGGAAAGACAACTTCGGGCGGAGCCAAAGTTGAAATACCCTTGCAGAATATTCTGTTAATTATATTCTCCAAAAGTATTCATATGATCCATTAAAACTCATAGAAAATCCCAACTTCCTAACTTTATAAACACCAAAATTATGGCATTTAATCAGTTATAAGGCAGCTATAATATATAGTCGGCCGATCCCTTTGAAATTTGGTAGGTCGGATTAATTGGCCAAATATATGCTTATATCAACTCAGGAGGTGATCCTGATCAAGAATAAACATATATACTTTATAGGGTCGGAGATGTCCCCTTCACTGCGTTGCACACTTTTGACCTCTGCAAGGGTATAAAAATATAATCAACGTATGATCTCGAGTAATCAAATAGATACAAACTTTTTACTCGAAGAAACCCGACTATAAACAAAATAAATTTGGTTCGCACATCTCACTTACTTGGCGCCATCATCGTCCTCCTCGCCTTCTCCCTCCTCTCCATCGACGTTTTCGGGTTCGCGCTGTTCCACCACAGTGTAGTTGGGCATTGGCAGCGGATAGCCGATCTCGTCGGACTCCTCGATCTGGCGGCGACCCTCCTCCGAGTCCACGTGTAGGGAATTACCAGGGAAGGCAATCAGGGTGACCGTGTTGCCCGGCACCGGAGCCAGGACAAACTCGCCCTCCTTGAAGCTATAGACCACGAGGTTGCGGATTACGTTGGTGTTGGTGGGCGTCAGGACCTTGGTGACCTCCTCGCCCAGCTCCGCCTCGGTGAGATCCAGCTGGTCATCGGGCTTGAGCAGCTGGCGAGACTTCATCCAGGCTTCGAAGTCATCGGCGTCGCCACCACCGCCCCCGCCGCCTTCGACCTTGTTCTTGGAGGTCCTCAGCTGGGGAAATTGGATCAACAGTATGACTGAATCACTGAATTCGTGAGTGTGTTGTTTACGGAGTGTGTGGTGCATGCAACGTTCCACTGATGGTGCCACAAAAGAATCAAAGCTGGGAAGGGAAATCTGGTTGGGTGGTGTCCACTTACCTGATATCATCACCATCTGACACTTTCGGATTTGGGTGCAATCTGGATTTGGGACAGGTGAGAGGGATCATGAGAAAGGAGAACCAAGCAGTATGCGGCATGCGACTTGAAAGAGATACGTATATCCAAATATCGATTGATAGGGCTTATTTTTGGGGTTAATACCCAAGGAGGCGTTACCTCGTCGCCATCCCAGTCGCCGTCGCTAGCGATCTCCTCCGCAGGATCGGCGGTTCCTGGGGCACTCGCCACCTCTGACATGGCGATGCTAACACTTGACTGATTATGATTTGAGATGGGGAGCGATCTGTCCTACTTAGCTACGACTACGAGTTGAGTTTTAGTTTTGAAGAAACGACTACAGGTTGTATTTACAGGTTGTACATATGGAAAGATATCGGTTATTTACATTAGACACAGACAGGCACTCGTGGTATTTACAGATCCCTACGTTACAATGCGTTCCAGAACCTTCAGACTTAAGGTTTATCGTTGCATTATACTATTTAGAGTTCGATCAATTAGCAGATTTAGCATATAAAATAGTTGAATTTTGTGACATTTTAAAATCTCTAAGCAATTAATTATAATACAAATTTTAATTTTTAAATCGATTAAGGGAAATGTTTACTTTATGTCAATACAATAAAAACCCTCTCTATTATTAACCTTTATATGCCTTTTAAATGATGTTACAGAGATCAATAAGTATTTAAAACTTAAACTATTTGTTATCCCATTCTTATTGCTTCCAAAGTAATTGTTTAAATGTTAAATTGTTTAAAGATTTCTTTATACTATTTAGAGTTAGATCAATCAGCAGATTTAGCGTATAAAATAATTTATATATTTATTTTATATTTTAATTTTTAAATAGATTTTTTTACCTTATGTCAATACAATTAAAACCCTATGTTGTATTATGTATTATGTTTTATATGCCTTTTAAATGATGTTACAGAGATTAAAAAGTATTTAAAACTTAAAGTATTTGTTATTCCATTATTATTGCTTCCAAAACAATTATTTAAATGTAAAATTGTTTAAAGATTTCTTTTCCAAAGATAACAGATTTCTTCACAGGCAGTCTATTACAAATCGGATTTAAGGGAAACCTAGATGGTTAATTTAATTTCTATAAATTCTTTAAATTCCTAATTTCTATGCGATGTCAGAAGGATTTTGAAACGCACTGCAGTCACACTCACAGGCACACAGGTCTAAGAAGTTCAATTAGCTAAGAGTTGCTAGTGGAGATGCAATCTAATGGTCATATACCGCCATGGCCTTGTTGGCTAGCTTCCACATCCTGGCCGAAATCGGGAACGCTTTTGGGCAAGAAGGAGTTCGAGACTGTCTGATGACCACGGAGCTCTGAGCTCGGCTCACGGGAAAACTAAAATGTGTCCGGTGCTTTCTCCGCCGGCAAATCTGTCTGGCGAGAGCGGCGAGGCAAGACTGAGCAGGCCAAAAGGAACTCTAGCTTAAAGCCAAGACATTTTCGTGATGACGTCCGCCACGTCAGCGGCCTCTTCAGGTAGCGAAGGCGAAAAACTTTCTGGCATGACGTCACAACAGGATGAGGTGGAATAAACAAATTGCACACAACTCGATTAGCAGGTACTGGGAATGGGGGACATGGGGAATAACAGCAGCGAAGAGACCCCCGACTAACTCAGAGATTGGTTCTTACATAAATACATATTTATTTTGATGTGCATCCAAATGAATAAGGTGAGCCTAGGGTCGTATACGTGAGTGATTTATCGACTCTTTTATTGCGTTGGGCCTGATGAGACTTCGACACTCACCAACCGGCCCGGCAAAAGCCTAGACCAGACCAAATAAATTGGTAGCTGTAACAAAATTGCACCGCTCCGTTGTTGGAATCCGGCTTTTCGACTATTTTACGTTCCCAGCTTGGCACGCACATGGTGGCTACTCCACCGGCCGGATGGGCCGGAAATTGCAAATTATGTTTCGTGACAAAGTTCCATCAAGGAGAGAGCTGCCTTGGCTCCGTCAGGAGCTTTCAGACAAACTTATTAAAAAGTAGGCGCAAATAGGCCCAAACAAATTTTAAACACAAAAATAAACGTGGGTCGCAGCAAGGACCTCGTTTTGGCATTACGTTGCCAGCTTTCGCGGCGAAAGGATGTGTGCTTAGGCGGAGTATAAAGTGTACCAACTAAATAAAAAATATTATTCGGAAAAACAAGTTATTGGTACTTACCTTCCCTTTGACCTGCTTGCCATCGCCCTTCCCCGCCTTTGTTGCCATAATTCTGGAGGTTTTGTACCGAAATTCCTGAAGTTTAGATCACAACTATCTGAATATAGACTTCAAAATTGAATAACTCCTTTCACCAACTGCAATTAAGTGTCTATTGTGATTTTTTCGTTACGTTCTCTAACAGCGGCCTAAAAAGTGTTTTGTGGAGTGCGTATTTCACAAAGCCAACTAAACCTAAACTTTACGTAATTGTGTAGGGAAGGAGCATTCTGCCATTCTTTGGCATAAAGAATTTGTTTGTTTCAGTTTCTATAGAAATTTGGCCATCGCCTTACGCATCGGGTTACGGTTGCCATTTGCATATCGATTGGTTATAGGAAACGAGCCCTAAACTCACAGAAAAGTCGGTAAAAAAGGTTTATTTAGTAGGGATTTAAGCTACACATTTATTATTTTTCAATAAGAAATTATTTCGTTGTACGATGGAATATTATAAGAGAATTTAGAAGTGCCTAATAAATTTACAAAATGTTGACTAGCCCTGCAGGATACGTTAAAGCTTTTTAATACAAAATCGGCTTAAAACACAAACATAAAATGTTTATAAATAGATCATAATATAAACGGAAAATGTGTACTGAATGTATAGAAATCCGAGAAATTCTGTAACACCCACACTTTTGATGGTAGAAAAATAGCATAAGTATAAAGTTTATTATCTGATTGTCGATCATATCCAAGTTTTTAAAATAACAGTCTGCCTGTAACTCCACCTTCATATATGGGTTTTTAGTATCAAGCCAAACTGATGTCAAAATCTTTAAAACAATGTAAAACTTTATTGTTATTTTCCTATTCCAGATTCTTTAATTTTCATGTTTTTAATTTAATTCCAGCATGAAAATACAAACGCCTCTACTATTTAATAAATGACTGCTATAAAATTGAATTAAAGTAGATTTATAAGATTTCAATTGTTTCCTTTCCTACGGAACTTTTGTGACAAAATTTTAAGTTAATTAAATGTTTCACCATCTAACCCGATGTTAAACTTATGTGTTCGCCTAAAATAAAAAAAAGTAAATCAACCAGACTAGACTGCACTCATTTAAAATGAAGCGAGTGGATCAGCTCGATGCACCGATTTTGGGTCGAAAAAAAACAAAGCAGACTCATTAAGATCTATTGATTGTGATCTACGGGGTCGCCCGCGAGTAATAAAGTGGCAGTGCCAGCAGCGGTGGCCGAAACCCAAATGAACGACACCGACGTGGTGACGAGGGCTTTGATTGGAACGCCCCTTGATGCGACATGCATATCAATTAATTACGACGGTTACATTTGGCTGAGTTTCGGTGGACACCGCGACATTCGGGATTGGGTAATGCAATTTGGGATATTACAACAGAATACAAGACCTGGGTCTGGGACCGATTGCAAATCGCTGGAGCAGCTGGACAGCCGGACTCACTGCGACTGAGTTGGCCGAATTTATTCAAATCAGTTGAATTCCGCGCGGGGTAGCGTATAGGTGTCTCCTCTACTCCGATCATCGTATCAATTGCAATGTGCAAATACGTCTTAATTGCTGCACTGGCCGTAATGGTAAGTGGGCAATTAAAGCAGCCACCCTACACCCACTAATCACCGCATTAACATTGCCCTTGGCTGCACAGTGCTCCATGGTCCGGGTGCGAGCCACGCTGCACGATCTGCCCGGGGTCTTTGACTTTTCCAATGTGGACCTGGTGAACTTCCAGTACTTCAAGAACCTGGCCTCGCAGGATCCGCGAACGGCCGCCTCCGCCAATCCGTTCCTGGAGCACTTTCAGAAGAAGAAGGCGGTACTGGACTACCTGGACCGCCTCTTCTTCGGCAACTCGCCGTTTCAGCAGCCCAGCGAGATTCCCTTCGATCCCCACTTTGGTCGCGCCTGGCATCCGACCTACGAGCGGAAATTTGGATACCGCGGGGAGCGCCTGATAGCCGCCCTGGGCTCCGGCTATTCAGTACCCCAGCTCCGACACTTTGGAGCCATTCCGCGGGAATACGGCACGCCCCACTATCCAAGTTGAGTGCGGTGGAACCCTTATTGCTCTAGATAGTGTATTTATGAAATAAACTTAAGCCACGATTCTTAACCCTATGTCTTTTACTTGAATTTTAGGGGCTAAACAATGGACACATACCGTTTTTAGTTGACATTTCTTTTTGACATAGTAAATCTTTTCAGAAAATATGAATCTATAATCTGTATGATCTTATTTCGGTTAAATTTTAAAAAAGTGTCTATCATAAAATCCTAGTATAAAGGGTTTTATAGTTTTAATGCTCTTTTTGTTAAATTAATCTTATGTGAAATGACGTGGACACCGAGTAGGTATTTCATTAAGTCATGGAAAACAATCATTCATGGGAATCAACTATATCAACTAATCAACTATCTTAAACAACGAAACTTTACTTGCATTTTTAGGGAGACATCTAGTAAACATCTATTAATTTAATTTGATTTAAACTGAGAGTGAAGTGAAACAAGGTGTAGAGAGGTCTTTCTATCACACATTGCTTATTAATCACAACGTCCAGAAAATATGCGCAAGTAATTATGTTATAAAGCTGCCAACTACAGGTTGCTCCCCGGAAATCCGATTCACCCAATTTCAACAGTCCTAGGAAGTTTACATTTTTGAGGAGAGTGTTGTATTTACGGAATAAACTTAGGCGCTACGATTTCAGACCCTCCGTTTCTGCGTGGAAATGTAGAGGACATTGTTGCCCCGGATGAAGGCGTCGCCGTACTTGTTCTTCAGCTGCCCGTTGACGTACTCCTCCGTTTGTTCCAGGCAGATGTTCATGTAGCCATCCAAACAGGCCAAAACCCCTGCAAATCGGGAACAAAAACGTGATTGCCGGCTTTTGTTTATTGGCAACTATTTGACCTCACCTCGGTAGTCCACGCCGTTGTTCAGCTTAACGGCCACGGGACGGCCGTGAATCTGGTTGATAAACTGCGACAGGGCTTCTTTGCGGGACATATTTAATAAAATACTATTTATTTTTCTAAGTAAATGCAATATCTGATTTCTTTCGGCAAAAACAACAACACAACTACACAGATGCGAACTCAATGCCATTCACAGCGGAACGCAAACACAAGTTGACATTTAGCTATTTTATAGCTACATTTAATTTAAATATAATTTTCCCGCCTAAATACTGAAAATGATTAATATTGCTAGTAGTATTTATTATGTTGCATAAATTGTATATTCCTTAAGGCATATAACTTCCAGAAATATGGTAAGTTTTTAATTTTGACTAACTGTAGTAAAACTAAATAAAAGTCGAAGTCAAATGATTTTTAGCTATTTTAATGAGCCCATATTATATTACAGTGCTGGAAAGAGTCTGATAATACTATCAGCGCCATCTGTTTTTCAAGTTGGCGATACCTTGTATACGTTATAAGTAAATAAAAAAACGTTTAATTTAAATAAAGCGGATTATATAAATTAAAAGCTACAATGCATCTAAAAAGTAAAAAGAAAAACTTAATGTATGCCCTCTAGTGGCGTGTATGTTTTGTACTGGTACAATTCTGGTCCACCGTAGCCATAGAGAAGTTTTCCACGTCCATGTTCATCATAATATGGGTACCGGTACTTGGGCCTGAAATAAATTGAATGATTTTTCGTCTTTCGTACGTTTTCAGAATAATATTTAATATTTATAACTACCTTTCGAAGTACTGGAAGTTTGGCGCCTTTGGCTGAACTGTGGCCAACGACGTGTGCGCCACAAATGCTACAATAAACAAAAGAAGCTGGAAAAGAAGTAAAACCATTAATATATCGTGTATTACAATCCGTCCTTAAAAAATAAAAATAATAAATAAATAAAAACACCGGCTTGATTTTGCTACAATATATCTGACTTTTAAACTGACTCTTAAAATCTCAAAATCTAGGACATACTTTATTTGGCACTTGTATATTAATTTAACCTTGGTTAAATCACTTATTTGATTTAGTTTGTTCCAATTTTGATATATTACCACTTTTGTTATTCGGGAAAACACAACATTGTTAGTTGGCAGTTCAAGTAATGTAAAATTAAATGTTTTTTAAGAGTGATAACTATAACTCAGCACTAATAACAAATTCGCAATTTTTATGGAGAAATTAAATAATTTAAGTTGGTAGATTAAATTCTCGTTTTTTAAACACTTTTATGTGATTGTCGCGAATTAAAACTGGTGCGAGGTTTTGGTAAAAGTCGGGCTATAATTCAAATTTGTAATGGCAAACACAACATTGTGAAAGTAGTTCGATTTAGCAAAACTTGGCTTAGGGAAGGTAAACATCACATTAAAAGCTGCAAGTGCTCATTAGCTCACTGTGTCAGCTACACAAAGTTGGTAGTTAGTGTACTTCCAAGAAATCGCTTTCAGGCGCTTTAGCCAACAACCAAGCAACGGTTGATGACGCTGGTTATGCAATTGCACCAACAATATCCACGATGCGCAACTTGGCCACAACTTGTTGGCCAGAGATTATGACACATTTCGCTTGGCTTTCAACTTGGCCAAGACAGAGAGAGAGGGAGATGGAGATAGAGGAAGAGAAAGATCGCTGGATCGTGGCTTTCAAGGTCTCTCCGGCGTAAGAGAGAGCCTTACAATTTGGCCCACATATGATTTGGAAATGTGTCAATTGTCTGGCCGACGAAAACAAATGAATTTCGAATGAAGAACCGACGAAGGCTCATTGGAAATTCAAGTCACAATTTCCGACGATCGCAGACGGTTTTCTTTTGGGTGCGACTTTCGCGTAGAAGAGGCGGAAATTGTGTCAGTGGGCTCGAAGAAGTGTTAATTGGGGAGGCAAACCCTAGTATCCATCGAGGTGAAAATCAAACGATCCGAAACTTACGGGCAGCAGCAGAGCGTTCAACCTGGCCATGGTTTTTCAAAAAATGGATTTGTTTATTTCCCGATCGTAAAGCTAGGAAGGGCGGAGCGGTGCGAAGATGTTCGCCGATCGCGTTTGGTTTGCCAACTGAATTCCATTGCCAGTCGAATCGACAAGCGGCCAAAAGCCGAGCTCCACGAAGAGATTCGAAAAGCTTGCAAGAGAGTTGGAGCTTCAAAGTTGGGCCTTGAGTTAGACTTCCTCTCTGTCTCTTCAGCTGGAGGTATTGCTCCAAGTACTGTAAGATATAATAGTGATATCCCGAAAACTTTTATTGAATGCTCAAAGTAAGTATTGAAAAGGAGCCATTTGAAGTATTTTGAATCAACCTACAAATATAAATAAATGCAAAATGGGGAAAAAATATAATGAGAACTCTATTCTTGCTTAAAAATAAAACTTTTTGGGATACAATTTAATGGAAATGAGTAAAGATCTATATTATCTCTGGAAATGCCATTCAATGTTTTTTATTTTATTTTCTATATAGTTACAAATTAATAAAGTTGACATAATACAACCTAACGACTTGTTATTAATAAATTTGTTTTCCTTATGTCCTTTTGCTACGAGATTTTCCTTATAAAATATATTGACATTACCAAGCCATACTTGTTTAAATTAACAAATTAGTATTTTAGTATTGAAAAAACTGTTAATATAACATAATTAATTTCGATAATGCTTGGCTGACAAAAACATTAACAAATTGTTGTTTTAGTAAATTTGTTGTTGTTATTAGCCCTATTAAGCAAATGTTTTGGTGTATCTTATCAGTTTACTTAATCGAATGATCCTCAACATTTTGCATATCATGGGGAAAGTGAAAGTCCTGTAAAAACTAAGGCTTAGTGCATTTTACATAAATTAAGACTGCCGGAAATGTATGTTTATAAACAAAAACGATGGCATCAGAGACCCACCTGCGTAGACTCACGTAGACTCTTTTCTTTTGGTTCCAAAGAGAAATATTAAGAGATAGGAAGCCCGGTAAGCCGAGACAGCTGTTCAGGTGGGCAAAATCGGAATTGGGGCCACATTACCAAAGTGGTAGTGGACCGACTGGATGACCACCTCCTATCAAGATGACGATGGAACATTATGTAACTTCTGCAGCCGTAAATAGAGTCATGCTCCGACGAAAAAATAGCTGCCAACCAGTTTTTGCTTTCTTCACGTCGCGACTCTGTGCCATTTCTTCTCGGCTCGAGCGCACTTTCTTTGCCTTGCATTTGCATTCGCATTTTTCCTAGGGTTTCTATTTCTGTTTAACATTGTTTTCCACCTTTTTATTTTTTTTCGGTTTGCTTTCGGCGTGTTTGGCTTGCCGCAAATGGCAGTAACCTTTGGCGAATATGCGTACTTAGTTCCGTCTGCCATGAAAACTAATTTGGGATGTCATTAAACTAAACTAAAAAAAAATAAAACAGTTCATAAAGCCAAACAAGAGTATGGCAAAGACAGCTTTTGAAGTACCTGTTCGAAGGTTGAACGCAATGTCACAGATCGGAGATCATATTCCATTAATAGGCTCTAAAAACCTTTAAAACTATTCATACACTATAAAAATTATCAAATTACTCGGACGTTTCTGAATTAAATTGACAATTTCAAAAAACATACATATATACCACAAATATTAATGACTTAAACATAATTTAAGTGAATTTTAGCAGGTTCTATTTTGAATTATTTAAAACCCATTGAGCAGTATAATTACTAATAGTATTTTTCTCAATGTCTTAACACAAACTTACGAATCCGTTTAAGATTCGTAAGCCGAATTGTATCTTGGCTCTAATCTCTCAGTCCCTCTCTCTCTTTCTCTCAATTCCTGGCTCACTCTTCGCTTTGGCTGTGTAACTTTTCGAAGTCTGTTTGGTTTGCCATATTTTGTGGCCGCTCGTGAGGTTGATTTTTATTTTCAATATTTTTCGAGTTGGCGCTTGGCTGCGTTTTATGCAACTACGCGATTTCTGCGATTCGTGGTCTTCAGTGATCAATGGTCCAGTGACTCGCACGGGCGTCTCTTCACCTGGAAAACCGACTCGAATCGCGACAATGTTACACCTGAGATTTGCCTTATTGGGCGCTGTAAGTGTGCCGAAATGTGATTTGAGCATAGTAAACAAGCCATGAATAAAATCGTTAAAAGCTGTGCGGAGGATGGCTAATGTTAAGTGGTGAAATGTGTATTGTAGGACGTATGAGTAATAAACGTTGATCGATTAATTTCTTGTGCAATCTAATTATCTGCCTTCCAGCTGGTTAACCACACGCCATTCGAACTGCCGAGACTAATAAGGCAAATTTAACTTAGGAAATTGTACTTTTCAGAAACAAATTCGTCAGATCATTTGATTGATAAACTTGATTTATTTAAAGAACATATAAAATAATAAAATTTGCAATGTGATTTTTCATTTTGAAATTCAAAATAAAATGTGTCCTTTGAAGCATAAACACTAAGCCTCATTGAAAGCCCTAAGATCATTTTAAATTATATCTACCAATTTCACATTCGAAATTTTTACCTGAATTCTATTAGCAAGCTTTTGAGCAATTTTCTTATAAGATCTAAAAGTGTTAAAGAAATGTAAAAATGAATTAAATATTTTCTTTAGGAAAAATAAATTTAAGCTGAGTTAATATTAATATTTTTACGATCAAGAACTGCATTCGAAAATAGAAATCGAAACAAGTACTAAAAAATAAAAATAATTCTATTTAAAATAAATAATGAAAGGTGTGTTTTTGTTCTTGTAGGATTACAAAATACAATGCTTATCTTAGAGTACGGCAATATTATGATTTTGTTAATTTATGAAGCAGAATAATATTATATTCACAAAATTGTAATACTTAATTTTAATTCTACTTAGCTAGCTTAGCCTTATTAAAAAAATAAATCAAACATGTAAACCTGTTCTCGATTAATATAAATATGTATTAATATATATTGTATTTTCAGATCCCTCTGGTCCTGATACTTCTGCTTCAGGTTAGCCAACCAACCGATGGCTTTATCCTGCGACTGATAACTGAGACGCTGCAGAACAATGTGGCTGGTGAGCCGATCCTTCACGAGCGGACCCAGTGGGACTTCGATCCAGAAGCGGCCAAACGGGCCAGATCTCTGTACTATGAGGTAGAATATTCAGACCATTCCATATCGTTTATTGATTGTACATTCGAATTTGCAGAAGAATGGATTCCGTTCGGCCAAGTTCATTGAGCGATTGGGAGTGGGCCTGGATGGGCGGCACGAGGATCGGCGGGTGGAGCAAGGACATCGGGATGAGGGGCGGCTGAATGGCGAACACAATGTGAACTATCCGCCTCCGCCGGCTTAGCCATAAATAATTATGATTTAAATTTAACTCTTGTTTCGTTTTCCATGCCTAATCCCCGCTGAGTGGGCGGGTTGGGGATTGTAAAATATGGGAAAATCCAGCACATTGTCATCATTTTAATTTGCAGCGATTAATTGTCATTGTGCGCATTAATGTGCTTCACAAGGATTTGCGTAATTTGCACAACGTTGCCGCATGCGACGACTGCTGTATATGTATGCATATCCCGCTCTGTTCGGCTTACTGTTAATGGTTGAAGGCCCTGGCGGGGAAGTCCCTGAATCCCTCCGAGCTCCCAGCAATGTTGTTGTGGTTTTAATAAACGTTATTAGCCGGCTGGCAGCGCTGCCTGCAACTGCAAATTGCCGCAATTACATTTGGCTCAAGCGAAAAGCAACGGCAGCTACTTACTTTCGCAATTTTTGTAATTTCATAATTCTGTCGCGTAATTAAAGCCAATTTCGCTTCGAGCTGAATCAGGACAACGCAGAGGGAAAAGGATTCAGGTGTACGAGTGAGCTGGCTGCCGTTTTCCACATCAATTTCGAAAAGTGGGAGATGGAAAATTCCGCGAAAGTGTTTCGCTTTAGAATTTAATTATAGGAGAGCGTGTGGCATACTTTTGGGCTTTGTCAAAAATCAATGAGTCCGTGAAAAGGGTATTCAAAAATGTTGTTTACTAATTCTTTTTATCAATTCAAATTTTAAATTGTATAAAATTAATAAAACCACGAAGGGGATTCTCTGTTGTCACATTTCTAAGATTTTGTTTGCTTAAATTATTGTATTGATTTTTGTACTGTTTGTTTTATAAAAATCTTGGGTCACATTTTGAATAATAAAACAAGAGAGAACGCTATAGTCGGGTGCCCCGACTATCAGATACCCGTTACTCAGGTAAAGGGAGTGCGAGGGAGATGGAGATAGAAACTTTGATCACGCATAACTTTTTAACGAATGGTCCGATTTGAAAAATTTCTTCTACATTTCGATAGGTATTGATAAACACAAACTGCATTTTTACTTTTCCGAAATATTTAAATTTTTAAAATCGTATATAAGCGATTGTGTGCGTTAAAGGGGGCGTGGCACCTTTTTGAAACAAACTTGCGCTGCGTAGGAACTCCTAGAATCTGCATGCAAAATGCCAATCTTCTAGCTTTTATAGTTTCCGAGATCTCAGCGTTCATACGGACAGACAGACGGACAGACAGACGGACAGACGGACAGACGGACATGGCTATATCGACTCGGCTAGTGACCCTGATCAAGAATATATATACTTTATAGGGTCGGAAACGCTTCCTTCTACCTGTTACATACTTTTGCACGAATACAATATACCCTTTTACTCTACGAGTAACGGGTATAATAATAATTTCGAAAGGTAATTTACAATTAGTGAATGAAATTGTATAAAAACAAGGATTTCATTTTCAAACATGGTATTGTATTTTAAGTTTGCAAAAGTGTTCAGGTCAACTAGCCACTTGTTTCTTTAAATTTGAGTGTCTACTCAATATCCTTATATTAAATAAAGTCTTTTTATTTAATCTGCATTAAAAATATATATATTAGCGAATTGCCGATAAATTCGATTGTCAGAATCGAAGGCCGACAATCACGGGGATTAACACGAACAATGGCAACCGCAGCTGGTGCAACCACTGCAACTGTTGCAACTGCCACGGCTGCTGCGTATGTGCTGCGGAAATGAACTGCCGCCCAACGATGCAGAGAGTGCTTGGCAAACTGATGCGTTAAATAAATAAAATTACGCATAATTTACGGCATTTTCGGATCGACAGCCGGCGGAAATGCAGAACGGAAATTACATTACAGCTGCAGAGTGCGCACAAAGCCACGAGTGCGTATACGTAATGCGAGGCCAACCAGCGATAACACCATAAAATTGTTTAATAAATTGTTAATACAACATTGTAAATATTTCATTGATAAACCCCTGGGCTACCCACTCCCCCAAAAGCCGCCCGTGTGAACCGCAGCAGTTGTTCCTGTTTATGACACTAATTTAATACGAAATCAAACAGTCATCGCCATCTCGATAAGACATGCGGGTTGACTTTTATTAAAGGCAAATGTAAATAAAATCATAATGATATTTCGCCAGGGCCCAGTCGCAGTACCGATCCCGAATTCAGTCCCGTATGAGGTGCATGCATTCATTAGCTTTATCAGCTCACTCAACATCAAATAAAATGTTTAATAATACAAGTGGGCGGTGTGGGGGCGTTGGGCGGTGGGCGGGGTTGCCGAGTGGCAAACTCGATAATAATGACGGGATATCACATCAGGTTGAATCAATTGTCGCGTTGTTGGGTATTAACTTTCATTTTGTGACGATTTTCCCCTGACATCAATTGCTGTGAAAGCGGATTACTTGTCATAAAAATGTGCGCACAAAAAAGGGAAATTTATGTAAACACTCGGAAAATGGACGGGGAGTGGGTCTTCTCCTTTGAATGGGTGCTAAATGTTTTTTATACTATTATTATTGGACAGGTAGGACCATTTATGGTCATCAAATCGAGGGCGATGAAAATACTCTTTTTTAATAAGGCTAACTGATTGAATTTGATACGTGTTAATTATATTACAACTTATTATAAAGGCAGATTTTTAATAGGTTATTTTTATTAATGACTTTTCCGGAGGCATTAAAGAAACAAATTGTAAATATGAAATTTTGGCATTAAATTCGAACTAAACGTATACTGAATATTGACAAAATTTGTCTGACTTTCTTTTAAATTTACTCTGGAAATGTAAATCTAGAAAATATAGCAACTCCTTCTGTCCACCATTTATAACTTTAATAACTTTTTATCAGAAGAGTGTTTATAAGTCACAAAAAACATTTGCAATAATGTTTGTTTTGCAAATTGAAAATATATTTGTTTTGAAACATTTAGTTCCTCTTTGTTAAAGAATAAGCATTGAATACAGAATTACGTTTTGGCTAGACATTGCATTAGCCAAGCCCAGTCCGTTTGCATATGTAAACACGTAACCCCAACGAAATCAGAGGACTTTTGTGAAAAGCGTTTCCTGATTCCGCGGCCCCAAAAACCCTCAGGTCGCTGATTATTGGTTCAATGTACCTGAAGGACTTTTTCTATTGCAAAAAGTAAGCGGTCGGGCCCGAGGTGGTGGAATGAATTTCTTAATGCATTTCCGTTGCGCAATTGAAGTCAAGCCAAAAGGCAGGGCAAGGACTCTGTCGGTGGCTAATGCACGGGCCACAGCCACAATAAATGTCAACTTGTCCTGCATGCAAGTGAAGTGTGTCCTGGGAGGGGCAGGTCCTTTGGCAAGAAAGGGCAGGAGAGCCGAGCGAAAGGCAAATCAACTTTGCTTGCGCATAAAATGTAATTTATAAAATGTAATATAATATCAACAGCACACAGAAAGCGGAGATTGCTGGGAGGGCGACGGGGTTGTGGGGTCATCCCACAACAATGCCATAATGTCAACTGCCTTTTGTCCTTGCGGCTGATTCTGCTGGCGACCCGCTGCTGTTGAGTCGCCCATCCTCCTCCTTTAAGCCAGTAGCATTTATTTTATTTCATTAAAGGCTGCGTACAGAGAAAAAGAAGCCGATGCTTAAAATATATAACTTAAATAATAATAATAACAACACGAAAGGTCAACAAATTTTAAAATTGAATTTATTAACGTTAAAATAATCTTAATAACATAAAAAACTAATAAATATAATGAATATTGATATAATTTGGGGTTTCTTTGAGATGATAATTATGATCAACTTAATTAAACAAAACTTGTAAAATAATTAAGATATAAACGAGGAACTAGTTGTAATATTTTTATCTCTGTGCAGATCTTTATTGCTCTCTTTCTCTCTCTATCTCTCCCTCTTTCTCTCATTCGCTGCAGGAGGTCCTTTGGCATATCCTTGTGCCTCTTTTATTTGAGGGTAATTGCAATGCTAGCTGGGCAATTTTAAATTTTATCATTGCGCCCGCATCTGTCGCTGACAGATTAGTTAGTTATTCAGCTTATCCTTCTGCTCTTCCTTCAGATTGGTCCTTGTGTTTGCCCCATTGTGAGGTTGCCATAATTTTGTCAAGCAATTACTCATTTATATAAATGTGCACTGAATAGTGGGGGATCAAAAACATAAGATAGTCAATATACATGTCTATAGTAAATAGGGTAATTTTTATTTTTATAAAAATGTTAACCCGCAAACGTATTTTCTGTTTGTCGGAACTTATAGAAATTCTTATATACTGGCAAGCAAACGTAAGTGCGTGTTTGCATTTATTTACAAGCATGTGCATGTAATATTCTCAATATGTTTGCCAAAGGATTTCTTTGCTGAGCTGAAAATGCAAATCCATTATGCCACAATGTCCTCGACTAATGCACTGGGCAAACTTTGGGCCTCAGCTTTTCGCATTGTTGTCGCTGATTTCTTCGCATTGTTAAACGTATTAGGAATGTGTGTACAGACGCAATATAATAATGGCCTAGGCCTGGAAGTTTGAAAGCATATTGAAGTGGAAATTGGCTGAGTAAACCATGTATTGGGAAAAATAGGAAAATGCTACAAATTTTCACCAATAATGTAGGCTGCAGAAATGGTATTTAGCACACCATAACTACTCAATTTATAAAACACATAAATATTTATAATATTGTTTAATATCTATGATATTTTAAATTGTCCAACTATTAATATCCTATCATGGTTTCATCACTCACTGTTTTCAATAATACTATGTTCCTGATTTCTGCAACGGGGTAAATACATTTTTATTAAAAAATCTTGAGCAAATTACAGTCATCAGTTGGTAAGCCAAATCAAACATTTCCTGCTCAGTCGGTGGATATCCCAACAACCTTCTATTTAATTCGGTCTCTTCTTTTTTTGTTGCTCTTGGTCCTTTGCCACTCGAATTCACTTGATTACAAAGTAATTTATTGGCAAAACGAAAAGTCAGAGGAGCGGTAGCAGCAACAAGAAGCTAGATAAACAAGGATTTGTCTCAATGACAGCCCTCTGACCTCCCACCGCCCCTTCAACCTATCCGCTGTGCATACGAAATGCGGCAAATCCCAAAAATCAACAAACAAATGAAAAGAAAATTCAATAAAATACGACGAACCGAATCGTAGAGGGAACTTTTTCTCTTCATTCTTTCTGGTTTGGAGGGGAAAAACTAATTACACAGAAAAGCTGGAAAAGCGTCTGCCAGTGGGCGTGTTGTGCTAGCTGGGCCACGCCCCCCCATTTTAGCGGCTCTTCTCCTTTAACTTTTGATTTCTTTCCCTTCGCATTTTTCCGTCTTCACTTTTCGCACATTGCGTAAGGCGCATTTAATTACGTATGCCAGGCAGGAGTTGGTATCCCCACTCACTTCAAACTCTAAGTTCATTTTCACCAGCTCAGTACAGTGAGCTCTCATCCAAAATGCTGTTGGCTAAAATTTAAAATTGTATTAAAAAATCAGTTATTTTACCCTTTTAACTATACTTTTAATTGAAATGCAAGTACTCTATACTGTTCGAGTTGTTTGCATAATTTAAATTCTTTATAAAACAATGATTTAGGATAAATAGATTTGAATTAATTGTCCTTTTCCTGTAATTCGGTAACGATTGATTTTGCGAATTAACAAACTCGCAAAAGAAAGTTGGATCAGATTACTTTCTAAATTCAAAACTTATTTGAGAAATGATAAAAATTGGAAATGGCCTAACCTAATTTTATTGGACTTACATTCATCAGGACGTCTGGAAAATGAGTCAGTACTAAAAAAATTCAGAGCACTATCTCGAAATTCGCGATATAAATTTATAAACTAATAATAATTTTATTTCGTTATGTCTAACATTCCGCAGTGCACCATATAATAATGCAGATCCGCACTGTATCTAACCCAGCTCAAACAAAAATGCGAATAAAATTAATTATTTTGTCAGTTGATACAGCAAAGCTAACTGCTGTTAGCCCCTCCCACATTCCACGCCTCTCTCGTATCCTTGCTGGTCCTTTTGCTGGCTGCTGGTCTAGTGACACCCGCAAAGCCGCAGGACACTACGCGTCGGCTGGCCGCCACCTGCCGCACAGAAAATTGGCATGTTGTGTCAATATAGATGGCAGACTCTGTGGCCTTTGGGGCTCGACTTAGCAGCAATCCGCCATCTGAAATCCGAAAAAAATCGAGTGATGAATCCTTCCCGCTCCTCAGCCGGCGGTTGTCCTTTTTTTTTTTGGTTGCATGGCCCGCGGTCATGTTATTTTTTGCAATTTGGGCGTTATTTGTGTACGCCAGGCGAAACTTAAATTGAGGAGTGAGGACAGCATCATTTTTTCCTTAGATAAATTCAGATATCTAAAAAGATAAATTCAGATATCTAAAACATGATTCTATAATATACAAATAATGTTGTATTTAATATTGCCATTTTATGTATTTTGCTTAAAATATTTTTGCGTTTGTTAGAAAAAGTGGTTTCAGATATTTATATTTTTTATTCATTTTCTTAGCAACAAGACTGAATTGGACCTACTATTGGTTTCCTTTCATTAAAAATACTGTTAAAGAAAAACAACTTAAAAATATTATTGAAGGATTAAGCAATTTTCGCTTTTACAACATTATGTGCAACATTTTCTTTAATATTGTAATATTAGTTCGGTAAAAGTTGGATAACTGTTTGTAAATATTTTAACCGCGTTATTAAATTCATCAGCTGGAAGGAATTAAAAAATATATTTAAATATTTTTGTTAGCCAAACACATATTCAGCAAATAGTTATTCGCAATTTTCATTGACATATCCTTTAAGCCGCAATCAGGTTTCCTTTTGGCGTTTTTTGTAAGCAGCTTAATGAACCTGTCCATGGCCGCCAAACGGCCAATAACAAAGTTAAAACAAACAAGCCGGCTCAACCCCTCGATCGGAAAAACTGTCTACCCCTGAAAAGCAAACTCCCGCAACCCCTGACCCCAAATGTGGGGGTGATGGTCCAACCAACCACAGGTTTCCAAACAATTACAGGCAAATTGCGTTGAAATGAAATTTTCAACGTTTCGATTTTTGATTCTCATTCTGGTGCCGCTTTTCCCTTTTATTTGCGCGAACGTTTTTTTCGGCTCAGACTTCTGGTGAGTGCCCAAAAAACGATGAAAAAAAATCTTCATTACAATTCCGTCAGAGGCAAAGGCCAAAACCGAAAAAAAAAATACAAAAGACAACGCACAAAAGTGTGCAACGCAAAATTGCGGCCCAGCTAAATGCAGAACAAAGAAAAAACAGCAACAACTGCAGTCAGACAAAGATTAAATGAACGCTAAACTGGCAACAGCGAAAAAACAAAGCCCAAAGGATGAGTTTTTTTATACATGGTGGGTGGTTGGATGAAGATGAGGCATCCACAAAAAGCAGTGTGTGCACACATGAAGACCAGTGCTGCCAAGCCGCAGATTCAATTCATTTTTAACATAGCTTTTTTGACTCGGGGTCTTCGAGTTTCAGGTGCTTATACAGACTGAAGGGAATCTGTCTTCGACTGGACTGCTAAATTCGATCTCTTCTAGAATTTAATTCTCACGGAAATAAATAAAACACTAGACATCAATCTTGATTTAATTTCAATCAAGTCTTAAAGGTGCGATAATTGGATCTGTTATGGGGTCGTAAAAATCATCATTGAATTCTAGATGCATCATCTTAAATCTTGGTATTGACTATAATATTGATCATATCCTGTGGAGATTGGAAATATCTATGTTTCCAATCTCCACAGGATATGATCAATATTATATAAAGCAGAAAAATATGTTTTCTTTTATAAAACAAGGAACGCATATCCTCAGAATTACATCTGTATCATCAAGTTAGGCATCTACTTAAAGACTAAAACTTCTCCGTTAAAAGTTTATATGCTGTCCAATCCAAGTTTTAGCTTTGCTTGGTGTGAATATAGCCAACTGATCGGAGCCAGGAAATTCTGCATATGAGCTAATCTCTGGGCGTTGATTTTTTGTTGCAGCTTTTAGGCGCAAACGTTTATTGCATTTAGTTTTCATTTTGCTCGCTGCCGCTGCCCAAAAAAGGAACTCAAACAAAAACCTCCGACCCCGAACCAAATCCCCCGAAATGGAACCAAAAAAAATTCGGCTAACGAGAAATTGCACTTGCCTTTTTCTGTGTAGGGGTTAAAGAGCAGGGGGTGCTAGAAGGGGGTGGGCGTGACTTATTTGCACATGCTGGGCGAAATTTAAGCGCTTTTAAACACAATTGTTATAAATAAACAAAACAAAAAATGTAACAAATTTCATTTTTGCAACGTTTTTGTTTGAGTTAAAATTGTATGCAAGTTTTTGTACACATACACATATGGACGAGTCCTGCGTTTGGAACTGCGTGTGTGGGTGTGTGTGTGTGCATGTGCGGTTGGGCAAATAAGGAAATTTACAGCACTTATGCAAACTCACACAGGCGCAGATGCGGCCTCCTCACACAGACACAGAGCAATTGAATGCAATTTTGCATGAGATATTAAAAAATATTTTTTCGTCGCTTTTTGGGCTGCCAATTGTGTGTTACATTTCCGCGGGGACGAGCAAATAAGGGGGAAGGGGCGTGGCAGGGAGGAGCCATAGGCTGCACTTTTTATTTTATTACTCCTCCATTTGCGGCCGGGCCGAGCAACAATAACAAATGAAAACCGTTTTTAATGAAATTTTTGAACAAGTTTCCCCTCACACCCGCTCTTTGGCACTCATAACGTGAGTCGAGGAGAAGAAGGGAAAGGGGTACACGGAAAAAATATATTGCCAAATTTCACCTTCCCTATCATATAAATTCCGTTTTTTGGATTAAATAATATGTCTTTGGGGAATCCGAAATATAGATATGATAGATAAGAAATTGAAGTACGCCCAGCAAAGAAAATTTCATAGCTTAAGGAATAATAACTAAACAAACTAATCTGGAACATAAAATCATAAAAAAACTAATCTGGAACATAAAATCTTTTGGGATAAGTTGTTCTTTTGGGTCACTATTATACAAAACTTTAGGTTATTTACTGTTTTTGGTGTTCTCTGAGTGTTATCATTAATTATTAACACCTTAGGCGATATTCAGAAACCATTCAAATATCTGGAATCGATTTATATCCGCCAATATTTTGAAAAACAAATTAAGAGATAATGATAAATGTAGCTTTTTGCTTTTTCTGTTCTATTATTTTCTTTCATCTTTATCATATAGTTAAAAAAAGAATATACAATACAAAACTATTTTAGTCCAAGATAAAAAATGAAGAAAATGTTTGAAACCAATTCCTGTCCATGACCTTAATATTTGTCGATTTAAAATGTATTTTTCAATTCAAAATTACTAAGAAAAAGTTCAGCCTTCTACTTAAAGATCTACCTTAATTATTTTTAATCGTTAGAGAAATAAAAAGTAAATTTAACGTTACCAAAAATCAGCATAATCTAACAAAGTGATAAAACTGAGACATTTTATTTTCATCAAATCGGCATTGGTGTTCGATTTATTTTTCTCCGTGTCGGGTGCTGGGGTATTGGAGCGGTTGCAATATGCAGATGCCCTGATGAGCCTTCATCAGCCTTTCATTTCCGCCCATTCGAGGCTCAATTGTTCCTCATTTGCCAATCTAGCCATAAAACTGCTAAAAACTTCTTTCTTTTTCACACTCGAACGGAGGAAATGTTTTCGAGGGTTTTTCTTGGGCACACGTTGGCACAAAAGGTGTGTGATTACAATTGTTGTTTGCCCGACCCCCGCCCCCGGGCCACGCCTATGCGTACACATATCAAGCGCCTTATTGTTGTCGTCCGAGATTCGGATTCAGATTCAGATCCAGATCCCGATTCCCATCCAGAGCCACTTGGCAGTTGTCAGACTTTTGTCAGTCTATTTGTTTGTTTGGCTACAGTTTTGCATAGTGGCAAACACCCTCGCATATTCATGTGGATATGTGAGCATTATCCTTTGTGTCTCCTGTGTGTCCTGGCCGAAACGGTAGCCACTCGGCCATTGTTCGTCCGACCAATTTTTATGTAATTCAAGTGCCCAACAATGTGACAGGTAATTTCCAATGAATTCCTTTGGCCCAGCCACACACATGTGATTGCCCATCTCCTACTTCTCCAGGTGAAAAGTAGGTGGCCAAATCTGCACCACAGAATAGAATAGAAGCCGAGCCGCATAATTATTGGGAAGCACTTTTGTCGGTCTCGAGTCGTTTGAAGTGAGCAACGCAGCTCCTTAGCCGCTTATCTTGGCTACAAATTTGGCAGAACCCGTGTCCCTTCCATGTGTGCTCCTTTCATATGTGCTTTAATTTGGCCCAAAGAGAGTGTCAATTTACCACTGATACGGCATATGTAGACCAGCCAAGGAATCTTACTTGGAATACTTAAGGGTTATCAGCCGGGGATCTGGGAAAGTGTGCCAGGAGGCAGAAGCCAGAAAAAGATGGGAAGTCTTCCGGTTTCCCTGAAAATATGCCATTTACTGCCCTCGAAACCCTTCTTTGGCCTCGGGACTTAATAAACGTGGCCAATAATGTCGTGCGCAAAAATGTTGGAATACAAAAGTTGGCAGGGCATATTTATATGCGGTTGGAGTCCTTCATCTCCTTCCCCCATAAGTCAAATCTCTCAAATCCATTTCTCCCCTTCTGCTATATTAGATTATGAAACTAAATGTCAAACAAACCTCGGCCCATCTCCCTTCGCAGTTGTTTGATTACGTCCACAAACAGTCAAGGATATTGGATAATTCAAGCCACTACGTGGATGTGTCTGTGTGCAGAAGTATCCGTATTCGTTTGTGTGCTTGTGTGTGTTGCCTGAATTGCGGTTGCTAGCCAACCTCAGCAGTTGCTCATTTGCCGCCGCATATTACATTTTGCAGGCAGCAATTGCGGACTCAAACTATTGAAAACTATCTGCAGCCGGAGGAGTTTGGAAAACGATTTACGTTGGCTCCTTGCTGCCTTGATGAAAATATATAAGAGTTGTGCAGGTCATATACAGAAATGTTTAATTTAATATTACCTCATTATTAATCATAATTAAGGAAGTTCAGCTTGCCCAAGACCTTACACTCACACTTTTTTTTACAATTGTTAAGTATTATAATCTTATGGTTTTCGATTCTATTTATTTTAATAAGCTACCAAAATAAATTTAAATTAGATTGGTAATTTAATTTACTCGGGGTTGATTTCTTTAAATTTCATATAGAGTTAAATTACTATTTCGAAAACATTTACTTTCTAAATATACATACATATTTTAGTTTAAGTTTAAGGAATTTGTACAATTGTTAAGTAGTATTATCTTATAGATTATATTTATTTAAAAAAGTTCGTAAAATAAATTCACTTAAATGAGGTAAATTAACTTGTGGTTGATTTATCAAGATTTTACATTGAGTTACATTACTGTTTTGAAAACATTTACTTTGTCAGTACACATATTTTAGCTTAAGTTTAAAAAAATAACATAAAAAGGCATAAAAAAAAAACTTTTCTTTTCACAGACCCTGTAAAGATTTATTGTTCGAAGAATAAACGATCGATTGAAATTTGTGTGTGCGAATAATATGACGTCCTGGCAACTATCTAGGTGATATTACAAACCAAAATTTCATTGAGAAATTGGAACTTAAAAATCTATTTATGTTGTAAAAAGGTTGTACTATGACAACTTGGAATTTTTTTTACAACAAATTCCACTCAACTAATCTTATTTTCAACAAATAAAACTATCTTATCCTAAACAAAAAAAATAAATAGCTAAAAAGTCACTTCTTGCTAGATAACAAATTTTGGTAGGAATTATAAAAGAGAATCACAAATGAATATCAATAAAGTTAAATGAAAGCCAAACTATTCGATAATTTCAATTTCCCTATCAACTTTAGGATAGGCAGGATAGTTTCTTTCCAACCAAACCAACCTCGATATTATGCCACTGCTAATTGCAAAAGTCAATCGTTTTTTCCGCCTCCTCGAAGATGCTCAAAATGTTGTCAATGGCAGGTTTGAACCCTTCCCCGAAAGCAAGTTAAAACTCAAAATTAAATATCCTAGCCATAAGAAAAGCTATCAGTTCACCTCTAACCCAACTCCTCGATAACCCCCAGGCCATTTCTCATTTTCGCCGGGGCCCCAAGGAACGGGAAGAATATCCGGTAGACAATGGCAGGCAGACTGTAAGTAGACGAAAACTTTTTAGTTGGATTATATGGAGGGTAAGAATGAACGCACACACAGAGCTACTTACCCCTCATCGCTACTTTGCACCCACACAACGAGCGAAATTCATTTTATTACTTTGATATATTAGATTTAATGGTTAAGAAAAATGTTGCCAACAGCATCTATCTCCCACCGAGCTTCTCACCACTTTTGCGACCCCACTCTCCCCCCTCCACCCCTCTGCTCTATTGTGGAAAGTGGGTGTTTGTGGGTTGTTGTCGTCGTCGCAGTTAACCTTATTAAAAGGTGAACACAGTCATGGCACCAGAGAGAATTGCCACAATGTGTTTACACGCAGCTGCTGCGAAGGGGGCGGAATGGGCTGGGCGGGGGTGGACTTGGGAGGGGGTAACACGATAATGACCTCGTTGGCTTTTGTCCCCTGAGTGTGGGTGAAATGCTGGGACATCCAATGAGCTTTCAGCTCCCCTGCGCATGTCCCGCGAGAATCTCTCTGGGACAGAGAGAGAATTCCGCGAGAGTTCCTGGGAGAACTCTCATCTATTAGCCATCATCATCCCACTTTCCCCATTTCTGGCCTCAATTGATGTGCTAATTTAGAAATTACAATGAAGTGCAGGCTTCAATGAGTTTGAGTTTGAGTTTGGCTTTGATTCAATTTGTCATTTCACACTTGGCCTAAATGGCTTTTGGTTACAAGCGGAGGGGTGGTAAGAATAGCTCCTCCAGCTAAATTAGTTGAAAGTGTTGAAGAGAAAAGACAAGTTGCGCTTTGAAAAGAAAAGAGGTTGCAAAGAGTCGAAATATTTATTCTCAGTGCAAAAGTTCCTATCTTATCATAAGTTTGGATATCTTACTTATTCTAAAACAGAAACTATTATCTTACATGCAAGGTATTTTTATACCCTTGCAGAGGGTATTATAATTTTGGTCAAAAGTGTGCAACGCAGTGAAGGAGACATCTCCGACCCTATAAAGTATATATATTCTTGATCAGGATCACCTCCTGAGTTGATATAGCCATGTCCGTCTGTCCGTCTGTCCGTCTGTCCGTCTGTCTGTTTTAAAGATATCGAATTGAAACTTTGCACACACCCTTCTTTCCTTTGCACGCAGTATATAAGTCGGAACGGCCGGGATCGGCCGACTATATCCTATAGCTGCCATATAACTGAACGATAGGAAATGCCATAACTCTGGTGTTTGTAAAGTTAGGAAGTTGGGATTTTCTATGGCTTTTTATTTGGCCAATCAATCCGACCTACCAAATTTTATAGGGATCGGCCGACTATATCCTATAGCTGCCATATAACTGAACGATTGAAAATGCCATAACTTTGGTGTTTTTAAAGTTAGGAAGTTGGGATATTTATGAGTATTTAGAATGCATTATATGAATAATTTTGGAGAAAATTATTTACAGAATATTCTGCAAGGGTATATCAACTTCGGCTCCGCCCGAAGTTAGCTTTCCTTTCTTGTTTAGTTTTAATATACGGAATACATACATAATAAAGTAATAATTTCTCTTCTTATGTACCTACTTACTTATTATAATAATTTATATATAACAAAATCATTATTACATACTTAATTTTATTTAAATATGCTCATTTCATAATTATATCAATCCTGTATAATTTAGCGAAGATTACTTTTCATTTAAACTAGCAGAAGGGTTTTAATAAAAATTTTTAAAAAATTGTACCAACCAAATCTTATAATAAAATGAAATAAATGAATTCAAAATGTTAATATATTTTTCTATTTTATCTATGCCTTGATTGGATTAAAAAAAACCGATAGACCAAATCAAAAAAAATGTTCGATGTCATTACAGGTAATTAATAGCATTTGTTTTTGGTTCGGAAACATATCGTAGATTAATTGTTGAATGATATGATATCTTGATCCCTCGCCTACCGCTAAGTGGGGCAATCAGTTTGTACTTGGATAAAAGGGCATGTCCTGGGCTGGATCGAGGATCGGCAATTAGTGAGCTAGCAACCCCCACTCCGGCCTTTTTTGGCTGGTTAGCAGTCCTAATGAGCCACGATTACGGCTAAGTGCGCCGATGATGCTGCATAAATTTCTTGGCAGGCATTATGTATTCCACATTAGATCAGAGATTACCGGGCCGCAGATCTGGGCAGGTAGCCCAGTCCTAAGTCTCGAGATGCCCTCTCCAGCTCTAAATTAAACGAACATGCAATCGGATTTCTGAATGAAATCTGCATACGGAATGCGTCCTATGAAAATATGATTAAGCGCCTTGCAGACTAACCCTAATCCCAGATATAGGTCTCTACTCGGATCTCTGGCCTGCGTTTTGGATCTTGTGTCCTGTGGCGTCACACATCTGGCACATTAATGAGTCCGGTCAACGGCAGCTTTGTCCCGCTTACTTGTTCACAGTTTCGCGGAAAATACGTGTTCGTTTTTCTCGATTTTCCCGCCTGAAGGTGCCGCGATCTTTGGCTTTGTTTGGGTTCGGGGCACAAAGGAATTGTGTAAGTTTCGACAAATTAGAGAAGATAAATCCCGGTAGCCGCTTTGTTATCATTGTAAGCGGCGTTTTGGCTCACCACACATACTCGTGGCATTAGATGGTTTTTTTGAGAAACCACTTTTATCGTTCCTTTGTGTTATGCAACCTGGGGGTGGACCAAGACTCTAGGGCGAAGCTTGAAGGAAAAGAGCCCTGTCTAAGCTGCTGCTCAACTCAAATCCCAGATTGGAGAGAGTGGTTTAAAAACCGGTGAGGTATTTTTGGATTAATAATCGTGGCGAAGATATAGGTTAAGCAAATGTTATGGCTAGTCGTGACACTATTTCAAATATTATGTTTCGTAATTTTAAAAATAACGAGGGATTGCCCCTGTCCATGCTGCTGCTGCTTAAGAAAAAAAGCATAGATTTGAGTTTAACCCAGGCAGAGATATTTTTGGTTCTGTCTCGTGGTAAAATAATTAACTGTTTACATTTTTCGTCTAAAGTTGAGATCTAATTCTCTTATTAATATTTTTTATTTGGTAATTTTAAAAAAAAAACCTTTTATAAAGTCAAAGCTTATATGTATTTGCAAGATTGAGATTTTTCCATTCTTAGTTGTTGCATACTTTACGTTTCACATATATTTGTTATTAGTTATGGTACAGCTGGACGTAAAAATAGTTCACATTTACATTTTTGTAATTTTTTGTTTTTGCGAAGATTAATTAATAAAAAATACCACGAACCAACTAGCAGCATCCTTGGCAAATCCAACTACCAGAAGAAGAGTGAAGCGAAGACCCGGCGATCTTTGGGTGCGAGGACGTAATTAAACCCGCGTCTGTTATAAAATTTCTGTTAAATTATCAAAATATAAATATAATATCTTGACCAACACATGCAAATTTTTAAAAATCATTTATTATTGTTTTTAAATAAATTGAAAAAGTGAAATGCGACTGAGTTTTACAATCTATCAACCCAAATATTTAAATAATCTTAACTTTCAAAAAGCCAATATATTAATGTAAGTTCATTTAATAATATTATATAATATATAAAAGTGTTGCTTTAAAAACTGTGTTTTCTAACTGCCCAAAGTTCGATTAAAACATTTCGATTAAATTAAATTGAATACCCATTTGCCAAATTGGCCTAAAACTGTACCTGTGGTCGATCCTTTTTAACCCAATTCCGAACGGGGAAGATCCGCCGAGATCAGTTTAATCAATGAACTTAGGGTCCGATCCTGCGACAACTCCTTGCTAAGTAAAGGGATTCATTGATCGTTGGCTTGTTCAATGAAACCTCGGGCTCATTCTCACTGCCGATCGGGAGATCACGTGGATCCTCGCCATAAATCCAACGCCGAAATGGAAGCGGAACTAATAAACGAGGTCCTGGCAAATGGCCGACATGATTCAGGTACCAGGTAGGCAATCCGCAGAGTTGTTCAACCTGTTTTGTGATTTGTGGATGAGCCGGGGAAAAGGAAGGGTAGCGGTGCAGCGAGAGGGACAGATATATAGGGGGAGATAAGGAGGCGAGATACTTTTTAACAAGCAATATTTGTGATATAAATAAAATTAATGAGCAAACCATGTTAGTTACAACTACCGAATGAGATGATACAAAAGAGGGTATAAAAGAGAAAGGTGTCAAGGGAAAGTAGTAGAGAGAGATTTGATCAGAGAGAGAGAGAGAGAGAGGGCCAACACCCCTATGCCAAAAGCTACCTGCAACACAACCTCACACACACGCCGAGCGAACCAACCCAACACAGATACGGATTGCGAGATACTGAGGCACTAAGATACTGGGGGAAACTACCCCTAGAGACAGAGAGCGAGAGCGAGCGAGACGGCTGACGGGGCAGGACATGGGCGAAAGCGAAGGACTGGGATTCGAGAGCGAGCCTCGCCCATTTCACTTGCAAACAGCCAACGGCCCGTGGACGTATTTAAGCCTACGTTCCGCAGGAATCGCACTCAGTCGGTGGTTGTTGATCGTCACGAGCGCAACTCGCACTTAAAGCAGTCGATTCAGCTCATTCTAGTTCGTCGCAGTGGCTGTGAAATCCAAATCAAATTTAAATCGTCGACTAACCCAATAATTGATTAACTAATTAAGCAATTCTCGGTGCGTGCACATCAAAACCTGTGACAATAACATAAGAGTTCCCTATCAAAATTTGGGAAAACGCAAAAACCCAACTCCGAGCAAGTGAACCCAAATATTCAATAGCAAGTCCGTACGGTTTGTGAGCTCTCCCCGGTGGAGCTATGATGACCACGACGACCTCGCAGCACCACCAGCACCATCCCATCATGCCGCCAGCCATGCGCCCCGCCCCCGTTCAGGACAGCCCCGTCTCGCGCCCCCGCGCCGTCTACAGCATCGATCAGATCCTGGGCAATCAGCACCAGATCAAGCGCAGTGGTGAGTTGAACTAAATCATTAAAAATCAATTCAAACTTGAAACTCTGGAAACTAAGGGATTCTGCGACTCGAAATTCGTTAATTGCCGTCGGCGATCTGAAAAAGGGTTCCTCACGTATTCCATGAAAATATACAATTCAGCTAAAATAAATAGTTAAAAAACTTTACCGTTAATAAAGTTTTTTATTAGGATAAATAGCAAGATACGATTTTTAAGTTTATTGAATATTAAAGCAAATAGTAATAGGATAATTATTTTCGTATTTTCGATAAGAGCAGAAAAGGCTTAAGGTTAAGGCTTATACATTTACCGGACCAAAAAAATGTTGAAATGGTTTATGCTTTAGATACTGATCTTAGTTTCATTTCATTAATTCGGTTATTTAAGAAAATGGCCTGTTATTCGATTCAAAAGTAAAGATATATAAATGATACCGAGTGATTTAAAAACTTATAGGGAGAATAGGTTTTCCGAAACCCTACAATTTGGGTACAAATTAATGGAATGTGTGATGTTATTTGTAACATTTGTTAAAAACACTTCCCTAGAAATAGGTGTTTTAATTATGGTTTCATTAACCTCTTTTAAATTTTTGATAACCTTAATAGAAATTGTGCTTTCTTAGAGTTATTTCCAACTCAAGATTTGAACAAATTTGTTTAATAAGGAGATGTTAATTATAAAATTTGAGATGTTTATCACTCCCAACTTAACAAAATAAAAACACCCTAACAAGGCCATTACTTACCACCAGCTGAGCAAAGAATTAAGTTAGGCCTCATGTAAAGTCAATGAGCTCCCCCAAATTGATACTCCGAATTCAAACTCGTCCTCCGCCATTGGCCACATCAAAAAGATCCTTTCGAACAAGCACAGACAAGTGGGAAGACATAACAGACAGTGCCCCCCGTATCCCATACTTTCCCATATCATATGCAAATTGCTCGTAAAGGACATTTTATCATAGTTAGTTAGGGCCGGGCAGAAACTTTCCGGCAAACACCGACCTCGAACGCCACCCAGAGCAAAGGAAAACATATCATGACAATGGGAGGTGTTCGGCATGTCGCAACTCTTGTTGGGGGCGTGGCCAACCGGCAGGGGGCAGTTCGCCCAAGAATCGGCCAAAGAAAAAACACTGTGTATCAAAACATATCGGGCCGGATATATCTCGCAGAGAGGGGAGAAAAGCAATTGCGTCATTAGACCCGTAATTAGATTGAAGTTCTTGGGAGTGCGAGCGGGTATGGGAGCTGGTCCGAAATTGCCTGGCAGGATTGTGGAATCACGGCACCCATTGGCCCAGGTTGCAATTTGGCGACATCGAGCGGCGTGCGCACCGCAGGACACTGCATCCTGTGAGCCTCGTAATTTGATGCTCGCTGGAAATTACCTTCTCGCCACAACGGGCTGCGTAAATGTTACGAAATACGATAAGGATACATCCAGGATGGGCGTCCTGCTGAGCGGGGACGTGTCCTGGTGCCATTGTGAATCTGATTAATTTGAGGTTCATTAAAGTTTGATTACACGTTTTTCGTTGGCTCTGAATGGCATCGTTTTGGGTATTCAAAAATCCCGACTTGCCTTCGGGCCGTGTGAAAGGATATTTATATGCTTGGACTGGAGGGGGAAAACTTTTCACTGGCTTTATATTTATTTGTTATTGATTGCCAAATCAATTTGCGTAGCTTTCGAGCACTTGAAGGATTTGATTTTTTCGAGACTGCGAATAAAAAAGGGGGTTAAAACCCAGGATATAACTACTTCAGTTACAATTGAATGAATTTCAATTTCTGCAGCTGCCGCTTGGCTTTCGATTTTCAAAGTCAAACGCGAAACTTTTTGTTATTCGCCGCTCTCGAGTTCAATTTGAAATTGTTTAACTTTTCCCCCTGCCCCTCTCAGATACACCCAGCGAAGTGCTGATTACGCATCCCCACCACGCCCATCCGCATCACATCCATCACTTGCACAACAGCAACAGCAACGGCAGCAATCATCTGTCGCACCAGCAGCAGCAACACCATCAGCAGCAGCAGCAACATCAGCAGCACCAGCAGCAGCAATTGCAGGTTCAGGCCAAGCGGGAGGACTCCCCAACGAACACGGACGGAGGTCTGGATGTGGATAACGACGACGAGCTGTCCTCCAGTCTGAACAATGGCCATGATCTCAGCGATATGGAGAGGCCGCGAAAAGTTCGAAGGTGAGTGCAGCGACAATCCGCTTAGCAGATCAAATCGTATTTACCCATTATCGGGCTATTAAAAAACATCCAAACAAAGGGGAAACTCTTATCCATGTTCCATAGTATAGCAAGCATCTAACGTGCCGCCTTTGCCTGCTTTGATTTTTCACAGATCTCGCACAACATTTACAACATTTCAATTGCATCAGCTGGAGCGGGCCTTCGAGAAGACCCAATATCCGGATGTTTTCACAAGGGAGGATCTTGCCATGCGATTGGATTTAAGCGAAGCACGCGTGCAGGTAATTCAAATTACTTTTCAATTCTCGCAATTATTTTTGAATTAGGGTTTTAGTCGATAGTGCCAAGCATAAGAGAGAAAATTTTGATAGCAGAAAAGTTCCAAGTTCAGAAAACTTTCATACCCCAGTAATAAGCGAATAAACCACTTTTAGAGTCTGCGAACTTGAATGCCTAGATAAGCCCGTGAAACAATCGGCGAACCCAATTTGTAAATGGTCTTTGAAACACTTAAACCCCACTTTGTATACAAACACGGTAGATCTAGTCGGAGGGTTGATGTTGTCGCGTCCCTTTTTAGGGGTTGGACCAAGGACATTAGATATTGTGATTTTCCAAATGATTAAATTGGCCGCGCTCACATGGTGTTGGTATTTTTATTAACTCTACTTTTGGGTAAACAATTAAAGTGGCTTTGGGTGGCTGTCTGCCTGCTGCAGGACACGCGGCTAAATACACCCGACTACACATGTAATTAGGGTGTCCCTTCGCCTCGAATCGCATACAATTTGATTTCAGTTGAAAATGCTTTCAAACACTTCACATCTGATTGAGTGATTCGCTCAATTTCGATGATGTTGACAGGGAAGAGGGAAAAGTATCGCTTGGCAGTCGCACAAAAAAAGTGAAGAGAATGTAAAACAACTTGACCTAAGCACTCTCGCTGGCTCACATAGGGATTACGGGCTCTGCATACAAATTGTCCGTTTCACGGTCTTCATCCGCATCCGCATTCTCATCCGCACATCCGCATCATCATACCTCGCGTCCTCACTCCGATTTGTATCTGTTAGCAGATTAACTGTAATTGGTCATTGATTCGCATATGCAGAGCGTTTCGGGTACTTGAATAGTAACAGATTTAGAGCTGCCCGCTTTCCATGGCTTTTTTTTCCTGTCCTGATCTGATAGATACAAAGTATCTGCAGCGTAATCCCCGCTTGTTTTGGGGTTGGTGAGTGGGCAATTATTTTGGGATTTGCATGCTTGTTGTGTGGGGCAATCGAAAAAAAAGGAGTAACCAGCGGCTTAACTTCCGGGTTAAGTCATATTTTTATTGGCGAGTATGGGGACCTTCAAAAAACCATTAACAAGCATTTGTAATAGCTATCAAAATCTTTTCTATGGAATTTCCAAAAAGGAAAACTTCCATTAATGCCTTTTGAATATTCGCAATTGTCTAATATTATTGTGAACTCTTTAGGATAATAATTGATTGTTTAAAGACCCTAGACAATTATATAGTCAGTTGACATCCCTTATAGATATACATTTTTGAGTTTTTATGCTCTCTTTCATATTTTTTGCAACAGTTTCTTCTCTCGTTTTGATCGCACATGTGTGATAAATGCTGAACGGATATCCGCAATTCAACTTTTGCTGCCTGGCTGCTCTGGCACAGTGGTTTAAGTTGCTCGCATTATAATTGCTGCCAACTGACAATTAAAAAGCCCACAAAATCGCACACACACACCGCGTGGAGCGGGGGGAGTAAAGGGGGGAGTGCGTTGGGTGGGTGGCATTTTCCCAGGACACACAGACACACAGGACACAGGACAATAATTGGCAGCAATTATAGCAAGGAAATCGTTGCTAATTTACTACTCGCTCAACTGCACACATTGTTGCAGATTCTGGGTGGCGGGGAAGAGGCCTCGTCTAAGTACAGGGTGTCTATAATTGCAGGGACTCCTCTATTGTCTCGAACTCATCACCGAGTACAGTCGGTTGTCAAGTGATTTCAATTTACAAACAATTAATTTTCCCATCAAATGCGAGAGCCTCGGCTCAGATTGAAAATTCGTCCCCCACCAAAACGGAAATGTATGTGCAGTCAACGCCTATTTTGTGAGGTGGGTGGTGGGCGGTGGGCGGTGGCTGGTTGGGAGGTCGGTCAAACTCAACCCCAAGCAAGTGTCGAAAAATGCATAAGACACCCTTTCTGTCTGAAGAGTGAGACAGACAGAGAGCGTTGCAAATCAGAGCAGAACACTTCCGATTGGATGCCATTGTATTTGACCTCCCCTCCCGCTTTTCCCTTGCCCCTACACCTATGTCCTTTGGCTCAGACTTTTGGGGCCAGAGAACGCAGAAGGAGCTAGTCAAGGACCATGTGGATTCAACTTTCGAACTCACAGATTGATAGATTAGAAAATTGTTCGGTTTCTGGTCAAAGTCAAAGCAATTACAAGACGCTTGGCAAGGTGCAAGTTGTCTAAAACTATTCAAGTTTCAATTAAATGATACCCCTTAATCCAAAAGAGCATAGGTTTACTTTGCTAGAACTTAAAAGATATTAAAATTGGATTCAAAACATTTTAATGAATTTAAAAAACACCATTCTTTTGTTAAATAATAATAACTTTGGTGTGTATTTGTGTTAATATAAACTAAAATATTAATTAAAGAAAAACTTGAACCTTGTATAACATCTATAATTTGAACAGAAATATGTGTACTATACTGCTCCTAATACAGAGATTGAGTTCGCAATACTCTTATATATGTAGATTTTAATTTAGCGTACAGTGCTAGCTACATTACCCAAAATACCAGGGGTATTCGCATTTGCATACGTACAACTCCAACTCTAAACTCCCTTCTTTTCGTGCACTTGCAGGTGTGGTTCCAGAACCGTCGTGCTAAATGGCGCAAACGTGAGAAGTTTATGAATCAGGACAAGGCCGGCTACCTCCTGCCCGAACAAGGTGAGTTAACCACCCCATCTCAGAGTACTCCCCCCCCCCCCACCGATACGCATTTGATTTGTCCGCAAATTGCCAAATTACGTGTGCAACATAATTAGGAATTATGTCGCTTGTGTCACCCTCATTTACGATTTGGGACTAACGTAATCGCCCCCTTTGCTGCTTTCAGGTCTGCCAGAGTTTCCGCTGGGCATTCCCCTGCCGCCACACGGACTCCCAGGACATCCGGGCTCGATGCAGTCGGAGTTCTGGCCCCCGCACTTCGCCCTCCACCAGCACTTCAATCCCGCTGCAGCCGCCGCCGCCGGATTGCTGCCCCAGCACCTGATGGCGCCCCACTACAAGCTGCCCAACTTCCACACCCTGCTCTCCCAGTACATGGGCCTCAGCAATCTGAACGGGATCTTCGGAGCGGGAGCGGCTGCTGCGGCGGCGGCGGCGGCCTCGGCCGGTTATCCGCAGAACCTGTCGCTGCACGCCGGACTGTCCGCCATGAGCCAGGTGAGCCCGCCCTGCAGCAACAGCAGTCCGCGCGAGAGTCCCAAGCTAGTGCCTCATCCCACGCCGCCCCATGCCACGCCCCCCTCCGGCAGCTGCGGAGGCGGCACCTTGATCTCCGGCGGACTGATCTCGACCGCCGCCCAATCGCCCAGCAGCGCTGCCGGCGCCAGCAGCAACGCCTCCACTCCCGTTTCCGTGGTCACCAAGGGCGAGGACTGAATGCTCCGTGATATTTGGATTCGTTGTGTACATACATATGTAGATATCTAGTTGTATTTATGGTTATATAGCCCACGCATTGTAAGATATATGGAGCTTTGTCTATGGCCAAAGTTAACGTAGTCGTAACACCTAAAGAATTATCTATCTGTAAGAGATCTTCGAGCGTAATTAGCCGCATGCGAATAAAGGTAGTCTATCCACTAAGGAAAACTGTCAAGAAATAAACGATATGAAAAGAAAACTGTTGTCTTTTATGGGAGGGTACTTGATGTTGAAATAATGAATAATGCTGATGGAGAATTTCTGAAAACATATGACTCAGTGTATAAGTATATATTTTTCGAAGGACATAAACAAGTTGTAGCGGAAACGGTGGAAGTAAATGTGTGCTCATTAGAGTTCCAGGGCATACCTTTAACCTTATAAGGTACAATTCGCACTATCCAAGACGAGCTAGCTATGCCCGAGTGTCTATTACAATGGATAAATTGAATATCTCTTGATTGACTTACTGACGGTGAATATTTTATTAATTTGTGTACTTTCGAGCATTTTAAATACATTTGTCCCCCGGATATACATTTCTTGCTTTAAAAAATAAAATAGACAGTATCAAATGAAGACGCCAAATTTACTTTTCAACTATATTGAAATGCTTAAAATAAGTTTCTTTCCAAAATAATTTTGACACCTAATCCTAGTTAATTTCCCTTGTCAAAAAATCGTTAAGAAGATAATGGGTCTTGGTATCCTCTAGAGAGTTATAACCAACATGAAATAAAAACCTTTAAAGCTAGAAATTTTAGGTTGTTGTTTTTAATCACCATTTAGCACATGGGATTTATTTTTTTATTATAGATAATTCTCCTCCATTCTCTGCACGTTGGTTGAGGTTTTTAAATTCTTTGTATTGTTTCCCCCATATGTTGTGCTTCAGTGCCGAAGTTAATCTCCCGGTCAGCTTCCGTTAACCTAAGTAATTTTTTAATTTTCCACAACAAGATCCCCCTGATTTCCGCTGCTCTGCAAAATAATCGCAAAAAGTTTGTACCTTAAGTACGGCTTATGGCCCTACAAAGTCTCATTATAAATCGCTCAAATGCTACAATTGATTGTATACAAACTCGACTCGACCTTTCCTTTGGGCAGAGTCAAATGAAAACGATCTTGGGCCGAGAATCGGGGATAGTCGACCTACCCCGACAATTGAATGGGCCAGGGCGGAGAGTTCAAATCGTATAATAATCTCGATATTATGTCAAATTTGCCGAGCAGAGGATGAAATGTTGCAAAACATGTGAAGAGACGGCGAAGGAGCCCAAGAAGTTGGCGAGCAGAGGCGAACAATGGGCCAAAGAATCGAGAATCTATCGCATTGTGCCAGACAGCCGTGGAGGAAATGCAATTCAATGGGATGTGTGAGCCAAAGGATTTGCACCGAATTCAAGTGGTGGTGGCTGCACGGGGAACAGGACGAGTCCTTTTGTAGCGGGCCGCATGCGGAGCTAAATGCTATATTGATATCTCGTAATTTGTGCCATAATTACTTTTTAATAATTTCGCACAGTGCTCGGGCTCGCTGCAGGATATCGCATTGTGTGCGCAATGGCCTCAAATTTAATAATAAAACGCCGTCAAGTTTCTGCTCAGCCAGTCCTGTCTAGAGTTCATTCCCGGATTCGGGTTGGAATTTGATTACACTTACCACTCGTCGCTTTTCGAGATGGGCGAGGTCAGAGCAAAATTCCCTGCACAAATACAGGCGCACAATAATAATGAGTGAATTGCGCGACTTAACGGATTTGTCACAGTCAAAAGGATACGCCGGGGTAGGAGGAGCATTCGGGACCAGTCAGCCCGGCGTTGTCAAAAGAAGCTCTCATAAAACTCATATGCAATTGCCTTTTCTGGGCGTCCTTTGTGTACAAGGTAGCAAAAGACATCCGGAAAATGGAAGGACCTGCAGGCTGCCATACCCTTTCACAATTGGGTAGTTTGTCCATAAATTAAATATACCATTTTGAATTTATTAAATTAATAAAGTAATAAAAACCAATATGGACTACGGTCTCGGAACTTTCGTAATAAATACATTTTATTTTAACAAAATAAATAGTGGTGTCGGGTATGTTCGATTTTTAAAACAAAATTGATTTCAAAAGCATTAAATGATATTGCTATAATTATAGATAACATGTGCATATCTCTATAGTAATATAATAAGTAACTTATAAAAAGAGAAATCGTATAAATTGTGTAGTTTTAAAGATGCGTTTAGAATGACCTAAAGATGGATGAGCTTAAAATATAAATTCCTATGATATAATTAGGATGTTTAACCCAATGGAGGATTAAACTGTTCTTTAAAAAAATTTGTTTAAAAATGTCAATATCTTAAAATACGGGGATATTTTATTTGGGCTTTAACTAAAGTTGTATTTATTGTAACATTTTATTTAGCATTTTTGCCATTATATATAATAATATACAACAGACTACGTATTATAACCAGAGAAACTACTATAAATACTCATATCAATAATAAATTAAAATCACAACCTTCCTAGCACGAAAAGAGTATTTGATATTCACTCTGCTTTTAGCCGCCATTCATCTTGTTCTATCAACGAAAATTCAATAAGTTGAAGAAGATCTTTTATTTGTGCAAGTGTTTGGCCAAAAGGGGGCGGGGTAAGCCGCCCATCCACATTTCGGGCCACCCAAAATGTCCTTGTGTGTGTATGTGCTCATGGAATTTCATTCAGTGTGCAAATGCAGCGCATCACTCTCTGCGGGCTATAAATATATGAAATTTATCAAGTGGCCCTTCGAGTTTCGCATTTGTGGCTCTACGAAATTGAGTGTCGAGGGCCTCGCCGTCTTCTTTCCCGCTTTTCCATAGTATTTGCACTCAGCTCAGTGCAATTTCACCTTGTGTAGGCATAAATTTTTATGAGAGCCAAATGCTCTTCAAAATGCCCAACACAATGGGTAACGAAAATCAATTTCGTCCTCGACACTCGAGCGCATTAAAATGGTAACAGTTACGCAAAACAAGAGCAAGTGGACGCAATAAGAGACGGTGGGCGGTGCACTTGAAAAACTGCCAACATTTTGGACCCGCACAAATACAGCTACATATATATCCCTATATATATAAATATGTATGCAATCCCGGCGTAATGAGCGACAGTTGATGATGCACTGAACTCAACTGAATACAGCGGTAATTAAACAAGTTAAATCCGCTCAACAGACGCTCTGAAAAGATTTCACCTTGCTGCGGAAAATCGCCTTTCGTCCTGCTCTGTTTGTCGCCGTATTTTCATTTCATTTGGCACAGCAGCCGCAACGCTCGTTACGCGCACTTAAAAATTTATTTCGCATTTAATTCATCAAAAGTTGTCAGCGAAGTAATTACGCAGATTGTCTGGCTTTCTGTGGGTGGGAAGAAATGCCTAATGAGCGCCATTTTGTGGATGCCACAAAATGGGACAGAAGGGCGCTCCGTAATTGCTGTAATTTGTGACCACTTGAGAGGACCCGTTTCGACAGTAGGAGTATCGGGTGTCCCTTGATCGCCGATCATCAGGACATAAATTGCCAGCACACCGCAACATGCAATTGCAAACGAAAACATTTCCGACAGGATACTCGGATACTCTTAAAATAGGTATGCTGGCGACAACTGGGAAACACGATACTTTTGTGTCGATTGCTCCCGCTCCTGCTAAGTATTTCAAAGCGGCCCGCCCGAAGATCCTTTCCAGCTGAGACTACTCAAAAAGGTGAGGATATATGCTGAAGGATATTCCCGTCTGCTGACTTCAAAATGTGGCTAAGCTGCGCCTAATTTTATCGATTGCAAAACGCTGACAAACGACTCGTCTCCTTTGGCCGTGATTAAAGAAAGAGCAGTGTCCCGTGGTTTTTGTTTACCGATTTTAGCCATAATGGTTTCATGCCTCATTTGTCTGATGCGGCCCTTGGGCAGTTCAGGTAGAATTGGGTATATACTATATGGAGGACAGCTGGATCGGCATGGATAGCCAATTGTGTTCTCATTAGCCATTGGTCTACCCAGACCAATTGTTGTGACATTTGTATAAAGTGTATATCTTGTCTTGTATAACTTCAGTTGAATATCACCATTTTTAATGTATAGCTATGCATAAACATTTTTTGCAAATTAGTAACCATCTTTGCGATCAATACTTCATTCATCATTTTTTTCTTTTAACATAAAATAACTTAATCATTTGTACATAAGTCTGGAAGCTGTATTTGCAAAATATCATTTTAAAATAAAATAGGTTTCTGAAGGTACTGTTTACTTCGAGATGAAATCTTCAGAATGTATTCTTGTAAAATGTTAATGAAAGTATTATACGTTTAATTTCACATTTTTGGAAAAAGAAAAATAGAATAGATTTTTATCGCATGCGTTCTTGCCGCGCGAATAAAATGTAAGGAATCGAAAATTCAGCGGACTATTAATATAAGGGTAGAAATAAAGATATTAATAGAAAAGCCAGCGATTCAAAATGATCGATAACTATATAATAGAATTTATAGCTGTTAACCAGAGCGCATAGTCATAACTATAATAATAAATTAAATAAACAAACAAATATATCAAGTTAAGCTCGAAACAGGGATAGCGGCGAAAAAAGAAATACTATTAAATTAAGTTAATCAAATGTATGCGCTGTGAAATTAGGCAGCTGTTGTATCGGGTCTGTTTGCATTTCCACCTTGCCGTCGTTTCCCGCTCACAACCACAGGCTCATAAATTATATTAATAAAAAGGCAATAGCAATGGCAATGGCAACAACAATGCCAAAGGGCGGGAGTAGGGGAGTCATGTGTGTCATTGCTGTTAAACTTTGTTTACATTTTGTTTATTAAACGACGCGGAAAACTAGCGACATTCAGACGAAGTTGCGAGCGTGTTAGAAACTATCGGGTCACACCTGACTGCCAATTCGTTACCCCTTTTTGCTCAGTTGGTTGTATTTGATTTTAATTAAATTTCCGCAACTTTGTCACAATTTGTTTGTATATTTTAGAGTTCAGCCCTTGGCTTGCGTGTAGCTGTTGACGCCTTCAGCTCTTCTGGATGGCTTTGTTTGCTCAGCTCGAGCACGTGAATGTGAAAAGTTCAGCCAGTCATTAATTGCCAGGCCAACACCTTAGCAGGTGTTGCCCGTTAGGTTTGTGACGTGAAAATTTGGTGGGGTCCTAGTCGTCGAAAATGGGTTTTTTCCCCCGCCGATTGCCTTCAGCCAGGAGCATTTCGTCCTCCGGCTCAAGGATGTTCTCCAACTGCTGCAGGACTTGCGGCACGCGAGTCGCGTTAGTGCGTTCTGAAAATTAAAATTAAATATATAGTATTAGAAATTCTTTTGATTTAGAGGTCACATTATTAACTGAACTATTACCAAACCTTAATTTTTAAATTTAAAAATGTTTTATTATAATTTGTTAGGTCTATTTGAAGATACTAACATCAAAATAAACTTATATAAAATACGAGAATGGGATGAGCATGAACGGATAAGACCCCATTTTATTCTCTCTTTGTTGAAATCTGTTAGAGATTCCATTCCATTATATATAAATTTGAAGATTGTAAACCAATTTGCTCTTGCGGAGCTAAAATTCTCAACTGGTTTTAGCTGCCTTCAATCAGGCTAGGTACGCAAGCGATTTAAACGCTATACCATGCATCAAGTTGAGGCCTAATTTTATGTGTTGATATAAAATCTTCAAATTTAAAGGTACCATAAACATTGCGGCTAGCCATTCATTAAGACTTTACAAGACGGACAAAATATTAAATTTATCGAGCCTTGTCTATTACCATATCATTATAATATTACTGATGTGCAGACTTACCTAGCTCGTCGAATATATCGACAATTGTATTCGAGGGACGACCATATTCTTCCGTGTCCGCCATTCTGAAAGTGCCTGAAATTTATTCTATTTTAATTTGTTTTCCTATTGAAACGAAAGTGTTTTTTGTGTGACTGGAAACGCGATCTGACAGTGTAGGAACTGGCTGCCTGGGAATCGATATCGACGTTCGATACTTTGATTCCTCGCTGTCTATTCTACTGGTTGTCCCTTTTCTCCCGGTGCGCTGTTCATTGTGTGTGTGCCAATTATTACGCCTGATTTAATAAACTCAATGAGGCTCTTAACTGCTCTAAGTGGCTGCTAATCGTTTCGGGCAACAAAAAAGCGCGTGGAGAGTAAAATGGAAATAAAATTGTTATGCGCGCTGCGACAGTGACACATCAAACGAAATGGATGACAATTGGAGCTCTCCTTACCAACCAAGGAGGTCCTTTCGATCCGGCATCTTCCTCTATGTCCTCTCTCCTCCTGTCTGTCTGCCGAGAAGCCCCATTCACGCTAAACCCACCGGAAACGGAAACGCGCCGCAAATTGCAAAGTTTGAGCAGCAGCACTCTCCTGCGCGCTCTGCAAAATTAATTTCATCTTCGATTCTGGTCGTGGGCGCGTTCTATGGCGGGAAATTGGCAGCAATTTTCTTTGCACTCTTCGCATTTCCCCGCGATTATAATAAATGCGAATTTCCTCGGCCATTTCCTTGGCAGTGGGCAGAGAAGGAAAAAAAGCAGCTCTGATGAGGCGTGGCCATGCCCGAAAGTCCTTTGTTTGATCGCCGTCAACATCCATGAACTCATATTTCGATGAGCGGAGCCATTTTTTGTTCGCTTCGTTCTGCTGAGGATTTTGGTTTTATTTTTTTTCGTTTTCTGCATGAACAGATTCAAGGACATGACCGAGAATTCAAGTGCGCGGCACTTGAAATAACAGAGAAATATCTAGGAGAGAAAGGCCCAGTCGGACAACAAAGCAGTGTGAAACTGTCATTTGTGCAGCCAAAGTAGAGTTAAATCAGGCGCATAATTACCATGGCTCACGTGTGTGAGAGGACTTAGGACATGTGAAAAAGGTGAAAGGTGAAAGGTCGAGGGGATAAGCGCGAGTGTGTGTGGGATTCGGGATTTCGGTGCGGCAGCTTATTCAAATTGTTAAATGCTCGCATTATTTGTGCTAATTTGTGGGCAATTTTCTAATGGCTACTTTTCACACATAATGCATGGCTACGTGCTAAAGTGTTTCTCGGGCAAGCTGCTTAAGCCAAAGACCTCGCTGAGCCAGCTCCTTAGAAACTGGCAAAGTACTTGATCTAATGCTCGGTTTCGGAAAGGTTTCGAAAGTAATTTCCTTGCATGGCAGACTTGGATGGGGTTGGGGAGGTCAGTGCAACCACACCCCAGATCGAACCAAGTCTATTAGAGTCAATTAGCGAGCGATTATAATGACTGGCCGGTCCATCCCCCTTGTCACTCATCCAACCAGCCAGTCAATCAGCCCCCTGCATCGCTTTAAAGTCATTGAAAAATTTGCACATAAATTGCGTAAAGTGCACATTTTTGTTTTGTGTTTTTTGTTCTGCCCTAACACGTTTACACGGCCTCGTCGAGGTCCTGGGCCAGGCCCTGTTCCTGTTCGAATGGGCTGCACCCTTTTGCCTGTTCGTCAACGGCAATCACCCCCAATATACATATACATGTGTGTGTGTGTTTCTGTGTGTGTTAACCACGTGAATGCATCACCCCTTTGTCCGTGTGAGTTGGCCTTCCTCCGCTCGGATCGCTCGCTTTTTCTTCTTTATTTTTATTTGGTCAGCGAATGCGAACATTGTCAGCCCAATTTCACACAAAAAATGCAATCAAATGTGACGCTTTTCATTATCCCCGCGATTTATATTTTCAGTCAGTCTTGCGGACGGGGAAGGGGTGTTTGAATGCCAGTGGGAATGGGAAAATTTTAAATCAATCAATTTAAATTGCCTTGCTCGATGCTGATTTTAAATTGTTCCTGCTTGCCTTTAAAATCGGAATTAATTGGGATAAAACAAAAAATGTATATTTTTCAGCTTTTAAACAAATCTGACAAAAAAAAATATTATTATAATTATAACTTTTAAAATACCATTAAATTGCTTAGTAGTCACTTAAAACAATGCCTAAGTGAAGGCAATTATATACAATTTGAATGCAGGCGGTAATAATTTATTGGAAAACATATAATTAATCACTTATTTATAAAAAAAAATAATGCCTCCAAAAAAAGGTATAGGGAAAATAAATATATATTTATTTTGTTATTATCAAAAATTAGTTAAAAATTTGTGAGCAGCAATTCAAAATTTGTTTTATTTTATTTGAAGTTTGTTTTAAGTTTAAGTTATTTTTAAAAAATAAATTACATGTTTTAAAAAAATAGCACTTAAATAATCATTGTTATAATGATAACTTAAATAAAAAAGATTACACTTTTGACGAAATAAAAAGTTTTGTTAAACGTTCTTAGTTGAAAAAAAAAATGTTTTAAAAATGTAAGGTGATGTTCGAGGTAATAAAAACAAAAACATGAACTTACAGTTAAGGACGATTTTAAGCCTTGACTCAAGTCGATCGAAATCTAAATAATTTCAGCAACGAGCGAACATGAATTTTACCAGTGCATAGAATTGGTGAAACGCTTTTCAAGAAACATTTTTCAAGTCTCAGAGCTTCCAACACTTTACGCTTCGGTGAACTCAAGTTTGAATTTTATTATATTCGGATTTTTGGTGGCTTTGCAGCTTAATCGATAATAATTGAAGTGAAAACAATGTGTGTGCTTTGGGGTGTGTGCGATGTCTCCATATAATACGAGTTCGAGTACGAAAACGAGTATATTGCAGCGCCTTGAAGAACTTGATGCCCTCATTGTTGGTTGGCAGCCAGAGCAGTCATACTAATTGACCATATGGGTCGTTTTGTGCGGCATACTTGAAGTTTGAAGTTTGAAGTCGTACATAGGCGGCGGTACTTATGTGCCTTACTCGATTTCGAATATTTGCGCTCTTTATTATGAATTTTAAATCGAATTTGTATGGAAATTAAGAACTGAAAATTGCATTATGACGACGTCGCGACGTCGACATTGTGTGCGTGTTTATTTTTGTTTTTGTGCAAATTGATTAGTGGGCCAAGCTTACTCCAGGGGTTGGTAAGTTCCCATTCCGGGATTTTATCCCGGTCTGCATACCGAATCCCGTGTTTGTTGTTGTGCAGCCCGGTGTAAAGTGATTCGCTTGAGAAAGTGAATTCCGTTCGTAAAAGTTGCGCCCATTTTTGCACATCTCACTATGCAACTCATTAGCGGCATCTGTCGCCGCTTCCCCCTTTTTGGCCAAGTGCCAGTGATTCGGGCCCATTAATTACCCATTTGTGCGTGGATGCAACTGCAATTGCAACTGCAACAGGGTCGGCGACATGCGACGACCGCGAATACAAATTTCATTCATAATGCAGATCGAGTTCTAATTAAACGGCCCAACGCCATCTTGACTAATTGTCTTGGCAATCTCGGCGAGAACATTTGTCTCTGGCATGGCCATAGAATTTTTCATCTTTTTTCCCCGAATGAAATGCATTTCTGGTAATCAGTTCAGAGCTACAAATTGACATTGGCAATTTGTTTTCGTTGCCGCCTTTGATCATCCGACTTGCGTCATCTGCTTTCGGCCTATCGTATTTCCCCCTGGCATAAACAAACATTTTCAGTTCTGCTCCCACTTTGGAATGCGTCTAAAAATACCAGAAATCGTTTCGAAATCTCCGTTTTCGAAATCTCCGCATACACAAGAAATATCTGGGGAATATTTTTGGCATTCCGAAAAAGCTTTTGAGGTGGTATTTGGGAAATTTGAAACGCCCCGCCTGGAAGCGGAAAAGCACAGAGCTCAAAATAGATATCCTCAAATGCTGATCGATGGAAAGCTTTATTCCGAGGAATGATTACCGTTCGGAAAAGCTTTTGTGGGTGCTTTAGTATCCCGATGGATAAACCCCCCCTTTGCCAAATTTTTTCCAAAATCACCATGTTTTTAGAAAAAATTAAATCTAAAAAATCGTTTTTATTTATAAATAATTATAAATTGTTTTAATTAATATTACAATCATGAGATTATTTTACATTTCGTAGTCAATAGACCCCATCCGCTCTACCGGGGACGTTGTTAGGTTCTGTACAAAATACATGAGGGTGTCGGTTCATCGTAAAACAATCAAATGGCGATCAACATTTAAGGGAAGCCGCGAGAGATTAACAAGTGGATGGGGATCGCGGTCCATGGCTTTAGATTGATAATTCATTGATTGATGGTGTTGTGTTCAGTCAGTACAAAAGAGTATTCTCGAACCAAGGATGACACGTTGGTAAATAATGACATTCAAAAACAAATGGGTGGATGGTGTTGTTTTTGGCGGTGGAGCACCCGCCGCCCACAGGCCCAGAACCACCAGAAGTAGAACCAGGCAAGCAGGAGACAGGTGACACCGGGTGGTGCTGGTGTTGCTAGGCAACTGCTTAGAAGCACTTGCGGTGGACAATGCCGGGGCCGGACTCGTCGTACTCCTCCTTGGAGATCCACATCTGCTGGAAGGTGGACAGGGAGGCCAGGATGGAGCCACCGATCCAGACGGAGTATTTGCGCTCTGGGGGAGCGATGATCTTGATCTTGATGGTGGATGGGGCCAGGGAGGTGATCTCCTTCTGCATGCGATCGGCAATACCGGGGTACATGGTGGTGCCACCGGACATGACAATGTTGGCGTACAGGTCCTTACGGATATCCACGTCGCACTTCATGATGGAGTTGTAGACGGTCTCGTGGATGCCGCAGGATTCCATTCCCAGGAAGGAAGGCTGGAACAGGGACTCGGGGCAACGGAAACGCTCGTTGCCGATGGTGATGACCTGTCCGTCGGGAAGCTCGTACGACTTCTCCAGGGAGGTGGAGGCGGCGGCGGTGGCCATCTCCTGCTCGAAGTCCAGGGCAACATAGCACAACTTCTCCTTGATGTCACGCACGATTTCACGCTCAGCGGTGGTGGTGAAAGAGTAGCCACGCTCGGTGAGGATCTTCATCAGGTAGTCGGTCAAGTCGCGACCAGCCAGATCCAGACGCAGGATGGCGTGGGGAAGGGCATAACCTTCATAGATGGGCACGGTGTGGGAGACACCATCACCGGAGTCCAGGACGATACCGGTGGTACGGCCAGAGGCGTACAGGGAGAGCACGGCCTGGATGGCGACGTACATGGCGGGCGAGTTGAAGGTCTCAAACATGATCTGGGTCATCTTCTCGCGGTTAGCCTTGGGGTTCAGGGGAGCCTCGGTCAGCAGAACGGGGTGCTCCTCGGGGGCAACGCGCAGCTCGTTGTAGAAGGTGTGGTGCCAGATCTTCTCCATATCATCCCAGTTGGTGATGATGCCGTGCTCGATGGGGTACTTCAGGGTGAGGATACCACGCTTGGACTGGGCCTCATCGCCGACGTACGAGTCCTTCTGGCCCATACCGACCATCACACCCTGGTGGCGTGGACGACCGACGATGGATGGGAAGACGGCACGGGGTGCGTCATCACCGGCGAAACCGGCCTTGCACATGCCGGAGCCTGCAGGATAACACAATGGAAGAGGGGTCCATTAGTCGGTGATCAAATGGACAGGGGTCCCAGAAGGGGAACAAAAATTGATCTAACGGACAGCGTGAAGGAGTCTGGGGACTGCATATTGAATACTGACTAAGTCTGGGGCACTAATTGAAAGAAAAACTTCTCTGAAGAAAAGTAAGAGACAAATTCTCAGTGAGCTTTTGGGGGCCCTTTCTGAACATTTTTTCATCTTTAGTATTGTGATCTCTGGACAAATTTTTCTCGAAACAAAACTGGTGGGGTGTTTCAGGCACAAATTTCTCTAAGAAATATTGGCGAAAGTGTTTCAGTAATGTGGATTTTAAGTGTAAAGATTTGTAGAAAATTTGATAAAAAAATTAATATTTTAAAATATTTTTCTTTAAATTAGAAATGTTGTTTTGTTTAAAAGTATTTTTTTATAATTTCTTTAAGAAAATAAAATATTTTCTTAGAAACTGTGTGTTCGAAGGAAGAACAAGTCTTTCCACAATTCAAAAATCTTTCACTTTGCGATCACTTTAGCACTAGTTGGGGGAAATATCCTTGCGCTGTTTAGTCCTCTATCAATTCTTTTTGCGAAAGCCAAGGAGATAATCCAGTTGATGGGGAATACGCACCATTGTCAACGACCAGAGCAGCAACTTCATCGTCACACATTTTGTTTTAGTTTGTTTGTTTTACGGCACCACGGGTGAATTAAATCAAGAGTTACGGTGTGTACGGCTTGGAACACAACTGACTGACTAAAGTATCGCCGCGTTGGTACTCGGATTTTATACCGCCGCCGAAATGCCATCTCGTCCAAGAAGCGCCGCTGCCATGCCCCCCGCCGCCTCCGCCCCCGCCACGCCCCGCTCCCACACTCGAACACACTAACACACAGCGATGCTATGCTCATGGATGCGCGATAATGCTGCCCACCGGCCGTTCCGCCTAAAAATAGATCCTTCAGCATAGGGGGCTCTTTGGAAAACATAAGGCGCGCGAGCGAGAAGGCAGCACATGGTGCGGTATGGTATGGTATGGTATGGCATAGTATGGTATAGTATAGTTCGGCATGATCGAGCGTGGAGATCGTATCGGTTGGGATCGGGTACGATCGGTTGGGAGCCAACCGCTGACGATCGGTGGCCCCCAGTCAAAAAGTGCCGTATAAGGCAAGGAGGCGCCTCCAGCACACTCGCTCTCTCTCTGGGACTCACTCGCTCACTCTCTCTCGTCCTCTCTCATTCTCCCACTACATCTGCTATAGACTATAGACTATAGGCGGTTCGGTTCGGTTTGGATTTTTGGGTCGGTCGGTGGGGGATATTCGCTTTGTTGTTGGCTTCTATTTTCTCGTATTCCTCGTTGTTTTCATAACTTTCGTGTTTTTCTCATGTCGTAATAAATTCATTTTCTATTTTCGATATGTACATATACACCCGTAGTCAAATCGCATCTCTACACTTTCCCAGCCTTTGCACCTTCATGCCATTCGTTTCTATTTTTGGTCATATTTCTCATTGCGCTCTCTCGCAAGATCTGCCCACGCCCCTTGTAATGAGCTTTAATTCAACTAATTGTTTATTTACAAAATGGACTAAAACGGTGATGGTGGCGGGGGGATGGGGGTTAAGCGGGCCAGGACTATGCTTAACCGTTACATTTACATGCCCGCTTTGCAGGGTTCCCATTTAAATTAGGTTTGGTGCATTCTATTTTTGGGCTGCAACTAAGTGGGGCATGTTTACGTTTTATGGCACAATCCGGTGAGGCCAATCGTTTCTATGGATCCTCCTCACTCTCTACGCATTTTACCCAATTCCTTCTATATCTTAATACATGGACACACAAGTATGTATATGTAGTGTATTTCGGTTGCTATACTACATGGAAAAACAAATGGATTTGGATGTCGCTAAATTGTAGCTGAGACCAATTTATTTGTCTCCTTTGTACAAATAAAATGTGTATTTTCGCACATTTGTATATGTGCATCTGTCTGTAGACATATTATACCCATTAAATGGATCCCCACATTATCCAGAAGGATGACTAATCCCTAAAATCTAAATTTGCCATATTTTTTGTTATCAATAGAAATGGAATAGTTTCAGTAGGATTATTTTCAAACTATTTTTAGTCTGTTTTATATATAGGCTAAGTGACAACAACCAAGGTATTCCTCCAGAGTTGCCACAGAAAAATATAGGGCCAATTTTAAAAATGTACCAAAACGACTTTACCATCATATATTCATAAATAAACATGAATTTTTTGGCAAAAAAAAGGTTGTCAAGGTAATTTAATTATTTGTAAACCTTTTTATTTTAAAATGCATTTAGCTTAATTATTTTAAAGGCTTTTAAAAATTAAGCTTTAAATGTGTTATCAAACCGAAGTAAGTTTTTGATATGAAAATCAAAATACTTTTAAATGCGTTTAGTTTGATTATTTTAAAGATTTAAAAAATTAAACTTCAATTGTGTTATGAAACCGAAGTAGGTTTTTTACATATATGAAAACTAAAATAAAATATCCGTTTATTTAAGTAGTGGTAGAGGATAAAATTAAAATATTTCAGAAAAAAAAACTCCAGAATTTATTTTTTTTAATTAAAATAAATTACAACATGTAATTAAAAAGCTATAAGAAAACAAAATAAATTCAGACAAAATAGTTTTCAGCATCCAAAAAATTTATATCGAATTTTGTAAAGAAAAAAATAAAAAAAATTATATATTTTCGCTTTTACACGGCACGCTGAAAACAAATAATAAAAATATTTTTTTTAGTTATATGTATTTAAACAAATATCCCCTTATTAATTTCTGTGACTAGCCCTTTAAATATAATTTACAACTTATTGCGCTAAGAGAATAATAATAATTAATATAGATATTTAACCTAGCTCCAAACCCGTTTTGGTCGACTTTCAATATTCTGGCTGGATTTAATGTTCTAAAATAAAATTTTTTGGTTTTACTTTTACTGCACCTAACCAATTAAATTTAAAAAGTGTTCAAATTTGTTTTAATTAGTTTATAATTTGTTTATAAGATTATTCATACTTTTAACTAAACTAGGTTTTAAAATCAATGCGTTTTATTTGGAGTTTTTTATTGTATTTATTTATTTGTAACTAATATTTTACTTTCAAAGCTTAAACAAAAAAAGTATATACATGGACAAAAATATAGATATTAAATAAAGTTTGTATTTCAAAAAGTTAAGGATATTGGCATAGGATGCAAAAATTAAATTAAGGTTAGTTAGATTTTTTATTTACCTACATTAAGTACATGGAAATATAAGCTTGAGAATTTCTCCCTTTTTATACCCGTTACTCGTAGAGTAAAAGGGTATATTGTATTCGTGCAAAAGTATGTAACAGGTAGAAGGAAGCGTTTCCGACCCTATAAAGTATATATATTCTTGATCAGGGTCACTAGCCGAGTCGATATAGCCATGTCCGTCTGTCCGTCTGTCCGTCTGTCTGTCCGTCTGTCTGTCTGTCCGTATGAACGCTGAGATCTCGGAAACTATAAAAGCTAGAAGATTGGCATTTTGCATGCAGATTCTAGAAGTTCCTACGCAGCGCAAGTTTGTTTCAAAAAGGTGCCACGCCCCCTTTAACGCCCACAATCGCTCATATACGATTTTAAAAATTTAAATATTTCGGAAAAGTAAAAATGCAGTTTTATTGTGTTTATCAATACCTATCGAAATGTAGAAGAAATTTTTCAAATCGGACCATTCGTTAAAAAGTTATGCGTGATCAAAGTTTCTATCTCCATCTCCCTCGCACTCCCTTTACCTGAGTAACGGGTATCTGATAGTCGGGGCACCCGACTATAGCGTTCTCTCTTGTTTTTTTAAAGCTTTGTTAATTTAATGAGACGCTTTCCTATTTTTAATCACGTGAAACAACTCAAGTGTTAATTCAGAGTTTATTAAAAGTATATCAATGTCAGACTAAGCATGACTGCCACTGTGTGACCATTTATCCCATCAACCACCACACACATTGGGAAGGACCCTTAAGGCATCAGCAGTCAAATGGATAAGCCAAACTTTGTCGCTGCCCGTTGGAATAAAGAAAATAAAGCCAATTGCAAATAGATTATATAAATGGCTAAATCAAAATTTAATAAAACCGAGCGAATTGTGCACTCGCTGGAGCGGAGAAAAAGTAGGAGGGCCGGATGTCGGCAATAGTGCCCAGGTCCAAGGAATTTTAATAATGATCACGTATCCTGGCAGCGATTCCACCTTGTTGTTTTAGTGCACGTGCGCCAATTGCCAACACTAAAGGGATTCATTTGTGAATTACCCAATGCCAAAAACCGAGCTCCCCCCTGCATGAGCAGTCAACCCCCACCCCCCGCCAGAACCATCTCCACCCCCACACCGACGGGCCTAAACAAACACTGAGCCGAGGTCGAAGGCTGGGAATCAACGAAAACAAATTGCAATTGAGCCGGCAAAGGGCCGCATTGGATGGGTGACAAAAAGTGGCCACCGCATCGCACACTGGCAGGATGAGGATAATGATGAGGATTGGGACTCGGGTTCGGATTCGGATTCAGGAGGTATACAGATACAGTCGCGATGCGCATTTGACAGCTCAGGCGGAATGCACACAGACGACGTCTATGAGGATGAGGATGAAAGGCGCGGATGGGTCCGGGGTTACGCCCAAAGCCAAGGCAACGAGTCGCTACATGGCTGGTGGATATAGGATATAGGGCTGGGTTGGCTGGGAAAAGTGAACCCAAAGGCCACCCCATTTTCGTCGCTTAAAATGCCTTGGATTCCCATGAATTTCGACGGAATTTTTATTAAGTTGCCAATTTGGCAATTGACAGAGTTGATCAAAGTGGCTGGGCAATTGCGAGGGTGGCTGAATATTTCCATCAATTTCTGTGTGAATTAATTTCAAATTAGTTTGCCACATGCATTTGAGGGATTTATTGGATTTTCGCATTCGCACACACAAACACTGAGGGAAAACAAAGGGGTAAGCAAAGGGAAGGGTTGGCCACAATCCCTTAATAGGCCTAATCACAATCGATGACCTGACCGGTGATTTGTTTGGCGCATTAGCAGCTCTAGAATTGACCACCGTCCAGCTGCCACAAACTCATCTGCCACTTGATTGCCCCTCTCGCCCCTGCCCCTTTTTAGTGGCCTGAAATCAGGTCAGGCGAACGCATATAAACACACCATTTCGATTTAGATTGTGATTTCTGGAATGCATTAATTTGTGTTAATGGGGAAAAGAAAAGATTTCCCGTTTGTTAGGGTTCGGAGTGCAGGCGAGGTTTATTTTTAGGGGCCCACAATGGATACACACATGGGGCAAAGAAAGTTTGCCTGCAAATGGAATTTTCCATAGGCAACAGGCGAATCCTATCGTATTTCAGCCGAAATACTATCTACTAGTCTATCCATTGCATCCATAATTTAGTATTTAGTCATTCACGTGCTGCCTGCAATCGGTCAAAACGAAGGCGGACAAGTGGCCAGTTCTATAGGCAAGACCCAAATGTTCTATTCCAAATCCGCATATATCTGTGTCCACTTGCCAGACCGAAATACTTTCGGAAATGCGCTCCATCGAGTATTGTTTCTCAAATCTATAGGTCGGTTATATATCTAGTAGTCTCTGCCTGCCGCACCGTTCGCCTCCAGGGCGAACAGAAATATTCAAGAACAGACTGTAGAGGCTAAGATAAAGAGGATTCGACGGCTGAACGTGTATATGCTCTCTTTTAGGATGTCTAAATGAGATTGAGGTGAACCTTCTGAGTTTAGGAAAACTATGTTTGGGAAATTTACTGAAATTTGTTTATTGATATTTATAAACAAAAAACCCTAAACAAGTTATGATTAACACTCGTCTTATTTAAACAATTTTTTTTTTTTTAATTTGCGAAATTTTTTAGAATTTTTTTCATTTTTTAAATATTTTCTTGGTTTAATTAGAATTAAAAATATACAATTTTTTGGATATTTTCTTTTCTGATGGAAATTGCGACCTGCTTTTTTCCGTACGACACATGTACCAGTCATTATAGGACCTATATTTTAATGAAACAATTTGAGATGACTGTTGAAATATATAACAAAAAAAACGTAAAGTTTCGTTTCAATCGAATATTTCTTTCCTTCCAAAAAATCCTTGGAAAAATCGATTTTTTTAAGCTTCTAATATAATAATAAATATATAACGTTGACCATATCGTGATATAAAGGATTTATTTATATCTAAAAATTGGTTTTCTATTGTATGACTGTAAGCACAGTTTTCTCGTCTTTATGGTAATATTTAAAACTGGAAAAATTTTAACAATTTTGAAAATTTAAGCTCTGCTTAAAAATTAATATTAGGACTAGAAAATGGGTTTCATATAAAAAGTATTCTGTGACGGCATGTAATGGCACCTCAGATATATAGTTCTATCGATCCATTTGCCATTGTACTTTTCTGCTTTCGACTTTACAATGCAGATTTTTGGCTGCTGTTTGGGGTCACCCAAATCGTTGGCATATATCTCCGGCTATAACCTATACGAGGAAGGAGAGCAACAACAACGAAAAGTGACGCGGACATTTATGGTGTGCTCTAAAACTGATTTCTCGTCGGTTTGCAGCACACTAACGCCCATGTATCGCAGCACCCGCACACTGGCACACTTGAAGCAACAACAATCATAATCGGGGGAAATGTTGTTCAATAAATCGGTTCTGGCCGCTGGTTTCATTTCGTTTGGATGGATTTATTTTTAACGTTGTTATTTTATATATACACGAAATAGAAGCATCAAGCGCATAGGAAAAACAAAAATATATATTGAAAAAATGTAGAAAATTAGAGAATGAAAAAGCAAAAGAAAAATAGCGTCAGCGCTTTCATCATCGACCAAACGGTCGCGATCAGCTGTATGTCGTCAATATGCGATATTTCTTGGGGTGGATCGAAGATATTCCTTGGTCTTGGATGTGTGTGAGTGAAATGTACTTTTAATTCAACTAGGAACAATTGTGATATAGACAAATGGGATATGCGGATACAGAGAAATTGGAAGAGAGATATATAGTTTTTGTTTGGCCCATGGCCATTCAGCTTCCGCTCGGACCACTCATGGCCATGGGAAGGCATCTTCATTAGCACCGCGATCGTCATGATCAGTGCGATCATTTCAATGGTATCCACTCGGACTTGGACTCGGTGGTTTTTGACAATTCCTATTTATAGAGGTCCTCCGCTCTCTGTTTCTGTTGCTGTGGAACACTTGTCGCTTGTCTGCTCCAAAAACAGCCCCAAGCCCTCGCAGAATCATTTGGGAATTTTAATTCGACTTCTTCGGTCGTCACGCCCAGAGTGTCTGTGTGCATGCACTCTTTATTCAAGTTCAATTCCGTTGGACTTTGTCTTGCACTTGGCGTGCATCACAGTTTTATTTCATTTGTAATGTATTTTTGGTTCGTCACCGCCTCCGCCCCAGCACTTCGTGAGCCCCATAAGTCCATTTCTTAAGGAGGGCGGCACACATGTGATTCCTTGGTTGGCATTTATGCCTTATATGGCGAGTACTTGGCACCTACACACCCCAGCAATGGGGTATTTTCGGTATTTATATTCATCCGCCTAGCTAGATGATTCATGCGCCGTCGATCTCTATCTTTCTCCCCTTCGGAAATTGCTTGGCCATCTCTCAATGTGGCTATCACTCAATCAATGAGTGATCTATAAATGTATATTAGTTTAACGCTGCAGTGGAAGTGCAATGCCCCGGCCCGGATGCAATTTCCCTCTCAGAAATACATAATTTTGACAGACTAACATGGTTAACCAAATATTAACCTAAAATAAAAACAAATGGTTAATAAATAAAATGTTAGTCTTTAAATAAATTTTACTCAGGCTAATTTATGGTAATGATTAAGGACCTTGATAAACTGTGTGGCTCCCTCTATACGGCTAAATATGCAATTAACAAGTGTAAAATGTCTACTACTTTAAGTTTTTGTTCTATACAGCAGCCATATATGAATGGAATATAACAATAAAAAATTCTTAAACACTCAATATCTTTGTCGACAAGACAATAATATCTTAAATAAATGATTAAACATCAAATGTAAGATGTCCCTTTCGATGGAAACAAGTCCTGAAACGCGGAGCAGAGACACAGACCGGAAATGGTATCGCCTCAGTCCGCCCAGGTGGCGGGACTGTTTCAGCAAAGACGCGAATCGATAACTTGTACTGTATGTTGTAAACCTATCGCAATCTAAATATTTTTGGATTTTTTATATAATTTTTAATTAACAAAAGATAAATATTTTAAAAACAATTTGTTCAATTATGGAACCAAGATACTATCAACCAAATAAAATGTGAGCAGGAAATAGCATACGAATTAATTGGATAGAGTTTTTCTTTGAGTTCATAACTTTGAGTCCATTTTAAAAATAATTTTTTATTATTTCTGAATAAAAAAACAAGAAAATGTAAACTATTTATTTATAAACATATTGACGAAGAAAAATTGTAACAGTAAAGCAAATTTTCTGAGATTTTTCTAAGCAGAACTTTCAATGATCTCTGTGGATTTAACCAGAAAAAGGATTGCTAATTAAATTTCCTTTTTTTATTGATCTTGAGCTTTTTGAACTTTCTGACATAGAGAAATGGCTCCCTTAAAATATAATAAATCCAGTTCCCAATTTTTAGTTTTTCACTTATTTTCTTTTTTTAATCTATTTTATTTAATAGCATGACATGCCTTGAACTTAACAAAAACCTTCTGTCGGCTATTTTTATTAAACTGTCCCTGGTCCTAAACACTCACCTACTGCTAAGTGGCCACCATTTCCATTTCCCTCGACAATTTCTGTGTAAACGCAAAGTTTTATTCCCATGTTTTGCGCTTCATATGCAAATGGGTGAGATTTTCCGGCTAGATGTTGTGCGTGTGATAAGCGCACCTGATGTAATTGCAGGCAATTATCATTGAGCCGAGGTCCTTTGAGCGAATTGTGACGCTCATGTGGGATTTGCTTTTCTTTCATATAGCGCTATATGGTAGCTAAAAGTCCTGTATCGAACACTCAGGACTTGTGGCTGTCATATACCTACCCCCTGGCGTGGGCAACATGCTTGCATTTTAATTGCCCGCGGCGTTAATCAATTATGATTTTATTCGTTTCTTTATTAGATCCAACTGTGGCTACTGCACCTGTTTCAGCCCCCTCCCATGTGAGTCCTTTGTTTGTAGTGCATTTAGTCGTTTTTAATTGCATTTAATTACTGCTTGTCAGCATTTTCTGCTCGATGTCTCCCGATTTTCCTATTAATCAACTCATTAAGTAGCCTTGAGGAAGTGATCAATGGAACAGATAAGCACTCATAATTGGCCCTACAAGTTGGGTTATTGATGACTGAGGTCCCCTCAGATTACCTCCCTGATTAGCTCCCCTGCTAATTGAATCCCTTTCCAGAAACTTTCTGAAATCTTGTGATAAAAACGTGTCATATTTATTATGCGCTTGTGTGCTTTGAACAAATTATATACCAATACAATTTATCAACATTACAAATTAAATAATAAGGAAAATGATTTTTTAGTAATAAAAAACTTGAAGTTTAGTTATGTTTATGTTGCTAAAATGAAGCTTAAATTATGTTTGTTTGTATGTTTTTGTAACGTTTTATACATTGCTTATGATTTGCTTTAAAAAAACAACAAAAATAATAAAAATATTTTTTTATGATAAGTAAATTAAATCAAAATTAAATGGTGACGATATAATATAGATACGGTATCGTAATTTATTCCCTCCCAATAGAAACACAAATGCTTTGAGCTAAAACTTGTCATATTTATTTTGTGCTAATATGCATTAGGAATAGACTTCTTCATCAGCCATTTTTCTTTGAAATAATTGAAATTTTACAAATACACTTTGCACATGTTAAGTTGACAATATAAGAAACTGCTTCAGAATAAGTCCTTACAACACGAAATTCACTAAACTTAGAACACACCTAGAAGATGATATAGGGGAATGGGTTTTTGATTGGAGCTGAACTTAGTTAGGAACCGCCGAGGGTTAGACAATGGAGACCATGCCTTTGTTTAGGTTGTCCAGGTGCTCCTTCGCCTTGATCCTCAGCGTGGCGATCGAGTTGCTCCGCATGTCCGTCGGCGGCGTAGCGGAACTCTTTCCAGCCGGAGTGGGCGGAGGCGGGGGACTGTCCCGCCCCACGTCCAGCAGTTCGATATTGGCGCTGGCCGCGCACTTGTCCAGGCTGCTGCCCGGATTGCTGCTGGTGCTCCCGGCGTCAAGGTCGCTGCTCAGGTCGCGCCCATCCCCGTTGGAATCGGCATTCCCGATGCTCAGGTTTTGGGGCGACATGCAAATGTCCGGTCCACTGCATTCCAGAGAGGCCGAGGAGGAGGACGACTGCGAGGACGAAACGGCAGCGGCGACGGCGACGGTCGTTGACGTCGAACTGGGCGGCAGGCTGCTGTGCAGGGGGTTGCCGAGGGGGGTCACTCCGTGGTGGGGCGAGCCCAAGGACGTCGCATGCGGCGACATGCGTGACAGGTGCGGCGAGAGGTGCGACAGCGGTACCACGTGGTGGCTGGCATGCGGATGGGGCACTCCGTGCGGCGGTGGTGGTGGCGGCGGCTGCGGCTGACCATGCCCCCCGTGTCCCACGTGCGGGGGCGGCGGTCCGTTGTGGGCGTGGTGGTGGCCCATGGCCGCCAGGCTGCTCATGGTCAGGTTGGCGGGCGCCAGACTCAGCGGCGGCGTCAGATAGCTGGGGTAGACCGTTTGGGGATGCGACAGAAAGCCTACGGGCAAAGAAAAAGAAAGTGTGGGGTAAATTCCTGTTGGAAATCGTAATTTGGTTTTTAATTATTTTAGTAATTGGAGGGAAAAACATTAAGTGCTGACTTTAAAATAATATTGTTTGTGCTGACTTTTAATCAATTGAAAGAATATAAACCTTTCTGTGTGATTTCTATATCCACTATTGTAAGGGTAAAAGGCTGTATTTTATTTCATAAAAAACTTTCATACGATAATTATATGTATTGATATATTGATATTGATTGATATATTGATATTAAGTTAAGAGTCCTTCAATCTTTTTATAACACTGCAGGGGTTTTAATTATGGTAATCAACATTGAAATTTTTAAAGAAAATTTGCATGAAATTTTGCTGACATAACAATGTAATAAGTAAAATCCATAAGCCTATGTAACAGTTTTAAAATCTTAAAAAACTTTAATTGGATAATTACTGATTCTAATAAAATAATTTTCCTTGTTATGATTTTATTTGCAGTCATGGTCTTAAATATCCTAACTCGTTACGTCAAAATGAAGATACAACAATTTAAAATGCTAATAAAAGTCTATGAATCAAGAGAAAATACTAAAGTTTTAGGATCAGAAGTGACGAAGCGTTATTTATTGCTAATACACATTTTCTCTTGCGCAGAGGCTGGTTCTTACCTGGCAGGGCACTCAGCAACGGCGGTGATAGCCAGGGATCCACCGGCAGTCCAGAGGCACCGCATCCCAAGCGATGTGGCAGTTGGGTGAAGTGGGTCAGACCCAGGCGAAGACTCTCCGATTTTTCCTGGCGACGCCACTTGGCGCGACGATTCTGGAACCACACCTGAAGAAAAGCAATGAGAAGTGAAGAGATGGGTTAGCTAATTGGGTTGCTGGGATAGAGAGCACGGAGTAATTAAATTAATCACTTGACAGGAGACGCGCTAATTTAATCGGGCATTAAGCAACAACAAAAACAACAGCAGCTGGGAAGACATTTTCATTTCGAGGCAGAACAGAGCGATTAATTAGAAAACGGAAAGCAGAAGCTAAGAGGGGAAAAGCGGAAAGAGCTCCACAAAAAGAGAGCCAGAGCTCCAAAAGAGAGAGCCGCACAAGACAAAAAGCAAAATGGCGGCCAACGCAAAATTGTTAATGAAAACACAAGCCAGCACACACACACACCTACACAGGGATGCCAGCAGATATAGCCACCCAAACACACACACCCACACACAGACAGGGAGGCAAACAAAATGGCTGAGCAGCCCCCACACAAACTCACCTACACACACGGCGAAAAGCACCCAAAGTAACGAAGGAAATAAAATAAAATTCAATTAGTTGCCTTGGCTCTAATTAGAATTATCGCAACAATGAGTGTGTATTAGTGTGGCTGTCTAATTAGTGGCCCAGAAAGAAAGAGCGGGAGAGAAAGTGGGGGCCATAAAAGCCATCTAGGGAAAGTTTTCATGGCCCCCAGCCTGGCTATTACCACCCCCTCAGCTCCCACTTTCTGCTGCTGCCACGCTCAAAGTAATTAAATGCAATTTGCGCAAATTAATAAGAAATTATTTCTGATGGAAATTTCATTACCATGAAATAAGGTTGTTGTTGTTGATGTCGTTGCTGTTTTTGGTTGCTGCTCCTGCCACAAGGACATAAACAACCATCTATTAGTATCTGCGCATCTGCGTGTGCGAGTGCGATGGCTTGTGTGCTCTGGTTTCAGTCGCTCTGCGGCTCTTTAATTAAAGATAATGGTGCGTAAAATTATTTTCGTTGCCCCGAAACTGATTTGCAAAACAAATTTGCCAGTCGGAAAATGCAATTTCAAATGGCTTAATTAAAAATACACTATGCAGCCAAAGGGAAAACTTTAAAATAGCTTACGACAACGAAGGTAGAGGTTCTTGGAAAACTTATTTACCTAATTAGTTATAAGCTACACTTATTTCTTTGCAATATCAAAACTTATTTTTTCAACAGATTACATATTTATTTGAAAAAAATATTTCATTACTGATTGGTTAAAGAAGCTTTAAGCAAATAGATAAAAATATTCGTATTAATGATTGTGAACTACACGAAACTGATTTTAAATCTTTAAAACAACTAGATTGTTTTCTTTTTTATTTTATGTGAAAAATAACATTTTTAAAAATCTGCAATACGTCTTTTCAATAAAATTTGAAATCCGTCATGAAGGTATAAAGTAGGTAAAAGTGGTAAACTATTATTATTAATCTACAAAGATAAATATTGGGAGAACTGAAAAAAATAATCAATATAAACTGCTTTAAATTGTTCAGAAGATGTTCAAATATTTTTAGTTGCCAGTCCTATTTTATTTATAACTTTGGATACTCATTTATGCTAATCAAAAGCCAATCAAATCCGTTCAAATTAGAGTTGTTCCTTGATTATCTTTGAATATCTGTCGGATATCAATTAGCAGAGCAGACAGGCAACAATAACAAAATGGTTTGTGCCGCTGGCTTCCCTTTCCCCATTTGCATCCCCTACTCAAACAAATTGAAATCCCATTTAGAAAGTCTAATTTCCTGTCTCTCAAATCTGTACGAAGAAAATAAATTAAAGTTAGCAGCTTTAGGCCACATTCAGCTCCGCACACTCAAGCACACACACATACACATACTCAATCAGAGAGGAAAAGGGTGGCATAGAGGGAGAAAGAAAGAGAGGGCCTTTGCTGGCTGTTATAATTTGAGTTTGTGCTTCTTCATTTTAATTAAATCATCAAAATCAATTTTGTAATTTCCATTCATGGCGCGCCATAATGAAAACCCCCTATAGAACCCAAAACAGAGAAAAAGAGAACGCTCTCTCTCTCTCTCTCTGGCACGCCCACAAACATCATAATGACCTTTAGCCAACACCGCACTCATCCACCCGAAAGTTGGCAAAATTGTCTGCTTTCATCTTTGGCTGTTGATGCTGCTGCCACCCACTTACCACCCACTATCCACCACCCAGCACTCTACCCCTCCCTCTTCACCATGACATGGACCAAACTCAATTTTCCACCCCATAGACACAAATGCAAACAGGCTCACACACACACAGGCATCCCCATTTTCAGCCATTTTCAATTTTGCTACATTTAGCCGGCTGTGTCCTCGAACAGGTCCCATCCACCCATTCACCCACCCAAACACACAACCACCCATCAACCCACCCAAACACCCACCTATCGAGCAGGCCTGCAGCAATTTGGCATTCATGTGGAGCACGCGACTCACCACAAGAACCCCCCGCCCATCAGGCAACCACTTTTCAACTTTAATCTTTTTCATAAACTTCACATTGGCAGCAAACAATTTGCGACCCCCGAGCACCCCCCTTTCCAACCCCCCCCCACCCTGTTAACATCATCATTTTGCTCTTCCTCTGGCTGTGTCATTCTACCATTTTCCTTGTCGTCTTCTTTAATTTTGTTCGCAGCAAAGTTTTGCCGTTTTATTGGAAAACTTCTGCCGCAAAGTGTCGTTCCACCCAAAAAAAAAGGAGAAGGAATTACCCCACATAGATGTAGAAGTAACTCACACAGCATTCAAGGCGTATACGCAATGTGCGCTCTTTTCCTCTCTTTCCCCCTCTCTGTCTTTCTCTCTCGCTCTCGGCTAGATGTGGCCCTCTCTTTCACTCGCTGTGTGGCAGAAATTGCTTTTCGAATGTTTCTGACAGTTTGCAAATTGGAAAATTGACTTTTAACACACAAGAGCTTCAGCAGCTTAATAAAACTGTTTGCAACTTGTAGAGAGCGGGGCCCCCCGGGGGGTGGGCGGCTAGGAGGGGTGGTTCAATTGTTGCAGTTCGACTTGATATTACATAGACCTTGTTGTTGGATTATTCATACTTCCGCTTTTGGTAGGGTGTTCGGTCTTGGGGCAGGGGACTCTGGGATAAATTATTTCTCAAAATCATTGCCTGAGATTGGCCAAGAATACACAAAGAGTAGGTGGGCAATCCAAAAACCAGGTTTATGTAAAGATTATTAAGAAAGTTGTAAGTAAGGGATCTTGCAAATTTTCAATTAGATTTGTTTTTTTGTTCGGATGTTTTCATAGAGGTATTTCGGTTATAATCGCTGTTAAAACTAATATTTCAGAAAATTAGCTTAGCTAAAATTTTTTCTTAGCAAGTAATTTTTACGTATGCTGAGAGCATACCATAAACCAATTTTAAAAAAATTTTAGCTTGCCAATATCATATAGAACAAGAAAGGAAAGCTAACTTCGGGCGGAGCCGAAGTTGATATACCCTTGCAGAATATTCTGTAAATAATATTCTCCAAAATTATTCATATGATGCATTCTTAATACAAATAAAAATCCCAACTTCCTAACTTTAAAAACACCAAAGTTATGGCAATTTCAATCGTTCAGTTATATGGCAGCTATAGGATATAGTCGGCCGATCCCTATAAAATTTGGTAGGTCGGATTGATTGGCCAAATATAAAACCCATAGAAAATCCCAACTTCCTAACTCTAAAAACACCAAAGTTATGCTATTTCCTATCGTTATATGGGAGCTATAGTATATAGTCGGCCGATCCTTATGAAATTTGGTAGGTCGAATTGATTGGCCAAATAAAGAAGCCATAGAAAATCCCAACTTCCTAACTTTACAAACAGCAGAGTTATGGCATTTCCTATCGTTCAGTTATATGGCAGCTATAGGATATAGTCGGCCGATCCCGGCCGTTCCGACTTATATACTGCGTGCAAAGGAAAGAAGGGTGTGTGCAAAGTTTCAATTCGATAGCTTTAAAACTGAGAGACTAGTTCGCGTAGAAACAGACAGACGGACAGACAGACGGACAGACAGACGGACAGACGGACAGACGGACAGACGGACAGACGGACAGACGGACAGACGGACATGGCTATATCAACTCAGGAGGTGATCCTGATCAAGAATATATATACTTTATAGGGTCGGAGATGTCTCCTTCACTGCGTTGCACACTTTTGACCAAAATTATAATACCCTCTGCAAGGGTATAAAAAGGGCTTTTATATTAATTTGAAATGCCAGTATTAAATGGTAAATTGTTTTACCACATGCACTAACCCAGCATTTAAAGCTTATATTTATATTTAAAATACAAATATTTTTTTATCGGTATTAAAATTGTATGCCTTTTCAAAATTTCTCATTATATTTTATGAGAATTCGAAAACGGTGTAAAATAGTAAAAGCACACAAATTCTTATATCGAAAAATATTAATAGGAAATATATGTTCTTATATCACGGAAACAAGACAGCTACACACTGGTGTGGCAATGGAAAGAGTAAAACGCTCCGATACCTTTTATCTCTCCCAATGGGGGGCACCGGAATCGGATCGTGCGATCTACTTGTAAACTCAAAGCAACCTATGGCATAATCATTACGCCGGCAACAGGACTATAATTATCCCTGTGCCGTCCGTTTGTCATGCAATTCAATCAAATTGATTGAAAACTCGATGCCATCGAATGCACTTTGTTTGAGCTGGTTCTCGTTGGCGATAGGCGAGCTAATTGCATGGAAGCGAAAATATTGCCCAGCATGTCCTGCAATTAGAGGCCCAACCCTAGGGGCTGTTGGTTCGAAAGTCGGGGCAGGACAACCCGTTGCGTTCAAGGATATTGATAGCGGCGCCTAAGGTAATAACCCAAATGCAAACTGCATGGGAACCCCGGCCGCTCCTCGCGCAAGCTTTAATTCAATTAAAAATCCTCAAATCCTGGTTAGGGGAGCCTAATTATAGGGCTGTCCAGGTTCCAGACAGCGACAGACACGAAGCATTCAGTCCTACTCAATTCTTTCAGGGGCTGTCATAATTCCAGCCCGAACTTGGAGGGACAAAGCCGCAGCGTGGAGTCCTTGCCCTGCTAGTTTATGACATGTTTTTTATTCCATTGTTGGCTTTTAGTTCCGGCCCAGGACCCTCTGAAACGAACTCAGCCCAAGCCAGAAGCTCGGGCATCCTGTTTCGGTCGCTTTGTGCTATTCAGGACAAATTAGAGCAAAGACAAAAGCTTTGACGACGGCCACAATCCGCAAGATGTTTTAATTAGTTTGGGAGCCGACAAGCGTATTGATTTACACTCGAAGCCGCCGTTTGGTCCTTTTTTGAAAGGGAAGGGGAATGGAGAGATTGGAGCGGTTTACTTATATTTCAGACGAAGACTTTACCATTGTCTAAATTGAATTAAAAATTTGTAAATATTTTGCTTTTAAATTTTAATTTTGTTGTTCGTAAAAATGTTAGTGTTTAAAGAAATTATAAAACCGTACTTCTATGAGTCATAAAATTGTACTGTATTTAGCTAAGAACGCATATAATGTTAAAGTTCGAAGGAAACCCAAATAAAAGTTATCAAACTATCAGCATTAAGGACTATACAAGTCGAAAATCAAACATCTTGTAAATGAAATGACCTTTTACTCCCACACTCCCAGCTGTGGCCTTTCAGCTTTTCACACTCGCCATTGCTAATTGTAGTCTTATTTCTCCACCGAGAACCCTGTAATCGAAGGCCAAACACGCGACAAATCTTGATTCTCTGACAGCCGCAGACTCGAACAGCGACTCCGCCTCGAATGTCGCCATGAGAAAAGGAGGAAATCGAGGAAAGCGCTCCAAGGAGAGCGAACTGCCAATCCGACACCCACTCGATCAGGTCTCGGGTTTCCTTGGGATTGCCATTGTTCCATGCGGAACTGACTTTGGCCAGGGAAATAGCAGGGGAGGAATGTTTGCCGGGGCGTATTTGCGCGCAGCCACGTGGCACCCTGTATTTAATTAGCTATTTATTTACTTGCTGACATGCCGGACGGCATTCCGAGCGAAAGAAACGGGCGCACGCACAGTTAATAAGCAGTTAAATCGGCTACAAAGGACGACAAATACCAGGCCCCTGGCGGGGTTGCTTAGCCCAACTGTCACACGGAGTTCGGGGCACTTCCCGGCCTTAGTCCCTGCCACTTCCCAGGCACAGGGACAAATTTCTGTTGACGCATTTTTAATTTGCAACAGTCTCGAGGGCCCTGGGGGGATCGAGCGGTTGCCACGCTCAATTTGAATAATTTCTGGGGACACATACAGATTGAGGTGCACTGCAAAAAGCAAGAAAAAAATGACTACTATTTGATGCCATATCAATTGAACAGCTTTGAAATTCATTTCTTCTTTGAAGAAGTGTGTATAACTAACTACTAAAGTAGCTTTTAACTGCGGAAAGAATAAATGTATTACTAAGCGAATTTATTTCTGTTTATCTTTTTAAAAATGATTATTTGAACTGGCATAGATCAAAATTTAATAAATGTTTTAAATTTGTATAAAAGAGGTAAACACGAGAAAAAGATTTAAATTGTATTATTAAATTAATTTCCTACGAGTTTCTACTCGCCTTTAAATAAACATTTAAAAGGTGTTTTCCCTTAACGATTTTTCTTCTGTGTATTGCGGCTTAGTTTTCGGGTACTGTCGCATTCAAAGTTTGTCCCCTGATAACTTAATTATAATTTGCGTGCTCTCGAAAATAATATTGTTATAGTTATAGTTATTCCACCTGCCAGCCGAAGCGAAATTTGTTTAGGTGATTAATTAGCACGTAATCAACGTGAATGAGCGGACGAGGCCAGAGCTTGGAAAATTGTTTAAGTGTTTTGTGATTTATGCAGTCGCAGGAGGAATATGTTTTGGGAACGCATAAAACCAATTAGCAGGCAGCGGGAATTAATTAAAAGCGGAAAAGCGAGCCGAGAACGGAATTCTGAGTGCGGAGGAGTTTCTTTTTGTGGCCCCATAAAAATGATGTCTGAAATTATAATAAGCCGCTTGGGCCTGACATAATTAGCGTACATATGTGGGCATGCTGCTCCCACTCCGACGTTGTCAAAATAAGCATTTATATAAAGCTGATTAAGTCAATTTTACGTATCGCATACAAGCCAGTACATCAGTCCCCTCATATGTATTCCTACCTGTCTCACAGTTTGGCTTGGAAATTCCCTTTTTTTCGGGCCGGGGCATTATTTTGATTGACTGTGGATCGAAATTGAAATTGTATTGTTGCTGCTAATTTGACAACTTAAGCCCAATGCTCATTTAAACTGACAGCAGAGAGGCATCGGAGTATTTCGATGGGACAGGGGATATAAGGTTCATCATTCCCTGATTACACAATCCAAAATCAAAGTCATAATTGAATCTCGCTCGGAACTGTAAACTGGATTGAGTGCATCCTTGACATCTGACACAGGCCCGTCCTGTGTAATGCAATAAAAACATAATACTCGAAAGCACCCGCACTTTATCCTTTATCCTGTTGCCTTTTGACTCCGAGTAAAAAAACACTCGGTGAAGCGAACAGATGTGCAACTCATTACAAAGCATTTAGGCGTTCAAATTGAATAATATTCATAATGTTCCCATCAGCGAGGGGTGTGAAGGCCTTTCCAAATAAACCACCCACCGGCAACCCATCCCCTTTTCCACTTGACACTCGAGGAGTTCGGGGCCGGCGGAACAGCTGCTCTCCTGGCTGTTTTCTCAGAGATCCAAGGAGTTTGGCAAATGTAATTTCCCATAAAAAAGGCCCTGACAAAATGGGAAATAATTTCATTGTAATTGTAATTGTCTTCGCTTGATTACATTGGTTTATATTTTATTTCGCTCTAAGCCAAACAAATGGAGTGGGAGTGTTGAGAGCGCAGCAATCCACGATGTCAAGTGAGGCATATTTCGGGGGTGGAAACCACTTCGATGGAGGGTGAACCCGGGGGTTATATGATTTATAATTTCATTCCGTTTGATTTATGCATTTATATTAAAATGTGTTGACAGGTTACGGTGAATTTGAGACAACTGAACCCAAACTAAAACAAATCCCCAGCACGTGGCCCGACTCCACACCCGATTCCGATTGTATTAGCCATCAGGTGGAGGGCGTGGAAAAGCGCAATCATAGTCGAAGTCCTGGAAAAGCAAACACCGAGCACAAGGACACGTTTCGGAGCTTAAACTGCGAAAAGTTTGCGCTGTGCAAACGCGAGTTTCGCATGAAAGGCGGCCACGTAGTAGTAGGCTGCCTTTAAACTCAGCCTCGGGCTCAGACACTGGAGACAACAACACCCTTTGGCCGGGCCAGGACATCAGACCAGGGCCAGACGAGGACCTCGAGGACACGGAGAGAGCGGCGCAGAGCAAACTCAATAAGTCGCATAAAAGAATGAAATTGGATGCCATCGCAAGCAAACACAAACGATGCCGACAATGTGGTCCTTGCCAGATCCTTCGGCATCTCCGGCCTGGAATTCCTTTGAGCCGCCCGGCAATTGCGTCGTCATCTTCCCAAATCCCCTACTCTGCAGCTTCTGCTATCTGCTATCTGCGCTCTTCGCTTTGGCTTTCAAGTTTAATTAATTGCGACACGGATTCAGCGTGGGCGTGTCCCGATCGCAGAAGGCTTTCTTCTCCTTGTTCGAAAAGAGCTTCTAATGAGGGTTAATTGAAAGCGGCAAACTTCTGTGAAGAGTACGCCGTCCCGATTTTGGGTTTTCTCTTGCACCCGATACCTTTTTTTGAGCTTAGTCAACTGTCTTCAATTAGAAATGAGTCGGCCTCATAAGTTTGTGGTACATTAGAGGTGGGTTCGTGACCGAGTTATCTTGGCTGCTTTAGTTTAAGATAAAATGCACACGTTTTCTGGCCGCTTGTTTTACGAACAAATCATGATTAAACACTACAAGGCATTAATATAATATTATCACTAATAATTTAGAATGGTGCCATTACTATACAGGTATTCCTTTACTAAAGGAATAATTGCAGTACCGCAATTATGTTTTTGTGTTAAAACTGTGATAATAGCTGGCTAAAAACTTCCATGTACTAGTACTAGTACCTGATAATCATTGTGGAAATATTTTCATTCATTTGCGTAAGCAATTTGTACACCCTAATACCCTACTACATGTTAACCCCACGCATGTCAACTAAATTGGCCGTCTCATATCAAGTGCTTGAAAGTTTGGCTCAAGTTTTCCTTTGTTTTGGTTGACAGTTGATCAAAATACATTTTAATAAACGGCAGATGTGTAACTCAAGCCCACAAGTACAAGCCCGGACCCTGCCTAAATATATTATAAGCCCGAGTTCCGGATAGGGCAACCCCCTAACCCCGTCAGTCTTTGTGACCTGACATTTATTTACCCTTGCGGTGGCTTTGTTTTCCCGGCTTTCGTTCCTACTCCTGCGCTTCATTGTTGTTGTTATGCCAAGGTGGCATAATGTGTTAATTGCTTTACCCACACCCACCCCCTAACACCCTCCGCCCACGCGAACGGCACTTGAAGGCAGCTGTCGCTTGAGCCCGATGCATATTTCATTTGCCATTTAATTATATCAACGGGAGTGCTTGAAAAAAGTAAAATGTTGATTAACTGGTCTGGGCACACTGGCCGAGCGGACACAAATCAGGACAAGTGCCTAATAAACGGTCCTAAAAGAGCCGGCCACTCCGCAAAAGTCCCCGTTGAGATTGAGGTCCTGCCGGGACCTCCTCATGACAATAAGTTAAATAAGTTTGAAAGCTTTTCCCCCCATTTCCAACACCCAGTGGGACCAGCCTACTTAGGCATTCAATGGCTTTATTCATTCGATTTGATGACCCGCACAGGACATTCGAGTTCCCGATGATGGCGATGAACGAGCTTGTTTGGCAGCCGGGCCAGCGATCGTTTTCATTATTAGATTTGTATAGGATTTCATGGGGCCGGGGGCACGGAGTGGGTCTAAACAAATGAACCTAATATGCATTATTATTATTGCATGTGAAAACGAAAGCGTTGTGGGAGGCGGGGAGGGTAGTTGTCGATAAAACGGTCATGCAAGCAAACGAATGCCAAAGTTGAAGTAAATATTCAATAAAAAATAATCGAAGCAGAAACCAGAACGAAGCAAGCGCACAGCGAAATGAGCATATAAATGTGGAAATGTCGAGGAGGGAAATCCGAATTCAAGCTCCGGCTCAAATCCGAAGGCGAGGGCAAAGACGCAGGCCAAGTGGAATGCAATAAAAATCTATTTTATTTGTTAGTGAAATGACATTTTTATTTGTTTGCTGTTTATGCACATCCACTCTTGCACACTCACAATCACGGATATAGAGAACGCCCCGGGCTGTGTGTGTCACGTCACACATGTCGTATGAGCAATATATGCAGATAAATAAACTATTACACAGGATTATTATTTGCTTTGGCGCAGGATATTTTGACAGGTTTACGATATTTAATCATTTGACTATGCAAAATAATTGACACAAACTTTTGCCTCCGTCTTTTATCTTTGTTTATTTTTGCTGCTAATAAACCCAATAAAAATGGTCGTTTCACATGGAAATAGTCATGTTTATTTGCCTAACTAAACCAAGACATGCAGCAACTCTCCTCCACACAATACTCACAATATCTTTTTGCCATCCATCCAACCCCCATCACGATTCGATTTTCTGCGCTCGGCCATGGCAAATTAAGTTTTAATTAAACTCTTTTGGCCCCCGGTTTAATGCGGCGTGTGATTGAGTCGACTGCCGGCTTTAACCCTTGACTGAGCGCCAGACAACCCTCCCGGAGGAGGAAAAAAAAACCACACTCAGCCCTGTCAGCCAGTAATCCAAACAAATGTAATTGTCATCTCCCAGGACATATGTTGCGGCTCTCAGGGTCTCGGTGTTTTAGGGGAAGAAGCGATACGGAGCCACGGCAAGTGTTAATGATCGTCTAGCTATGCTTTTTTTGGGCGTTAATCTGCCGTTTAATTTGCTGGCTTAACGCGTTTTGTTTTGGTTACCATCGCCGATAATCCCCGAGCTTAGACTGCTCAAACCCTTGTTTAATGGCTGTTGCCCTTACCCTGTTTTAGTTGTCTTTTGGGCCGGGACAAACCACAAAATGACACAATTTCAATTGGACTTGCATAGTTCGGGCCCTCGTCTGTCAACGAATATTGCCATTTAAACAACAATCAAACAAGCCACAGAGAAATTCATTCCATTGCCATACACAAAATGCAAAATCCAATCAAACTTTTTAAACAAACATTTAACAAATCTATTACAATGCAATGACAGCAACCAAAAACGAAACCGACGAAAAGTGGGCGACCAAAGCAAAACCCTCAAATGAACTCATCTAAACGAGAAATTCTATTTGGTGGATGGCCGACTGGGTTTGCAAAGAAACAACTCAGTCAACTTTGGTTACATTTTCTTTCCATTCTTTTTTTACCAGCCTATGAGTGCGGGTGAGTGTGTGCGAGCAAACTTAATCAAAACAAATTTCCACCTTCAACGAGTTGCACACCAAGCAATTTCCCAGGCCCAGTCAAAGAGGTAAAAAAAAAATAAAAAATAGGAAGCAAAGGAGTAAAAACGATAACTAGAACTTCATGCAAACTAACCGCAAATACGATTACAAACACACAGGACAGAGGTGCACCCCACTAAATCGAAAAAACCAGTCAAAGGGTTGGAGAGCTCGTTTCGGTTCCTGCTGGCATAATTTGAATTCGTGTCAATTTGACAAAGTGACACATGAGGGCCAGGCCCAGAAGGAGAAATTTTTATGCGATTTCGCTTCATTACTTTTGTATTCCGTTTGTGCGGCCGGGCTATAGATACACCTATAAATACGTACGGCATTTTCGGTATTTGTTTATTTATTTATGTGCTGTGTTGTGTTGGAGACGCCGACGACAGTGTCGCCAACTCTGGCTCTGTGGGCACGATAATGTTTAGTCAATAAAAATGATTTGTCGGCCGAGGAAACGAAACGAAATCGTGAAATTTGATATGTCCTTTGCATTTACATTTACCCGGGGGGTTCGGTGGTTCCCGTCTCCGTTTTTTACCCCACCCCGCACTTGCGGTTGCAAAACTATGCCAATCGGTTGGTCCACTCTAGAAGTTGCTGCAGCCTCAAGACAGAGTCCTTTTTTCTACTAACACCCAACTACGCAGAAAAATACTACTAAAGGTTGTAAGATTAATCGCAGGCTTAAATAAATTGTGAAAAAAGTAATAAAGGAAAGTAAAAAGCTGAATAAGTAAAAGAACTATAAGAAATTCTTATGATTGATTTAAATAATTTGCTTTTAGCTTTATTTTCTTAACGCAATTGAGACTACACTTATAATTCCCAAGTTGTTTTTAAGGTGATGTGCATTCATTTAAATATTTCATAATTCAAAAGACCCTTTTAAATATAGCCAAAATACTACTTTATCCTGGATTAACATTTAAAATCAAAATTTATTACCATACTTGAATCATTTTTTTTTTGTGTAACACCCACGGTCGCCCATCGATAGTTCCTGCCGCTGCTTAAGCGTATTTTATGCTACACCGCTGTGAATGGAATTTACGAGGCGCCCTGCCCGTTCACGTCACAATTTGCCACCCGAAACGAATGGCTGCCAGACATGGCATCCCGCCATATCGCCACATTTCCACATTGCCACTGCCTCAATGTCTCCGAGCATAAAAGCGCATAGTCGCATAAAATGCATAATTCTCTCCGAGGAAGAAAAGGAAACTTATTGAATGGGCCACAGACCAACTTAAGAACTCTTTCGGCGTTGTCATTTCGCTATTGAGACATAAATTGTTCCATGCACTCGGAGGCAAGTTATGCGCAAAGTTTGACAATTATTATTGCTCTTAAGGGAGAATCGGTTGGGGAATGAAAATCATAAATGAATGACTGAGGGAGTTATGGTAAAATAAAGGTATTTAATTCGTTTTGGGCTTACTCCAAAAAAGGGGAATCAACCAAGCAAAACTATTTTCAAGAACACGTATCTTTCTAGCTTGAAAATGTATTTGGAAGTTAACTAGTTGTATATAAGGTGAAAAATGCATTAAGCTTAGATGGAAATGTTAGTTGCCCAATTACTCTCAATTGGTGAATAAGTCAATCAAAAAATGCAAATATCCAACTCCCCTTTCATTAAGGATCCTCCGGCCATAAATTCCTGCCACCCAGTGGAAATATCTATGCATATCTAGCACCTTGCCTTCACAAGAGCTCTGGATTGAAGGGACGGTAAACAGAGGGTACAACTTAATTTCGTTAAAATAAATAGCAAACGGAAATTATTTAATTTCCGGAGCCTGGCTGGCGGTTACTCCAGCTGCAGACACGTTGATTGCACAATTAGCTGGGGTACGGGTGTAAATCACTCCCAGATACCAGACAAAACAGACCAAACAGGAGATACAGCGGGACTGGAGATGACTCACCTGGACGCGGACCTCGGGCAGGTTCACCTTCATGGCCAGCTCCTCGCGGGAATAGACATCGGGGTAGTGTGACTTCTCGAAGGCCCGCTCAAGTTCATGCAGCTGGTAGGTGGTGAAGGTGGTCCGGTTGCGCCGGTGTTTCTTCTTGGCGCAGTTGTCGTCTTGGCCTGCCGATTATAATACGGAAAACATACGATATTTGGTCAGTGAAAGAGTTTTTCGATCATTTAATTGTCCCTGAAAAACTATTAATATAACATTTCATTAATGATCAAATAGGAATGCTCAAGAAACCATAAAATATGTATGAACATCTGGATACAAAATAAGTTTAACATTATTATTTTATTACTTAATAACTGTTTTTGAAAATATAAAGAGAAGGATAAGGAAATAACGTATAATTAAAATCGCGTCATTTATAATATATAATACCTACAACGCAATTAATATTGGAAAGTATCAGGGTACTTATTGATTTTTTTTGAGCAGTGGAAAATTGATATTGATTTACTCGGGTACAATCATATAAAAGTAATAGGTGCTGATAGATCTCTACTTTAAAGGCATTTCTATTTAAATATCAATTTGAAGATGGCTGGTTACGTCTCTTCATACTAAATTTAAGCTAGAAAAAGCAAAATGATTTATTTCGCATTTGGTGTAATTAAAATATATATAATATTAATTGTGTTCATTGGATCTCATCTTCAAAAAAAAGTCCTAGTCGACAGTGGAAGTTTCTCATGAATACTCCCAACCTATTCCATATTACAATTTGTAGAGCTAATTATGCTGTTCAAGGATCTGTACCCACCCTCGTCGTCGCTCCCGGAAGTGATCTTCTCGCCCTGCTCGCTGCTGTTGGTCTGGTTGAGGTCCTCGCTGGAGGCGCAGCTGCCGTTGACCAGACTGTCGCTGTCCGCATTTAACCGCTCGCCGTGATCGCCGGAGTTGTTGCTGTTGCCGCTGGGATTTCCGTTGCCGTTGTTGCGAAAGTCATGCTGAAAGCCCTGCTGCTGTTGTTGTAGTTGCTGCTGCTGCTGGTGGTGCGACTGATGCTGCTGTTGCTGCTGCTGATGATGCACCTCCTCCAGGCTGCGAGCCCGAATGCCGTAATTGCCCCCCATTTGGCCATTGGCCAATTTCGGCTCATTATCATCACAGAAGACGCCGGCGGACTTGCGCTTGGCGGCCAGCGGACCACGTGGCGCCGGAGTGGGCGGCGAGGTCACATCGAGCGGCAGCTTTGCCGCGTCATCGTCGTCCTCCTCCATGTCGCTAGCGGAGGACATTGAACGCTCGTCGTAGCCAATCTGCGACTGGGCGAGCGGCGCCGTCTGGGAGTCCAAGAAGTAGGCACCCGGCGGCGGCGGAGGAGGCCCCGCTCCAGTGGGCGATGACTTGGCGTATTTGCCGTGCTGGTTCTGCTGCTGCTGCTCCTGCGCCTGAGCGGCCAAGGCGGCCAAGTGCTGCTGGTGGCTGCCGAAGGAACTGGGCGGCAGCGGGGTCGGGGGAGCGGAGCCAGAGGCTCCGGGCTGCAATTGATTGGCCTCGACCATCTGGTGCATCGAGTTGAGGTAATTGCCCGCCGCCTCCTCCTGGTGCCCGTATCCGTGTCCATGTCCCTGGCCGAATGCGAAGGCATTGTGGTAGCCGAAGGTGGCATGTCCATGGTGCGGGGTATGGCTGGGGTGCGTCGGGTGTCCCGGCTGACCGGGCCCCATCTGCTGTCCGTGGTGCAGGGTCGTCGCATTCGGGACCTGGGCCTGCTGACCCCCCGGCGGAGTTGGTGGGCCGTAGGGCAAGCCTCCTCCGTTCTTCGCGTGCTGCTGCAGCATGCTGGCCATGTGGTTGTCCATGCTGCGCAGCTGCGTCAGGGTCATGCCACAGCGCAGATCTGTGGCGTCTTCGTCGCCCAAGGAGGGGTCAATGGCGCCTGGAATGACAGCAAGGGTTGAAGGAATGTGAGCGAGTACAAAGTAAGAAAGGTGTAAAGGAGGGTACGATTTTTTTTCGGTTGTTTGGAGCAGGAAAAATTATAAAGAATTAGAAAATGGGTGGAAATAAATAAAGTTAATATCCTAATTCAATTGTGTTCATTGTATATAACCTTCAGTAATTCACCTAAGAGACATAGGCAGTTCCAGACGAAAAGTCCCAATTTATATATTTACGGTTTAATAAGTGAATTCGAGTTTTATAACTTTGAAGTTGTCAAGATAAATATTACTACATACTAGACGTTTATGATTTACATTTTATTAATTCATTAATTCATACATTATTCAGATACTGAAAAAAATTTGAATCCAAATATGAATTTTTGTCTATTGTTATACCCGTTACTCTACGAGTATTATATTCGTGCAAAAGTATGTAACAGGTAGAAGGAAGCGTTTCCGACCCTATAAAGTATATATATTCTTGTTCAGGATCACTAGTCGAGTCGATCTAGCCATGTCCGTCTGTCCGTCTCTCCGTCTGTCCGTCTGTCCGTCTGTCTGTCCGTCTGTCTGTCTGTCCGTATGAACGCTGAGATCTCGGAAACTATAAAAGCTAGAAGATTGGCATTTTGCATGTAGATTTTAGGAGTTCCTACGCAGCGCAAGTTTGTTTCAAAATGGTGCCACGCCCCCTCTGACGCCCACAAGCCACAAGCTGTGGCTACAGTTTAGATGCTATTATGAAAATTTTTTTTGATATGTATTTGTTTCGTCAATACCTATCGATTGGCCAAATAAAAGTTTGCCACGCCCACTCTAACGCCCAAAAATCCATTAAACACTTAAGCCTGGCTAGCGCCTACATTTCCGCCTTTCATGGCGTATACAATAGCGCCATCTAACGGATGAATTTGGAACAGCTGGCCAAGGTGCTCAACAGAGTCAACGTTAATTCTGGATGTTTTCTATTAAAGGAAATTGCGATGGCTTTTATTTGTCAATACCGAACTATATCCCAAGAACTATGCAAATCAAATCAAGTTAGCCATATTGGTGTTCCCTGGGTACCGATTTTAACATAAAAATCGGGAGCTAATTCGAGGGGCGAAAAACATACAAGAAGGCATATTTATATTAAGTTGTTTAGCTGAGTAACGGGTATCTAATAGTCGAGGCACTCGACTATAGCGTTCTCTCTTGTTTTGTATCAAGCCAAACGGGTTGTTTGCTATCTTTGCTCTCTTTGCGATAGACAAGCATTGAAAAACACAGAAAATAATTATACAAACCTACAATTTAATATAATATTATTAACGTTATTTTCTTCCCGCTTTTATTTTGAATTGAATTAAATAAATTCCAGCTTGGGGTGCAGCTTAGACTTGCAAAAGCTGAAAGTATTCTATCAATTAACCCGGGCTATAAGCAAATAAGGTGCAGATACTATTATTAAGTGTGTAATTAATAGATCAGGAACAATTGTTTATAGATCGTAAAGAGGTTGAGTTTCACCGGTTCTCCCACGCATTCTGCCACCTGATTCGATTTTAATTAGTGTGCTCAATGAGGCGGGAAGAGAAGTCATAAGGCTGTTTGCCAACTCGCTGGCTAAAAGCCGCGCAGCCCGTCTAATAACAACGTGTTATTTAATTTGGTGGTTGACGGGGGCCAATGGAAGCCTTCCTCTTGCAGCGGGTCAAACCTGTTAACCACCCACCCACTAATAAACGGCTTTCAATTAGCCGCCTGGTATTTACAATGTGAGGCAATAAAAATTCTGGGAAACCAGAGTCGGAACTCGGAGGATCGCGGGGGCGATGGGGGAGTCACAGATGAGGCGGTATCGGTCCCTAATGGGCGTTCCAACTAGTGCTTGTGCATATCACGTGACATGCAAGGAAGTCATTAGTTTAGGTTTTAGGTCTTTAGGCGGCGATGGGAGTTCTGGGCTGGATTTTGTGTAACCGAATTCAATTTCTGTGTTAAATTGCCTTTTGGGGCAGGGCCGCCGATTCGTTGAATCGAAACAAAACCAATTACCCAGTCAGACTGGGAAGTTGCTACTCGAGAATATCTGTAATTATTTGATAGTCTTTTGGATAATTGCTTTTCGATGTAAGTCCGTTTGGAGCCCGTTTCGCTTAGTCGATTGTCTAATGTAATTATGCACCACATCGTTCCGATTCGGCTCAGTCCGATTAATTGGGTCAACATTTTGGCTAATTAACTTTAAACAGCAGCCAAACGAAGATTGTAAATGCCCCGAATTAACCTCTCCGAGCGTTTTCACCAATCAATCGAAATTTACACGCCCAGCGTGCGTTTTATTTTGAGCCACTGTGGTGCTAATGAAATTAACAACGAAATTCGTTTTGAAAGCCTCTGCAAATGAAGTAGCACAAAAGATGCCGGAATGGTTTTATCCGAATGTGAGCCACATGAGGCGAGAGACAGTAGCCGCACCACCCGACCCTCTTTCCCCTCCTTCCCCCTTGAATCCCTCGATCCATCTCAATCCACAAAAACACACCGCTGAGTTGGCCCACACGGAGTGCGTGAGTTAATTGCGTGAGCAGCGAAAAATAAAAGGTTAAAACAAAAGTTTTTCTGCCTGTTTTGGGAGGGGCTGGGGGGAAGTTTCTCACTCCTAAGCAATTGGCCAAAGTGTGAATGATGTGATAGATATATATCGTAGGGAATATGTGGCAGTAAATCACGAACTTATATGACAGAAATGACTTCTACAAAAATTGATAGACTTCTTTAAATATCACAAAGATAGCATAGTTATAAAAATTACTAATCGGTTTTCTATTATCAGTAAGGAACAAAATACCTTTGTAATTGAACCATCTTTTAAAGTTTGTAAAACAATAAATTGTATGAATATTTAATATATAACAAAAAACAAGGGCATCAAATATCTTTAGAAAACAATCTTTGGTACCGAGGCCAGGCTCACAAGATAAAGTTATAGTGTTTTATAATTGCATAGATATATCTATCATTATATGTAATTAATTTAATTACCCTAAAAGTTTATAATTGCACACATTTCTAGGAAGCAGAGATGATACCAAATAAAAATAAATTCTACAACTTTTAAGCTTCTCAGCAGTTCCGAAAATAAACCAGATTCAAGTCTCCTAATGGTGAATGAACCGCCTTTAAAGCCACTTCCCATTCACTCAGGTTCGATGGCTTATACAGACAAGTTGGGTATTCATTCAGTACTAGCCACATAACAAACTGATCGACACATCAATTAAGAAATGATTTCCGTGCGCTCTCCATTAGCTTGGCAATTCAAGTTGGCGGCTAGAAATTTGTCGGTTGTTAAGGCAACAGCATTTGATTTTGAATTTCAAGACGCGTTTGTAAATGCTAAAAGGCTTAGATAGCTACTGAGAAAATTTCTCTTAGAAAGATGCTAGACTATGATTAGAATAGAGACTTATTTTGCTCTAATTTGGCTTGTGTTTCCGACGAATCCAGTTCGATGTGAGGGATAAATTGACGTTAATCGCGTCACTTCTGCTTTGCCCCTGCCACTGTCCCCTTGCCCAGGTCTAATCCTAATGATGATTTGACAGTTTCCCATTGTTGGGCCAATACTGGGCCATTAGGCGGCCTAATTGATATGTTATTAGCCATGCCGCGTTTCTAAAAGTCATGGCCAGAACAGGTAGGGGCCGAAAGGAAATGCACATTTCGACTGGTTTCTTGTTCGCCGGAAGATCTTTGCAGCCAGATGAGAGACGCGATATCGGATTCATATCAAAAAGCGAAACAAGCCATAAACAAAACTGTCAATCAGAAGTGCTTGTTTTCGGGCCAGGGGTGTTGGTGGTGGGGGCTATGAAAAGTGGTAGAAGCCACAAAAGCGGCTAATAAGACGACGCCGACGCACGGCCACAGACACGCATTAAAATCATTAAGACGCCTTAATGCTCAATTTAATGCCGCGTCAACTGCTTAACAGATCTCGTGTAGATGGATCGTGAAGGGGATCACTTCAGACTGTCTCTCCCCGTCTCTCTCTATCAGTGTATACCCTTCTCTTTCGCTCTTTCTTTAAGCCTATCTTGCTCTTTTTCGCTTTATTTTAGCCTATCTTGATGGTAACGATGCAGAGCAGACAAACTTGCTTTCTTGACCAAATGCACTTGTGCCTCCTGCGCTTTTAATGATTGTTTACATCTCAATCTCCCCTCTCACTCTCTGGCACTCTACCCATCTCTTTCTGTTGTGGGACGCCACCGTTGCCGCCAGCTGTCAGTTTAAATGCTTTTTGACGGCTTGTGTCTGGCCGCCAGTTTAATTACGGCTTAAATGCGAATTGCTGTGAGCTTGCCTTGCAGCGAGCCCCACGTAATCCCCTTTCCCCTACTCTGGCTCCTCCCCCCACTTCGATTTGGCCATCCCCCCTCTAATTAGCCTGCTTCTAATTAATTTGCGGCCATTTAACCTACGCTCTTGTTGTTGCCGCTCAGCGCCATTTTGATTTGCTCTTGATGTTGTTGTCAATTTGTTTATCACGCTGTTGTTGTTGGCTGTCCAAGCTCTTTAGGAGGCTCTTTACTCTATTGTCGGAGGTGTCTGTTTGGATCGTTTATGAAACCACTTAATTGAATTAATTGTAAATGAACTTGCTGCTAATTGTTTTGGCTTTCTGTTGGTGAATTGAAAACTGTTGATTTGGCCATTTGAAATTGCTTTTCCTAATTAGGGAAAGAGATACTTTACATTTGTTTGGCACAACCAAGATATATTTTATAATTATTGCGATTGAATTAGTTTATTAGGAAAAATTCTTGTTTAATAAAATGGAATCGATAGCTGGAAAACATTTTTGGTATATGTATATCAAAATTGAAATATCTATTTACTTAATATTCAGGCACATTAGGTAAAATGTAAAATTTTGGACCCCATAAAGTACATATCTTGTTATATGTTCTATATGTTTGTATTGGGAAAATGAAAAATCATTTAAAAGTGCATTGAGTACGGTGTTAGTCGATATGGGTTAGAAACTACATTTTATTGATGTGTCTATCGTTTATACATTTAGCTTAGTACTTGAAGGTTATAATGAAATACAAAATCATTGTAAGATTTTCCGTTTACCATTTACTACTTAATCTACTCATAAAATAAAAAAATCTTAAAAGAACATACAATTGCTTTGTTAAATAGCAACTCCCTAATTTCTCACCTCGTCGCTTGGATGATCCAAGGACTCAGCGCTATGGAGTTATGGCCATAACCATAATCGCAGCAATATCAATGCCCACCCATTTTTCGCAAGTCTTTGCCAATTTCTGGCTTGGGCGGTGGGCGTGGTCGAGACGCGGGAGCGACAATCGCTTGCCGGCAATCAAAACAGAAGCGAAATGAATTATAAATGACGTGCAGAAGACTATTTTTGGCACCCGACTGACGGGGAGGAGCCGTCGCCAGCTGGCACCACAAATCCCCACTATAATCCAGTTAAAAAGCCTTCAAAAGTATTCACTCCCCCGCCACTAATAGAAGTTTAAATTGGCCCCAAGAAAGTGGAGGAGGGATTCTAATCCCATCTATGACTTCCTTTTCGCCATCGTTTCGTTTTCTTCGCGAGCGATTACCGCTGACTGATTTCTTATCAGCTGTCGTGCATCTCGAGGCGTTGCCAAAGTGCCAGTCCCGACGCCACCACCCACAGCCCAACCGCCCCCTCCGAACCACCTCCCGCCTAAAGACCACCCCCTGTCAAGGCTAATACAATTTTGTGATTGTGTTTGTTGATTCCATGGGCTGCGAGCGGGTAATTGAAATCGATTTGCCCTTTATGACAGCGCCCACCGATCACGGCTAATGGGCAAATATAGTAATGCCGGTGGCTTCAGGCCCGATTTGTGACTTACCATCGCTGACCGATTCCGCGTTCCTGCCATTTCCAGTGCCGTTGCGATTCTTCAGGCCGAGAATGGCATCGATTGTGTGGCGCGGCGTTAGTGTCTGTCCGCCCGATCCGAACTTCCTGGCATTATCCTTCAGCAAGTCGTTGCTATCTGCGGGTTACAAAGAGCACACAAAAACACATTTATATGCAGGGAGTGAGACCTGAATTAAGAGCCTGTTTGCCAACAGTTTGCCAAAGTCAATTAGGCGCACGACAGCCCAGTGACTCTATGCAAATTTGTCAGCAATTTCGAAAGTATTAAAATTTAGTCCAGTCCACATACACACAACTTTATTTGCGATTTTAACGAGCTAAAAGCTGTAATTGCGACCTGGACTCGCCATCCCCCTCACCCCCACCAAAGTGGCCCCCTTTCCCCCCACCTAATGGCCAGTTGTCACGACGGCATGCTGGAAAGTAGGCAACATGTTGCCTGATGGCTTTATGCATTTTTAACGAAATTAAAACAAACTGTGCCAAGTGGCGAGTGGCCGCGGAAAGTGCAGCGGAAAAATCCCTTTAATTGCCCCGTCTTGCAATTAGCTTTTAATTTTTCTCTCAAATTTTCCGCTGTGCATGTTAATGCACAAAAAAACATTGCTGTGAACACGCACACACTCAGGCATTCATAAGGCCAGAGCGGGATGGAGAGATCATTCTGGAATGTCCGTGTCCACCAGCAATTTGTGTTAATTAAATCTATAATCAAACAATTGCAAGTCTTTTCCGGCTAAGGCCACACATGGAAAAAACAGGGCCCTAAATCATTAAGCCAAACGGAACAGAAATAATAGGTGTTAGTCTGCTGGTCTTTAAATATTATTATATTATTACAGATTTTTAAAATGGAATCCATTAAAATTGCTGAATCGATTACAAATTATACACACATTTTACAAAGTTAACAAATCATTCCCTTAAAAACAGCTCATAAGATAACTATTCTTTCTAAAAAGCATCGATATCAATTGTGCATTATATACTAGATGATGTCAATATAAGTTATACATAGTTTCTGGAAGTTATTTTTTAATCAAAGTACCATGTTTTTTTAAAAATTTACTTGAATTGCTTAGCTTGTTATTCCCTGCTTTTTTAATCAAAATCCATTTTGATTTCCAGATATCTATTTTACTACTACTCTTCAATTAATAATTTTTAACTCGAGATTACTAAGCTTCTTAAATTAGGTCAGGCTTGAATGAAAAAACCATCCACAATTTTTGTGTATTCCAATTTAATTTAAAACGGAAACAAAAGTTCCTATCAATTTTATTTCAACCAATGAGGGGACTAGCAAAAATTGCCGTCGGAAGAAGAGCTCACCTTCCGCCGAGATCACAGTGTTGTTGTTGGCCACATGGGCGGCGTAGTGCTCGTGGAACTGCTCTAGGTTCTTGAACTTCTCCACGATCATCTGCAGATTCTTCGCATCCCGGACATTGCCAAGCAGGTGGCGCAGGTGCTCCAGTTGCTTGGGCGGGAGCTTGTGATTACCGCCGCCCTGCTGCACCAGCTGCTCGAAGATGTGCTGGAATGTGGCGGCGGTGTTGTGGGTGGCCGCGGAGGGGTTGTTGGCAGCTCCACCTGGACCACCAGGACCCCCTGGACCACCCGTTCCACCCGAGATCGCTCCTGGCTTGGCGGCTGGCGATCCAGGCTGGCCAGGAGCCACTTCAAGGGCGGGCGGCGTCGAGGCTTTGATATCCATTCGATACTGGGGCAAAAGTACTTTATCGGCAATGATATGTTTGATCACAGTTCAGGCACCAACACACACACACACAAACACAAATTGTATTTAATTCGATTCCAGAACTTCCTTCACTTTTCCTCTGGCTAAATGTCAAGCATTTTTCAGTCACAAGCGGGGAAAACTTCAGCTCCGAAACGAGACTACCAACTACCGAAACCGTTGCGCACCGAGCCAAGGCAGAGTTGGCAATAAACTCGAAAACAGCGACTGTGGCCCGCTGACGGCTCGAGTTTCCAAATCGAATTGGAAACCGGTTGAGCTCACCACATCTATATATAATCCGTGTTGCCCTGTGTGTGTGCTTCTAGGGGGCGGAGCCATCGCTGGAGAGGATTCGAGAGCGAGAGCGGAAGAGAGTGCGCAGGACTCGCGGGGTGGCAATCCTCTCTTTACCGGCACGGGTCACAATTGTCCTCCCCAGTCCTTGCGATCCGGAGTCCGGAGTTTAACAATGAGTTTTCAGGAGACCCCTGCCCAGTGGTTTGTTTGTCGGCTTCGTAATAAAATAAACTAACTGCACCTTCTGCCCTTCGCCCAGCTGTCCTGGAAGGGGAGTCCTTGCTGAGTCCCTGCACTTTTCCGCCCTGCCCTGGAATTATGACTTTGGTGCCACAGATTTTTCGACCACAATTCCATCGGAAAACCATTTTGGGCTTAGGCCACAAAGTGTGTGCCTCGTTTAGACTCTACCTCTCTCTATCCATCGGCATTTCCCTCTCGCTCTACAGCTTCTCCCAAGGAGCGTGAAACCTAAAACGGATACATAAGTGGATTTTGTTAATATCCTGCTATTGTTACAAATTTGCAAGCTGATTGCGGCAGGGGGCACTTGTCAAGGAAATAAACTTAAAAGCATTCGGCAGCAGCCGAGGTCAGGGAATTATTATGCCGTACTTAGTGAGTTAATTCAGAAGGATTGGAAGAAGAGTTGGTATATGAGCAACAGAGCCTTGATTAACACACCAAGTAAGTGCCTTGATTAACACATAAGGTACTGTTAATAGATCGACAAAAACTATTTATAATTTATAAACCTCAGTAACCAATTGTTGATGCCAACCCATCTGTAGTTTTGTATGGCTTTTGGTCCCCCGAAGTTCTCAATTGTATTCAAAAGAACTATATGGTAGTATTATTTTCATTAAAAAAATTAAATCCGCTTTGATTTAAATTCTAGTTTTCTAAACCATTTAAATTTATTTAGGAAACAACAATAATCGTAAATTATGACTTCTATAAAATACTTCAAAATACTTACTACATTTTTTCCTATTTAATTATGACTTCTATAAAATACTTCAAAATACTTACTACATTTTTTCCTATTTCATTGCTTTTTTTACATTTTATGAGCCAGACTGAATATATTTGTTTTAGTTTTCCAATATGGTGGCCTTTTTTACAAATCATAGTTTTTATTTGTGACTTTAATTCATGAAACAAATCTTTTTAAAATAAATGTGTCAGATATCGATTGTTCTCAGACGCTGATTTATTTTTTCCAAAGAAACACTCTTAAAAATATAATATACATATAATAAAATATGAAAATATAATACAAAACTAATCAATTAAAGTCGCTTAAAATATATTTACATGTTATATGTTACTTTAGTATCATGTTTATCCCTTGGCCAGGGTATCAGATTTTTGTTTTAATTTAAGATTTTTACAATCATGTATTTATTTCTTTTTGCTACTGGTAGTTAATTAGTTGGTCCTGTTAAAACCTGTTTAAAATTTCCTTTTTTTAGTTTTGTTAGCTAAACTAGTCTAAAAACGTATTGGTCATTGAAGGTGAGTCCCCTGGAAGGCCCCCAACCACTTCCGACACTTGATTGTCAGCCGGGTAATAGACGCAGTCAGCCAGTTCAGCCAGCCATTAAGCGCGGCCAATACCATTACCATTTACATTTAGCCGGCATCTCGCAGCTTACCTGTTGTCATGAGTTGTGGTTTTTTCCCCTGAGCTCGACTATTCCATTTCAGTCCAGTTCATTCAGTTTCCCTTTTGGCTTCGGTTCAATTTGTCCGTTTACGCTATCTTCCATTACACGTTAAATGAAAATGCCAGATAACCAGCGCACGGTCCACCCATTTTAACCTCCACCCCCTCCCCCCTGCCATCTGGTTTGAACCCTCCTTTTGGCCCAGCGATTCGATTTGTGCCAACTAATGAGCTCTTAATGCGCGTTTATTCTTACGCATAACGAGCTTGCCAAACGTAATTACGTCCTAGGGATGTGTGCGTGTATGTGTGTGTGAGGGGGGCGACTCTTGTGCTCTCTCCCAGGCTGTCAGTGTGTGTATCTGTGAGAGGCTGCCATGTTGGCGCGCTGCTTAATTGAAGTGGAGCGTCAGACAGACAAACTGTATCTCGGGTATCTCCGTCTGTTCTCTAGGTGTGTGTGTGTGTGTGTGTATCCACTTAAGCCCGCATTAGTGTGAGTGTGAGTCCTCGCATCCTTTTCATTTACGCCACATCCGCAACGTTAACTCGCTGCTCTGCCACTCCTCAACTTTTCGCCGTTACCCCCTTTTTTGTTTTAAATTAATTTGCTTTTAATTTGCTTTATTATGTGGCAATTTCTCCTCCTTTCGCTGGATTTAATTAGTTTGCTTTTATCGTTAAGCTGTTAACGGCGACTTTGCCACGAAATGTGTGCTCTAAGAGAACATAAATATTAATGTTGGCCATATTAAGCATACGACCAGTGGGCAGGGGTGGCATCTAATTGAAGGTTCTGCGTTGGCAGTGCTGATATCATCTGATCATCGGGCAGCTGTGACCGAACTGCACTTAGCTGAAAAGTCTTATCAAATTGAGAGCCTTTGCATCTAAATCATTATGGGCATGCGTAAAAGTCTTAAAAAAAGAGGGGATTCTGCTGCTGATGAAGAACCAGTTTGTTGGACTACCTTTTAGCTTCGGGCCCTCCTCTCATAATTCCCATTCTCATTCTTGCTCTCTGTGTCAGTGGGCGTGGTCTAAGCCAGTCGCTCTCACTCTCTCTCTCTTCGGTCGTTTGTGTGCGTGAGCGCTTCGGCGCACTAAGCTCACACACAGTCACACACACAAGAGACCCGCTCACACATGCACACACACCGACATGCCTTGTGGTAGACCATTGAAAAAGTGATGAAAATAACTCTCTGTCACTTTATTGGCGCTTAACGAGTTTGAGTTGATGAAGAATTTAATTTATGATGCTGCTCACACCATCAAGAAAAGCGAGCAGCCCCGAAAGAGATGGCAATATAGGAGAGAGATGGAGGGAGGGAAAATGGGTGGAAAAGTGGGAGGGAGGTAGCCAAAAACCGCAGAGCACAAGAGACCGTTAGAGACAGAGAGAGAGAGAGAGAGGGGAAAAAAGAAGAAAAATTAATGAACTCGTAACTGTCGCTTTTGCAAATTGGGCTCTGAGAGTGTGCTAGTGTGTGTATATGTGTGGCACACACACACATACGCACACAGACACAGAAGGAAACAGCAGCCGTCGCTGCCGGCAGACGTCAAGCTTTGATGATTTAATTTTCTGGTCTTCTAATTTAATTTTATTATAGAAATACAGACATGTGTGTATGTGTGTGAGTCTGAGGGAGAGCGGCTTGCTTGTGTGTGTGCTCCTCTCACCCTCACAAACACACATGCAAATTCGTTAATGGAAAATGGTGGCGTTTAATTGAAAAAGGAAGTGCGCCAAAGGGCTGAGCGACAGAGACAGGCAACCGAGGGGCGGGGGCAGGGTAAAGGACTCGGCGAGGACCGAGTTTTCCATCAAATTAATTTCATGTGTGTGACTGCCTCTCTGTCTCTCTCCTTGCAGACATCTTTTTATTGTTATTTTTTATCCAATTTGTAGCTTTATTTTTTTTTTGCTATTTTGTGTGCGGTTCCTGTTGCAATAACAATTTTCAATTAAATTTATTTATTTGTATTGCCGATATAAAAAGTGAAACAGAAAGCGAGTAAATAAGAGCTCTGTTCAGTTTGCTCACCCACAAAGTTAATTGAATTAAATATTCCAGCGAGATAATTACAAAATGGCGTTGATTAATCGTCAGCCGCCATATTGATTTTGCCAGCAACAATATTTAATGATTAACAATTAACATTGAACAGGGATTTTTGATGCAGACACTGCAGCCATGCCATTCCATCCTCTTTGTGCCTTAATAAAAGCAATTAAAATTCATTAGCTGCAAACACACACACACACACTCTCCAGCAAGGACTCACACAATCACACACTAATGCCATCATGCGCTCGTTTTCTCAATTATTCATTCAATTTTGCATGCCACAAAAGCAAGAGCCAAGGCAACTTAGCAATCCTTAGCAAGCCACCCATCACCCAACACCCACCACCCACAACGCTCTGCGAAGTATCCTCCATACATATTCATGCGGCTAAATGAAAACGGCAACACTTAAATGCAATTTGCCTCAATTTTACCAGCAGCCAACTTCCCCTCTCCACCGAACCTTTTTTCCCGTCGAGCGTCTTGGCTTAGAGCGTCTTAACGTCTTTTCATGGCACTTACATCGTCATTCTATTCGTCTAATTTCATTTTCCTACACAAACTGCTGTATTGCTGAGGGAAAGGCGATGGGCTGGGTTGAGCTGGCCAAACTGCCTTCGGTTTATTCAGCTACTAGAGGAGTTGGATCCTGGCAGACTGCCTGCTTTATTCTAATTACATTCAATTAAATATGTTGATTGATATGTTTGTTCTGCTGCGACTGCTTCGAAAGAGTAAACGATTTGATGAGGTGTTGAGCAAATGAGGCACTAAATTACTTGTCTTTGTTTGTGCTCTGGTTGTATCTATAAGGAATTTAATAAACAATATTCCGAACTTTTCGCTTAATCAAGATTTATATATGCAGAGTTATTTTTGAAAACTTAAACCAAGACAGAAATATCATAGTGAATGTATTCAGCTTAAACAAGTTTTATTGACCTACAAATAAAATTAATTTTACCTATCAGATTTAATTTTAGTAATAAGAACAGTCGATGTGCTACAGGAGTAATGTTGTAGCAATTTCAGGAAGGAAATGCTCTAATTGTTTTTGGGTTTCACAAGGTTTTATAATTCTCAACTAGTTTTCGAATCAAAGTGATGGTCTATTGCTGAGCGCGGTAGTAAAGAAATCTTAACAATTCTTGAATAAATATAATTCCAATCTATTAATTACTTTAATTTTGTTACATTTTTCTTCTACTTTTAAAAAAATTCAGCTCATTTATCTTTCATTCAATCGTATTAAACAAAGCAACATCATTATAGTTTTCCATGTATATTTTCACTAAAGTCATTTCGAAATATGCAGCTCATTTTCTAAAAAGTCGCTTGTATACTTTGACGAATAAATTGATTTTGAAACTAATTAATTGCATATTATTTGCATTTTAGTGTTTCATTTTCATCTAATTTAACATACATAAACGCACAAACTTTCACATGCATGATGAGTAATTATTGCTATTCTGGGAAAAATTGCATTAATTTTCTAACAAACATTTTCATATTAATTGAACATTTTGTGTGCAATCAATTTGCATATCAAGCATTAATAAATGGAATTATCCGTTTTTAATTGCATTTCTCAGACAAAAGTTTTAGTTTTTGGCCGAAAAATAAATTGTTTTGTCCACGTCCATGCCTGCCAAACCGAAAACGAAAAGCGCGACCGAAAAATTAAGCTTTATTTGTGGAAATTGCAATTCAATTAAGTTTTCAAAACATGCAAATTGCGAATGGGCGCTCAGCACAAATATTGACAGAGCACAGAGCACAACAACAACAACAGTGCGGCCCGAAACTTGTTTGTATAATTTCATTAGCGTTGATTTGCAGCAAATGCAATTGCAGTAAAATTCACTTGGCCTGCCATTGATTAAACAAGTCGACGTCGAGCTCCACGTCCGAACTGGAGGTCTCAAATCGAATTGGATCCGGGGAGGGACTCGCAATAAAAACTGAGTACAGGCCAATGGCCCGGCCTGTTCGAAAATTTCCATCTATGGTTAGGCGCCAAATGATAATTATGCTCGTAAGCCTGGAAACTGGAACTCTGATTGCCAAGCAGCAGCTGTAATGAAGGAAGGGGAGATGAGGGTGCGTCGCCGCAGGAGGCCCAAAAACCCAATCCCAGGCCATGCCCGTTCCCATTCCCAGTGCCGTTGCCAATCTCAATCCCAATCCCAATCGCTGGGCAAACATGTCCGCAACAGTTTCCGCTGCACTAACGAAATTACAAACGCAGACTCACACGCACACATTCGCAGAGCTGTGTCCTGCGGCGATTGTGCGCACAGGATGCGGAACAGGCTCAGAGCCCTGCAACGGCTAATGCTAATGCTAATGCTCTTTGAACGACTAATTAGTGAATTACTATATAAGCAAACTATTTGCCCAGCAAACGGCAACGTTAAGCAAATTGTGCGGAAGACTGTGCAGGACGTGGGCCAGAAATAGAGCGACAACCAATTAGACTCTACTTGGAAGCAAATGGAGTTCCGGTTGCCCAGTCATAGGGTGAACGAACTGGACTGAGTTTCATTGATGTGCCTAAAGCGATTTTAGCGAGTACTTAAACAAATATTTGCTATTATTTATTTCAAGTTAGTCAATGTCCCACATTGTCAATGATAAGCAAAAAAACAATAAATTATTATTTTTTAAACTCTTTTTTATACTGGGTTAATGTAAAAATGTATATAACAAATCGATTTACAGTAGATCCCCGATTATCCGGCCTTCGATTATCCGGTCCTCCGCGTTACCCGGTTTACTGAATAGGTGAATTACAGATTTTCTTAAACCTCATCAGTGACCTGCCCTTTATATTCAGCCATGTATTGTATACCAAATATTATATTTCCCATTTTGTATACCTCTACGACTAAACTTGATTTGACCTTTAAAAATACGTAGAAAATAAATAAATTTTTGTAATCCTTTATGTCTTCCGTACTATCCGAATTTTCGATTGTCCGCGGCACCTTTGCCTCGGATAAACGGGGTTCTACTGTATTTGCAATTTAAAAGGGGATTTTTGTTCTTTGTCCTTGATAATTAAAAATATATTTTTTTGAATTGCACGAGACTCTACACTAAATGTAATTTTTTTAATAATACTTAAAAGGTGTTTTCGACTCCAAATTCTTTATTGGGTTCTTTTTTTTCTTCAAATATAATCTTATTGTCGTGATCACCTAGGTGTTAAATGCTTCTAAGAAACGTATCAATTAAGGTTTATATTTTATTTAATTAATTTTACTCATATTCCCATTAGTTTAATGCAAATGAAACTTAGTTTTTTATCAATCCTGATCTAAAATACGGTTCGGTAGCGGTTAAGGTAGACCGATCGTTCCTCGAGCGGCTGCACTGGTCTGGCATTGCGTCCGATCCGAGATCCGTGCCTGTTCCTCAACTGCCGGAACTCGTTCAGCTGGCGCTCGCTGATGGCCAGGGGCGGTGGGTGCACCCACCACTCAGCTCCGCGGTGACATGGCGGTTCGGTGAGGGATCCGTGGTAGCTGTAGAACTTGGTGTAGAAGGCCGGCATCAGGTAGCTCAGCGGAAAGGGGGGCACTTCCACCGCCTGACCCGCCTGCTGAACTGCCACCAGGTGCTGGACGAGGACGTCGAGGAATGGATTGTCTTCGGAGAATTCGAACAAGTAGGAAATCATCAGGATGCCCTGGCTGGAGGTGCAGCCGTCCTGGTAGGCATCTGTGTGGAGGCACTGCATCTCCAGCGGACTGTGCCGATTGTCAATCGTGTGCTCCGATCCGTATGAGTTGGTCCAGCTCCATCGGAAGGAGATTTCCCGGAAGTCGAAGCGCCCAAGAAGATCCCCGCCATCGATGGAAGGCGGCCGACCAGGAAAGGAAGCTCGAAGGAGCAGCGTGTGCCCGTTGTTCTCCAGGCGAATGCCCAGGGGCACTTCGTTGTACTGACACCAGACGAGGGGCGAGTTGAAGTAGTTGAGCTCCAAACAGTTCCGCTCGATGTTGATGGGGCTCTGATTGTTGCACGGCGTATTCCAGGTGTGCGGACCACGGTCCCATCCGTAGTCGTATGATTCCGGAGAAACGTGAAGGGTGCAGTCCAAGTTGCGGGAGGTGCCCCTGGGATGATCTCCACCAGCGTCCTCCCCCTCCGCGGATCTCCTCTTACAGCTGTTGGCCATGGCGAATCCCGAGTAAACATTGAACACCACCAGTAGGGCCACGCAAATGGCCAGGATCAGCTTGAGCACAATGCTGTCCTGCAGACGGCAGGAGAAGTCCTCCAGCCAGCACCACAGCTGCCTCCATAGACCACAGGTCAGGCATTCGTTCATCTCTATAACTGGAAAGTAGAATCCACTCAAGAAAACTTGGAAGGGAATGCTAACTCCATTGGATGACAGCCAAGTACTGGCCTTCCTGGTTGAGCGGCAAAATTGAGAAAATTTCTAATTAAACCCGCTGAAAAGTTAATTATTTTGGAAAACAAATTGGGCGCACAGCAATTTTGTGCGACAACATTTGCAATTTGTTTGCATTTGTATTTTGCATAAATTAATTACGCACAAAACTCTCTTTGGCGGCGGAAATTGCTTGCACAAATATCCTGTGACCCTCCTGCGTGGACAGGACCCTCCAGCCTCCTCCCTTAACCCTTCTCTGTTGCATTTTGGGAAATTAATTAGTTTTGAATGTACAAAATAGCGAAATGAGCACTAGGAGCCAAGCGGAAATTATTTCCAGCTCTCCAACACCTTTTATGCTGCCGCAGGAACTACACAGAAAAAAAGGAATCAAAGAGCGATTGATTAAATAACAAAACTTCATTATGTCACCGGTGGACATTCTCCATGTGTAGGCCCCTGGTTGACTTATGGCCTGTGAAATTTGAGACTTTTCGACCATCTCTGATTAGCATAGCAAAGTTATCAAAAGCCAGCCAGCCAGCCACGCCCACAGTTCGGGATTGAGGGGTGGGTTCCCACTGCGATTCAATTATGACATTTTTCTGATCAATTCGTTTGGCTTTGATTTGATTTCATTTTCCTGCACTTGTGCAGGGCGTTGACGTCTGCCAAATGTTACGAATCGACCGTGTCCTGGCCTCGCAGGACCTCCTCTCATCTGCCGGGCGTCCGGGTGGTATCCGTAGTATCCGCAGTATACGTGGTATAGGTGGTCGTGTCCTGGGGCATGCGAGCTGCACGCAAATTGACGGGTAAGCATGTGGCATAAACGGAAACACTAACATCGTTAGGCGAGTCCTGCCAGAGGGTGCCAAAATAACAAAATACGAAAATAACGGAATAACAATCATAACCATTTTTGAGTAACCAGGCCCCGCGGCAGTTGTTTTCATTTGTGACCGAATGACTCGATTTTTATGGTCGCTTAGGGTTAATTGAGGCTGCAGATTCGGTTCAGGGGTTGCTTCTGCTGTTGCTTGTTACACAACGTTTGTTTTGGTTACAGGGCTTTCATATCCGGTTCAAGGGCTCGATTTAAGTGGTCAAAAGTTGTTTGATCGACTTCCATAAATCACTGTTTTACCATGTTTTAATGATAACACAGTGAAACATGGAAAATGAGATTGCTATTGTGACTGCGTATTGTGAAAGAACTCACACAACTAGTTGAAATTAATTTGGTTTTTCTAACTTAGCTCGCTTTTGAAAAGCTTAGCAACTTAAAGACTTTAAATTAAATATTATTTATAAAATTAAACAACAAAAAAGAAAATGTTTTTACCTCTTCTTTATCTCACAAAAACAGTGAAAATCGAAATTGAGTCCTAAGATATAAAAAAAAGTATAGATTATATATTGTTATATTCTCAAAAAAGAGTTGATTTCCGATTTAATTTTCACAATAACGCCGAAGTTATAAACATTCAATTTAATTATTACTTTAAAATCCAATCTAATTAGTTCTAACAGAATCTAAATTAATTTTAAGTTAACCCAAAATTTTTTTGTAAATAAAAACTAAAATCACAACAAAAATTAGACTAAGTTTACTCAAGTATTTCAATTGACCAACCATCGATTTCTCCTAAAAATGCACTAAATACACAGACTAAAAAAATCCAGCTACTGCAACTGCAGCCCTGAACACCCACAAACATGCGAAGGGAATTTCCGTTTCCGCTTTGGAAAACTTTGTTAAAGTGAGGCGAACATTGAGGCAAGGAAAAAACACAGCTCACAATTCCAGTGGCTCTACCTGCAGGATAATGCAAATGAAGTTGGTCTCACTTTGAATTCGATTGATTTGTCTGCAGCACGGCTCGATTATATCCTCTTAAATCACTTAACCACATTTGCCGATTACTGCGAGGAGAGAAGAATGTCCTTGGCAGTCGGGCGCAGCGGGAGCCTTTGGCTCGGTGTAAATTTTCACACATTATTCGGATGCCCGGACAAGGACGAGACAATTACTGGGCTCCGATAACATTGTCTAGTGGGATTTTCTCCACCTCGGCAGCCGTCTCCCTTGCACACAGCTGATAATGTTAATATGCGCCGCAGGACATCAAACACGGATCAGGACGAGGTATTGAGGGCACTCAACTTTGTTTGGCCAATCCGCTTACGCTTTTGTATCCTTCTCTGCCTTGGAATACTTTTCGAGGGTCAGGATTATCGGTTGTGTGCGATTGTTAAATGAACAACGCCGGCTTAGGTAGCCGTGGCCTGTGAGAGTGTCTTCTCTTGCCAAACCGCAAAAACATTTCTTAAGATCGTTTTGCGGCCATGTTGCCACTGTATTTCTCGCTCTCTGCTCCTCAGCTGCCTGCGAATGTGATCCTGATCCCTATCGCAGCATGCGTCCTTTCACTATTTTCGTGTTGTTTTCACAGCCTCCGGCCGCAGTTGCCCTCATTAGCAGCTTAGGGGCGTTGCCGTGTTTTGCTTGCTGTTGACAATGTTTGCTACTTGGCCGACTGAATAATGTCCTTGTTGCATCCTGAAAGACACCTCATTTCAAGCGTGCACTTCCCTTCCGCCTTTGTTGCCTTCCCGAGAGGGACAAGAGGTTCCTGCGGGACGGATCCATTAAATAATAGTATCATTGGCATTTACAAGAACCGAAGAACGCCTTCGGGAACCAGAGGGGTGGGAAACGGACGGGGATGATTGTTAGTGCCAAGTCGTGTGATTGCTATCGCTCGTCAGCTAAATTAGTTTGCTATCGATCGATCTATTGAACTGCACGGATTACATTATATGGAATTGATTTCATTAGGACCTAGACATTTAAAGAATATATGACATCGATAAGCAAATATTGTAAAGAACACCGTGTTATTTCGCTTCTCGGGAGTAGGTCGTTTAAGTGTTTTTATACTTTGCCTAGATTTCGAAAAAGGGTATAAATATATATTTTATAAATATCACTACGGTGGATAATCTTGAAAATTCCTTATGTCTTGGGAACAATTTGTATAACATATATTTTTAGTTCAACATATTTAACAATTTTTTACCCGAGTGGGTACTAACTGCATATGAAAAATACTTTAGGGAAAGTTCAATTCAGCGTTAAAACTGAGAACTACATAGAAATATAACACCTTAATCATAATAAAGTACAAAAAGAAACATAATAAAAATCAGAATATAACATCATCGCCTAAAAGGGCCATATGCTCCAGAACATAGTTCAGCTTATTTCGGTAGTAAATCTAGAATATATATATTTTTTGTAACTAATAGTATATAAATTTGTTTGCTAAATTTAAGGGCATGCATTTATGATGGCATATTTTTTTTATTCAGATGAACACATACATACATCGCCTATGTATACAATATAAATTATCGACTATGTTTATGTGTTTTCCTGGTTACTGTTTTCAGCTGTAGCTTGCCGATTAAGAAATCTGTAGAAAATAATGAATTTATTTATGGGTCGATTATTTAGTGTTTTCTAATTTTGTATATTGAATATGTAATGGTATCGACTTTCTTATCTCGTTAAGAAGTGTTTTGGTTTGATTGGAACGGTGAAAAATAAGCCATGCCTTATAAGTCGAAACAAAAGCTAATGAAATTTTTTCAAGAAGATTTTAAGTTTTCTTTCGCAGCGCAACTTTTTTTCGAAATGTTGCAAAGGGCCAAATGCAAAGTTTTCCGTGGAAAGTGATCGAATACATCAGTTTTATCGTCACACGTGTTTCCTTTGTACATCATATAGTGCTGCCAGACTGTCGCACTGAGCTTTCTCGGTTTTTCCCCACTTTCTCAGTTTTCCGACCTCGCCCATCGGCGTAAGACCGTCCATGGGACCCCCCTCATAAAAGCGTAGGAAACGCTCCCAAACATTACAACCGAAATCATACCCTCAAGACTGCCAGCGTTGCCCCCTCAAGACACCACTTTCCCGGCGTTGCCAACCTTCCCATTCCGGCGCCACCATTTTTTGATGTAAACAGCGCTCGCTAAGTTTTCTACACGGAAAAATAGTAAGCTACGACTGCTAATGTAGAAATGTGTACTTTGCCTTACTGACACAAGATGGCGCGGTTGGAATGAAAAATTTAAAAAGAGATTTCAAGTTTGGGCAGAGTTTTTGCTTTCATTTGCACAGCAAAATAAATTTAGCTTTTTTTAGGTTTTGCTATTGTGACAATTATTTTTACTATTTTAGCGCCATCTGGTGTTTTTCAAGAAATTTAGCACCAAAGTTTCTTAAAACTTTTTTTCGCTGTCGTTACAGATGGCGCCAGATGGAGGACTTCATATAAATACAACAGTATTCTACAATCTACGTTTGACTCAGTATTGCCATTATAGCTTTTTTAAAGCTGTTTTAAAACAAAAAATGCGTGGAAGAATGCCTGGTGATATTCCAGGGTCCCCCTTTGCCAAGGATTTATAAAGTCAATTTGCTGAGTCCTTAAAAACAATTTATTATATTTTGAATCGTTGCTTAAGGAGCCAGATATTGGACCTTCGATTGGAAAAGGTTTAATGAAAGATTTTAAGAAAGTAAATGCAACATTTGACTTTGATTTTATTTTAACATATATGATTATTTTTTAAGCTAAATATTCATTAGTTTACTCAGTGTTAGTAATCACACTTCTATAATAAGGGTTCCATTAAAAGATGCCCAGATTTTAAATGCCTTTCTTCTCCGTCTCCAAATCGGTTTCTCCTCCAAAAACATTCCCGATTCGAAAAAAGATAATTGTAAGTTTTAGTTCTGTAATTATTACTTCAATTGTAAATAGTTCAAGCCATTGTGCTGAATTTCTTCATAAGCGGAGTTTGTCTCTGTACTGAAAATGGCTCAAAATAGCAAAACAGAAAACAAAGAGAAAAGAGCCAAGCCCGACAAATGTTAAGCAAGAATAATGCGTTACACGAAACTGCACTAAGCTCAACATTTTCGGTTTTACGCTTCTCAGAGTTTTTTCTTATTTATCTATGTTTTATGCGCCTCCTTGCAGCGCCAATCGAGTGAAAGGCAGCGACAGAAGGATGTTTTGGAGGAGCTAACTTTGAACTCCACTCGCTCGTTGTCAGTCAAGGAGGCCAGAAGCCTTTTTGGCCTAGACAAATTACCGCCGAGCTCACCAGCGGAGCCATCAGTCAGAGTCGAGGAGCAGTGGAAATCTTTTTGGGTTCCGGACACACATTCCTGTAATGGGAGAAGGGCGTGGGGCGGCAAAAAATGGACTCCATCCCGTATATGGCCATGCTAATTAGGCCTGTCCTAGGGGACTGCCGACTGGACCTGGGCCAATTAAATGCTTAAGCTGACTTTCGGGTTCGAGCTTGTCATAAATTTTGACTGATTATGCGTATTCGTCTTTGTCGTCACCCTCTGCCCCTCCTCCCACCGCCGCAAGGACAATGTTCCGGCCCCTTACCATCTCATCCTTCGACACAAGTACTCGTGACAACTGAAGAAATTTCTGCGGCAGCAAAACCCTACCTCCCAAGTGTCCAAAGCAATTCATCATTCAATTAAATTGACCGCAAAGAGCCGCATTTCACATCGCTCAGTTCGTCGACATCGCCTTTGGTTAAGTTTTAAAGTTGCCCAAAGTCAAATCCTTTAATGCGCTGCCAGCGGTTGCTGCAATCGATTATCCTTTCAATAAAATGCCGCGGCCCGAAAAAAACTTTTCCCCCTCGAATATCTTCTCAGCCAGCCCCTGCCCCCGAATTCGGGGATATCTTTTGAGGTTGATTTATGCGCTGGCTTAAAAGCGAATTGTTGTGAGCTGCTAACTGGAAATCTGTTTGACTGCACGTACTTGTTGGTTCTCCACACATATCCCCCAAAACCCTCCTCTTTCCGGGCTTAAGCGATTGCCGAACAAAGTCAAAGAAGCGTCGTGCATGCTGGCAGAATCCTTTGCATTTGAGCTGCGTTTTTCGACAGGCTTTTTGGTATGCCGGTCCAGGCATCTCAAGGATTTCGCAGCTGTCCTAGTCACAGTCACTATCCAACTCCCTGGCTTTTGCCAAAGTGATTTACGACCTGCTCATGCCGAGCATTCAAAATTCGATCTAATTGAGACTCCTTTGATGATTAGCCCTTGGCAAACGTTGTGAAATTTAACTACTCTACGCAACACATATATTTTTTTCCCATAAATGTATCTGTCTTTTTACTGGCGGACTCAAAAACACCTTTGATTAATTAACACACTCGAAGTTTTTATATTTGCTTTATGGAAAAAAAATAAATGAAAAGTGATGCAGAAGCTCTAATAAGTGAACCCAACACTGAATTGAGATGTTATCACGATTTATTCGGCTTGTTTACTTTATAATACACTAGCCAAAAAGTGTATGTTTATTGCTTAACAAAAAAACTGAAAATGCTGTTGGGTCTTAAATTAATTGATTTAAACGACCTATTCGATCAAAAATAAATAACACAAAGAGAACAATCGTTTTATATTCATCATCAAGTTTATATACCCTTGCAATGAGACAGTCGTATCTTAATGCGTCCCAACAAACATGCTAAATACAACGATTAATAATTTTTTAGGACGATATCAATAAATCAATTTTGATTATGTATGAACATTTATAATTTAATTTAAACAGAAGAAAGAGAAATATAAACAGAGAGAACACCCATACTATAAAATTGGTTGCTTGATGGATAAAAATAAGGAAAGTATTAAACATCTTACTGCTCCTAAGTTTATAGTTTTATTAGGAACGGATATTCATTTTTCTTAGATTGAAAATCTTAGTTTTTTTTAAAACCTTAGATAAACATAAAATACTTATACCTATCGTTTTTTTTGAACAGAGGTCAAGAACAACAGTTATTTAATTGTTTTTACAAAAGAAAATGTTAATTGTTAAAGCTTATTTTTAGGTTAAACATTTTAAATAAATGTAATCTCTGATGTTTAGATAAGACTTTATAAATATAAATCAGCCATGGACTTATTAGATTTTGTGGATATCACTGTGGGCGGCAGTAAAGTAGTGACAACTTGTACTTTTAATTCGATCGGAAAAGATTACCGATCGCTTTAACTAATCTAAAAATACCAATTAACGTTTTCTTTCTAGTCTTGAGCACATAAAGCTTTTGAGATTACCCAACTTTTGAAATATATTAATTTTGTTCGCTTTTGGGAGTTTAAAAATGTAACCCATTTCGGATTAAGATAATTAACACTTTAGCAACAAATACATTTTTCAATATTTTCTTATTTACAAGAATAACATTTTAAAAGGTATTTTTATTTATTCGAGTGCCTAATCATAATTTTCTTCGCAAAATTTGATACCAAAAGCTTTGTGTGCTGACGATTCGGATAAATAGGTTTATTATTCAAAAATCTGTTAACGAACTTTAACATAATAAAACCGATATACATTTCAGTCTATTAACTGTGATTTAATTATTTGTTGGGCCGTATTCCTTTAAAGAAGTTGACTTTTTTTGTATTATTGCTTAATCACCCCAAGTTAGAATAATAAGAAAGACAGCAAGCTTTATATACCTTTGTAGATGTTTCGAAAATATTATATTTTATTTTGATTTTGATGCTTAAAAACAATGAATTTAAGTGATTTGAATATTGTTTAAAATAACTTTATAGCTTTGGAATCAAAATTTGAAAATAATTTGAGTAGAAACGGATAGACTATTAGGTCGGACGGAGGCAAAGTTTTCGGACATAAGGACATACGGACAGATAGACCGACGGACAGACTCGCCTGGTGATGCTGATCATGAATGTATATATGTATATAGTAGGGTCGAAATCGTGCTAATCACTGCGCTGCAAACTTTTGACTGACATTATAATACCCTCTGCAAGGATATAGTGAAGCGTAGCCTTGTATTCTATATGTAGAAGAATATCGCGGTCAAATAACTGATTTTTGTTTTCTAATTGAATTGATTTAATTAAATATATATTTTTGAAGGCTCATAGATAAAGGTCACGAAAGGACTTATTTAAAATTTTATAAGTTTCTAAATGATATTATTTGTCAAGGTTTTGAATTATTTTCTGTAAAAATAAATAAATAAAAGTCTTATATACAATATAAATAAATACAAATAAAAAGTTGAAGGGACTATTACTAACAAAAAAATAATTGTTACTATTTTTGGTTTTTGTTCCAACTTCATATTTTCCAATGCCACATTTGTCTGTAAATTATCACAAAAAATGAGAAAAATGTACGCATAGAAATATGAATGTTAGATTCCCACTAAAACTGCTGTGGGATTGTGCATTCTTCTTGTGGTTTTAGTTTTTACTTTGAGTTTTTAATTAACGCCCTCGAATCAGCTGTATATGTAAGCCCGAAAGAGGGGGCATCGTAGAACTGTAGACCGAGGAGGAAAGGCGGGAGGTATTCAGGAGGGGGTGGAGTGAGGGGTATGCGGACAAAGAGGGGAGATCCTTTGAATGCCGCGGTTGCCATGACAAGTTCTCATTTCGCCAGGCATTCCGTTGTCTGGCTAATTCAACATTTGTGCAGCATGCAAAATATTATCAAAATTCCGCCGAAAGTCGGAGGGACTCCCCCTGCCCCTTCCCGGCGACCGAGGAAAGCGGAAAACTAATAAACGACAACAGGTGAAGCTCGACGCTGACACGTGGCAGCGATGCTGAAAAAGAATTTAAGGGCAATATTCGGAGAGTGGACTTTCGGCAATAACTGTGGGCCAAGCGCAGGTTGCCAACGCGACCAGCTGTGGAGTAGAGTTGATGGTTGCGGGGAAGTCGAGCCAGGAGCGGCATCGATGGCCCGCCTATCGATAGGCCGCAGGACCTGTTATCGCAGAGGGCGCCAAAATGGGCTATCGTTCTGGGGCCCACAACCCCCAAACTGCCTCATTCGTTGGCCTGAGTTGGGGGCGTGGCCTGGCCTACGCACACGAACTATACCCGTCCCGCTCTAGCAACCACTGGCGAGAGCAGCCAGAGCGAGCCAGCATGCCTGCCACGAAAGCAAGATGGCAGTGGGCTCAGGTAGTTGTCTCTTTCCGACGCCCATCGGGGTCTCATTCTTTTTACGAGATTTTTTCAAATCAATGCAGGCAGGAGATAAGCCCGCAGGCAGATAACGCCCGACTTACCCGTCAATTGTGCGAGGGGGTGGCGATTGAACCCGGCGCCAGTGCGCAGTCGTTGTTGTCGAAGTTATCAGGGCCCGGAGTCAATTCGCTTTGATTTTTTCGCACTGCCCTCAAATGCAAGCGAGTCCGCCTAGGCAGCGCTACGTTTCCGGCGTTCTGCTCCGATCCGATCCGACTCGATTCGATTCGATCCGCTTCCGTTTGTCAGTGTGCTGAGAAGCCGTCGCCACCAGAGGCCGTTGCCCGAATTGATCTAAGCGCAGAATAACCAACGAATAAAAAAGTGAAAATGTGCCAGAAATCAGCCGGAACAGGCTATTAATTAAACAGTAAAAACAAGGACGAAAGACCACGCCCGGGGAAGTGGGAGAGCGCCGTGCCCTCCGGCGGACAGTGTCCGGCTGTCAGTTGGTCAAACAGTTCATCAATAAACGATTCGACTTCCGTTTCATTGCGTGTCCTTACCTGTGCATGTATGCGTGTGTGCGAATGTGTGTGTGCGTGTGAGCTGAGGAAACTTTGCAACTTCCGGCCAAGTGACTTCGATTTAATTTCTTTGGCTTTTTTATGGTCAAGGCATTTAATTAATTTTACTATGGCAATTTGATCGTCTGCTGGTCTGCTGAACTCTGACCCCTAGCCCTGTGGCACACACAAAACAAGGAGCCAGCAGGAGGAGGACCCAGGTGAGTCCTCGGCGAAATGAGCAATAAAAGTCAATGCAAATACTCACACAATCGAACGTCTGCAAAAGTTTCTGCGGTTAAGGAAAGTGAAACGGATTAAGTTTCTCAAATAAATCGCACATTACTCCAATTGGCCGAATAGCTGGACATCTGACGAGGGTCGAAGTTTAAGTTGAGGACATTTACAAGATGGAGTAAATGTAAATTTTAAGAAAATGTCTAACCAAATCATTGGGGTTAAAAAACAAATAACAGAAAAGTCGTCATCAATGATTAAAAAGTATGGGTAAATCACTCACGAAACACTCACACGTTATATGGCTTTAGAAAATAAAATAAAACACTCATTATTGACAGAAAACAAAGACCAATCCACCAACAAACAATATATGATAAATACATACGAGTGTCAGGATTCGTATTGCATATTTAATATGTTTTATGAATGCAAAGAGAGCAAGTCGAAAGGCTTTAGAGCGAAACATTTAGTGAATGCAGACTCATTCAAACAATTTATTTGCAGTTTAAAATTATTTAAAATTATTTAATAATAGAACTTGGAAATTTAAATGTTATTAATGTAGTGAGGAATTTCACGAAATACATTACTAATCATTTGTATACATATTGGTCAACCCAACCGAATTGATATTTATTCTTAATTTACTTCCAGCCACACCCATTTCCACCGAACTATTGACATGTAGTTCGCACCGAAGGTGAACTCCAACGTTCTGTGATAGACGAGTATACGAGCAGCCAATCCCCTTGGGATTCTGCCCCCAATCGGTTCTCGATTCAATCAAATTGAATCCCGAATCAGACAGCGAATCGAAGGTGATCTTAGCTTTTGGAGCGGCTATCAGAAACAGCGACAAACTGTCGACTCTGTCGATACGCAACTTCTCGGCAAACATGCTGAACAATCTTGGGGCCAATGTGCTGGGTAAGTTCAGCCCCTCGATGGAGGGGTGCGTATAATATTGTAATTAAGATCGGCAAGTGAATTGCGCTAATATATAATAATGTGTGTATTAATCCATCCAATCCGCCTGGCCATAATTAAACTAATTTCTTGAGCACACCCACCAGTGTATGTTCGTGTAGTTACTTCCGATCTTCCGATTGGCATCTCCAATGTCTGCTAAATGGCCTATAATTGAGACGTCTAAACAGATGGCGCCGGGTGTCGCGTGCATTTAGCAATAATTAAGTTGTATATTTAACTAACTCGACAAACCTTCTCCCAGTCCCAGTCCCATTCCCATTCCCATTCCCAGGCCCATTTCCATCGCGTGGGCGTGTGTGTGTTAATTGATATAATTGCTCTTTTAAATATGCCGCAAATTGTGAATTACATTCACACATCGCTCGGCGCACGCACGTAATTATCAAACTGTACTTGTGTCCGCATATTAATATATTAATAAATCCGAATATGCATATATAATATGCATGTGCAGGCGAATAAATTATTTTTACCACACTGTTGATCAATGGTTCAAGCACTTTCAATTTTGGCAATCAATTTGTTGTTAGCCCGTCCGACACTACCTCCAATTGCAGTTTGCTTGCAACTGCAACTGCAGCAATAAATGAGTTATGGCTCGCGTTTTTATTCAATTTTTATTGCCGGCCCGTAAGCGATTCGCCCTTGCATCCTTCGAAGCGTTGCAATTAATTACTTTTATTAATTTATTGCCATTTTTCACGCGCCAGTTGTCCCTGCTGCGTATGCGTAATATCCTTAGTTGCGAAAAAACGACTTTTTATTGAGAGCAATCGAGAGAGGTTACACACCTGCAGCAAATTTATCAAAAGTTTTGAACTATTGAATTTTTTCAACTGTCCAAGTTGGCTTTAAAAGTTTCACGCTTAAAGTTATGCCTTCCCCATTTCGACCTCCGTGAAAAACTATAAATTTCAATGATTCGCAGTGCGGAATCCTTTGCCAAAATCCTGCCTGCAGTGCTGGAGTCTGCCGTAATAAATTCCGTAAGCCTTTTTCGTAGTTCCGCACAACAAGCGGAGGCCCTGCGAAAAGCCAAAACATTTGCATACTGGGTGCGTGGTCGAGGGCTGAGGGAGGGGGGTAGGGGGGAAAGTGGAGAGCCCCATACAATTAAGAGCAATTTGCATGCAAAAGAAATGGCAGAACTTTCCCGTGAATCTCCCCTACTAATACTTAATTTGCATGCAGCGAAAGAAACTTGAATGGCGTTTTATTCCATTTTCGGTTGGACTTTTTTCGTGAGCCTCGCATTAATTAAATTAATTTCATGATTGCATTTGTAATTTGCGCAGAGCCCGCTTTACTTTCCCCCCTCTCTTACCCCCTCAAAACATTTCTGCGTGTGCTTCGCTTTGTGCGTTGGCATTTTTGCGGTGGCCTCCGCTAGTGAAATATGTGCTCAACTACCCCCCGCCCCGCCCAGTGCCCCCCATTCGCATCCGCTTTGCATTGAAATGTTTTGCGGTTGCTGCGGATTCTGTTCCCTGTTGCGGTTAGTTGTTGGAGCAGCCTAGATTCCATCCTGGAGCCTATGTCCTGGTAGGCAGGCTGCTAAAAACCGCACAATTTCCAAATTTCAATAATTATGCACATTGCACATGCAACTGACGACTGACGGGGGGTGGTGCATCTGGGTGCCCCAACATGGCCTCTCCAGTCCAATCCTCTCGCATCCCATTCTGGATGGACCATACTGCTCCAGTCCAGGTCTATATATTTTGCGGGAGAAATCGCGTTCGCTACCGAAAACAGGCAAACTGATTTGCGCAAATTGTGCAAATTGCTTGCGCGATAAATTCATGTTTGCCAATTTTAATTAATTAATCGCTTTGTGCGGTTTTCATTTCGTTTCGCATCTCTTTCTCGCCAGACCAACTAAAATGTCCGCTTCAGGCCAGATGTAAATGTATCTGAGGGCGACTAGTTGTGTGTTGGTTACTTGGTGTCCTGTGGGCCAGCTGCAATGTTTACAGTTCCGTATTAACATTATCGCAGTTTTGGCCCGGTCGCAAATGGAGGGCTAACTAAATTACAATGATAGATCACAAAATTATGCCCTATTACCAGGCCTCGTAATGATTTCGGAACATGTTCAAGTTTTTAAGTAAATATTGTGGTTTACACAGAGTTTTAGGCTATGACTAATCGATCAAAGCTAATCCGCGTAAATTCAATTGTCATCCAAAAAATACAAGTCAAAAGAAGTTACGGTTACCGTTTTTATTTCACATGAGGACTCTTCACAGAATTAAATGAATGATAATGATTTTTAAACGGATCATTTATTTTATAGCGTAACAATTTGAGTTTGTATACTTAAAAGTATCAACAATTTGTATAAAAAATCAGACTGTATAGGGCCATTATTTTTTATATGTTTAAACTTGCAATATACATACACGCAAGCCAGAGCTTCGACTATTACGAAATAAGAACGCATTTCAGTTATTCTGGTTATGATACGTATACAGAGATTAGCTAACTGTGGGTTAAATTTGTTTTAACAAGTTTACCCATTTGTGGATATTAAATTGGTTTAAATATGTCTATGAAGTCATGAATAATTATTACTTTAAGCTTAAGGGCTTAAAAATATTCGGCATATTCAATTGTAACATCAAAAGATGAATAATTTTTTAAAATGACTTTACATTCATCATTTAATATCAGCGTTTCTTTACATTTAAATTTCCGAAATCAAAAGATTTATAGATTAGCTGATTAACAATCCTAAAATCTCACCAAAGAACTATCAACAGTAAGTAGCATTTGAATAGAAATAGAATGATGTTAAAGATTAGCCGCACTAAGTGAGCTTCTGTGGCAAGGGACTTTAGCCCTGAATGAAGAAACTGTCATCTTGATCTGCATACACAATGAACAGTTAGGGCTGCTTCTTTTTAATATTTATGTGTTACAACTGTAAAAGGCAAGGTGAAAAAATCAAAGTTAGGCCAACTAACTAACTAGCTGGTCGGACGAGGGTCGGGGCTGGGGTTCGGGCCATTGCCAGCAAAGTGCGATTTCGAGAAGTGGCGCTATTTTATGGCTCCCAAACGTGGCCCAAACACTCTCCGCACACACACTCTTTATTTGGGCGAGTGTGCATGTGTGTATGGCTCTGATTTGAGAAAACAGAAAACTGAAAACAGAAGGAAGCGGGAACTGTTGGATGTTAAAAGTCGCACTTCTTTGGAGCAACGGACCAACGGCGACGTACATATGTATCTCTCAGTCGCAGATACATGTTTGAGATGTTGCCATCGAGCGTGAATTTCGAGATGAAGAGGCCTGGAGTTGCGATGGAGATATCGCACCTAACACCGCGCCTTAAATTTACTAATCACGAGCAGCGTTTTGGCGCAGTTCCCCGGACTTTCATGAGCATTCAACCATCGCTCTGTGCGTGCTGCGTAATGTTCCAAAAATATGTCAGTGAGACAGTCTGACTTTCATCGCCGCTACAGTTTGCCACAATTGCAGCGGGATTGGAAACCTCAGCCGTATTGGAAACCTCTTCGGGAAAAAGCTACAAGTTGGGGAGGGGGAAGGGGGGAGGGGACTGGTCCCGATTGGGGACGTCACCATCTGAAAATCGCTAATGAACAGTAGCCGCACTGGGTGTATGTGTAAAAATTAGCACTTTCCGGGCAGCGCTTTTAAACGCGACTACCCGGCAGCAGCAACAAAGCCCGTTTCAGGGAATGTCGCTTGGAGGAACTTCATATCTTTTATTTGTTGATATTTATATTTATGGTTTTATGTGGCGTCTCTCGACCTGCACTCGTTCACCTGTTGGTCGGTGGATTTTGATATTCGAACACCGCTCCGGATTTCTGACGTCCAAGAGCCTGTGATGTATGCCGAAATTTTAACAAGTCCATCTCGAAAACAATAAAAATCATTGAGAGCCGTCGTTCCCGCCACCGCCGACATCAAAGTCGGCAATCGAGAGTGTTCTCTGCATGCCCAAGCACTGCCGAGATGAAATTGAAATGGATTGCACCCGAGGAGGAGACTTGGGGAGGAGGTTTTCCGCTAAGTCGCGATTTGCATTTCGGACTCGCTTTCAGAGGAAATTGCACAAGGCCAGTGGTCAGTGGCGAGTGGCCAGTGCCGCCTACACCTTCACTTTAAGCCCAATCGAATGGACATCGTGACGGCATCGCGGGTCCCCCAAAAGGTTACATCTCGGGGACGAGAGTTCGCATCAACCGGCGATGAGTAAATGTTTGACTTGTAGCAACAGTTGAGCTCGGGCAACAAAGGGAGTCGGGTAGAAAGAGTTGAGTCCGGAGTCGCTCTCGCACGTACATGTTAAAAATTCCAGGCGTACGATGAAGATGACTCTCCCGTGAATCGCAGACCCCGAACCCCGAACCTCTTACCCCTTTCCACTACCAATCCCAATCCCAATCCCATACCGTGATATACACGTACAAATAAGATGGAAATAAAACGAAAATACGTTACGTAGTCAAGTGAGGCCTGAAGGTAGGAAATGAAAAGGGGTTAGCACTTGGCGGCTCTCTCGTTCCGTAGCTGTATTTGTATATCTATCTATCGGTATATGTATCCCAAGCTCTGCTTGTATCTGTATCTTTCAACCTGCGAGTGTATCTGTGTGCCTCGCACCTCAGCCTGTTGTTGCATGGCGCGCTCTCCTTCGCTCTCTCACGTTCGTTACTGTTTTTGGCATCTTTTTCCTTCTGAATGACAGGTTGTTGAAAAATTCAATTTATCCGATCGCCGCAGTTCGGTCCGAGCAATCCCCTAGTTCGTTAGCTCATCGGTCCACAGTTCGCGCAGCCAGCGAGAAACTTAGTTAATTAAAAGACAAACGCTTTCCGATTGAGCGGAACAAGTGAATACGGACTCGGGTTTTAATTCGTTTAGAGATTCAACAACAATTCAACAAAATATTTGCCAACTTCGTGAGCGTGTGTGCGGAGGCATTTAAGCCTCAGATTTGCCCTGTGAAAATTCGTTTGGTTTTAAATAAATAAAAAGGCATTTGGTAATATTTACATTTTGACTGCCTATCAACCGAAGCTTCGGAATAGCTTTGGGCGTTTCATATCCATTTGCAGCGGAAGAGTTCGGAGTTTTTGGTGTTGAACATTTTATCCAGGCAAGTATCACAATAAAAGAGACCAACGGCCAAAATAGCATTTTACAAAACTTCCAAATCATCCAATGCACGGCGAAGGTGATCAGGTTCAGAAACCATTCCAAAACCAAGGAAAGCATGGTTTAATGCAAAAATATAAATCGAATTGTTAAATATCCAGAGACCAGATGTCTTTCGAAATATTTGACCAGGCCAACTGAGATGGAAATAAACAGTGACTAATGTGTGTGTGCCAATCAGCAGGATAAGTTAATTAATTATTTAAATGAAAATTTTATCAGACAAATAAAGTAGGTCTGTTTATATTGTTTTAGTTTTAACCAAAATATTTTAGGTTTTATTGCTTAAAATGGGTTTAATAAATTAACATTATAAATGCTGCAGGCCGCACTTAATCCATTTGGGGTAAAGAAACGGCTAACTATATTAAAATGAAATAAATCATAAATATTCTTGACAGTGATTTGTCTAGACTTTTTAAAAAAACATTTTTCTTTAAAATTCCAATTGACGAGGTGGGAATTATCTTTTGGGTCTCCGGAATGCCAAGTGTGTACCTTTGATTTTATATAACTTCAAGTGGCCTTAGACATAATTCATATATTTTAACTCGACATGAAATGTTCTTCTTTTATAAACAAATGTTTTTATTAATTGTATTTCGAAACACGGTACGAGCAATAGATCCTAGAAGTATTATTTCTTAGACAAAACAAAAACAAGACCAATCTGATATGATGTCCAAATTTCAGTATTAGTTTTATCTTTTTATTTTTTCTGTACTCCGATCTAATTAAAACTTTTGAATGCGCTAAAATAATTATTTAAATGATGGTTTTACAAAACACCCTTGCAACAATAATATATGATTTTAAGGGAGTCGACATGAACTTATTAAGATCCTTTTAACCAATTTCAGGTCCCAAGGATTGTGACCTGCCCAAGGCCGCGTTAACAGCGCTGCACGCGGGCGTCAACAGTTTTGGCCAACTGCCCGTGGGTCCCAACTTGGCCGACCTTGGCGGCGGGGCTGGAGGTGGATCCTCTGGCGGAGTTCCGGTGGGCGGGGGTGTGGCACGCCTTCACATTTCCGGCGGTCTGTGCGACAACTCCAATGCGCTGAACAGCGGGAACGGAAACAGTGGCAACAACAACGGCAACAACAACGGCAACAGCAACAACAACAACATGCAGCAACAGGATCAGGTGAGCAGGCCAGCGCTATATAGAGAGAGAGAGATAGGCAGAGTCCTAGTGAAAGGAGAAATGAAAAGATATAGCGCCTAGTTGATACGAAACTTTTTTAATAATCCATGTTCTTTTCGATGTTTATTTATTCCTTCAAATTCTACTCTGCTATGCCAAAAATACAAAATCAAACAATCCAATTCGATCCGTAATTCGATCCGAAACGAAAATGCCAATGAAAATCTGAAATTCCAAAAACGTGAATGTGTGTGTTCTGAATTGTGTAATGAACCTAATTAAATGTGCCATGAATCATATTCGTACCTTATGAATCATATCCGTAAACTATAAACAAAAGTAAGTGTACTTTGATTTCCATACTTAGAACCGTAGAACTCCTATCCTAGTCTAACTTTAACTTCTGTAGACCGTAAACCGTAATCCGTAATCTATAACGTAGTGCGTAGCTTGCATTCCTAGTCTGGTAGTTCGTCAGTGTTCTAAGATCCTCTCACAAAGGTCAACCCTCTCATTGGCCCCTTTCCCCTTTGGCGTGTCTGTCTTGCAGCACCTGGACAAAAACAAGCAGAAGCGCCACCGCACCCGCTTCACACCCGCTCAGCTAAATGAGCTGGAGCGCTGCTTCTCGAAGACCCACTACCCGGACATCTTTATGCGGGAGGAGATCGCCATGCGGATCGGCCTAACCGAGTCACGTGTTCAGGTGAGCTATATCCCATATATAAGGGGGAAAGATTCAGTACTCGGGGAAAAGAGGATATCAATCAGACATAGTAATCAATTCATGGTGAAAAATAGTGCAAGTTTCAAACGCCATCCCTAAAACAGGATTCCAATTTTTTTCTATATGTAAAATTTTAAACCTCAATCAAATAATTAATTAAAAACAAACTTTGAGGCATTGGCTTCATTAAATTTTAATTTCAGAGGAAAGAAGCTGTATACAGTAAAATTTGAATAGATTATTCAGTAAAATAAGTATAGATTACACTGTAATGGATTTTAAAGGTTTTATTATAATATATATATTATAATATAGATTTCACTGTAAGGACAGAAAGAAATTTAGCGACTTCATAAGGATATATGCAATCTATTCTGTGAATTCTTATGAATTTAATAAGTCAATTTAAATAATATTCATATTAAAGCCCCCATAGTCACATAATATTTAGTCTTGTGAAGCTACTTACGTGCATTCAATTTTATAAAATTCAACTTTTATTATTAGTTAAGATACTTGAAAAATTGTCTTTGTTCGCCCTGAGTAATTTGCTCAGATCTAGTTTATTGCTTTTTCTTACTCTGTATGCTAACTTTGCGAGGTTTGTCCTGCGGCTAGACAGTTTTCGGTGGTCAGAGCTGTCGGAATTTCGGGCTCAATTCGTTTTAGGGGCGACATGACATTTCACTTGTGTTGCACACAACCGCAACGGACGTTTGAATTTTGGTTTTTGGGCTGCAGTGGAAAAGTTGGTGGTATCTCTCGTTGCCAGCTTGCAACAGTTTACGAGGCTCGGGGCGGAAAGTCGCCGCCGAACGCCATTTAAGCGCCCAAAATTATACTTTATTAAAGCACATAAAGTCACATTTAGTCGGGCATTCAGCCACACCCACACATCCACACTCTCTTCCTTTTTCCCTGCAAACTTTGTGCCCCACACACACACATACACACACAATGGGCATTATCCTTTTGTGGCTGGCACAGCTCCCCTGTGCTGCTGCCATTATCCTTGTCTCTCTTTCGTCGCCCCATCTCCATCTCCACCTCCACCTCCAAGCCCCATCCCCTTGGAGGTCCTTTTTGCATGCGGGCGAGCTTTGTTTATGCGACAATCGAATTTACTGCTTCATTAAATTTGTGTTTAAGCTTCCGCTTTCACTGCTTGCTTTTGCTACTTTCCCGAGATTTCTGCTCCAAATGTTTTGCTGTGCAGTGCGAGAATTGCTTTGCGGTGGAAATGAGTGCCGAAAACTTTGTCTTATTGGCCTCATCCTTCTGGAGGCCATTGGCTCTGGCTAAAACAATTAGCCATGAGTGAGCAACTCAGGCGGCGACACCTTCATGATGATCCGACTTTCTCCCTCCGCCGGATGTGTCCTACTTTGATAAATTGTTTTAATAATTGCGTATCAGTGTAGCCCGTTAATGCTTTTTTCCAACCACTGAACCACTGCCCCCGCCCCCAGCCATCTGGATCCAGATCCGGCTGTCCAAAAGGACAATGCAATCACCTGCCAGGGGGTAAAGTCTGCAGGCGGGGGGTGAAACTGAAGCTGAAGGCTGTTAGAACTGCCGACGGCTTTTATCCAGGTTTTTTTTTTGCCAACGTTGTTGTAGTCCTGCTGTTTTAATGCTTGATTTTGCGTTGTCGTTGCGGCTTAGAGGATGTCAGGCCGTTGGATTAGTTTTGGGATTGCTGTTTAATAAAATTAGCATATAAATTAAGTTCGCAGTCGAAGGCGAAATAAAACATTTAGAGCTTCGAAAATTTCACACTTTCACGAATACACCGATATGAATATGTGAGTATGTAGATATGTGGATATGTGTGTGTGTTCGCCGAGGTCGGACCTTCATTCGATATGCACACACACGTCTGGCCCTAAATCAATCTACAAGGATTTGCAGCTAATGACGGCATAAAGACAGCCGGCCCGACCCCTCGCAGATAAATGCCCGACAATCGCTTGTCCGTATTAGCCCCGAAAATCAAGTCAAAGTTCTCCATAAGCCAAGAAATATGGGAGGGGTGAGCAGGTGCATAAGTTATGAGGCTCACGTAGTCCTCACTGGCTGAGCGGCCACTCTCACGTGTGTGCCAAAAAGGAGCAGCATTTATGGTGAATATAATTTAATAAAAATAAAAGTCACAGCAAAGGAGTTTCCCCCGCTTGGGTAGAGGCTCTTTTCTAATCGGATTTCGCCAGTTTTGGGTAAATTAGAATGGCCGAGACCAGCAGGGGGCACCCCGGCAATTGTTAATTTGTGTTTTCACACCGCCCAAACCAGTGGGCGGCATTTGTGCAATTTGCCCGGGACAATCTGTTTGTCACACGTGACATCTGCGCGGGGGGCAGAATCCTCGCCTTTCGGGGTTGGCCCAGAAGATGGCCCACCAAATTGACTTATCATGATCTGACATTGTCAAAAGCACTGTGTCGGCTTTGTCTGGAGCGCTGCAACATTTATTGGTTTGTTTATTAAATTGTTGTAAATTGTTGCACCGGGGCGGGGTCAAAGGGGAAGGTCGAGCGGCGGCCCAGCACGTGTCTGTGTGCGTGGGTGTGTGCCAGTGCACTAAATGAATTTCTCACATGATTAATTTGCCTGGCAACCTGGGCTAAGGTAGGCCGTTCAAGTCCTGGCAGGAGTCAGCAACTAATCATTTGCTTGGCAACCGCTTTATAACAAGATATTATCTAAAGTATTATTGTTCCATAATTAATGTAGCTTTTGACACAAATTTAGTTTTATATCTTAAGTTTTAATTTGACACTTAACTTGAAAGTTGTATCTTTTGATCAACTGCGAGCTGCGAGAGCCTTAATTGTTATAATTAATGTTTGGGAATCCCCGAATGTAGATTTTTGTTTTAGAATGTATTTAAATATGTTATGATAATATAAGTTAATGAATAATAATAAATTAGTTGATTGTTTAGCTTATTATTTAGCAAAATTCTGATAAATTTAATGAAGTGCTTGATCTGCGGATGGGAATATTTTGTATACATTCTCTGAAATATTTGGCTTTAGCAGCCAAAGTAATACACTTTTGACATAATCTTTTAAACCTAATTTAGCAAAATTATCTGAATATCAATAGCTTAAGGACAATTTCACAGTACACACTTATGTATTGTTTGAAGAAGGTTGATAATACATAATTTCAAATGACCTCTTTTGATTGAGTTAGAAAAAGCTTTTATTTGTTTTCTTTAGTTAAAACGCTTGTGCATTTAAACTAAACTCTTACTTTAAATAGAGTTAAATCTACTAAAAAGTATCAAAGCGCTGAATTGAAACCAGCAATTTTTCATGTTCTGGTAAACAATCTAAACGGCTTGTGATTCGGCAGGAAAAGACAATATCGATTGGCCTAAGCCACAGGCGAAGTCAAAGGGAGTCCATTCCCATCCAAAAAGGAACTCATCGGCCTTCCCACTGTGAGCGCTGATAAATTATTGCCTCGACTTCAGACAGAACTAATTTATTTGCTGAGCCGCTTAATGCCCCTCTAATAATGGTCCCCCGACTGCTGAAGATGGTGCAGATGGACTGGAGGAGGGCGGGATATCAGCCGGACCTATGTGACGCCCAGCCAATATGCGAATATTTCGCGAAAATTAGTCGAAATATTCTCATAAAAAGTGAGCATCTTTATTAAAAGCTCTGCTGGGTGAAGGAGATGGGGCGAGGGGGTCAAGGAGCCGGGGACATTGTAACGAGTATTTTCCAGCAAAGCACTTGAAGTCGGGCCAAAGGCGACTGGGTCGCGTCTGATATAACCATGGCATCGCAAATTTTAATTAAACTTTAATTGAAATACCAAAAACGAAAATATGCAGCCAACAGAAAAAAAAGGAAAGGTGGGACCAATGAGGGAGCTAAGCGAAATAAGTGGGCGGGCTAAATTTAGCGAAAGCTTTAAAAACCAGTCTCGACCAGGGAACCGAAACCAGCAGGCGGGTTCTCCATAAAATGCACATAAAGAGCATCAAGGAAATCTGGCACGCATTCTGTTTATGGCATATGAAGCAATTCCAAAAGCAATTTCGTTGATACTTTTCATTGAAATGTTTGTGTGAAAATGGCGTGCCAAAGTGCCGGACCGACTTTGGGGGCTGGGGAAGGGAGCGGGCTCTATCTGGGGATAAGCTGGTCCAAATGCTGCTGCCATTGATAGAATGACAAGAGTCCCCACGACCCAAAAAAAAAAAAGGCTGAAAAACTTTGTCAAGATGGAACAAAGCGAATCCGAGGGGAGCATCGTGGAGCTGCGCATGCTCCACGAATGCAGCGGAATATTTTCGGGGGTTGCATTGGCCGCCATCCCCCGAACCCCAATATCCTGAACCCCGAAAAAGAGGCTGCAGTTGCCCCGGCAACCCACTGAAAATGAGGAAAGGCAAAATGAAAAACACGAGTGATGAAAAACTGGAAAAACATCTAAAACTATTTCATAAATCAGGCAAGTCGGAACTCGGCCGGCGCCATTCCAGTGGCCCAAAGAATAGCTTTGATGATGTCTATCAAAGGACACATTTCCCCGAAAGAGACGGCTAGAGTGGGCTGCGGGAGTGCGGGAGAGAGACGGCCATAGTGGACTCAATCCCGGCGGGTTGGAGCCCCAATCTCTGGGGGAGGGTGGCTTTCTGGGGTCGCGGCAAGTGTTGTTGGGGCTGACTCGTAAAGCAGGATTTAAAGGATAACATAAAATAAATCGACTGGCATTTGTGTGTGTATGTGCGGGGGGTAGAGCGGGGGAAGGAGGGGCAGAAGTCGAGACGGCATTTTATGAATTTATACGCATTTTTTATATGCTCAGGAATGAAAAGATATTGGCCGAAAAGCGATTTCCATAAACCACTCAGCGCCGGAGTCGTAGTCGTAGTCGCAGGATATGAAAACGGAGATAGGACCAATAATGATAATAAAAAGATGCTCGAGGAGCTCAAGATGCAGGCAGTCGGAGAAGGAAAACAAGAAGAAAATACAAGGAGGACATCAAAGGACGGCTGCCAGGGGACAGTTTGGTGTGGACTTTGTTGAGTGGCCATTTTATATTTCGGTTGCCTGGCAGCCTCAAGGGGGGATCGGAGCTCATCCTCCTGGAATGGGTTCAAGGAAAAGCAATATCCTGGCCAATTGATTTTTGATTATGTCCCAGCAACAACAACAGCAACGGAGAGCGAGGCAATAACCAATCTGCAATCGGCAGGACCATCAAAAATTGTCATCGCAAACGAGCCAAAAAATATTATTGCACTTTCTGGCTTTGGCCAATCAAGCGTTTATTAAGAGATGCTGTCGACCCATCCCACCGACCATCGACCCACGACCCACGACCCACCTGATAAAAGTGTTCGACTAGCTGGCCCCGCAAATAATATTTGCATTGGGGCTAATCGAATTTTGATTGCATTTCTCTGCAGCTTCCGCTACTCTTACCCCGTCTCTGATTGATAATTTTGAAATTGGCTTTTGAAGTGCGGCTTTCTGTGGCAAAGTGCATTTCTGTGTTGGCATCGATATGGTTTCCCTGTCGCATGCAAATCGCAGCAGCTAGCGAAAAAAGCAGAATGCAAACTGCAACTTACCGACATCCTTGCGCTGTTATTATCCTTACAGCTGTTTAATCAGCCATTAGGCATAATGCGCAATTAATGTTGCATAACGAACCGAGCGGATATCGTAAACAAGTCGGCAACGAGGGGATCACCGCCAGGTCGTATATATGACAGACCATTAAGGCACGGCACTGCAATCATAAGCAGGCTGCGGGGAAGGATGACAGCGACACAATAAACAGGTTCATAATAAAAAGCCGTTGGGCCATTGACACCCACCCCATCATCATAATGCGATATCACCACACACCCCGAAAAGGGAGAGAACCACCCACCAGCCCATAAAATCAAAGCAAATCACTTGTTATCCCATTTCCAGCCGCAGTTCCCCGTCCGTGTAATTTGGCCGATACTTAATTTCTGACTTCTGCTTCCATTTGCTCGCCCCTCGTGAGCATTTCTGGGTCTACGACTCGTTTCTGGGTTCTGGGATCTGGGTGCTAATATCTGCGGCCTGCCACAAGAAATTGCTTTTTCATGAACTTGACTCATTTATTATTTGCAACAGTTGCCCTCCCTTTCCCCTGTTTTTGTTTGCCTTTAGCTGGTGGTGTCTCTGCCTTTGTTGCTGTTTTTGTTTTTGTTTATGTCAGTCGTGAAGTGAAAATTAAAAGTCCAAACATGAAAATGCTTTTGTATGGAACATATGGCTGAAATTTTTTGGACCACCAACTTGTTTTGGTTTTCTATTTTTTGTCTGTCTGGCTGTGCAGTCTGCAGATTGAAAGTTCTTGTGAAACGTTGAAGGCATTGAGCAGTTAGGCACAATAAAAAATCAGGCTTACAGATTTGAAATATACGAGGGAAATGGGCCTTTCCATGGTTATTTACTAAAATAACAAATAAAAATATTTATTTGAAGCCTAAGTTTACTCTTCTCAAAACGGCAGAAAATTTGTTTTATGATTTATCTTAATAGTTTTACATATACTTAAAGTCCTACAAGTAATTTGTTTTTGTTTTCTTAAAATTGGCTCAATACATTTCAAATTCGGAAAGTTTATTTCACTAAGGAAATAATAAATAGATAACATCTTTAATGAGTATTATTATTATTATTGTGAAACGTAGAAGGAATTGAGAAGTTAGGCTCAATAAAAAATGGTAGGCCGCATTGTCTTTTTTAATTATTCGAGAAAAATAGGACTTTCCATACTTTATTTGTTTTCTTAAAATTTGATCTAATACATTTCAAATTTGAAAAGTTTATTTCACTAAGGAAATTATGAATAGATAACATATTTAATGGCTATTATTATTACATCATATAAAGAGATAAAAGTGTAAATCAAATTCACAAGTTTCTGTTTTTTTGAAAATTCTTAAATTAATTACAGTATTAAAAATAAAAAAATCAAGTTTTTTATTTATAACAACTTATATAGAAATGACCAAAAATTTGTTTAGCTATGATATTTGAACTTTTTTAACTGGGATTTGATGTATTTGTTGATATCAAAACTAATTTTTATCTTTATGGACCTTAATAATCTTATTTATTTTATTTCCTTTAATTGCTTTTTAATTGACTAAAAACCATAGGGATTACTTTAAAATAGTATTGTGCTGCTGGGCAAATAATCAACATATTATTGTCCTTAGAAAATTCACTTTTATAAGACCGCGAAAAAATGCGTGTGATTTGACTTTTGGGTGGATGACAGCCACTCAACAACTGATAATTTATTCATAAGGGTGAAGCTTAAAAAATTACCGTTAGACACACAATTTAACGCGGCATAAGGAGCAATTTTTTATGCTTTGTTTGGGTTCACGCTTCAAATTGGGTGCAACTGAAGGAAGCCGCAAAGGAATCAGGAGTAAAAACAAATCAAAAGCAAACACACACACACACACACACTCACACAAAGTGGGATTGCCTGGCACACACCCTCAAATATTGTAAATACATACGTACACTTTTCATGCAGACATAAAAAATAAATGTTTTGTTTAACCGACATTTTAACGCCTATTTACGTGCCGTGCACGTCATGCACGTTATGCCAATTTAATGGCTCGCAGCCTTAGACCAAAAAAGCAGGCAATGACTTTTGGCTTTTTCTCCCTCCCTCACCCCCTCCGTCCACCTCTTCTTCTTCTGCCTATTTCCGTTCGCATTCTTCGTGCGGGCGTGATTGTGTGTGTGTGTGTGCGAGTAGGGAAATGCTCTCACACGAATGTGGCTAGCAAAATAAAACAGCAAGCTAAATTTAATTTACCGAACTCAATAAGCCAGAAGGAGATGGCAACACGGTTAGAGCCTGCTGGAGAGCGAAAGAGAGGGAGCGAACAGAGACCAGACAGTCAGACATTGTCTTAAATTATTAAATTAAAAGTTAATGAATAGAGCGACGCATAAGCACGTAAAAAACATAAACAAGTCAAGGTCGCCGACACAGCCCAACCCCCTGGAATACATATATATTTGTACACACCCCATTATCCCACCCTTGCTCCATCCATTATCCCTTGCACAATCTGACACATTAGCGTCCCTGGTGTAACATCCAGAAATCCGGTGATACTCCAACCTGAACAACCTGCGATAGTTCCAGTTCGGCTCCGCTTGAATGGGTGCACAGGGAGAAATCGTTTAGATATTAGGATTAGGTACCTGTAATTAGAAATTGAGCACATTTAAAATAAGTTAAGAATAAGCATATTTAGATTTCGGATAATGTGTCTTTTCTGGTTTCAATTAGTCAATTAATTTAATTCGGCTTTTGCTTGAATGGTGTAAGCACTATTAATAATATTTATAAGAAGGAAACCTAGATAGCTACGTGTTTATTAACCATTTAATTCTATCGCAACGATTAAGTTGCCAAATAAGACTTTAAGTTCGATCTAAATAGGGAATTAAACTTAAAAGAGCTTGTTAATTGAATATAATAATTACGTAAGCAATGTTACCGTCTTAAATTAACTTCCAACACTTTATCATGTTTTGTTCTTCAGGTTTCTGTTTCAATTTATGTTTGAAAACTTTGAATAATATTTTAGTGTGTATATATATTTCATCAACAAAGCATTGTTAATGCCACACTCTTATTTTTGAATTTAGATCGATTTTTCCTCAGCCTGAACTGGAGTGATTCTGGTTGCGTCTGCCGTTGTCCGACATATGACAAACCCACTGGGGACCATCAGGCCATCAGAAGGCCTTACAAGCAAAGTTACTTTGCTCGAAACTTGCCATTTTTCTTTTATTCTCTTGCATCGCCCCCTTTCGCGCTTACTATCTCGCTCTCTCCCGCTTTTGGCCCGCTGTTTTGGCCGTATTCCTTTGCCATTAGTCTGGCGCACTCAGACAAAAACAGTCGACGCCGACAGTCGGTGACAGCTCAAGATTTGCCACGAAATGCTGGGATTTATAAATACTATATAGCCGTATATATGCATGTGCCCGAGGGTGTGTGGGTGGGTGTGTATAACGGTTAAGTTGTCAACCCGACTGCGAGTGATGTGGATGCGAAGGCCTGATGGCCTGGCGAAATCGTTTCCATGTCACTAGTCATTCACCGGCTGGTACTTTATTCTCATTTTTTTTGGAGTGCCGCTCGAAGAAGGCAAAAAAACAAGCTGAAAGGAATGCCAGAGCTAAATTTTGGAGAACTAGAAGTTCGTGCAATCTGCACTGCCCCTAAATGTAGGCAACCCTTTTTGTCCCCAACCCTTGGAGTTTACCTGTACAAGTGTGAGTGGGAGTGAAGTGGGAGTGGGAGGGGTGGGGGGCTGGAGCCTTTGTGCTTGTGTAGTGCCTTGTAAATGTCAAAACCTCAACGTGTCTACGTTGCTCGGCTGCGCTGTTCTTATGCATATGGAAATGCCAATTTGAAGCGAACACATCCGACATGGACCTCTCTCGACCTCTCCGGCCCTAAGACAAAAGCCTATCGAAGGTCCAGCCAGGACTCGCTGACCAAAGATGCCAAATTGCCGGGGAAGTGGGTGGGCAGCTGAGGAATTTACATATGGAATTTATGCGCATGTAAATCTGTTTCTGCTTCTGTTTCTGCGAGAGTGTGTATGCCTGTGTCGAGACATGTTTTGACTGTCACGACGGTAATTGATCTCGATTAAGACCGTGTTTGTAGGAGGCAGCAGCGCCGGAAGATGCCCGAAGGGTTGGGTGGAAGTGGTCCGACATGGAGCCGAAATACACGCCCTTCCTGGGCTGTCTCAGCAACAATTATTAAGCTGGGAAAACGCTATCAGCATATTGAAGATATCTCGCTAAGCTCAGCTATCCAAATTCAATCAGTATTTTCTTATTTATAAGAGCACTACTTGTTTTTAGATGACTATCTTTTCTTTAAATAAGTTCCAATTCTTCTACAAACAGACTCGTTTTTTTAGATTTTTTGTTACTTTACAATTGAAATCAACTATTTTATTATAACATTTGCATGAATGGGTTTTGAAAATAAAAGTCATCTTAACATGGCTTTTAAGCTAATAAACAAAGGGACAAAGAAAAGAAATTTTGAGACTTCGGTGAAGTTCAAAATCCAAGAGCTTCAAAGTATTGGATCATTTAAAAAATATATAAAATTATAAGTGGATAATAAACTATAACAAATAACTTAATAATAGCTGAAGGTGAAGCAAACGTATTTATCTATATTTGTGTTAAATTTATGCATTGAACCTCAACTGTTAGTCCAGTTAAACTAATTTAAAAACGAATTGATAATAACTTGTAACCCCTTTTCGTTGCAGGTCTGGTTCCAGAACCGTCGCGCCAAGTGGAAGAAGCGCAAGAAGACCACCAACGTGTTCCGCACCCCGGGCGCCCTGCTGCCCTCCCATGGACTTCCGCCGTTCGGGGCCAACATCACCAACATCGCCATGGGCGATGGTCTCTGCGGCACGGGAATGTTTGGCGGGGATCGCTGGAGTGTGGGCGTCAACCCCATGACGGCAGGTGAGTGATCCAGAAGGAAAGAGAGGAGCTCCCCACTAACTATCGTACCATTCCCCTACTAACTGCTGCTTGTTCGCAACGGGGAATTCGGAATGTGGGCGCAGGCTTTGGCCAGCTGAACCAGTCCTCGCCACTCTCGTCCTCGCTGAACAGCGGCCTGAACTCGGGCATTAACATGGGCTCCGCCCTGGGAGCGGGCAGCTATCAGCACTACGGCCTCAACGCTCTGGGTAGGTGTTGTGCCACGTCCCCGCCCTCCGAGAAACCACTGCCATGATCACATGCCCGGGAATTTTCCATCTGCATGCGGCTGACAAAAGCCAAGCGTTGACACTTTTTCGCCTGCCATGTTTTTATTTTCGGGGCTTTGTTTGCCTCTGGCGATTTATTTGCTTAGCTTTCGATACCATCCAGTTCCAGTTTGAGTTCCAGTTCTGCCGACAATTGACCAAACACGACGCAGAGACGCGTCTCTCAATTCTTTGAACTCATAACACTTTTTTTCGGTAGCCCCAAAACATATGCATGCGTATGGGTAGCACCGCATCGTATCATTTATAATGCCCCGGGCTGCCTGTTTGTTCGATCAATTAACAGTCAGTCGTTTAATTTTCAGGAATACCCAAAGGCATTTTTTCATCTTCTTTATTTGGTTTCGTATAGTTGTGCTAATTGACATTTTGGAGACATGTTCATGTCGATTTTTATATTTTTCGGCTCCGGCTACCGTCAGCAAAAGTTTTCATTGTTACACTTTTTTTAAAGATTTTTAATTTTTTGTGCGCTCCTCTGCTTGCACATAAAACTGGGTGACATGACATAACGCCCTCGTAAGTTACAACTATGAAAAAGTCTTATGATAAATGTAAACCTTAAAGTCTTGTTTTGTCCGGACGTATCAATCATATTTTAACTTATATAACACAGAAATACAGCGAATTTTACCAACACCTTAATTAACAAGAACGGCTTTTCCCTTAGTTATTTTCCTTATTTTAATAGAATTGTTTGGATGTAATTTAAACATTATTTTAGGTGCTTATGTTATTTAATGTCCCGCTTAACTAAATAATAGTCAATCAATAGTTGCAGTTAATTTAAGTTTTATTTCTAAACTCTAAAAAAACTCCGTGTCTCAAACATTTTATGAAGTAATGATTTAATTTCGGTCTACAAGCATCGGAGGCTAGTTATTAATTATGTTTCTCGTACTTTTTTCCCGCAGGCGACTCTATGATGTACCAGCACAGTGTGGGCGGGGTCAGCTGTGGGCCCAGTGGTTCGCCGAGCGCCACCACCCCGCCGAACATGAACAGCTGCTCGTCGGTGACCCCGCCGCCACTTTCCGCGCAGCCGAACTCCAGCCAAAATGACCTGAACGGCGAGCCCATGGTGAGTCCTTTCTGAACAGTTATATCTACAAAATGACTGGACAAAAAATATATTTATAATTGATATTGTCTCTTAAAGTAATGGTAATCAAATTTAAAGAACCATTTTTGTACTTTAAAATAGGGACAGAATTTATCTTAACAAATATTACAAAAGACTATGATATGAAAATATAAAAATTAAGTACTAGACAGACCTCATTTCTGCAAATTTTAACGATTTTAATAATTTACTATGATAAAAAATTATCAACAAAGATTTTTAGTCAAATTTCTAGCTGTTTCTCGCATTCTGTTTTCTAGAACGAATATTAAAAAATAATTATTATTTACTTACGGTATTATTTTATGGTAAAATAGATAATGTTTTATCGAAAGCTTCACTTCACTCTTTTAGGACACGATTGGCTGACACGGCATAAGAAATTATTTGTACAAAATTAAATTCAAACTTTGGTGTCTTTCAAAGGACACAAAATTAAAAATCTTGAGCTTAGCTGGTTTGACTTACCTAATGCATTTAATCAACATGTTTTCTGTTAATTAACAGCCACTTCACCAGCAACAACAACAGCAGGCTCACCAGCAGCAGCAGCAGCAATCTCACCAACAGCAGCAGCAACAGACTCACCAACAGCAACAGCAGCAAGCTCACCAACAACAGCAGGTAAGTTACCATGGTGCGTGTCTCGGCTACAGCTCTGTAACCTTTCCCTACCCATCCACAGATGGCACCACCGACACCCACACAGCAGCAACAGGACGCAGGACTTCCGCTCTGCCACCAGTCCATGCAGTCGCCGACAGATGGCGCCACCGATGACGACGTGTGGCGAGGACACAGCATCGCTGCGCTGCGACGGCGGGCTTCGGAACTCAATGCCACCGCTATTCCATCCTATTTACATCATCACAATTACGAGCATCACAATTCGGTCTACTGAAATTTGTTGAAGAGCTTCGAAAGCTTTTCGGATTACGGGTTCACCAACTGCGGAGGTCCTGATTTGGGCTAGGATGTTGTAATTGTAAAGTTCGTGTAATAGCCGGCCGTTGGGGATTCAGATTGCGAAACTGCGGCAGCGAAGCGTTATAAGATAACCAAAACCTAGGCTAAGGGCATTGTACAATTTATGTGTTTGCATTATTTGTTTCATGATTTCCCAGATTAAACTTAAAAGACTATAATGAATGTAAACCATGTATACGAGAAACGAAGCTTGAGAAGGCACTTACGATTGGATAGCCACTATTACGTGTGTATTCGAAACTAGCACCTAAGCCAACTACGAAACTATTCCCGCATGAATATGTAGACATTAGACGTAACATATGCCCCATAGTATACGAAAACTGTATAAACTAGATCGCCCGCGAGGAAAAGGACGAAACGAATCCTCGCGGCGTCTCAATAATTTTTGGCAAGGCGATTCCCCGGAACTCGCGCTTAGTTCGTATGTAAGCATAATTATGCCTAGGCGTGTATGTAAGTAGATCTATTCTTATGTAAGTGTTGTTGTTTTTGTGTATAGGCAGTATACTTCCGTTCCGTTGCTATCACTTGATCTAACCATACGATACAACCCATAGAATATCAAACGAGCAGCCCCAACTATAGCAATGTGACACTAACGCAGCTCAAGTCTCAACCTAAAACCGTTTCAAAGTGCACGCATCCAATGGATTACTTTTACGATTACCAATTACAAATTATACAAATACAAATACCATTATATATACATGCATACGATTATGGCATACTTGTAATAGACTTTCTTGTATCGTTTAAGCCTAAATTTAAATCCAACTAAACAAAAAAACGAAACACAATTACTATGTATGTAATTATGCGTATTATTAAATAGTAAACTAAATTAAAAATTGAACGTGATTTGCATACACCAGAGGCGGAGTTGGAAAAAAAGTGGTTCATAGAGTGGCTTGCTGCGTGCTCAGTTTGAGTTAATAATTGATTTTAGTTGACTGACACTTATATTATTGTTGCTACTGGGTTTTATTGGACATTTCACTGCAGTCGTATTAAGTTCGTACAGTCAATTTTCTCCGTATTTACTAATTTTTCTTTTATTATAATTCCTTAAAATTATTTATCAAATGAGCTAATAGGCAAGCTCAAGCCTGATTTTAATTGAAAAATACTTACATTTACATTTGAACTGAAAAGCGTTACAAATATGTGTTATTCATTCCTGAACTATATACAAAAATAACGCTAGAGGGCGCTACTGGCATTATTTGTGTTTGGTGGGATGTGACTTGTTCAAACATCATTTGGTTTTATTTGAAATTGGTTTAATTCAAAAGGTAAAAGCTAATAGAAAAGGATGAAACTAACGAATATAAATAGTTTGCAAATGTAGAGTTTAAGCGCGAGTTTTCAGAACTTTTCACAACCTTTTTTCAAACTTTTTCATTTGATACAAAAACAAGAAAGGAAAGCTAACTTCGGGCGGAGCCGAAGTTGAAATACCCTTGCAGAATATTCCGATTTATATTCTCCAAACTTATTCATTTGATGCATTCTTAACACTCATAAAAAATCCCAACTTTCTAACTTTAAAAACACCAAAGTTATGGCATTTCCAATCGTTCAGTTATATGGCGGCTATAGGATATAGTCGGCCGATCCTTATGAAATTTGGTAGGTCAGATTGATTGGCCAAATATAAAAGCCATAGAAAATCCCAACTTCCTAACTTTACAAATCCCAAAGTTATGGCATTACCGATCAATCAGTTATATGGCAGCTATAGGATATAGTTGTCCGATCGTGGCCCTTCCGACTTATATACTGCGTGCAAAGGATCGAAGGCTGTGTGCAAAGTTTCAATTCGATATCTTTAAAACTGAGAGACTAGTTCGCGTAGAAACAGACAGACGGACAGACAGACGGACAGACAGACGGACAGACAGACCGACAGACGGACAGACGGACATGGCTATATCAACTCAGGAGGTGATCCTGATCAAGAATATATATACTTTATAGGGTCGGAGATGTCTCCTTCACTGCGTTGCACACTTTTGACCAAAATTATAATACCCTCTGCAAGGGTATAAAAATAGATTTAAATTGTTCCAAAAATAAAATCAATTGTTTCAAGTTTTTTTTCCTTTATTTATTTTTTTAGCGAATGACCAATTGGGCGACCAAAGCTGTGCTACAAGACTTGCCATATCTATAAACATATTATTCCTATTTACCCATATATAATCTCTCAAGCTGAGAGTCACAACTCAGAGTCTTATTCTAAAAGTAGTCATCAAAACAAGTTAAATTTATATATATTTTAAATCATTATTTTGTCTTGTTTTTGGTGATAATCGAGAGCAAGTTCGGTATCCATCTTATTTGAAAACCTAACATGGTCGCACTAACATTACTATACTTCTTATTTGTGATTGTTTAAAGCTAAAAGGTGATCATGACAAACGAGAGCACAAAAAGCTATCACTAAGCCTGATTTGCATGATTGAATTCAAATTTTAATGTATTTATTTTCAACACGAAATTTTAACAAACACCAGGAATTAATTGAATGCCTTTTCCATTTATAGATTAACACAATTCTATCAAACTTAGCACTTACATTTATTCATTAATAATTTAAATTAATTTAGTGAATGCATTCGTGCAGACTCCATTACTACAGGTATGTAAGTATCATTAGTAACATTATTTGGTTTAGTAATGTTGAATATTTTTGCCACGGGTGTTACAAAGATGGACATAATTTTGGATATCCAAACTATATGTGTATGTTTTCCGATATCTATCCCTATCTTAACAGGATTCGTCCCTCTGCTTTCCCAGAGTTGTTTAAAAATTGAATTTATTCGGGAGTTTTTAGGTTGTCACCACTTTTCCATTGTCTCTCATTGATTGTGTTTATCAAATAACTCAATTGCATAAACGTTGAGGAGCTTGCATATTTCTTCATACCCAAGGATCGGAAATTGTCCACTGGCCACATTTCCTCGCCCCTTCTCCTTGAACCCCTTGCAGATGCAATTACAATAATTGAATGGGATTGGGGCGACAGGCAGATGCTCAAATGTCAAATAAGTTTAAGCTGAAAATTGGCAAAATTGATAAAACTTTGACAGTGCGCACATACATACACAGCCACGTTGATAAGAGTCTGGTTTATGAGAGTGTGTGGCCTGGGGCAGGACGATTTCCATTGGCCGTGACACCAGTCCTGGCCCCGTCCGTCTGATTGGGGTCAAAAAAGGGCAGGAGAGCAGGAGGGCGGGGCAGAATTCGACCCGACTGCATGCATGGGCTTATAAATTTTATAATGCTCCCTGACATTTGACATGCACATTGTCACGACAATTGGCCCGTGGAGCCTGCAGTTGGACCCGTAACCAGAACCAAAACCCGAGCCCGGAATCCAAACCCTAAACCCACAACCGGAGGCTTCCAGCCGGGGAGCCAACTTAATCACACTGATGGCACTTTCATGCTATCTGTTCGGGTATGTACATTCGATGCAAAAGCGCACATAAACAATTTAATAAAACAGGGTCAGCACTGAGAAAAACAAAGGTATTCTAAATATTTCCATATATACGTGAGGTATATAAGTGCAAATGTGTTTTACAATTTCTACAAACAAAACGAATGCACTTCTTAAACATAGCACTTCACTTCAAAAGACTTAATTACAAATAAAATGCTTAATGCTTAGGATGTCAGTGCCAATGAAAAGTGTCACAAATAGCTAAGTACTACTTAAATATTTTTTTCTCACTGTGCCCCTTGGGCGAACGACAATTTTATATTCTGATGTGAAAGGTGGAGAGGAAGTCGGGGGCCCGGAGTATAACGTGCTCGAACTCCAAAATTGATAACTTGCCATCGCCATCGACGTCGGCCTCCTCGATTACCTTGTCGGCAATCTGCTGGTGCTCCTCCGGACTCAGCTCGTTCTTGGTCATTGTTGTCAGGCAGGACATGAGGTCGGCGTGCCCGATGAAGCCGTCCTGATCGAAATCTGCAAAGTTATGCCACACGTAAGTACACACAAGTGGGTGGGTGTTATGGCCGAGGGGGAGGAAGTGATGGCTTACAAAACTTGACATTTTCTTGCACAAAAGTCAAGTGATGTGTGCCAAACTGAGTTTGCCTAGCAACCTGCCACGTTTGAGTCCTTCTGGTGCTCAGGTAATCGCCTGCTCCTCGTTTCAATTTGTGTCAATCTAATAATGCACATTGAAATAAAGTGTAGTTGCCTCCACATCGCTTGACTTTCGAAACTAGTTTTGCAAAAATTTCAGCTGCACTCGACCTGAGAGATACTTTGCATCCTATTGATCGTTGCCCCCCCCCCCCACTCACTGTGGACTTTGGCCCATTAATTTCGAGTGCCAAATGCACAATCAATTTTCACGAAAACTTTCGCCCCATTTATGGTGACATTTTTCAGATTCTAATTTAAATTTCAATTAAAATGCTTATTAGAATTTATGGCTGTCCTTGAACTTTGGCCCTGCAGCAGCCGCACTCGAACAACAAAAGTCGCCTGGAACGGCGCCACAAATTGTCGAGCCGCGAGTCGCAATTCGCGTGTTGTATGCCACGCTTGGCGGCCAGGGCCATGTTCCACATAGATCCCTTTCTCCCCGGAATACAAAGAGGGCCAACACACACACACACTCACGCACCGGGAGCAACTACAGCAAAGACAATAAACACGGGCTGCGGAAATGCATAAACAAAACCTCAAAGTACTGGCCAGCAGCTGGAGCTGCAAGTGGAGATGGAGAGTGGATGCTGGTCTGGTCTGCCCCCCAGATACTCGTACAGTGATGGCAGCATTGTCCCCAGATTATTTCAGTACTTTACCATCATGCTACAGCAAATGGAGATGGAGAATTTGTTTTGTTATAGTTTTAGTATTCCCTCCTATATTCTAAGGAAGTTTTGTACGGGAACTAAATGTTTTAGTAAAATAAGAATTACAAAAACTTTCAAAAATTAAAAAATATGTGTTAGCACTAATAGGTTTGCTAATAATACCTATGACTGGTCAAATTTTGATTTAGGACCCTAAGATCTGCACTTGAATCCTAGAATTATTATCAACGGAGTATTCAAGACTTTACGTGCTTAGATAGCTAAGATAGAATGTTGTTCAAAGCTACCTTCATGTTAAAGGTCAACAAATAAAACCAAGTCTACGCCACCTAGCTAAAAAATAAAATACACAAGCAAAGGCAACAGTACGTATGAGTAATAGGCAAACATATGCAACATCATTCTTCTGTTATGTTTTAAAGCTGATTATATTAACATAAATAATATAAAGGGCTGGTTGCTATACTATAACTCGCGTTCAGACGAAGTCCACACTAATTCAAAATTATCCATAAACTTAAAATGAACATTAATATATTATTGACGAATTAATAGTATATAATAATAATTAGTAAAATAAATCATTCACAAGGAAGGCTCGACTGGTCTACTAGGCAATTTTTAAATTTCTCAAAAGAAAAGGCATATATTTAACCAAATTATACTTCTTCTTGCAGCAAAGATAGGACTACAAACTTGATCTAACAGTATAACAATATTTAAAATCTCAAAGTATAGTTTTCATAAACATTGTACCTTTTATTTTCACTGTTTACCAAAACATTGTCTTTTCCCATCACTGACCGCATCCAGTTGAGAATGGGAGGAACGCTTACTTACCATAAATTTTGAAAGCGTAGAAAACTTTAATGTCCCTCGGCGCCTGCTCGCTGAAAACGGAGAGGGCGTCCAGAAAGTCCTCGAAGGATAAATTGCCCTGGCCATCGCGTGAGAAGGCCTCGCCTGTGAAAATGGAAAATGGCTATAGTCTTTTTTTTCGGGGCTCGGTCGTTGTTTGGCTTTGCTTTGCTTATGCAGGCATTTGGTGGTCCTTTGTTACGCACATATTCGCCGGCGAAAGGGATTCTCACGCAACTCGGGCATCTTCTCAATGCACTCGCAGGGAACCTTAACACTCGAGGCCTGACCTTCGGTCATTTGGCGAGGCACCAAATCCGGCCGCAGCTCACGGAATCGTTTATGAACGCTGTAACGTATAGAAAAACAAGGATGGAGGCTTATCTTCGGGGACCGAAGTGGCGAATACACTTGAATCGTGGCTGAAAATTAGGGAAGTGCTTTGAAGTGCTTCCTTTGTTAATAAAATAGTTCAGTTAAAATAATTCAGGTAGTATTATCAAAACAACTTCCAAAGATTTTAGTTAAGTTGTAAGGAGTTTTTGTCTCAGGTCTAACAAATAAATTTAAGCTCCTTAAGAAGGTGTGCCTTTCCTTTAAGTAAAAATTAAATCCAAATATTATTAGTAAATAATGATTGGGCACAACTATTGAATATAGTGAATATAGCCCAAAATGGTAAACCCCCTTAAAGGGTATGGAAAGTGATGTGATGGCGGGGTCAAAGGGCGGAGCGATGAAAGGCTTTGTGTTGCTGAGTGTCTGTCTGTGGGCTGTCGTGTGGGTATTTTCTTCTGCTTCCTGCTTTTTGTTGCCACCGAGAGGCAAACAAAAGGATGCTGCGAACAATGGCAGCCGGTGCTTTGTCTGCCGCCATATGAAATGGAGTAGTTTTGGCTTATTAGGGGAATACAAATGGCCTACCGCAGGATCTCCTTGCGCGTGAAGAATGTGCAATCCTTTCCGATTTGAGGAGCAGCGGCAATGCATGATTCCGAATTAGCTTTCAGGTTTGGATTAACTGATCGATTGCTCACCTGGTAGTCGTCCAGTTCCTGCTCCGTAAATGTCACAACTTTGTTGCCCATCGTTTAGTATTCTTTGTTGCCTTTTGCCTAGCTGCCGGCCAAACTTGTTAGTCCCAAGCGTGAATGGCAACTGACACTGTAGCCGAACGTGCCAGAGTGGGCCAACTCCCAGAGCCATAACTTTGCATAGCTACACAGTTCCGCGGCTCCGGACACATCCTGCGGCGCCTGGCCAGCGTATGGCGCCCGCACTCGCATGGAAATTAATTAAGGAGTGTTCAGGCGCGCCACTCCCCCACCTACCCCACGTGCCCCACCTGCCCCATAGCTATGCCCTCGCACTGTGGCTGTCACAGGACAGCGCCGTGTATCCTGTGGCTTGTTTGCCGCTGCTGCCTTTTTCGCTGTCACGCTGCGGCGAAAAGCATTTTAGAGGTGCGGCCCAACAAAAGAACTGAAAAAATATGGAAAAACTAAGCTAGATTTGTAGATCTACCGACTGAAAGGTACCTTATTATCACATTGGTGATTATTTTCTCGCCTAACATGAAATTCTTGAGTTGGGAAATCGGAGGACAACGTTACTAATCCCTTCTTTTTACATTTCAGATAAAATAATATTATCTTTAAGTTTTTTAGCTCAGAGTCATGAAATGCGATCATGTTAAGGCTATAATTTTAAAATGCTAGCATTGTCTAATTTTTTTGCTATAAGCTGTTAATACGAAAATCGGACTGTAAAACCTAAAAAAGAAAAAAAGTGACAAATTGTCTCTAAAAGATTTTATTTTGACAACCTTTAACAAGAAATTAAGAAAGGAAATTTTGCGAAACAGCTTTAACTCAGCATCATAAATTAACAAATGTTAATAATTTCAGAGATGAAAAATTTAAAATTTATCCTGCCGTTCTGTTCGCAAAAATACCATTTTTAACGTTTAATTCCTAACTTCTAGTTTTCCCAACTATTAAGTTAATTTCTTTCCAAAATCTCGGATAAGCTTCGCTTCCGGCCAATTAGGCAGATTTAAGTCTTAGTCAGAATGTCTGACACTTTGAGGGATCTACAAGCAAACATTCCGCCTTTCAGTTACAACCACTCACACGATCTCAACATACCCTTGCCCCCAATAAACGGGTATGAAAAAGAACTCGAAAAGCTGCAGCACAAAAAAGAGCAACTTAATTTATATTGAGTAGAAAACTATAGCACAGTTTTGTGAGCTCGACAGTCGATGCGTGCTGCTTTTAGTTGGGTGCAAAGTTTATTAATTAATTTAATGCTCGACGGCACTTTTCAATTTCACGTGTCTGCGCTATGAATTTATGAAAGTGACTGTCGGGCTTGGGATCCAAATCCAGGATAGTGAGCTTGGTTAGGAAGTGATGACCCAGCAGGGAGACGCACCAAGGCTGCAGTGCAGCAGTGCTGGAAAAGATTGGGAATTCGATTAGCACCGGAGCAGCGGGTGGCGGCATTGTGTGGATAATACTTACCTCTGGCCAGCCGGCCAATCGGTTTCACATTCGATTTCGATTTCCTGAAACGTCAACATAATCGAGCAGTCCAGGGCCGTGGCTCCTAGCATGTAAGCCTGCTCCTCATCCGGCTCCAATTCCGGCTCCTTCCTTTCCTTTATGGAGGCCAGCAGGCCCCGCAGCGCGTTGTAAGTGGGCTGGGAGTGACCGGAGTAGCCGGAATGCCACATGAAGTCGAAGTGGCGCTGCAATTGCCAAGAAATGTTACTCGCACTGCACAAAGCCACTTGGCCGCCATCCATTGGCCATTTAGCCGCCTCTTCGAATAAACTTTCAACTCCCTGTCCACCTGAGAAAAAAGTAAGCTCGGCCTTGCTTACTCAACGTTGGAATACTCTAGCGAAAAGTTTGGCATACCAGATATCATCAAATATGAGCAAATCTTTTTAGAAGCGCCTTAAACGAAAGTGAACCAGTTAAATGTTGCTTTTCGTATAAAGCAGAAAAGCTTAGGAAAAATATATTGATAAGCAAATAATCATATTAAATTACCTTTTATCTAATATAATTGCTTCGTAAAAAATAAAGTTCCTGCCCTTTGACAATAAACAAGGTTATCAACATTTGAATTACTAACTTTCCCTCAAAATTAAAATACGCCCTGCAAGGGTATAAAAAGCCAACTGGAACTATCTGCAATTGCCAAGGTTCCCTCGAGGGCAGGAAAAATAAACAAATCCTGACTGACAACGAAGTGGGAGGTAGTTTGATTGGTTGGCTCACCTTTACCAGCAATTGCAAATTCAAAATTTTTTGTAGCACACAATTGTTTGGTAAGCGAAATATTTCCGCTTTGTTGATTCGGGCTTCAGTTTGATTCGCAGGCTCATTCTCATTCTGATTTCGGCTTTCATTCTGATTCAGATTCTCATTCTCATTCCGACTCGTACTAGGAGTTGCCAGTGTTTCCGTTTCCGGTTTTTTTTCCGTCCGAGTTGCCGTTGCCGTTGCCGTTGCCAACACATCGCCGGATAGTTGGCTTCCCGATGTTGCTCCTGCGTCCGAGGTGGCCGTTGTTGTTTCCATTCTAGCCATTTTTGTGTACCTTTGGGTCGTGGCTGTTGCAGCAGCTGCTCTCGTCCTCGTCGAGGATTGACCAGCAGTGACAAAAGGGGCGGCAGCCCTGCCCCCAAACGGCAGGACAACATTAGCGGCGCCGATTCCAGCAGCTCCGGCTTTTGTCTCCGTTTCCGCAATTGAAACGCGACTCTGATTCAGCGGCTGCTCCTCCTGTTTCTGGTCTTGATTGGAGCTCTCTGACCGGTCCGATTCCGGGTCCTGCACAGAGAAAAACCAAAGAATATAAGCTCCTTACCGTCATCACTACTTATACTACTTTTAAGTTTTTAAACTTTATGTCCACAGAATTTCATAAGTTTTCAAAGAATTGTAGAACAACTCGTAAACTACTTTTATACACCTGCTATTTGCAGTACAAAACTGATTTCAATAAAATAACTTGCTGACCCAATTTAAGTAAAATATAAAAGAGTAAAATATATCAGATAATTATATTATTTTCTCTCTCTGCGTTTTTAAAGAATTTGATTTAGTTTTTAAGGCCATATACATAGCTAAAACCAGAATATTTGTTAATTGCTTTTTATTTGCCAGTAAAAACTACCGAATAAGTTTTCATGACATATTTATTTATGAATTCACAAATTTGTTCCGGTTTATATAGCTAAATTTACCTATAAAAACCTTTTTCTTAACAAATAATGCATACGTATAAACGTAGTAATAGTTAAGGAAGTAAAAATAAAAAAATTCCATCAAACAAGTTATGTACGATAAAAACAAATGGTATATTTTTATGAACTAATAAAGTATGCTTTTCTTTCAGTGTAGCTCACCTCGTATTCCCTGAGCAGGCAGGCCACCAGCAAATGTTTTATAAGCACCATAATTTCACTGGAGAATTTCAGAGATTTTATGGCCATGGCGATGGCGTTGGCATTGGTTGAATTTTGTTTGTTAGCGTTTTCAATGCGCATTCCCATTTCGTGTGGTCGTTGTCAACGTTGTGCCAAAAGGTGTTGAAGCGACACAGCCACGGAAAAACACAGTCAAACGGGGGTGGAAATGTGGGCAGGTGGAGAGGTTGAGAAAAAGTTGAAAGCCAGGTGGATCTGGACAGAGAGGATGCAGCCAGGAAAATGGCCACGTTGGCATTTGGCACTCGAGAATTTGTGCTTGGCTGTTGCTTCTTGCATTATTTATTGAATATTTGCGTGTTGGCCGAATTGTTGGAGAGTTTTCTTCCTCCAGCCATGAAAACTTATGTCAAACAAGGAATAATTCGAAGAAAAAGTAATTATAACAACTGCTCGGACAGTTTGAAATGCGTTAAAATACAACATCAAGTAGATAGAATGATTTCAAAAGAAATCAAACCTAAATTGTACATTCTCTCTGTCCATCTTCATCCTGAGTAATACTGACTTACATTTATTCCCCGTTTTTTATACAGCCAAATCGTATTTATTTAAAAGCCAGCCACACTTACCCGGGAAAGACACGCGAGTGCAATTCATCGAAGGAAATCGAATTCGCGTGATCGCCATAAATTAAATTGCCGTTCTGAAATACACGTAAATTATTTTGCGGGCAGGCGAGAAGTGCATTCAAGGCATCGACCATACGACTGGGTGCACTAAAAGCAGAAAAAAGACCAATGAAAATACATCAGAGACAAGTCTGTTGTACAGATTGGGGGATCACGTTTCCAATGAAATAACTTATTACAACACGCTATTAACTGCTATTAAACTTTCAATAAACTCAAATCAAACGATATTTTCATTCTGTAGAATATTTTAGCAAGAGTATGTTAGATGGAAAACTAATATCTTTTGAAATCAATCTCCCACACGATTGTAAAATTAATTAAACATTTTGATTTTGTACGGAGCCATATTAGGGCTACTAAAAATTAAATATGAGTCCTTCACTCACTTGAATAAAACAGTTTACGAATAAATCTTATATCTATAAAAAAATGGCAAAAGAAAAATGTTCATCATCTAAAATTTGTTATGGTAATTTGCATTGCCTTAGGTTTTGTATTGAGCTTAAGTCTTAAATAATCAAATCAAAAACCTTAGGAAATGAGAAGTTCATTTTGAAGTACAATTAGGTATCCTTAAACTGAAACAATATGGCGGGGGAGATCCCATGTAATTCAGTAGCAAAGTATTATCTGATGCGGAAAATCTATCTACTTTCGTCACGTGCTGTACTTATGAATATTACTATTAAAACTGATGTACATATATCCATATGGGCTGTATGGAAGATGCCAGCCCCGAAACAAAGGCAAAAGAATTGGCAACAGTTTTCGAGAGGCAGCGGGAAAGAAGGACGAGCCATAAAAAGTGGGGACAGAGCGATGGGAGGATGCGGAGCAGGCGGTAAACCGGAATGAAAGCGCAAGCAAATTGAATTTTGTGCACGGATGCACGCATGACTTGAAACAGCGGGCCGCAAATAAACGAATGAGTGGGGCGAGAACCGAAACTGGGATTGCAATTGAAGTGGACCGAGAGCCGTCCGGACTGTTCAGGGTCCTGTCGTACAATAAAGCAAAGAAATACAGAGTTCGGTCGAAAAAATACACGGCACTAAAGCAGAAGGAGTGGCAAACAGTAACCGAAAGTGTTGGAATTATGAAGCACGACAGGACACGCAAATGGAGCAGATTGAAATTTATGACTCGATGTTCGTGCCAGAGGAGCGGCCTCCGCAGTCCGTGGTCCGCCTCTCCGGCCGTCCGGCTGTCTGCTCCCTGTTCATTGTACAGCACTGTCCGGAGTTCGATGACATACCCGGAGAATAGATCCAGAGGACAGTAGTGGCCCAAACGATTGATTTTCCCATTGTGCAGCTGTCGAAGGGAGTGAATGAAAAACTAGAACGACCTTCGTTATCGGCCCTCGCCCACTCACTCACTTACCTTCAGCAGTTGCATGCTGCAAAAGCGACACCAGCACTTGTCCCGGGCCAAGGGCTCCTGATCCCTGAGCTCCTCCTCCTGATTCCGGGGCTCCTCCTTTGGCTTTGTCTCTGCTCCTGCCGGCATTAAATCAAATAAATCGTTGACATCACTTGCCAACTGGATCCAGCCTTGTTTGGGTTTTATTTCGATGGCATATGTATCGCCCAGACGACGGACACCACTGCTGCCCCTCGTCCGTGCTCCTCCTCCTCCTCCTTCTCCTCTATTGGTTCCATCTCCTGTTGTGGCCTTTGCCTGCAAAATTATATCGTTTCGCTTATTTGCTCTCACTTCTTCGCCACGTCCCCCGATCCCGAACCCGATTTCGTTCCCGAGTAAATGGAATAAAAGGAAGGTGCCGGCATGTCCTGCCATGAAATATTATGCCTGCCGTGTACCGCGAACTTTTGCCCCGGCGTTGATGCCATTTTGACTTGAAAATGCAGCGACGGGAGTGCAGCACGAAAAAAAGGCATCATGAATAAAGCTACCATGCTTTCGCATGGGTTGGGATTGGGGTCCTTGGACAGGTTATCGCCGCGCCAGCTCCAGCTCCTGTTGCTGTTGCTGTTGCTGTTCCTGCTGCTGGTGTGACATAAAACAAAAGTTGTTGCGCTGATTGTATGATGAGTTATGGAGCCAACGGCCAGCACGGCATGGCCGGAGTTCTGCTCTCCATTCGCGCTTCCCAACTTGAAATTGAAAATTAACATTTAAAGCCGCAATTAAATGGTTTTTTCTGCGCTTACCTTTTTCCTTATTTTTCCGCCCGCAATTCGCTCAGCGACGGCACACAATATGGCGTTAGTTATGGCCACGTTGTATATCCATACATATGTACCACTTTCAATGGCCTTTTTTCTGCCCCTGCTCCGCTAGTTGTTTGTTTCCTTTGCTAGCAATTTTATTTCGGTCAATGCTTTGGCACCAAAGCCATAAATTCAATATGTACCCACCGAGCACGGCGAACAAATAGCCAAAAAATGGCAAAAAAAAAACAAAATGAAAACGGCGGCCGGCATATGATCGAACTGGACTGTACCCTGAAGTCCTTACCGGGGAATCCCCCCATCTCATGTGCTTCCAGCTAGCTAAGCTACCCGACGGCTGTCCGATTTAGGGAACGCAGGGCATATAATAAAAGTTGCAGCTATGGCGGCACTTTCAAAGCAATTTCGGCATCTTTTATAACCGCACAAGCCCAAACCGAACGAAACGAAACGAATCGAAATGGCCAGTGGCCAGTGGCATTTGGGGTGGGGGTGGGGCAAGGTTGCAAGTAACACCAACAAAGTGTTTACACTGTTGCCCACTTTAATTCAAAACAAAGAACCGTTGATTTATGGGCCTTGGCTGGCCGGGCTTTAGCTCCGAATTTGGATGGTGGGGCGGGTCTTTCGTGGGTTTGTTAGCCGGATGCCTCGGCACACAGGCAAACTAAACCGCAGCAGGAGCTTCGGCTAACGTGTCCAGCACATATGGCCAAAAATGCCAATATTGTCCTTGTACAAAATACACAATTTATTTGGACAGCAACAACACGACTCCGGCCAAAACAGCAGCCTCAGCGTTCAGTTTCCAGGAGCGGGAGCAGGAGCAGGAGCGGGAGCAGGAGCTAGAGCTGGAGCAGCTGACGACGACCAACTCACCTGTAAATTGGCAAGTAAAACATCGAACGTGGCAGGCAATTGGGTCACATCTGGCAGCAGCAGGCCGAATGGCCCCACAAATTCCTTATCCAGACGCGAAACTGCAACGGATGGAAAACAGACGGAATGAAAAGCGGAAAATTCTGGTAAAGCGGAAGGGGGGGGGGGTGGCTATTCGGCCGAATGAATGTAAAGTGCTAGCGCCAGCATCCGGCGATTATTGATATATAGACGCCGCTGGGTTAGACTGCAAAGGTGAATGATAAATCGCTGGCCAGTTCTGCAGCGTGCAGCCTGTTGCTGGCTGCCGGGCATAAACCCGATTTTGATATATGGCCACGACTATGGCGCCCGCCACTAATCAGTCCCATGTGGACGGGCTGCTGCGCTGGAAACTGAACTGAACTGAGCTGCAACTGAAACTGAAACTGAAACTGCAGCAAAGGATCGTCCCTATCGTAAACGTCAGTGGGAGTGGGACTGGCCTGGGAGTGAGCACTAAAACGCTCGCTTATGATTGATTGCAGTGGCTCTGAAAGGCATTGGAAGGCACCCAGGACGAAGTGGTGGAGGTCTAGTGCAGCAAAAGCTGATGAAATACAAAATTTGCTTCCACAAACTGACACAATGGAGGTCCGCTTAGATGGCGGGAAAATCCACTTATTGGTGAATAGTTTTTCAGTGAAAGCGTTTACTCTAGCTACACAAAAAATAATGTGATTTTTTAGCACAATCAAAAAAAGTTATGCGACTTTAAACTTTACATTTAAACCAACCAAAGAGTTTTTAAATTGTTATAATAATTATTCAAAGTACACCAAACTTCTAAATCTTGATTTAAATAAACTTTAAATATTATTATCAAATGACTTTGCCCACATTTTGGTCGACAATTAAGTAAACCTAAGTTTTTAAGGCAAACTTAAATATGTATTTTTGCGCAGTGCACTTACTCGGTCTTTGGGCGCGTATGTGCTCGTTTATCCAGAATCTATCGTCTTCCTTTGGTATGGCAACAATATCCGCTCCGCAGACAAACTCATTTCCTAATAGACGGCGCATTATCCCGATATAAGCCATAAAATCCGGCATTGTCAAGTCGCCAGCTGGAGATGGAGGATGGTCCAGCAGCAGCAGCAGCATCAGCATCAGCAGCAGGAGAAGAATCAGCAGCAGCACAAGGCAACATAAGAGAAATGTGGATAAATGAAATAAACACATTTGATGCAATGGCCAAAAGATGCACAGAGATAGAGAGATTCCCAAAGGCAGATGGAGGCAAAAAGGGCAAAGGGCAAAGGGAAAAGGAAGTGGGTGGTGGGCGTTGGGTAGTGGTGGGTCGGGATCTAGCCAAGCGGGCAATAACCAAAGCACAATACTCAAATTGGCTGGGAGCTGTGAGATGGAGCAGCAGCTTGTCTGGGTGTTTGAAGTTGCACGCAACCATTTCCTGTCCAACAAAAAATGGAAAATATACGGCAGACCAGCTAACAAAAACAGGCGGCCCTAAACACTTGCAAAAAAGTCGGACTAATTGTTGGAATAGTAATAGTAATTAGGGATTTGGAGCATTTTGTAATAAATATTAACAAATAAGCCTATTTTGGCATCATATTTTGTACAAATTACTATACTGTATTTTATATAGCACATAGCATTATAACAAATATTTATAACAACACAAATATTGTATACATATGCATTTGGCGAAAACCGGTACGGTATGAAACATATGAATATTAAAAAAGTTTCTCTAATTCTTAAAAAATTAATATTCTTAAATAATACGTACGTCTTTTGATTACTTAGAAATAAATAATTCATTGAGTATTTAAGTAATTTCTGTTAATTTCCTAACTGACTTTAATCTTAATTTTACAGTAGCTTGTGTATCGTGTTTTTATATTTTTTGGTTAACGCATTATATCTAAAAATTAATAACATACATATATCATTACTTTAAATATTTGTACCAATTGTATTAACATTCGGGTCAATAAATTTTTTTTAGTCAACTACGGCTACGTAGTAAATTAAAGATTCTTAAAGTGAATTGTTGCCCCAATTGTACAATTTCGTTCTAATTTCCAAAGACAATAATTTGCATTTTTTAGCGTGCACATACGAACCTTTTCCAGCCGGGGCTTCAGCGGATGAGTCGCGCTGTCCTTCCGGCCGAGCGACCTCATCCTGCCCATGCCGCTCCTCCTGCCGCAGTCTGCTGGATATCATTTTTGGCAAACGTAAAACTTTTTTAAATTGCGGCAAGGCGAGCACCAAATTTGCATTACCCTCCGCCCGATAGATCAACTCAATTTGGCGCAGTTCCATCGCCGCGGGCAGATCCAGCAGGGCGTGCAGATTCTTGGCCGGCCGATGTGGCTGGAATTGGGACTGGAACTGGGGCTCCAGTTTTAGCTTTAGTTTTTGCCCGATGCCGGGGGCCTGGGGCTCTCGTGCAGCTGTCATGGCTTATGCGCGGGTGTTTTCGGTTCGTTGCCGTTGTCAAAATGCAACTGGCGCCCTCGCAATCCGCCTGACCTCTGACCCCTTCCCGGTCTGCGGCGCGCCAGTGCCGATGATTGCCGATTGTGGCTTGTTGTGGTCGAGTTCTGCGGCTTTACTATTGTTATTGTTACAGCTCTTGCTGCGGCTCCTTGCTATTTGTCCTGTCGTGGCCACATTTGTGTACATTTATTGACCGGCGATAAGATGCGGCAGCCAGGAAGTCGTCGTCGCCGGCTCAAAAGTCAGGTCACTAGGCGCTGAAACAAAGAGGAGGAGGTATTTTAAATGGTTCTCATGGGCTATTCATCAATTTAAATGGCTTTAATACTTACATTATTTAATCACCGTATAGAGCTTATACATAGGAAGTTCAATTTTAATTTCCGCATTATTTAAATACATTTGTATATTGTTAATGGAAATCAATATAGCAAAATAAGGTTTATATGCATTTTTAATAAAAAAAAAGGAAGGGAAAGCTGTGTTTCCATTAAATTAATTTTCGTTTTTGTGAGAGCTCGTTAGAGTTGCTTAATTTAAGCGTTAATTTAGCAAAAAAAAAAACGCTTAATAATACAATGAATACAATGAAAAAATGCCAAAATTACAAAACAAAATGTAGTCGATTTAAATATACATAAATATTAATATATAATTAAGTTGGGGAGCATTTTTCTATTGAACTGAAGATTGCTTCAATTAATTCAGATTTATATTATTTTGTTAGAGCACTAATTAATTTAGGTTTATAATTTTATATCAGTTTAAAAAACCACAAATTCTCAGTATGTATTTTTAGCCATTATCATTTTATTAAAATACCAATTATATTAATTTTTATAAATTTAGGACTAGAGGTCCTGCTACATGACTATATCAACTGACTTATTTGTATAATCTATTAAAACATTACGATCTCGCAATACGTTACAAAATTATGGATTGTTTCTATTAAATGGTATTCACAATATTACCTCGAAGAATTATTTTTATGAATGATGCTTTGATTGTATTCCAGATTCTGTTTTCATTTTACGTTTAATTTATGTTATTTTTCTGTATTCTACAAAAACATTTGATTTATTTTTTTTATTATTAATAAAATGTACTTTTGCCGTTAACTTTACATACCTTTGCTTTACATTTTCTAGTGTAAATTAATCACAATTAATTAAAAACGCTGCTGGTGTTTGAAATGCTACTAAAATAAATTGTTGTATTTTTGTAAACAGCTGATCAGCTGAGATCATTTCCAGTGTGTGCACACCAGAAAAGACAAATGCCGCTACCCATAAATTCTGGTATTTCTTTCAGAGTGACCATGTTTTGCAAAGAGCGCCTTTTTTGAATTTTAGTTTTAATAAAAAAAGCTTGATTTCAATTTTTAATCCTTTTTTATTTATTGAGACATTTAATTGTTTTTTTAAGTTTAGTTTAGTTTTTGCGTATGTACTGAGAGCGATCCGTTTGAATCAGTGTGTGACCGCCAGCATTTATGACTTGGGTACCTATTTTGAAAACAACTTGATAAGTGAAAAACGCTTTAAAGATTGGGGTTTTTGTACTCACCAGCCTCTGCTGTCGCCAGAGCCGCAATCAGCGCAAAGAAAAAGCCGCAGATCTTCAAACAGTTCATGTTTACAGAGTGAATTCAAGTTCTACTTTGATTAGCGGTCTGCGGCAGTAAGGCTTATATAGCTTGATCCGATGCAGCGAGCGTTGATTGGGGCTTGGAAATCCGGAATTTCCATCGGGCATCAAAATACCCCAGGGTCACGATTGGGAATTAAACGCGATCTGAGCTGATAATGCGCGTGCAGCTGATATGAGTGTGTACTATAAATGTAACTTCATGATTTTAAAGGGGCGTTTTCGAATTGGATCAATTTTGTTACATACATACCTTAGTAAAAATCAAATGAGATCAAATAAGCATAATGCCATTACTAATAATGAATATTTATTTTACGACTTATGTTAAAACAACGCTAAAATTCAAAAATGTAAAAGAGTATTAAAACTCTCTTTCTGTAAGAAAAAAATACAAATAAAACATTTGCATTAATAAATAATGATAAACATGAGATCGTATCACAACTTGAATACAAATTTGATGTAAGAAGTATTATATTAAAGTTTAAATTTGATTGAATTGAAAAGTTAAAAATACATTTTGTACAATTTTATAATATAAAAATTAATTAAAATTATACCAAGGTTCAATATTTTATTATTAAAATAGTATATTTTGATTAAGACTGCCATGCAAAATCTGGAATAGAGAGGGCAATGCACTTCGTTATCTCAAAAAAATTCATGATCATTGCTCCTCAATTTAATCAACATAAAAACATGAATATAATTAATTAATTTATAAAAGCATATTAAACAAGAAAGGAAGACAAACTTAATATTTTGAAGAGCTGAACTACCATATAACAATTGAGTTATGTCGATTTTCCAATGCTAATGTACAACATTAGTACACCGATCCAAAGACTTGTATACTTCATCAAATAGATGGAGGACTTTTAGTATAGTTTAGTATCCCGATAGCCCTAAAATTGAGGGACTAGTTTGCGGGCACTGTCTTCTTGATCTAGAATATATTTACTTTATAGGGTCGAAAATGTCTTCTTCACTGCGTTGCAAATATTTACTGAAATTGTAATACCCTCTACACGGGTATAAAAACAAATGAATCTACCTCAACGTGAAATGAATTCGGAAAAATGATTCTTTGGAATAAAAGATTGCATCATATTGACGTGGGTACCTGAGGCGAAATCGCTAGGTACATCTAGTAAAAATGGTCAAAAACCTGTGTCCTTAATTCGGCTTGAAAAATTTAACTTTTCAGATATGTGTAAAAGCCTAGTGTTTTGAAATCATGATAGTAAATTAAAACGTTCTGTAAATATAAGCTAAGATATTAAATGCCTATCATTGTTTATCATTACTTTTTATATATGTATAACTAATTTGTTTATACCCAGCAAAAATTGCAAGCTTAAAGTATTTTTCAATGGGAAACCATTAACTGCCTTTTTTTCCAGAGAAACTCCAATAAAGGGTATTGTAAGCATATTAAACTGGATTGCATATTGCGCTGTTTGCGCGCAGTTCCAGTTATTCTAATAATCGTTCGTCTACGTGTGCTCATGTTCGAATGTCAATAACCAGCGCCAAGTGAATTGCGTAGAAAACCCCGACAGGTTCTCGCTTCACATGTGTCGCCGTGCATCAACAACAATCGAATCTCGGATTAACGAGCTGAAAGATTAAGCCGATCTTTTAACCTGTGCAATACCCCACTCTGGAATTGCCCAGATCACTGACTGAACGTTCGACTATAAAAGAGCCGGCGATCCTCAGTGGGGCATCAGTATCCCAGTCGTACACCAAAGCCAACCACCAACCACCAACCACCAAACCTCCAAAATCAACATGAAGTTCTTCCAAGCCGCTGCCCTTCTCCTGGCCATGTTCGCTGCCCTCGCTAATGCTGAGCCCGTGCCCCAACGTAAGTTAACATTTACAAGACAAAAATAAAATCATATTTAATATTTTTTAATAATAATTCATTTTGCAGCTGGAACCGTGCTCATCCAGACCGACAACACCCAGTACATCCGCACCGGTTAGGACCTAAGCAGGAATTCACATTTCTGTGCTTACCTATTTTGATTTTCAAATAAAAAACTTTAAATGTACACATTTCTTTTATTATTTAATTGATTTGCTATAACACAAAAGAAACTTAATTTCCTTTTTATTTAAATTTGTAACCCATATTTCCGCTTTAAAACGGAAAGTGTAATGATGAGGATAATATGGAGAAAGTTTAAATTAATAATTTTCTAAAATCAATCCACTTTTTAGGATTCTGAATAATCTTAAAATCAATATAAATTTCCCAAAACCAAAAAATATTGATATTTTGGCGCGTGTAATTTGTCAATATAAATCTCAATCAAAAGTTAGCCAAAAAACAATGTAAAATTCTTGTTTTTCTACAAAGATAATTTAATGTGAGTGTGAGAGTACATAAATTATAAATTATACTATCTATAACACCTAGTAATATCAGAATGATTTTAAGAAGACAGCAATTTGAATTCTAACAAATCAGAGCAGGTTTGAACGCAAAATATTGTTTATTAATCAGTAAATATGGAAATTAATTTGAACCAAAAAAAACAATTAATGAAAGCTGAAGCTTAAATACCCTTCAACTTTTGGATGCAATTATGCGGGTTTTCTTTCCCTACAATTATTTAAATAAACATAAAATATTTGTGTGCAATATTTTTTTTGAAAAAACAATAATTTAAAAACAAATTCCCCTATTGCAGCTAGTTAAATTTTAATGGATCGGAGATGTCTCCTTATCTAGGTTGCAAGCATCTGGCTACAATATTAAAACTCTTTGTAAGGGTATAAAAACAGGTATTCGTTGAACGTTCAATTGATAAACAAAAACTTGATTTATTATAATAAACAAAACACTCGTCGATTGATCTGTCAGTCCGTGCAAATTAATGGTAATTAAAGCACAATAAACAAATAGTCAAAAAACAATAAATAATAAAAGAAAAGAAAATAATGAAAGCTTATTAGTTTACATATAAAATAATCAAGCGACTGTGTAACTTTTCCAGTACATTGTAGATTTGATTTATATATATTTTTAAATATTATACAAATGATAGCCAATCCCCTCGATCTCATTGCCTGAAAGTGGTTATTTTTAGTGCTACAACCTGATTGATGGGGAATTGTAGGAGAATCTCTCTCATCGCCTAAGTCTAGACGAGTGCATAAAGTGTACGTATACGTACAACTTGTTTTTCGCATCTAAATGGAAATTGTTTGGAGCTTGTTTTAATTGTTCGACTTGCCAACTGCTGACGGCTAAGCGGCAAAGATGGGTTGTACACTGCCATTTGGACTGGAACTGTGGCCACTCGAAAACAACAGCCATATTTATGTATATATGTAAACGAAACGGGGCGCAAGTTGAAACAATTTCCCAAGCGAAAACTATTCGGTTGTCCTGTTTCAGGCTCAGTTTCTCTTTTGGCCACTGTAACCGCTCCTTTGCTTGTCCATTGTTTTACTTTCTGCCACGCCCACCGCCTACAACTGGTTCGTTACATTGCATCAACAATTATTTTAAACTTTCGCCGCAAATATTTCCTACGCTGGTTTTACGCCTGAAATAAATCGTAATAGGAGTTGCCAGTTCAAAATGTCTGCCGGCGACAAGGTGGGGCAGTGGGCAAATAAATATATATTTTCTTTAACCAGCCCAAGCCCGAGCTAATCCTTTTGATATCCGTGCGAAGGAATTCCGTAGCCAGGAACAATTTGCGCCGCGTTTGAAGTAGCCAACTATGCCAACTAAGCCTTCCGCCGGCTCCTTTTGCGGTGGATGTGGGTGCTGGTTCTGGTTCTGGGCAAGTCAATAAGCGAATTCTATCCAGGACTTCCTGCAGCTCCCCCCCGGACCGGTATTCACCGATCTGCCCCTGGCCCGGGACGTCAGTTCAGGTTGGCCGGCTTCCCTTTTCAAAGCGATTTTCAGCGAAACTTTTTAGCCAATCAGTATTCGATTCCCTTCTCTGGCCGGCGGGCGTTTATTGAAAATTAATTTCGACAATTTTCGCAACTGTTTTAGCATTTGCTGGCTGCTAGGCATTCTCCGACTTTTCCCTCTGACCAAACGAAATGAACAAATTCCCCAGGCAGCAGCTCGTGCTCGGCCGGCATTCTCCCTTTTGCACTTTGACTACTTGCCTGGCTGCACCTGCAGACAGTCGGTCAAATAGGCAAATAGTTGGCCAGCATCCGGAACCAAAGGCTGATGGACTGTTCATGGGGTGCAAATCACGAATTGAACTGCTCAGCTGCTCAGCTGCTCAACTGCTCCTCGAGGAGTGAGGACCCTCGACTTCACCGCATTTCCATGCAGGTCGTCCGGCGTTAAAGTTCCAGCTTTGAAAGGCACTGAGTGGAAATGCACAGGTTTATTTCAATCACGTCGTCAAACTCTACTTTTATTCCGAGTCTCCGTAACGATTTAAAGATTCTATAATATTGCATCGGCAGTGGTAACAAGGGCATACGGTTAGTTGCTCGATGGTTATTACTGGAATATTAAGAAAATATTAGAGCATCTTATGTCCTTATTACAATTATAATAGAAAATCTTAAATTCGTTAAAAAACATAAAATAAAGTTCATATGCCTTTTTTACTTATTTATTTAAATATTAAAGACCTTCGGAATAGGAATAAACGAGATATTTTAAATGGTTACGTACTAAAAGTTTGCTCTTTTTTATCTAGTCTTTTATTAACTTTAAATTAAATTCTAAATACAACTTCAAGCTTGAAAATTTCAACCACGCTCTACATAAAATCAATCCAAAATGCAAAATTATTGTTTTTGCAGCCAGTGGCCAAATAAATCAAGTGTAAATTACACTAAATCAAATGTTTTTTTCATGGCCCCGCAGGTGATTTTATGTTCATCTTTGTTTATTTTAGCCATATAACAAAACCCCACAAAATTTTTAAAATAAATGGGGTTACTAGAACGAACAATCGTACTGTTTACTTAACCTATTTTTCGTTTGTTAGATATTAAAGCAACGAATTGTATATTTACGAAAAACGTACAAAATGACGTAGTTTATATGTTAAAGCTATGTACACTAAAGCAATTGGGCAAATCATATCTATTAACTGGACTTACTTTTCGCTAAGTTGGCCAAAAAAAAAGGCGAAAATATAAGACTTTAAATTGTGTAGAAATTTTATTAAACTAAGTCCTTTATTTCATAAATAAAGCACTTTTAGCTGGAAATAATAAATAAACACTTTCTCTTTAAAAAATATAATTATTTAAAATAATTAATAATAGAAAACATAAGAAGTAAAACCTTTTAGTCTTAAGTCAACGACATAATGAAGTAATAAATTTTTTTTCTTCTTTTACGAACTTATAGTATTTTTTTAATTCCCCAAATCGAATACCGTTTTAATCTAATCAGGATGGTTTCAAATTTTAAGAGCAATTAGTAAAATGCTCTTGTATTAAGAATACAAGTATTAAGAATTAAGATTAAAACGGTATTCGATTTGGGGAATTAAAAAAATACTATAAGTTCGTAAAAGAAGAAAAAAAATATACAAAAGATTATTTTTTAATTCTTGTTCCAATCTTGAAAATAAAATACAATTTAATTAGAGATGTGATTTATTTCATTGACCTCTCAGTAATGGAAGTGGACACTGCGGCTGCCCAGCGGCTGTTCCTCTCGTGCATTGCTCCTGATCCTGCTGCCGTCCCTTCGGTACAGGACTCCAAACTGGGCCAACTGGTGCGAGTTGACCCCGGAGACCTGGGAGTCGATCAGCCAGGTGGTGGGCAGCTTCACCTCCCCGTTGTCGTAGGTGCCGCTGTAGGTGTAGTGACCCTCGCCGAATGGCAGAAGTAGAGACCCCAAGTCGAAGGGCGGCAGTTCAATCGAAGATCCTGGCCGCAGGATCCACTTCAGGTGATCGGCGATCGGCTTGAGTTGTTCGTTTTTGACTTGAGTCAGTGAGAACAGGTGGGATACAGTCAGGTACTCCACGGTGCCTCCTTTCTTGGAACACCGATGAAGTGCCTGCATCTCCAGGCAGAACTTCTGCTTGCCTATGGAATGCTCGGATTGCAGGATGCCCCACTTGAATATCGCCTCCACAAAGTGGTAGCTCCCACCCAACTCAGCTCCACTGATGTGGGGCAAAAGATCGGGAGCAGTGCATATCCGCAGGATCACCGTAGTTCCATTATTTTCGAGGACCGTCGCCATCGGAAGATCCTCGTAGTGAGTCCACCTCAAAGGAAGCTTCAGCTGCCTCCTGATAACCCCGTTCTCCGCAATGTTGATGGGTGAGGGTTGGCGATCCAGCCTCGACTTGAGCCTCTTGTTGGCCAACGATCGGGCCACGTCCTGGAAGATAGTTCTCCCCGACTGAACATTCAGGATAAAGGCCACGGCCATCGTGCAGCTGACCAGCATCATAATCATCCGTGAGTCCTCAGCCAAATCCATTAACAGGCCGAAAAAGCTCAGGAACTTTAGCCAGACGTAGTCAATCATTGGAATCGGCATTTGAACAGATACTAAATGGTAGTTATTAGTTAATTGGAAATGCCAATCAAGGAATGTAAACTTTAAATGTGGGAACAGGCTGTAATCCATTATGTTTAGATAGTGTTTACCAGCAATAGCTAAAATTAATCCATTGAATTCGGACAGAGTAAATGTTATCAACATTGAAGTATCACTATTTGTGAAAAGAAAACGCACGATGATATGATGATGATCGAAAATTTAAAAGCTCAAGGTAAAAAATGGAAATTTTTTTATTCTCACTCAATGCATTTTGCAATAATGGTATTTTAATTTAAATTTATTTTATACAGCACCAATCAAGCTTATGATTGTTTATTTTTGTCAGACAAAATAATTACTTTTGTAATGCATTAGGCATTAAATAAGAAAATAATTATGTTTTTGGGGTAAAAGTCTTGTAATACATATATCAAAACTCTAAGTAAATATGGGTAATTCCTGCGTTAAGCAAAGTCAACTGCAGACAAGTTATAACAAATACAAAAGCTTTTTAATTAAAACTGCCTCAATTATGTCATTGATAAATATTGCCTAGACCAGTAACTTAACTCAGCCTCCTTCGTTTAAACTGCCGCAGGATCCAAGAAGCGACCTGTCTGCACTAGAAGTGCTCCATTGACGGATGGCCAGCAAAGGGATCAACGCCAGTGCTTAGTTTACCCTTTCAATTAGACGGCTCATTGCTCGGCCCAGTAATCAACTAATTACCCAACAAACTGGAATCTCGCCAGTGCCCGTCACTTTGAGAAATGAATATTGGGCATAAGCATAATATAATCAAGACTTGGAGTGCAAGTGGAAGGCGAGTCAGGTGCAGTGCTGCGATATTGGCTAAGAGGCCCGAGAGGCTGGCAAATGATGGCCGGCCACTCGAAGTGGGTCGAATTATTAATTTGCAGCTGGGCCACAAAACAGGGGATAGGTCAGTTACACATCTGACGGGCCCACTTTACGGCTATGCTATGTGCGTCCGAAGTTTTGTTGCTCCGAAGTGAGCCATTCAGGGCACATGAAATTGTGACCCCCACAGGCCATGAATGCGGGATCCTTTTGTTGGGGCCACATTGGATGCACTGGAAGCGCTGAGCCATAAACCAGATAGGCCCAGGACGAGGACAGGGGACAACAAGGATGTCGGTTTATGTGCCAGGCTTTCTGCCAGGACACACACACACAGGAACACAGGAGCACAGGAGCTCTGGATCACAGGCCGGGCAACCCGAATAAATACCTCGCAAACACAGGACTCTTGGGTGGCATGGTGGCAAGGTGGCGGTGGGGCGATGGGGCATCCTGCATCCTGACTGCCAAAGTTCTCGGCGCGTGCTTCATAAAATAGTCATAATGCATGTTTTTATGAAATATGAAGTGGCCAAAAAGTTGCTGCCCAGGCAAAACCCAGCGAAACCCAAAATCTCGCCACCTCTGGCGTCTGCTGGACTATTTGGTGCATAAGCCAAAACCAAAATGTAAATATTTTGCCATGTAATTATTTGTATACAGGACTCGAATCCATCCCGCTCTCCGTTTTATGAGTGTGTGTGTGTGTGTGCTTATGCTGGGTCTTAAATGTATTAGTGGGGCCATTAAAAGTTGCCAAGTCGCCTGGGAGAGCAAACCGAAGAAGTGAAATTGCATTGGGATTTCGGTCTTGGCTTTGGCTTCCATAAAATAATCATTTATGCCAGCAGCATCGTTTCACCGGAAGGACTTCAGACTTTAAAAATGCCCGACAGGTAATGCAGCTATATATAAAGTGCCATGGGCTGATTTAAAACGATGAATACTTTCTGGAAAGTAATCAGGTTCTTTTGGTTCTCTTTACTATATTCAATATGCAATGTACCCTCCGTTTTAGTTCACAAGAAAGGGGTATTAAAATGTTAAATACCATTAGGTTCATCCTTAAATATTTTCATACTTCGACATTTTGCTATGCCCCATATAGCAGCTCCCCTAATACCGTCTAAAATGTCGTATTTTCGTTTGATGTGGCCATGGGGAAAGTTCTTCACAAAGAGGGCGGGATGCCGACCTTTTGCGATTGACAGGCTTATGGGTTTACGCTCAGCTGAAACGGTTTTACGGTGAGCTGAGGCTGTGGCTGTGGCTACTGTCAATATTAACTGCTGGCCAGTAATTAAATTGCGACCATGCGACCGGGCAGGCACACAAAAACGGTCGCAAATTATTGCCTCATGGTGCAGCTTTCCTTTACGACCCAAACCCAAACCCAAATGCTTGTCACCGGCACTCGAGGCGAAACTGGAGCCCGGAATTGCTGCTGTTCAGTTCGGTCTGGCGATAACTTTTGACATGGCAATACACAAATATCGCTGCAACGAGGTGAGTTGACATAAGTAGGAACATAATAACGAATTTATTGTGCCACTTATTTGCACTCTCCTGGGTAAATATATTGGGCAACTTTTATCGCTGCCGAAGTGAAACTTTTCCGGTTGAAAGCAGGAAGTTGCGAACTTACTTTCTTTTCTCTCTCAGCACTGCTCCAATAAAATTAGCAAATCAATGTGATATAGTGGAATTCTATGGGGGCCTCTGCCAGGTATTTTGACTTTTAAGTACAAAACAATCCAAACGAAAATTATCGAAGTTTCGATTTGATGGTATTTTCCTGGCTACTGAGGGAATATCCTTTGTTTCCAAATTGAAACCAGATCAGTTCAACTACTCTAAAACAAGCTAAGAAAGATTTACTAAGCTTCACAATTCAATAATAAAGAATAGTAATTTCTGGTTAAGCAGTACTATGTTATTCCCTAAAATAAGAAGTTCAGATAAAATACTTATTCCATTCTAGAAAAAATATTTTAATATAAACAGCTAAAATTCTTCTAATTTTAACAAACAATAGTTGTAAGTCTTTTTGAAGTAAAATATTTAAGTTTATATAATGAAATGTCAAATGTCAATAGTCACTTTTTATACCCTTGCAGAGGGTATTATAATTTCAGTCAAAAGTTTGCAACGCAGTGAAGGAGACATTTCCGACCCTATAAAGTATATATATTCTTGATCAGCATCACCAGGAGAGTCGATCTAGCCATGTCCGTCTGTCCGTCCGTCTGTCCGTCTGTCCGTCCGTTTCTACGCAAACTAGTCCCTCAGTTTTAAAGTTATCTGCTTGAAACTTTCCCAAAAGTTGTCTTTCTATTGCAGGTAGTATATAAGTCGGAACGAGCCGGATCGGGCCACTATATCATATAGCTGCCATATAACTGAACGATCGGAAATGCCATAACTTTGGTGTTTTTAAAGTTAGGAAGTTGGGATTTTCTATGGGTTTTATTTTTGGCCAATCAATCCGACCTACCAAATTTCATAAGGATCGGCCGACTATATCTTATAGCTGCCATATAACTGAACGATTGGAAATGACATAACTTTGGTGTTTTTAAAGTTAGGAAGTTGGGACTTTTTATGAGTATTAAGAATGCATCATATGAATAATTTTGGAGAATATAATTTATAGAATATTCTGCAAGGGTATATCAACTTCGGCTCCGCCCGAAGTTAGCTTTCCTTTCTTGTTATTTAATATATTAGTCAGTAAAAAATGAAAAAAAGATAAAACAGTACCTACAAATTTTATACTTATTCCACAAAATGTTCTTAAAAATCAAGTGGGTTGTTGTCTCTAAAATTAATTAATTTATAAGGATTGACTAAAAACCCGAGAACGTTTTCTAAGTTTCTCAGAATGTTTTCAAGTTTTGTTCAAAGTGTATCTTTTGGCCCATGGTTCTTGGTCTTTGATTAACGTTTTGTCTAATTTGGCCCCTAACGAAATTGGCCTTGCTCCGAGGCAGTCGGAGTAGCGAATGCTATCCAATTTCGGCAGCAAAGAGTTATTAATTCCGAATTCCGCCGGCCATTCGCCACCCGCGTCCACTCTCTCAATGAAATTGCTTGTTTACTTGGAATTATGCAAATTTTAGTGCAATCGCAGAAGTGATGAGGCCAAATGACAAATACGAAGGCACCTCCGCCTCCTCGACGACCCCGTGTCCTGGCTGTTTGGCCAGATGCATTCCATCTCTAAGCTCGACCCTGTAACTAAAATCCCCTTAAGTGCTTGCTTTGGTTGGAAATTGAAAAGAAATTATTATAACTTGTATTTGCATTTCGCTGGCTGGACTTCACCGGAGCTCTGCAAAAGGATGAGAATGGGATGGAATGGAACGGAATGGGTTCGACCGCCCCGGGCACAGTGGATGCAAAAAGTTTTCGGGTTTTTCGGGGTTTTCGGGCAACAAAAGTCAAGGCATCGGACCGAAACGGGAAATGTATGCAGTGTACGTGCAGTCGAGGGCGGAATTTATTCCCCTCTAGCCCGGTTGATAACTGCGATGGATCTGCGTCGTCCTTTCACAGGACTTGTTATTAAAAAACTTTCGCCGAGTGCGTCGCATGTTTGGTTCTACTTCTACTCGGTTATTTTCCATCTTATTTTCCTTGCTCGTCGGCGAAAGTTGAAGTTCAAAATTAAAAGGATTAGCACGGGGCGGGGTTATGGGGCTAAAAACAACTTTGTACTCTATTTAATGCTAGGGCTATTTTTTCAGCACGCAAATTTGGGCAGGAAGCAAAGTTTTTTGATTGTAAACTTTCGATGTGACTGCAGCGAATTTCTTTCGAAATGAAGAGGTTGTGCGAACTTATGGAGGACCCAACTATGCGCAGATCCAAGGGGGACGTTCCCCCCTCTCGCGGTATTAAAAAAGTATGCTACAAAAAATGTGTTCCCATCATCCCCCTACACAATCAAATCCTGGATCAGCCACTGCGACCTACCCTAGCAATTTTTTGCACCTTAAGTGCATCTGGGATTGTTCTGCCTGCTGCCAAATGAAATCTAATTCAATTTCTAATAATACCCCAAGGAGAGAGGGACATAACTTTGCCAGGACTTGCTTTTGTGTTGCTAAAAACTTTTTGCACCCTGCGCTTCACTACTCTCCATATGTGTGTGTTTTCATTCGGTTTTTGAAATTGAAAAGCAAAACTTGGCCTGCAGTTGAGCCAATGGAAACTGCATTTGTATACAATGCATTCGAGCTGTCCAAAGTTCAGGGTCCTTTTCAGAGTGTGTGTGTGTGTGAGGTAGGTGTGCAGCTGTGGGTGTGGGTGTGTGGGTGTTTGTCGCATCAAGCTGTCAACACTTTGCCTTTGACTCGAGCTCCGGGATCGAGCGCTTCCTTTACCGCTCCCCGACCTTTTGTTGTTGTTTATCGGAGCGCAAAAGTTTGCGATGGAAGCTGCAAAGTTTGAAGAACTTTTCCTCCTCCGCAAGCTGCAGCAGTAGCAAAAACTATTAAAAGTGTATCGACTCATTGGAGCTATGGCTATTTTTTAAGCCAAGCTTATCGAATTACACGTTCGACATGGGACTGAAAAGGCAGCTAAGTGATAACCGTGTTTATCCAACTTGAGCGTTTCATTTGTCTGTGCTTTGTGAGTTGTCACGGGGGTAAAAAGATAAAAAATAGCCCAGACATGCACTTAAGGGAAATAACTAGTGTTTTATAAATTTTGTTAAATTTTAGCTGAGTATGGAATATTCCTGTCCGTTTTTCCTAAGTTCTTTGGTCTTCGTCAATTCAAGGGAGGCTTACATTGACGTACACTGGCATGATACAGAATAAATTTTACAGAAAGATCAGCATTTAAAACAGCAGAATTTCCCATTTCTCGTAGGTACATGTTTCTAACACAGAAAAATATTTAAATTACATAATGATTAATTTGAAAATTTAACTTAACGATTAGTTTTAATCCATTAACGATCATAAAATTATTCCAAAAATAAATTTTAAAAAGAAAGACAAAATTTGATTATACCTGAAGTATTACTTCAAGGTCACAAGGAATTTATTTTTTTTGCTGTGCAGGAATGACTGCAAATCAATGACAAAATGGAGAGGTGCAAGTGCCGGGCATAAAGCATTTTGCATGCCAACTAACTGAGCCATCCTCCAGAAGGCAGTTATGCCAGGACACGGCTCCTGCAGTTTGTCGATGACTCCCAGACAACTGCCCTAAGGATGGGAGGACCGTTTGAAGGGGGAGCTGGCCAACGGGAGGAACTGGCCATGTCAATGGTCGCAAAGTGTCCCTGTCCCTGTCCCTGCTACGTGACTGACATTAAGTATTGTCAGGGCCCTTCCTCCCCCGTTCCGTTCCCATTTCTTTTTTCCATCTTTTCGCTAGCCACGTTTATTACTCTTGCAAAAATCATGCAAATGTCCTGGCCAAAGGATGCCAGGCCCAGCTTATGGTCGATTTCGAGCAAAGCAAAGTGTCCTCTAATGGTAATGGGTCCTAAATGCGCCTTTCAACCTTGCCAGCTGTTGGATCCTCGTATCCCTGAACGGTCCCCGTTCGGGAAGTGCCAGGGCGAAAATAATGTGTCAAAACATAAAAGGGGGTCCGAAGAGACACTCAATTTGAGTGCCAGCAGTGGTAACTGCCAAAGCTCAAAAGTAAAGTCTGAAAAGATTCGAAAGTGTCTGGTACAGTTTAAGTTTGCGAAAAATCTCAATTCATTTGGAAGCGATGGAGGGAAAATAAAGGATGTTAATAGGCTAATAGCGTAAAAATTCATCAGAAAAGAAAATAAAAAAGTAGATTCAATTGAAATTTTAACAATAATAAATATTTGAGTTATTAAAATCTGTTTAAGTATTGAAGAAATTTCGTATTAATGCGGTTTTCTTTAGCAATTCAGTTGGCCACTGAGAATGATTAAAAATCTTTTAGCCCCAAACTCATTGAAAATTTCTCGTTTGCAAAGTCGCCTCTCCTTGAATCTGCGCCAATCAATTCGCTATCTTGGCCTTTCACTCCCACATTACCATTTCCAATCCCAACACAATTTCATTTACATTTTATTCAGCAATTCTCTCATTTTTCCTAGTGCACTATTTTTTCCATAGCCAGACTCTGCGCGATTTTCAATGAGGAAAACAAATAATTTTCCTTCTTTCATTTGCAGCATTTGCTCTGGAGCTGATGCTTTGCCATTCGCTTTGCAATTGCCCTTGGCGGTGAAGTTGCACTGTGGAATTCAAGACCAATTTGGCTTTTACTTATTAATTATATTATTAGATACGACTCCGGTAACTTTGTCCCTCCTTTGGAAATTTAAAACACTTTATTTGTCTTCCTATCATTGTTAAAAATGTAAATATAGGAAAACATAATTCTTAGGGTATCGATGTTCATATAATTTTGGTCCAACTTTTGCATCCTTCCTCTACAATACTTGAACATAAATGAAACAAGCTTTTAAACACTCGTTAACCAATTTCAAGAAAAATGTCAACAGATAGCGGCACTTGCAATTATATTGGCGCGGCAAACAAAAAAAGCTGCGTCGGTAATGTATACCATATTTACCTGCGAACGCTGACGACATTGATCATAATTTAACTTTTCTAAAAACTTTTTAAAATAGTTGTTCGATTTGGAAAATTTTTGGCTGTTGAGAAATATTGATCCAATATTTAGCACACAAAAATATTTCTGTATCACGTCTCTACATCATTTTTCCGTTTTGTGTACTTTAGAAAGGTGGGGAACAACTTTTTTAAGTAAATTCGAGCTAGCTTCCATAATTTCCGATATATAGATTGGTGGTCATATAATCATAAATATATATACTATATTCGGAAACGCTTACTTTTACCTATTAACCATACTCTTAATACATTTTACTCTTTCAGCCACTTTCACCCTTTAATTTAAATGAGTTTAAAAAGCACCCCTTGGAAATGGTAGTGGGTTTTTGAGCAACCTTACCCCCCGTGGATCTGCACATGGCTTGACTTTCTAGTTTGTGAGCAACTAATTAATCGCGATTCGAACGGGAATTTCTTCCACTGTGCGATGGCTATGACATTCCTATCCACTGCGGTGGATCCACCGTGGAGTGCTTTTGCCGTGGACGCCAGCGCCATTCGCTTTCTCTGCTGGTGGCATTAATATGCAAAGTATGATATGCTGTTGAGCTGCGATTTGTTGCACTCGATTGGGCGAGCTTAAATTTACATGCAAATATTGGAACGCAAGCCACGTGCCACGCAGCGGGGCAAGAGTAAGGGTTAAGGACAACGGAGAGGACAAATATTTGCAGTTCATTAATGTTGTGCTAGCAAGTGTCATTGGAATTGGATTTGTCACTTCTAATCGCATTATTATTTGAGCATTGTCAGTGCTACTTGTGGCGCATTCCGTCTGCTGAGGCAGCTGAAACTTTCAGTTTACACTTGACTAGCCCGCATATATGCGGATTTTTTACACTCAGCAAAGGGAGACTATTGTTAAGAACGTAAAAAGAATTATGTTTTCTTTTACTACAAAAAGTATTATTTTTTGTTTACTATGTTCGAATATTTTTTATTTATTGCTGAACTCAAAAACCACATTTAAACAACCCTAAATGCTAAAAAATCTCCGAAAAAATATTGCAATTGTAAATGTAAACATGATATACTTAAAATCAAAAAAGTTTAATAATTGTACGTTAAAGCCTTCTTTTTTTTGTGTATTTTGCCATAGAGTTGTTGGATTACGATTAAAGATCTATTAAAGATCTAAGATCACATGACTTCTCACTGCCATAAACTGAATTTTAAATTACGAAGGAATTGGTTTAAAAGGTTTTTCTCGTACCCCATTTAGCTTCCTTTAGTTAAAAGTGTATTTTTTCTTAACCAAGAAAACCCCGTTTCTGGGTGTGCAGCACTCGCATTGCATTTCAATTAGAGGGGCACGTGTGTCGCCCTCTTCCTGGCCCGCATTTGACATGACCCCGGCCAAGTAGTCACCTGGCTGTGGAGCGCGTGCCTGGCCAAGTTAAGCGGCACACGACCTGCGGGCAGTGCAACAATTGTTACCTGTTGCCGGGACACGTGTGCATTAATCCGCCCCGAGGCAGGAAGGCGGGAAAGGTGGTGAAAGGTGTGAAAGAGGTAACCCTCCCCCCGGCGACTTAATCCAAGGTGCGAAAATGCAAAGAACTCTGGAAATATGCTCGGCATCAATGGATGCCCATTCAAATGCCTGGCATATGCCGCTTAGTCAGGGATTTGCATGAGATAAAAAGCATTTCAATATGCCAGCTGAAAGTTATGCATTATATTGAAATATATCAGGAGGCATGCGAGGCATTCGTGCGGCTGGAATTGCACTGGCTTTAAGGAGTCGTGTGCAAGGAGGCGGCAAATAATCAGGTAGCTAGGACACACAGGATGCGCTTTGTTTCGGGGCAAACAGACGCACAGACTCACAGCCGCACAATTGGCCAGGACTTTGCTGCACTAAACTGGGCAAAGTCCGGTTAAGCCCCTGGGTCCTAATGTGTTCCTCATGGCCTATTGAACGGCCGGCTAATAGGATTGCCGAAACCAGGGATCCCGGCCGATTTCATGAATGGAGCGGGGCTGGTCGGGAGGAAGTCGTCTAATCTGTGAGCGCTCGCCTTACGCTTTTGTAGCTTACACTCGCATTTGCATTTGCATCTGAATGCAATTTTAATTATACAATGCCTCCGACAGGGTCCTGTATCAGCAACCTGTCTTTGTCCGTGTGCCGTGATTGTGTTTGTGTTGTGCATGGCTGCCCCGTTCGTTATCCTTATGTTTTATGCATGCGGCAACTGCGCGTTAACCGTTGCCGGTGCAGTTACCGGTTCTTAGAGACGGCAGTTTGCCCGCTCTTGTTATCCCGCTGACCTGCTTCCGCCTGTCCGGTGTCCGTTGTCCGGTGTCCAGTGTCCTGCGTCCTGCGTCCAGTGTTCTTTATCCTCTGTCCTCTGGCCCGATTGCCCTTGCAAATGCATGCAAATTTAAACAGTGATTTCTGGCCATTCAATTGACATACAATTTTCCACTCACTGCCGGGACCAGTAACCCAACCACCAGTGATGGGCAGTGCTATTCCAGGTTTTTGGCCCAGGAAATGTCTCTTCGTACCTTTTATCTGAGGATCTACATATGAATGGAAATTATGCTTAGCTTCCTATTAACTCATTTCCTTTCAGTCTTTGGTTTCTAAGCCATTTTGAACTATTAATGCAAATTCGAGGAAATTACCCCTCAGGCTTTAAAACACTTTTGTTAAATTTCGATTTTTAATACCACTTGCGGCTGTTATGTCACTTTTTTAAGTGTCATAATGGAAATTAACCGAGTGTTATTAAATTAAGCCTAATGATGCATTAATGTGTGCTTTATTTGACTTCCTATTCTTTAAAAGCTTTTGTATTCTTGCTTTTAATACAAGCGTAAAAGTGAAAGTTGTTTATTTAAATATAAATATTATATTAGCTCAATCAAACTCTTAACTGTCAAAGAGTTTTTTGCGCAAGCAGGTATATTAAAGTACTGAAACTGGGGTACTTTTCTAGAAAAAAGCCCAGCACTGCCGTTGCATATTCATATATCCTGAGAGAGAGCTGAGCTATAACTCCAAGCGGAATTGGAAGCGTTAATCAAACGCTAATGAAAGTAAATCCTCCTTCGAGCGCTCAATTTGTTAACCTGGGGCGGGGATTGAAGCGGGCAAATAGTATTATAAAAATACACAACGGTAAACTTCGCTAATTACATCAGGAGTAGAACGCAGTCGTTGTCGAGCAGTAGAGCGCAAAATAAATTGCCCCACCCACACACACACACACACACACACACACACACACACGCTCACACACTGGAAATATGTGGAAGGACTTAGCCAAGTGAGCTGGGGCAGGTGAGAGCCAGCTATAACTCGTTGGCGGGCACAAGGACATTGTGCACATGCGACGCAGGCAAGGACGTCGGACCGACAAGGACGCTCTGGGTGACGCGACTGTGACATTTTCCCCGCCCACTCTCTCCCACGAACTCCACAACCCAACCTCGCAAGCTTGCCAAGGAATCAAACGCTTAAAAATACACAGGTATTTAAAAAAGCCAGGCTGTTTCTTATTTCAGCACGTGTATTTTTAATGCGGTCTGGACGGCGAGGATTATTCATTGGAAAATGTCTGCTCCATATCAGCTATTCACTTAATGGGCACATTTCTGGGGCAAAAAAAGGAATGTGGAAAAAGTTTACTTTTCGTAAATAAAACGCAAGAGTTTTTCACAGATTCTCAAATTACAATTTCAATTTTAGATCAATATTTGTCTGGAATTTCTACAGAAAATACTGCATAATTTGGAATGCTAAGAAAGGCAAGAATAAGTAAAGAGAATGGAAGGCTAGAAATGGGAAACCATGATGAGTAGAAGTAAGGAAAGGAAGTTTTTTTTTGAGTTGCAATTGCCTTTGCCTGATTAATGATGGTTGCACTGGATCGAATGCTCTGGATGACTCTGGCATTGGTGTCAGCAGGAGCATGTGGCAGGACGTGGCATCATTGGTGTGTGCACTTAACCCACTGGCAGCGGCAAAAGTAAAAACTTTTCCGCTCCGCTCCAATTGCTTGCAGAACTTTAAATGCGTTTTTTCATCGGCTTTCCCTGCAAATTGTAAGTAAGCGAGCTCTGGTGGTGAAAAATATTTTTGGGGTAGTTCCAACTTCAGAAAATAGAGTTCCAACTTCAGAAAATATGCCTTCTTTTTTTGAGTGTATGCTGTATTTTTTTTTTTAAATATAAAGATTAAATTGTAGTTTATATAAGGTTTTTTAAATATTTTTTTCGATATAAACTTTAACCAAGTTTAACCAAAGGCCAAAAACTGTTTTGAAATCATCAAATTAAAATAAATAAGAAGTCAATATATTTTAAATAATATTAGACCTTTATTTACAACACCTTTGAATTCAACTATAAGGATTTCGGTTTTATTTATTCAATAAAAGAATTTTTGAAAGAAGAATTTTTTTTCAAACAATAATATGGGTGTAACCCTTGGTCAGGACACAACCAGATTCGACCCCAGACCAAGTCATTCTTACTTCCTGTTTTGGATGTTTCTTTCTCCTGCGAGAGAATTACTTTCCTAGTATTTTTCTTTGCCTGTTAATGCTGCGTAAGGATGTTGCCAGCCGAGTGGTTGCTGTTGCTCTGTATTCATTATTTATACGCAGGTCCTGGCAGTCAGAGGCTTTTTGCATTGTGTCTGAGCTAATAAAAACGCAGCAGCAGGAGCAGAAGCAGCAGCAGCAGCAAAGTTGTATTTTCTAGTTGAATTGAATGCCTGCGGTTAGCTGCAACGTCGTCTTCGGAACGCAGGAATTGCTCCTGGCCACCAGGATTCTTCCTAGTTCTGCTGAGTTTTCTCCACCCATTTTTTTGCCAGCAAAAAGTTTGTCCTCCGGTCAGCAGTGCGTTTTGACCACCACCATGTCTGCATCTTGTGCAGCCAATGAATTGAATTGTTGCTTGTTTTCTGTTTTTTGCCCTTTGCTTTTGTTTATGCAGGCAGAGCATAAATTTTCTAAGGTTTTAGTTTGCGGAAAATTAATTTTTTTTTTATCTTTCCCCTTCTGCTTTTGCTGTATTTGCTTTTATTATGTTTTATGTGCTGCACAGCCAGAAATGAACAGAACAGAGATGGCCAGGGGAAAATGGAAAGAGCGAAACAAAAGTTGACCACAAGTAAATTAAAGTTTTGTTTTGTTTGTCTGCTGGCTTAAATAGCCGGCAAAATGTTTTCGTTGTCAGCTCAATTGGCCCGGAACGAGTCAAAGGGAACCACAAATAAAAATCTGAAACTAAAAGTAGCAAGCTTAAATGAAATTTCACCAATAATATAAAATAAATAAATCAAAGTCAACCGAAATCTGGCCCACAAAAGTATGTCCGGGATCTTGAAACATTTGGACTTCCTTAATGTTATTGAGCTTCACTCATTAGTCTCTTTGCTTGAATTCAGAAGCTCTGTAATTAAATTGCAATTGTTCGCAAGCCCCTTTTTGTCGGGTTAATAAGCAATTATGAGCCATGAATTGGCAGTGGCAAACAAGCCTGACATGGCGCCCCTACGAGTGGCTCAAAACAAAGAAAATCCGCCGAAATGAACAGTTTAATTGGCTACGTCGGAATCCTGCACTCACCCACGTCGTGTTCTGTCACACTTTTTAACAGTTGTGTCCAAAATAAAAACGATATTTAAATGATAAAAGTTAAACTCAAGGAATAGTCATGAAGAGTTAATTTATTTTCAATATTTTTTGTATCAATTTTGAATGCTATTTGGGGACTTATAATTTTTTTTTTTTTTTTTTTTTTTTTTATAAAAGTAAAAAATTGCAGTATTAAAAAGTAAAAACATAGCCTTTAAAAGTCAACTTGCTGCCTCACGCCTGGCAGTGCGAGCAAGCGAGAGGCAAGACCCAGTCAAATGGGCTCGTTCACAATAATTGTACTTTTTTTTTTTCAGTTTGTTTAATTTAGCGAAAATAATAGAGACACCGGAGGGCGGTGTCTAAAATTAGATTGCGCGCAGATAAGAGATCACTCTGTGGTTGCTGATTAACACGAACGTCCGAAAAAATTGCATAAACTCAAAATAATATCAGGAGCTACACACGGATTTCGACCAGGCTAGTTGCCATTCGCAGCGAAAGTGGGGGACTTATAATTGGAATATTATAGAAAACTAAAACTATATTTTCTACAACTTTTCCTTTATTACTTTTAGAATCTGCATTTTGAGCAAAACCAGCGACTTCCCAGTAAAAATATAATTTACATACGCCCGCCACTAGTAGTTTGACCGCAGGTGTATGCATAAAGAGGCACTTACACACATGCAACTTAAAAAGCTGCGACAATTGTGAATGGCTTTTGTCGATGGGCCAGGTGCTACGGTTGCCAGGCAACAATCGCCGGTTGGTCCTGGGCAGGAGCCTAATCGGAAATGGCGATTTTCCGGTTCCGCCCTCCTCCGCCCCATCACCTCCGTTCTGGGGCATCGTTAACGGGGCACATTAGGTGCATATGTGCGAATTTTCTAATTAAAATTTTTTGGCAACTCATTTTCCGTTTCTGGAGCTGCAGTGAGCAGGTGCAAATCGCATAATGGTTTGGTTGAGGCGTTAAAGCGAGTGAAAAATCAGTAGTTAACACAAGTTTTTGAGTGCTCTGGGAAGTGAAATTAAAACTGTATTCCAATTGCAACATGGAGAGCAGTAAAAGACTGCGATAAAATATAATTGGAATCTGTTCTTTCTGGTAATAACATCATTCTTTTAATTACGCGGTATGCATTTAAGCTATGAGCAAGTTATAACGAGCAAATAAAATTAAAAATTTTTATAATACTGCTAAAATTAATTAAGGTAATCTGAAACGAGCAACTAGTTTCGGTTTTTGATGCTAATACAGTCTAAGTCAGTTCTGTGGTACTATGTATTCATAAGTACTTATAAGCGTGAAAAAATGTATAGGCAGTATTAAATAGTATAAAAACGTAAAATATCGGTTTATAATGAGCAGAATCAAAAGCCCAGTTAAAGGACATTAGCAAGCACCATGATGGCAGCTGCTTGGAAATATCTTCTATTACCATCTAAGGCATTAGAACAACGCTTAAATTAAGTGCTTTTTATATGCCATTGGGGACCGAGTACCCTCCCACAATCACATACATGCACTTGGAGGCCACCCTCCTCCGCAAAGTTTGCTCCATTAAGCAGATGCGTAGTTTCCTTAGGGTTAAGTGTTGGCACTGCCACGCCCCCTTCTTTCGCCTTCGACGCCCTTGCACCGGGTTTGGCCCAAAGCAAAAACGCTTTCGATCCGAGTGTGTAATTGGTTTTGTGGCCAGCACACAAAGGCAGTTTCGAAATTGCAGTAAAATAGGACCTCCGTTCTCCATGACATTCATTATGCATATGGGTGAGTGTTTGTTTATGCACATGTGTGTGATTGCAGGCACTCTTCAACACATGAGAACGTCTATTAGGCGCTCTAATTAATTGTTAATGAGTCATTTGGACGGATTATTAGTGTTGTAACGATTTGTAATGACGCCTAAAACACATCTCTCACTTGTGAATTATTAAATGCCACATTGCATAATCTCAATTGAATTATTTAGCCGAGCATCGAATCATCTGTTCGACTGATTACTCAAATATAATTTGCATATCTTGGATTTGAAGTTAATTAGTTTAATTATACGCTTAAAGACGTCCAACTCAAGTCTTAAATTCAAGGACAAAAGGTAAAGGTAAGTAATGTCTTTGAATAATGTTGATAATTACATTATCTATTTCAGAGAAAATATTGTGTAGCATACTTTTTTAGTACAACATTTTCTGGTGAAGCTTAAGACCCCAAATAATAAATAAATGCCCTTCAATTTTTCGTGGGATTTGGTTCTTATGTCTCTTAAAACTAATATTAGTCGCAATCATTATGTTTTAATTGGTAATTGTTCATGATTTTTAAATCATTCGATGATTTCAATTTGCTTATTTGCTTTTCTTGACTCTAATTACCTATGTTATTACTAACTAGGACTTTTACTAAACTTCATTTAAGCTTAGTTCTTAAAGGACATTTATTTTCCCTCCTTCTACTCGTTCTTTTCCTCAACTTTTTGTTTTGATTCTTATCTTACTGTCAACACTTGTGTGGCAAATTAAATTAAATCATAACTTCAATTACCAGAAAATTGACCACAAAAGCGGCCAACGGTCATTACTCTGCCCATCATGCCCTCTCCCTCGTCCCATATCGCTATCCCGCTCCCGCTGCCGCTCAATTCATTAACACTTCAAAGTTTTCTTGCCTCAATCCAAAGGGGAAGAGTGAGAAGGGGAGATATAGAGTAAAAGAGAGGGGGATAGCACGCAACAACACTCGAGGCGTTCGTTAATTTGTTAGACGAACAACAAGCTGCTGTCGCATCTAAGGTTTTCGCGGAGACCCTCCGCCTCGAACATTTCCTACAGAAAAATTTCACAGCCTCGGGCAAAAGGCAAACAATAAATAAGCGCAAAAGAGCAAGGGCTACTGTGCGAGCGAGAGAGCGAGATCGAGATATATATATAGAGCACCACAACCGGAAGAAACTATTGTTCCGGAAAAGTATGCCCAGCTAGTTACGGGGGAAAAAAAGCAAAAATGATTTCGCACAAACTTTTCTGTTTAGTCAATCATTTTAATTAAGTAATTTTTTTCGCCTACTTGTCGTAAAAGTTTTAATGGACGACCAGCGGGACGAGGGTGGTTGGTGGGGGGGGGGGCGTTGAGAAAAAACCCGCAACTGCATTTTGCGGTTAATTATAATGTTGGGCCTGATTACATTTGCCATGTCGGCGTCTACGACTCTCGGACTCTGGCTCCCTCGTTGGTGACTTTCAGTTAATTGCCGAGATTTCAAGTTAGTTAAATGTGGCCCAAGTTGTTTGCAAGCCGCCCTGTTTTGTTCCCAAGCCTAGTTCAGGTCATCAAAAGGCTATAAAAAAGTTGCTAGAAACTTTTATAAGCTGCTGATCAGACTTCGTAGCCACTTTTTCACCTTCCTAACTCTCTCCACTTTGTTGCACATTTCTGCCGACCGCGTAATTAATTAAGTTTAGTTCTTGCATCAAGCGAATTTAAGCGAAATCAATGAATCAGCTTGGTCGAGGCAAATCCGAGTTTTTCACTCACCACCGAGGAGAACTATCTTTGCCACGCCCACCGCCCCTAACTTCCGTCCGCCGATGTAGAGCAACTTTTTGCCCGCCCACACGAATCGAAGTTTAAGCCCCCAATCTCTCCCCCCCCACGAGGTGGATGCACCTTGCATTTTAAGTTCCGCCCGAACATCCCTCCATTCCTTTCAGCCCATCATCCATCCCACTAGTCCCGCAGCCATACGCTTGATTTCCTAACTAAGCACGCAAATGAAGCGTGTGCCCATCAAGGATGCGACTCTATCTCTTTGCGGTTGCACATGCCAGTTATACATATACAGGTGGGATGCGTATATATCCACCTGACCGACTACAAGGACCAGGAATCGTGGCACGTGGAGACAACCGTGGAGCAAGAGCTTGGAGACAGGAACATTCAGACAGACACAGATGGGGGAAAGTGAGCGAATGGAGCTCAAACCGTGTTTAATCGTTGAAATTATGCAATTTCCAGACAGTGGGCAAAGACTGAAACTGACTGAATGATTCAAGACTCGCAAATATACTTCTACTAAATTAAATAGGAATACGAAGGAAATAATTTTTTTAGTCGACATTTGACTATTTAAAAACTCAAAGCCATTTTATAGTTTTTCCACTTTTATTGACGATTCCCAAATAAATCTAGAATCGCATAACCATTGAAGTTCAAGAATGTTATAAGTAGTTTAATTAAAACCAATTTGAATTCAAAGTCAAATAATTTAGGGCTAAATCAAATTAATTATCAGAAAGGTTTAAAATTTTGTTTATATAAGCTTTCCAACTGGAAGCACTTCACAAATCACACAAAGTTTTCTCGATCTGAAGAGGTGGGCTTTATAAAGCTGTCATTTCATCCCGATTCGACCAATGTCAGCATTCAGGCCAAACGCACCTGACAATTTGGCAGCGCCAACTGTCGCCAAAGTTTATTAGAAGCGAAGCGACGCCTAAAGAATCGGGTATGTGGGCACACGGGTGTGGGTATGGAGAACGTGCTGGGGCAATTAGCAGGTCGCACATCTAGTTCTGACACCTTCAAGCCGTCGACTGAGGTGCCCTATATATATAGGCCAGGCCACACTCGCCAAAACTCAGTTGATGTGTGTGGCAGTCCAATCGACCGGCTAACAGGAATCGAGAGAGCCAAATGGCGGCCACCAAGTTTGACAGCTTCGAGAAGATATGGTCGGGCCCGAAAGACAAGGAGTACTACGGTCCGGATATGACACTAGGCGAAGTGGCCCTGATCATCTTGCGTCTCTACTCGGACAAGGTGATGCAGGTGTTCGATCCCACGGGGGAGGAGCTCACAGGCGGTCAGCTGTTGGACCAAAGTCGCCGTTTGGCCCACGCCTTCCAACGCCTGAAGTTGCAACGCGGCGATGTGGTCGGCATTTCGGCCAAGAACACCACCTATCTCACCGAAGTGGTCATCGCTGCCCTGTTGAATGGAACACCCATCAACCCACTGCATCCGGACTTTGACCCTGGTAAATAATCAAATTAATATCTATTGAAGTATAATGTTTTTTGTATAGACGAACTCCAATACAGAGATTCACTTGGCAAGCTCACTTGGAACCATCTTAAAAGAGAAACACTTCGTCATCACGTTATATACTTTGATTTAAACATTTACATAACATCACTCCCCAGAAACCACGGCGTATATGTACGAGATCACAAAGCCCAAGGTGATATTCTGCGATCTGGACAACTACCAGACCTTGAGCGCGGTCAAAAGCAGTCTCAAGTTCAAGACGGAGATCATCCTGCTCACTGGAACTCTGCCCGGAGTTCGCAACATTCAGGATCTGCTGGCAGATGGTTGCACTGGATACGACGAGAAAACCCTGTACGTAGATCTCCCCCCAGACGTTTGAATCAACCCTCTAAGCTAGTCCTGATCTTGCAGCTTTGCCTGCCCGCACTTGAGTGGCGACGACACGGCCTTCATCATCACCTCCTCGGGTGTAACCGGTTTGCCCAAGGGCGTAACCCGTTCCCATCGCAGTCTCCTGAACAGTGCCAAAATGTGAGTAGTTAGGCGTTTTCTTCTTTTGTTATAAGACCCCTAATGTATCGTGTACCAGCCCCCAGCTGTTCACCTCGGAGACAGTGTTGTTCTGCATCAGTCCACTCTACTGGATCAGCTGCATCTTCACCCTGCTCGCCTCGCTGGTCAATGGATGTCGCAGGATCATTACCAATCGTCCTTATAGTGTGAAATACTTTGCGGACCTGGTGGAGCGACACCAGGTGAGCTTTGTCCTCACTGTGCCCCACCACATGGCCCTGCTGGCCAAGAGTCCTGAGAGACAGGAGCTGGCAGCCAAGATGCAGTCCGTCCAGTCCTTCGTGTGCAGTGGCTCGAAGGTTCCTCTGGGAATCTGGCGGCAGTTGTACGAACTACTGGGTTCGGACAGGTTTGCCGTGCTCTACGGCCTCACCGAGCTCGGAGGAATCTCCAAGAATGTGGGAGGACCGCTGGGCAGTGAGGGCAAGCTGTTGCGGAATGTTCAGGTGCGATTGGTTGATGGACATGGTCAGTCCTTGGGTCCCAACCAGACGGGTCAGATCCTCGTGAGACTCAACCTTCGATGGGGCGGCTACTATCACAACCCACAGGATACCCAGGTGACCATTACGCCCGACGGGAAGTGGCTGCTCACCGGGGATCACGGGTACTTTGATGACGACGGATGCCTGCACTACCAGACCCGTGACACCGATGTCTTCAAGTACAACCACTTCCCCATTTATCCCAAGCAAATCGAGGACGTAATTCTCCATCTGCCAGGAATCCTCGAAGTGGCTGTATTTGGGGTTCCCGATGAGGTTTCCACCAATCTCACAGCATGTGCTGTGGTCCGGGATAAAAATGAGCTGGGTGAGCAGCTAACCGATGTGGATGTCAAGGCAATTGTGCAGCAACACCTGAGCGAAGCTTTCCACATCCGCGGTGGCGTGTTTTTTGTGGACGATCTGCCGAAGACGCAGAACAACAAGGTGCAGCGCAGGAGAATCTGGGCGGAGTTAATCGAGGCAACCACCCATCTGTGAGGTTATCTTCTCAATATAATAAACGTCAGCTGTTGTAGAGCTTTATAAAAGTAAACACCGTGAATCATCCGAAGAGTGGTCGAAGATTAAAAAGTTTCCATATCTGTCATGTCTGGTGGAGTGCTGGTTTTGATTAGCGGATCCAGAAGCGGGCCTGACATGCCAATGAGTAAATAAGCATCTATTTTAGTTGACACTGGCGTGCCCGACTAATTAACAGCTCCGCTTTGTTTCCCGTGGTCTGTGAGCCATATAAAACCCAAATGAGGCACAATAAAGCACTTATTCGTTCTCCAGTCGTTAGGAAGCACTATGAGTTGCGAGGTGCACTACGATGCCGCTTCGCGCACCTGGTTCGGACCGCGGGGCAAGGACTTCTACGGTCCGGAGATGACCCTGGGCGAGGTCATCATGCGCGTGCTGCAGATCAACGCTGACAAGGTGATGCAGCATTGCGATCCCACGGGCCAGGAGCTCACCGGCGGGCAGCTGGCTCAGCAGAGTGCCCGCATCGCGCAGAGCTTCAAGCGGTTGGGATTGCGGAGGGGCGATGTCGTCGGGATCTCGGCGAACAACTCCACCTACCTCACCAGCGTGGTCATCGCGGCCCTGCTCCGGGGCATCCCCATTAACCCACTGCATCCGGAATTTACGGAGGGTAAGACGATTGGTTGTTGGTAAAAAGTTTCGTGTGATTGGAAAACTCGGTTGACACGTTGCACATTTTTCATTCCATTACTCGTAGAGCCAACAAGTTTATTGAAAGAATAGGTGTCAGCATCAACTGCCGTGCTTTTCAAACCATGCCTGTTTTTTTTTTCTGTCTGTCTGTCTGGATCAACTAAGAGATCTTTTTGATACCATAAACACTAGACAATTCGATTCAGATTAGTTGTCTAATGTAATTCAAACTTACATATATCGATTTAAATGTTTGGCTATCAGAATATGGGTTTGCATTAAAAATAAGAAAAGGAAAGAAATGTCTTCTTGAACTATTTGCTAATTGCAAAATATTTAAAATATATTATACAATTCATTTTCAGAGACTGTCAAGTACATGTACGACATTACCGAACCGAAGGTAATCTTTTGCGATGTGGAAAACTATCATATAATAAAGTCGGTTAATGGGAGATTGATAAATCCCGCCAAGATTTATCTGGTTAATGGACAACTAGAAGGAGTGCTAGATATCAGCATGCTACTCAATGATGACGAATGCATCACAGCTGCTGCGTAAGTTTTTAATTTCTTCCTGATTAAATAAACCAATTTGTAATTATTTCCTACATTTTAGTTATGTGCCCTGTCCAAAGTTGCACGGAGATCACACGGCCTTTATTGTGTGCTCCTCGGGAACTACCGGAATGCCCAAGGGTGTAACACGATCCCATCGCAGTTTACTCTGCAATTGCAAAAAGTAAGTAGCGATAAGTAGCTATACTAAAAAACCAGAGCATTTTATTAAATTTATAAGATTTTAATCATATTGAATAGAGCTATCAAAAAAATTCGCTGCCAAATTTAGCACAGTTTTTTTTTTTATTTATTTCATAATAAAGGCAGTTTCTAGAAAGAATTGTGTAACCTTTTACAAAAGATTTTCGAGTAAAATATTCAATTTAATAATAATACTGTCGAATTACAGTCCGAACACCTACACCAGAGACAGCGTGCTGCTTTCGTTCAGTCCTCTCTACTGGATATCGGGAACCATAATCTTGCTGGCCTCCCTCCTCAACGGCTGTCGTCGCATCATCACCAATCGACCCTATAGTGTGGAGTACCTTCTCCAACTGGTGGCTAATCACGGGGTGACCTTCCTGTTCCTGGCCTCCCACCAGATTGCCCTGCTCTCCAAACATGACAGCGATCTGACGGAGCTGAAGGCTCAGCTTCAATCGATTCGGGTTCTGATTGGAGCTGGATCCAAGGTGTGTAAGGCGGTGTCCCGTCGAATGTACGAGCTGATTGGTAGCCATAGGTTCATCGTGGGTTACGGCCTGTCTGAAATGGGAGGTCTGAGCAAAAACGTGGGAGGGCCAGTGGGCTGCGAGGGCAAGGTCATGAGAAATGTGGAGCTGCGCGTACTGGACAAACTGAAAATGCCACTGGGCATTAACGAGGTGGGCATTGTCTATGCCCGTTTGCGATATAAGTGGGAGGGCTATTACCGAAATCCGGAGGCCACGAGGAGAGCCCTCAGCTCAGATGGCATGTGGTTCCGGACCGGGGACATTGGCTACCTCGACAGCGAGGGCTACCTGTACATCCAGACACGAGACACGGATGTCTTCAAGTTCAACAACTTCCAGATCTACCCCGAGCAGATCGAGGAGTTCATCCTGAGGTTGCCCGGGGTGAGTGAGGCCTGCGTCTTCGGGATTCCCGACGAGTCTTCCACCAATCTCACTGCCTGTGCCGTCGTCCGAACTCAAACCCTTGAAGGTGAACGGCTTACGGCAGACCAAATCCGGAACATAGTAGAACGGCACCTGAGCGGAGCATACCACATTCGAGGAGGAGTCTATTTTATCGACAGTCTGCCAAAAACCCCCAACGACAAGCTGCAGCGCAGAAAGGTCCTCAGCCTTGTCCAGCAACTCCAAATTGAAGCTCAATAAAAATTAGTACCCACAAAGTTATAAGTACTTCTCTTAATCAGCTGGTTTTTCAAAGATATTTAAATATCTTTTTGAAAAAAACTCTTAGGATTTGATAATATTATGCGCCATTTCTTCATGGTAAATTTTTTTTTATTAAAAAAAAAACGCTGGGCTTAGCCAAAACCAACTACAACTTAAAATATTATTTACATTACCCTCAACATCGATCCACTGTGCGTGCTTAGAGGCTGATGGCTAACTAATGCCGGGAACTCAATGAATTCTAATCGAGATTCAAATTGTAAAAGCCCTGTCTAAGGCCTTGCGAGGATGGGGTCGACTCTGGCAATGCCAATGACAAGCAATTTGTTATTTGTGGCACCCCTGCGGCTCCGACTCCAGTTGCCAGGGCGTAAAAACATCGACTCGGACAGATATTCTACATAAAATGAATTGAAAAATTAAAATTGCAATATGCATGGGGCATTGGGCATTGGGCAGTGGGCATTGGGCAATGGGAGATGTGCAAAACATACATATTTTATTGGTTTCTGTTTCTGTTTGGGGTTTTTAGGACTTTTAGGATCGAAGTCAGTCTGTACAAATTCGAAATTTGACAAATTCCGAAATGAAATGCTCGACAAAACACGATTCAATTTGCCTTTTTCCCCTCCGCAGTCGTAGAAACAGCGTAATGGCACCAGTTAGCGGGAGGAAGGAGACTAAGCCCAATAGCCACATGGTCCTGTCGGATCGGGTGGATTTGGCCTCCTGGTCCGGTCTCATTCGCATTCGGTGTCTGTGGCCGTCTGCATTCTGCAACTAATGCGGATTATCCCGGGGCTTTGCAAACTGCACCCAAGGTGTAAATTTGTGTGCCAGGGATTTGCATGACCAACGAATAAGTGAATGAATCAAGGCAAGAGTAAGTCGGTGAGTGAGTGAATGAATGGGTAAGTGAATGGATGCGCCGAAGGCGAGTAAGTTGCTTAACAATTTCCGCTTAGGGGATAAACTGAACGAGGTCAACATCCCTGTCTTCTAAGCCTCTTTCACTTCCTGCATTCAAAGGTTTCGTTTTCTTTCTCTTTTTAACAAATAAGACTCAGTTTGTTATGGCATAGTCCATTAAATGAATAAAAAAGCAAACAAAAATGGTTTAATTACTAATTTAACATAAACCGATTGTTATAAACATCATTTGTCAACAAAAATATTATTTAAAAAACACTTTCAAAACAATGAAATAAAATATTTAAAAAGTAAAAACATATTCTTTTGTAAAAGTGCTAAGTGGTTTTTAAATAGAAAGTTAATTTAGTGTTGTTAGTGAACAAATAACCAAAGCTTGCTTGCCGATGCAAGAATATTTCCCTTCTTGCCAGATTAAGAAATGTAAAGAAATAACATACTTAATCTGGCAATACATTTTTTAACAACTCTGACCACACGTTTGATTGAGAAATTCAATATGAAATTGAATTGTTTGCCTTCAGTGGCTCACTTTATAAAATTAAAATATCTAAGTCGCCAGAAGAACGCTCAAGTGTCCTAAGCCAAAAATGTGCGATAACTAAAAAGGCATTTTTATTTAACTAAATTGTATCTCTTAAATGCCTTTGTTAAAACTATGCTGTTATGCGATTGCAATTGGCCAGCAGGTAAACTTTATAAATATATATATAGTAATATTGTTTTCATTTTATTTGCTCTTTGCATTCGACAAATATTTTCAGGAAACAAAAGCAACAATTTATGCTTTAAATTTTCATCAAGGAAATGCGCAGCATATGGAATCATGTAAACAAGAGCAGTCATAAAACCAACAATAACTGTACCGGCGAGTACGGAAAGTGCAACAAGACCAGCACCGAGCCCACTCACCCCAACTGAATTCGGGATATATGGAAGTTTGTTCTGTTTCCACGTTGGCTTGTAATCAAACAAACATTTTCGGTTGCACCCGGGGTGGATCTGCAGAGGGCCAGGACGAAATTTAGAGGGCAGCGCGAGAACGGGATATCCCGCATATGTCCTGCGCCACTAAACATGTCCTGTGCCGCGATCACTCAACTCGCACATCTGCCGTGCGTTGATTTCGCCCTGCGGAGGGTTGAAATGTTTGGCCAGCTCACAGTGGTGGCAACTATTAAAGCCGCACAGCAGTTGGGCAAAGGGCCGTTACTTTCCATGCCACTCACAGCGCACCTGGACTAGGGGAGTTGGAAAATCTACAGGCACATGCCCTTATTCCTCGCAAATGAAATTTTGAACTTGTTTGTTATCATTTGTTTGAAGCTGTCTGACAAAAGTTATGAAAAGGAATTGCAGGCATTTTTTTTTTATTTACTGAAATGGATTTTGTGTTTTGACATAGAAATTCCCATATGCAAAATACGCATTAACTTAAGATATTTACTATGTATCTTTTTAATTTCAATATTAACATTTCCAAAATGGTTTAAATGACATAAAATACCAATTAGAGTACTAACATAAATAAATTTTCTTAAAATTTATTTTAATCTTAAAAAAAGACCAAATTGTTTATTAGTTACTCATTGTTTTGGATTATTAATAAATTGGAATGAATCATTAGTAAATATCTCATATATTAATATAAAAAAAATAATAAAAGTATAAAATATTATTTTTGGACTATTTTTTAAAAGTGATCTCAACTATGATTTAACAATATAAATATTTTTTTCTAATAAACTTATTTTTTCTTATGTTCCTTTAACATTTAAAAAGGTTAGGAATCCTTAATTTAATCTAATTTAATTTAAGCTCTTGTGTTTTCCAAACGGATCTACTTAAGAAGCCAGACATTGGATATGCAAATCGCATAGATTCTCGAGCATAGGGATACAAGCCTCCGAAAGGTCAAATATGCATTGCAGACCTCTCCCGTTTTCGTACATCTCTCAAAATTAAAGATGAGACCTGCTTTGTCATGGCCTAGTTTGAGATTCCCTCAAGGGCCGCAGCAGTTGCGCAGCATGAGACACGGGTAACACCAGCTACAGGAACCACAATAGGTGTGTTTGGGACATGGGTGGATGCATTGCAAATAGACTGCGGTAAGATAATATTTATCTGCTCTGGGGCCACATTCAAATCAACTTCAAGTCCATGCAATTTTTATGCCCCGCCCCCCCTGGGCAACCCGTCCACTCTCCGCCCACAAGTGGACCTACACGTGCATCTGACTTGTGGTCAGGCGGCAGGAGTCCCCGAAGAACGGCCCAAGTGTGCGGTGCGTGGTCCTGGCAATGGTCAGGGACATCCCGGCCGTGTTTGTCGGTTAATAAAATGTGTGTTTTTGTTGCCCTGCGGTTGCCTAGGACCTTGCCGCCATCCGCAGGACGACTGTGCATACATTTCCCGTCCCTTTATTGAGGTTTTTATGCGATTTCCCGGTGTCGACCTGCTGCGACTGATGCTTTTATCTGCTTAATGCGCTCGAGCGTGCCCAGGCTGCCAATGAGGCATAAATTCTTGATTTCACGCACTCTTGATTGATGGCAAAGCATGTGCGAAAATCCCCTCCCACACCGAGAAAAAAGGAATCCGAAATTGGTCATTAATATAACTTGTTAATACATAAGGGTTATAGAAATTATCCTTTTCTGGGATGTGAACAGCATTTCTAAAATTTTGTACCTTTTTTATAATTACAAAAAATTGCCAAATTTAAATAGAATTTATTAGTTTATTTATTTTCGGAAAGCCATTAAAATATTTTGAATATATTGGTGAAGAATTCTCTGTGTGCACAAGCGGAACCAGAAAAAGATGCTGGCTTAGAAGTTGAGGGCTTTGTAAGGCTCTTTAAAATCCCCAAAAAGGGAAGAAACACGCAATATTACAATCGGAATCGACGTAAAAGCTGCGGGCCCCAAAAGATAAACAGAAAATTTATCCTTACACAATAGAATCAAAATTCGTGTGTATTTTGTGGGTTGGTGTGACAAAAGTAGGCCTGATAAGATTTTGAATGGAAAAGGTGCATCTTAAACTAAGCAAGGCCCGCAAAATATTTCAAGCGCGTATACATCCGGAATTATATAAGCCAAGGAAAAACATTTGCAAAAACTTAAGGAAACTAAATCCGAATATTGAATGTCCTAATCTGAAATTAAATTTTACTGGAAATGTGTGTACATAAATTTTGTACCTACAAAAATTGATTTATAATTAAATATATATACAATAATTACATTAAGATATAGTTTTAAAAAAAGGTATAAATTCATCTGTTTAACTTCCCTTATATTATCGCTACCATTGAATACCTCTTTACTAATTTATGGGCTCAAACATTAATATATGCGTTATATTTTGTTAACGTTTCTCACTAGAGAGAGAATCAATGATTAACCGCTGTAGTGAAAATGTATTTAATCGAGAAATGGTACCAACAGAAGCAAAGTCTCTAACTCCTATGCTGATGATTCCTTGGCCGACCGACGTGAGGATCTGCAGCTGTTGTGCTGGCTTTAATTTCCTTGGGACAGGAAGCCCAACACCGGAAAACTTTCTTGGCCTGAATGGGAGTACACCGAGGGCAACAACAGAAGCGGTAGTTGGGAAAAAAGGACGCGTGTCCTTACGCCTGCCAGCCGTCTGTCTGGCCACGCTTCGCAGCGCCTACGCAGGATAAGGTCCTCGGGAAAAGGTGCCAGGATAGGGGTTGGGCCGGCCAAGTCCTTGGGGTGGGGTTAGGAAGAGGTCTTGGCACACGCCGCTGGCGTCTCAGTTGAGCGCCTCTTGGTCAGGGCCCACTGAATAATAGTTCACTTTTCATCGCAGATAAGGAAATATATAAATAAGCATTCACGAATGGCAGATCCACCCCTGCCCCTCCAAGCCCCTTTCTCATTTGCCTCTCTGCATCCAGTTTTCCCTCCCTCTGTAGAGCTCTGTATGGATTATAATTTCTGAAGACACGCAACCGAACGCCCACAAACGCCTACGTTTAAACCAAGCTCTACAGGGAAAGAAATTATAAATTCTAGACACAATTTTTAGTATATTCCTCATTGTTTTATTTAACCATCACGTTATTTATTAAGAAATGAAGAGCTGTATAAATAATTGCTTCGTTAGAATATAAGTAAAAGTTAAGAATTTAAATACAAAACTGAATTTAGTATTTATTCAAGGGAAGATAAAAGGTACTTTAAATAATTACCAAAATTATTTCCAATTACTATTCAGATACCTTCTTTTGAATCTATTTCTAAAGGGAAACCTCTAATGTTCTACTCCCTGTGTATCGCAAAGAATTCATCATTAAATTACTTCTGTTTGGGAAAAGATGAGGAAGGAGCCGCAGAGTAGAGTAGAAGATGGAAAAATCATTTATCCTGCCTTGGACCAAGGCTGTTGAAAAGAGCGAAATTTTCATAGAATATTCCTGCCATGTTTGTCATGCAATGCGAGGGAAAAACAAACGCCCCGCCTGCCAATTCCGAACGAAGCTTAGTTCATTTGCTGGCAGAAAAATAAGCTTGCCTTTGCTTTATTTAAGCAAATATTTGATATGCTCCAGAGCCCAGCGATGCAGCACAGAAACCGTTGAAAGCTTAAAGCATAAATCAATATTTGTCACAGCGAATGGGGAACTCATCACATCCACCGGGGTTTTTAATCGCACACAGGAATGTCGGGGGTCGGGGAAAATAAAAGCAGGGACTTGAAGCCGGCTGATAAGATAGGCCAGGTGAAGTTGGAGTTGGGCAAACAATCGGGGTCGTCTGATAAGATTATTAGCTCTCGAAGTCGAAACGGTTGAGAACTCCTCAAACAAGAATGAAAGAGCGATACGGTCTTATATTCAAATTAAACCCTATTTTCCGATTATATTTATTTGTGAACAGGCACGAATAAAGCAAACATATTTTTTTCATCGTGAGAAGGCAACACAGCGAAAAGAAATTGCATTTTTATTGCAGACTGCAAAAAAGAGTACAGGGAAACCAATTTTTTCCTTTTTAATCTATAATAACTTTCTGATTGCGATGATTCGCGGTAACGCGTATAATAAAAAAGCCACAAAAAATTTACTACTTTTATTCGTTTTTCACACAATAAAAATTACATTTTCATTACTAGTAACAGCATCAGTATCAAAGTATTGGACAAGGTCCATCTCAATTTACTGGAAAAAGCAGTTTTTTGTTGTTAATGGTTGTGTTAACTTTTGGGACCGTATGGATATTTATTGTAAAACTGTGAACTAGCTTTGCTTTTATTGCATTTAAGGAAAGGAATGTCCGTAGGCCAATCAGATATAAACAACAAAATTTAACTCTTGCCAGAAAATTGAAAAAATCTTTTTTATTTCGAAAGTGAATTTAATTAAACAGCTTTTTTCATTGAATTTATTGTTTAAGGACATGTAAATCTTTTAAGATGTTTCTGATCTTAGCACAAAATGAAGATTGTAGCAAAGTCTACCAATAGAAAACTGAACCATATAAAATATAACTCAGCTTGATTTTAGAAACAGAAGTTTAAAACTTATGTAAGATTCTAACATACAGTTATAATCGAATTTCGGATTTAATTTTTTTCTTATGCTTTAAGTAAAAGTAAAGTTTAAAAGAAAAGGTAAATGGATATAAATCTAAAGATTGAAATAACATCCCAGAACTATTTGCTTTATCCCAGCCATTAATAAGTCAACTTTTTCTGGTTTAAAATAGAGCGAGCTACATATTTGTAAATACTACTGAGATTACGATTTTTATCGGAAAGACTCTGTGTGCTAACTCGCCTTGTAAGGCAGTTCGGTACGGTTGGCTACTGCTGCACTTTTGTAGGTTTGGCAGCATCTAAATTACATGGCCCACTGGCTGGCTGGCCAGATCCCGGCTTACATCCGTTTCTGGCCATCTGGGCCCGGTCTGGTTGGACTTGCTCAGTGCTGCTGCAGCTACATTCAATTAATTTTACACGATGTAGCGAAAATCCAGCCCAGAAACATGAAAGAATATCCAGGGGGCGGTTGGTGGTACAACCAAACTAACGATAATTTTCCAACAGAAGAGCGCAAGGGGAAGTTTAAAGCAAAAACTACGTTGTAATAACATTTTAACGATATTAGCACGAAAAATGTGGCCCGGCATACAAAAGCGGAAAGTGGAAAGCTTAACGATGCTAAACGAGTGCAGTCTGTGCGTGTGTGTGTGTGTGTGTGTGTGTGTGCGACAGAGAGAGAGCCAGATGGAGTGAAAGAGAGGCCAAAGGATGCGACACTCACACACACACACACATACACACATGTAACGCGAAGGCTGTTAGCTTCGCTTTTGCGGCTGCCAAAGAAATCTGCAGCGCAAATTGTTCAAATATTTTGGCTTTGCCACTCACACAAACACATGCAGCCCCACCCCTTCAGCCCACTATCCCCCTATCCCTGTCTCTTTTCTTTTCGCTGGTGGACCGAACAACAATGGGTTAAAGTGAAGGTTGGGCGGCAAAGGGGTAAACATTGTTCAAATGCAGCGAGTTGTTACATAATCCTCGCTGCCTCCAAAAACATATGTTATTGCACAGACCCCCTTTTTTGACCCACCCACACCCGTAATCCCCCCTCCCCCCCTGTAGCAACCACATAATGGCAAAGTGAAAAGAGTTTTGCTTTCGGCGGCCTTCTTAAAGCGCCAACTCGCGAGCTGCCATCGTATTATATGCCACAGCATAAATTTATTTGTACACTTCAAAACTATATGTGTTAAAAGTGTGCTTTTTTAATAAAATATATAAGCAAGTTTTTAAGTTTGGTGAGATTTAATTCTCAAGACATAAAAAACAGCTCAATACGACTTCTTCCTAAGTATTAAACACTACAGATATTTTAAAAGCTATTAATGGCAACATTACGACACTGAATTGTAAAAGTCTTCTTTTACATTAAGCTTTAAATTTAAACAGACACAAAAATCTCGATTTTTGAAAACAAAATTAGACAAAGTGCTTTTTAATTTACAAATTAAAAAGGCTCAAATTTACTTTGAAGAACTGTTTTACATTTAAGATAAAGCCTTTCTTTTGAATTTTCATTACTTGTGGTCCTGCAAATTACCACTTGAGAATGACAAGCATTTGTCAGACTGTGGAACAAATTGAAACTTTCTTTTTTAATTTTAAAAATTGTTGTCAACCAATATTGTTAGTCACTTATTTCATTACAAGGAAGTACAAAGAATTTGTTGAGTGTTCAACGCCATTCCTCCTGCCCCACCGCCCCTTATCCTTTCACCATCGGGCTCACAACATCTCTTTCACCGTATAGCCATCTCATTTACTCATTCGGGATGCGTGCGCCCAAGTTTATGCAATGTTTTTCGCTTGTTTTGCGGCATTGTCAACAGTTTTATTTTCCTCCCGCCCATATCCTTCCACTTTTCGCGCTCTTTCTTTCGGCTTGTTAATATAAAGCAGGCGCCATCGCCGCATTGTTGTTTTTCCAGATAGGCCAAGCTCCGCTCTGTTGGTCCACACTTATAAATTGTGTGATTTCCCCCCAGCGCCAGTTTAAACAACAATGTGCGTCAAGTGAAGCATGTACATGAGTGCTTCGTCCTGAAAGTGTGAGCGTATGTGTGTTTGGGCGAGGCGTTAAAACAAAAGTCAACAAAGCCGCTCCTCCAGTGTCTTTGTGTGCGTGTAAGCTACTAAAATAGTAAATTATGAGAATGCATACACAAAGCCGGCCGCAGCAACTACAACAACGAGCAGGCTGCATCCACCGCTTAGGACCAACAGAAACGCGTTGCATACTTATGTGGGCGCCGAGTGCCTTTGAACTTTGCCCTCAGCATTGGCTATGACTTAATAAGCAGCCCACTCGAGAGCAAGGACATCCATGGATTACATAGTCTGCAAAGGGATCGGGATAAAGCACATAAACAAAGTACGGTCACGCCTGAGAATGGTAGCATGTGGGGCAAAAAGCTCTATTAGCACAGATTGTCTAAAAAAACTTAAAGTTAAATTATAACAATAAAGCTAAAGTGTAAGAAGATGATGGGAAACATATTTTAAAATTATTACTAACGGCTCTCTTAAATATTATAATTTACATTTTTCCGCCCGATCGTATAAAATGCCTACTAAGTTGTGTTTACAATAAAATAAATTCTATCTAATTTCAAACTTTAAGGTTCAAATGATCATAAAATATCGTTTAACCAATCAAATTGGTCTTTTATGAAAATTAATTAACATTTAAGATTTTCTTCTTGATACTCATATATGTAAGTCTGAGCATCTAATTATATTTTACACAAATTACTCTTTAGATATTTTCAATATAATAATATAATATAATATCCTCTTAATAAGACTAAAACAACTCAAATCACCTAATATTTTTTAGAATTTAATTATTGTAAGATAGTTTTAATTGCAATAAAAACATGTCATATAAGTCTTTTAATATCATAAAATCGATATTCACTAGTAATAACAAAAAGAGCTAGTAAATAAGTCCACAAAAAGAGAATTGTATATATCTAATTTTACAGGCTGCCTTCTTAACTCTCTCCCTTTTCACTGTCAAAGCAGCGGAATTACTTAATGCAGCTGTCGAATTGACTTGGCGCAGCTCTTTTACTTTTGTTTGTTTGTGCCAAGAGTTTGAAAAGCTTTGGGCCACGCTCTCAAAGCAGCCACAGCCACGGCAACGCAGAGCAGCAAGTGCAACAATGTCAATGCACTGTACTGCTGATAAGAAGTGCAGCTGGAAGTTTAGGGTTTCTGCTGGCGGTTCCGCAGCCACGAACATCTAACTCAAGGTAAACAAGCGGGCTCCCAGCGACTTGTTGCTGTCTTCTATCTCTATCTTTCTTTGGCTGTCGCGATTTCGCTGGGTGTCGTTAAATTATTTTCTTTACTGCTGCGGCATGCTTTTTATATTGCTTTCTGATGACACAGACGCGGCGATAAGGAAAGCAGCTCGGCGAAAAGCTGAGGCAGCGCGAACTGCAACTCGAGGCGCCTGCGGAGGCGTCGGGTTTCCGCTTCGATCCGAGCTATTGAATATTTTCCTTATTCCTTCTATTTGTCGATTCCCGCAGACTCGGCACTTCGGAAGGTGAATCTGGGACTGTCAGATACAGAAGTTAATCACTTGGCGATCTCCGCCTTTCTTACCCGCTGACACACGAAAACATCGCGGGTGACTCATGACAACAGAGAGTGGGGCTTATTGTTTTTCAGAGATATCTCTTTGAACTCATGCTGCAAATATGCCGCTGAAGCTTAGCTTGGTCTCTGATTGAATTTAAGCTTTGAACATTGCTATGCCTGAGTAAATGTATCTCTTGTTTAGAAGTAATGAGTATAGTGTCTATCAGAAAAGCCATTGCTGATTTCGGTTGGTCTAGTATGTCTCTTGTACCGCCAGAGCTTTGGGTATAGGAATTTAATGTACACAAGTAAAACAGTAGTTTTCTTGAGATCCCGTAAATTTTGTGGTTATCAGTCAGGTTATTGCATAGTTACAGTAGCACTGTTAAACATTCTTGCATCACCAAAACATTGAATTTGATATGTGGTGGTTTACTAATCTGCTTGGCCCAGAAAAATTTGGTGCCTATCACTATCGCCATCGATGAGTTACGATGGTTCTTTTGCCATTGCTGCACGTTATCTACTGAGTTTGGTGACTGTCTGTAGAGCCAGCGCTAAGTTACTTTTAAGTAGTGCTGAGATTACATTGATAGTTAAATGCCATTCAAGTGGGTTTTGGCAATTACTCATTAATAGCATAGAAAGAAACCTATACCAACCCCATTTGTCAAAATAAATCTATAGTTCTTTCGACACTGGCCTACTAAACAGTATCGCAATCTATCCATTGTGCCAGTTTGATAACATTCGGCTATGGGCAAACTGAGTTATGCATAGGTAAGGTTATGAACTCGGGTTTTCCCGCAGCGCTATGCCATTAGTTCGGTCTATAAATAGCTAACAAATGCATTTGCCCATAAATTTTCACCAATGCAGCATATCGAAAACGCTGGCCCAAGCGATAATGCTCGACTTAATTACACATGGGGGTAGGAATGTGACGGAGCGAGAGGGTAGAGGGTGCAGACAGCTGGCAGACGACGCGACTCACAGTGCCACAAATGCACTTAAGTTTTCTTCGCTCTGGGCTCTGCTTTTTCGGGGAGGAAGTCGTGGCATAAGGCACACATCACTGCCAGCGAAAAGAAATATCGAGGGGAGTGCTATGGTACAATATGCGATTGAGCAAGGAACGGTAGCCGAGTACCTTCTCGATATGCTGAACTCAGAATCTAGGACAATTATGCTACATAATATTTGTATTATAATGTATCTAGTTACAAAAAAAACTTTCTAATGTCTTTTATTTTTAAACTATTAAATGTATTTTAAAATTTTTTTATTTTGTATATATTTTTCATACTAAAGTGAAAACAATACAAACTTGTGGGGTTTATTTTAAGCCATTTCCAATGATATGAAACTAATATAAGTCAAGACTATATATGATTATTATTGTTTTACATCTTATAACTGAAACAATAATGTTTTATTTATAATGCAAAGAAAAATTATGAAGATTATAATAACTGAAAATTAATTCTTTGTTTTACTAGTCTTGAAAATAATGGATGCAATAACGTAATGATTAGCCAATCCTCCTAGAATAGGTATTATTTACCCTGTTTCGATTTTAACCGTACATCTGCTACAGGTAAATCACAGCAACTGCAACCCCTAGCGAATGCTCACTGTAGGGCAATTGCAGACTAGCTCGCGCCAAAGACTGGCAGCTGCTGCCAAGAATTCGGGGCTCAGTCTTGGGCCTAGTCTCAGAACCCAAATCTGAACCAGAATCCTTCGCAGACGCAGACTCATTCGCCGGCTCAGTCAGTGCTCATTCAAGTCTGGGGATAATTGCTGCCAAACGAAGTGACATTTCTCCCTGACAATCCTTTGTGCCGCTGCCTGGGATTTGGACTCATTCTTCACCGTCATCTGCAGTCGTAGTGTAGTTGTAGTTGTAGTTGTAGTTGCAGTCATACTTGTACTTACAGTTGTTGTTGCTGTCATGCCGTGCAAATTCAGCCAGCTCGACAAAACAGACTGAAAGACAGACACAATTTATGTTTGTCGAGCGGTGAAAGGAAATAAAACCACACTGAGGAAAGTGCGATCTAATTTCTTAGATTTTTGACCTTTAGAAATATTTTCCGAAAGAGATTTTTGAGATTTTTTTATTAAAGAAGTTATGATATCCATTAAAAACTTTCCCAAAAAACACTTAAAAATTAAATCTTTAAATATATGTAATTTGTTTGAAATTCATCGGTAATTTTATGATGGGCACAAAATACTAATTTAAAGAGCTTTGACGTCCTGAAGAACAATTTTTTATTATCAAAGTTTCAAAAAGGCTTCAATTACCAAACTATTAGGTATTTGGAAAATATTTTTTCTGTGCATTTTTGTGACAGCTGTGCCGGCTGAACTGAGTTGAGCTGAGCTGTGAGGCTCGTGCATTTCGTTAACGTGACAAAAATACATTGATTACATTTTTTAGCTGCACTCGACTCGGGATCTGCGTTCTGGGCCCTACGAACTGGGCGCACGTCCGCACACTTGGCACATTTGTCAGGGCTGCGCCGCCATGTAAACATCTTGCACGTAGGATCCGGGTCCTTGTGCATCCCGGTAACATGGTATACAAAGTACGGAGAACGGAGTCCTCGTGTCGCCCAGGGTCTTTGAACTGACAAATTACATTGACAACGAATGGGGGAAATTCCATTCGTGTGCACTCTGAACTCCTTTTGCCCCCAAAACTGTCTGTTTTTGTGAAGCTCCACACTGAAAAGTTTGGGGGTCAATGTCATGCCAATTCATATCAATAAAAAAGTTAAGCTAGCTGTCAACAAACATGTAAAATATATAAATGTCAAAAAAAAATTCAATTCAATTTTAGTTTTAAACTTGCTGAAAGCTTTTACAACTCACAGAATTATCAGCCTCATCGGAAATTCTAGTCAGCTACATTTTTATAGTGCATAAGAACATTAAAACGACATTTGTGATGTTACAGATTTGTTTTTTTTTCCAGGAATATCCGAATATGCAATAGACCGTTATAAGCATGTGCACATATGTTTATTTAAAGGTGTCAAAAATTGTGTGACAAATGTTCTTCTTTTCATATTTGTTTTTTATTTGCTTTGATTAAGTTAATTCATTAGTTAGGGATCCGAATTTCCGTATCAAGTTTATATGGGATATTGTATATTGTTTGTTTAAGTGCACATCGTTCATCAGTTGTTTTCGGTTTTAATTTGCTTACTTGGCTTTCTATCCACTCCACCCCTTCATCTATGCTCATCCCAACTGTTTTATCCACTTTCGCAATTTGGAAATTGCTTCAAATTGGCAACGGCAAATACAGCAAACACCTCGTGGGTTGCTCTTAATTATTTTTACCGCCGGTGGGCGATCTCTTAAGTCTTTAATAGTGTTTGCACCAAATGTTCAATTGCTTAATTGCTGTCGATTGCTCATAATTTCAGAGTTACAAAAGCGAATTTGTGCCATATTTCCGTTTAATGGGCCTTGATCGCTCATGAATGGGCGGTATTTACTGGGCCTTTAAAAGTTTTGGTTATCTTATCAGCCCCTTAGAAGTGGACAAACTATCGCAAGTTGACAAACAAATTTCGAAACGGAAATACCGAAGGGTTAAAATGGTTGAATTATGTTTTTAAAGATAGCACCCCTAAGATACCGCCAAAAAATTGCATCAAATCAGAGAGCTACAATAACAATAGGCCCAATCAAAAAAAAAAAAAAAATCTCAGGCAGCTGCGCATGCGTAGAAAATGAAAGAGAGGAGGAGAGATCGCACCTTTGAAAATGCTACCGAACAGCTGGCCAAAATGAGAGAGAGACCGGGTGATAAGAAATAGCAACAAAAACATAAACCACCACCAACTACTACAACAACGAATGCGACAAAGCGAACAATGCTCTCCATTATGCGAAGCGTGTGTACATTATGATTAAACAAACAGAGATGGGGAGAGAGTGGTAGGGAGAGAGTGAGGTGAAAGGGAGAAGGTGGTAGCCGGCGAGAGAGTAAAATACACCTCATATAAAAAGTAGCTAGTTATGATGGTGTTTCAAACTTTACGTCATTGTACATACCGTTTCTTTATTTTGAAATAAACTAACGTAAGAATCTTCTTTAAAGATAACTTTTAAAGAAGAAATATTTACTTTAAAATGTATATAATATATATTACATATTTATTTTAAACATTTATACTAGCAAAGTATTTCCTCCAAATCTAATGTGAGTTAATTTATGTTAATAATATTGAAATGCGTTTATTTGGCTATAAAATAGCCAAGCAGACAGCACAGCCTAACTTACTCACCCAGGTAATATGACTCCGACTCTCTGGCTCACTCGTTCTCCCTCCCTCGGAATCAGAAGTCTATAGCCTCCTCATTTCATTCGATTCCCAGCACTCGAAGAACGCAGACGCAACCGCTGCGATCGTCGCGAGTCATTTCTGTTCGTTATTCGTATTATTCGTTTTCGTATCGTTCGGGTTAGAGTGTTTATTAAGTATCGCCTTGTGTTTACCGTTGTGCAGTGTTAAACTATTTACGCTTTGTCTTGTGGGTGCACCACCCCCTACCACCCACTCTGTCAAGTCTGCGGTGACAAAAATAATCAAATGACACGTGCTTGAAATATAAATTTTACTATCTATCAGTGGCGAGCAAAACAACAATAACAGAAGCCAAACTTGGGATTACCTCGGCATTGTTTATAAAAGAAAACGGTAAGTTTTGGCCACCATAAACCGCATATGGAATGCCATTAAAACAGATAACTGTTTATTGTCCCCTTTGACCCCAATAAGCTTATCAATAAACACAAATATTTAATACGATTCCGCATACGCCCCTTGTAATTACATACGCTTTAATACACACACTATATGTTATTTATTTCCCGCCCATTTATTGAACTCATAACCCAGCTATGCGGCTGCTCTTCCTCATTCTCCACTATATTGTTTTTTATTTTCGAGGACTTTGCTAAGCTCCGTTTTATGACTCAGGACCGTCCCAGAGTCGTCAAACCGCACAATGATTTCTTTTTGCCATTCGTTGTTTTTTGTTTTTGGTGCGGGTTTTCTCTGAATGTTCTTTATAACGTAGATCCCCCGATGAGTCACCCATGAGCTTGGGGATACCGAGTAGATACATAACTGCGAGAAATATAATTGGGGGAGGCAGTGGGTAAAGGTGACTGATCAGGTTGATGGTGAATGAAATGAGCTTGGGGTGGTGGTGACTAAGCCTTGGCTTTGGATAACAATAATTGGGTTAGGTAAAGCAAACTGGGTGTGATAAGTTGTGCGCAGTGGGTATAGTCACTTATAAGGCGGCTGTGAATGAATTCCAACACATCCTACAGTTGACATCACAAAAACACTCTCAAGAATTCGTTATTAAAAGCATGGTCATTTAATAGGAATTTCATTTAATATTTAATTGTTTATTTTATTTGTCACTAATTTGTCATTAAATATATTCAAATTTATTTCTTTATAATTAGGCGGCATTTACAAAATAAAAAAAAAATTAAATAAATTAATCTCCCACAAAATAGGCTTTTTTAATACACTTCTCGAAAAAGTCCCCTTTAGTTTTTAAAATGTTCCATAAAAATCGCTATCTCTTGCGAGAAACAACTCATTTAAATTCGTTCGACTACCATTTTCATTTCTTGAAGCTAACTTTCAATTCTTAAGATTACCACTAGTCACGCTGGAATTAAAAAATGTTAGTCCGCCGATTTCAATCTCACCGCAATCAAGCATGACCAGATTTCCCTAATTCCAGTTTATCCAATCCTAATTGTTATAATCAAGGGAACACCGCATAATTGCATTGATCTAGTTCCAGTTTAAGAGCGTTCTGCGGTTTCGGTTCTGCGGCTGGGATGGCTCCATTAGAGTGCTAAACACTGGCCATTACACCGGTCATCAGGAGCGGTGTTATTAAGGCCCGCTCCCCCTGACTTGAGAGTCGAATGGAAACCAGTCCGGAGTCAGAGTCACTCACCTGTTGCCACTCAGAGATCGATATCATTGACAATTGGTGTCGACGGCCACAGCTACAGCAAATAACAACTGCGATATGCTGCTACCGTTAGATGGGAAATGCCAATGCAATGATGATTGTCTAATTGAATGGGATCAACGTTTAATTTGGCTTAGTTTATTGAATTTCCATTGAAGAACAATGATGTGAAATGTCAGAGAACGCGGCAATGGATAATACAGAAGCGATTCGATTGAAATCGTTATAACTTTTCCATTTCCCAACTCCTTTTGTTTGTGACGTGTCGGGTTGACATTTGCAACAATGGCAAATACTATTTAACCGTTTATGGCTAGTGGTGAGACTTGAATAATTGCGCGCTTTTAATCCAAAATCATTTCATCTCGTTCATCCATTTTTTTACATAATTAAATGATTGTTCAAAACTGATTTATTATTTAATTGTTTGCCACTCGAACGACAACAATTAATTATGCAATAACAAAAAGATGGGAAATAAATAAATAATAATTTCATTATAATCAATGCAACAGCTGCCAATGAGAAAAACAGGGTGGGTGAGGTAAACGAATCAGCAATTACAATTTATTACGCTTATTTTGCATTTATTCCATTTTAATTTGTCGTTTAAATGTCAAAACTATTAAAATAATTATGGTCGATGGCGGATTAATCAATGGTCGCCTTTTCCAATCGATTTTGATCGGGTAGGGTCTTAAATCTCGAATAATTAAGCCTGGTTACGAAAGAGGGAAATTTACCTACATGCCTTGCACATACCTACCTGTTTTCCAACTTTCCCCCATCGGCCTCGTGTTCAATTAGTTCGGCTGACCCCATTGAGCCAAGTTCAGTTAACACTTAACCACCCCACATATTAACTTAATTATGATGATTAACATTTGCAGTGTAATTTCTGTTTTTCGTTCACCGCTCTCAATTTCCCAATGCAATTTGCAATACATATTGATGGTCATTTCGACTTTTTAAGCTGACCAGAACTTAAATTTCTTATTTAACTTGCTTCCCTCTCTCATTCTCGCCTTTCTTTTGATTCATTTATTATGAAATGCTTTTGATAACGGACCATTATCATATCTTTAAAGCGATAATGCAAAGAGTTCCGTTGTTTGCTTAATTTTTTTGTTGTGAGTTTGAACTGCATAAATTATGCGCTCCCGCTCGTTTTTGATTTCCAAATTAATTGGCGGATTGTCACACACTTAAGGAATAAATTTAAAAAATTCTATTTAGCCCGAAACTCGTTTGTTGACAACTCTATTTGGCATTTGCATATGAATTTTGCCTACCTTTTGTGCTTAATTAGACGGCAAGCCAGCATTTAGATGATTGTCAAAGGCACAACGAACTCACACAACAATTTAATTTTCTCAACCACGACGATCCTTGGGCCGCATTAAATTTACATCAATTTTTACACTATTCAACACACCCAATTAAGCGCAATTTGTGGCCAGGGCATTCGTAATGAGGCGCACTCATCTCAGCTATTTCTCCTCGTGGAACCGGATTGTTAGCTAAACATTTTTTACATTTCGCCTTTGCCTACTAATGAGAGACGTCTATTTGAATTACTCATGGCTGGCCATAAATATCGATTAAGGGGCGGTTTTTCAATCAATTTAAGCGGTGTCTTGTGGGCGGGGTAGTGGTAATGAGGCGGACGCCCAACAAAAAAGCGCAGGGTCAAGGGCAGGGGGTGCGGGTCCCGTCCTGAAATTCTTCCTTGGCCGGCTTCGCTTACTAATCCAATTAGAATTACGCCGCCGGCTGGGAAGTCGCCTTTGTAGGTGTTCCTAATTAGATTTTCACTGGTCAGGCGGTTTCCCGTAAAATGAAATAAAATTAATATTTCGTCTACAAATCCAGACATTTTTCTTTCAAAAATAAAACCAAAAAGCTCAGATTTTCTTTCTGTTGTTAGAAAAATATTGTTCTCCCTTTGAGTGAAAATATTGTGGAAAATCATTCTACATCCTTGTTAAAACATAAATAAATTAATATAAAATTATACTAATATTATAATTATATCTAAGACATTTTCAAACAGTAAGAAATACAATTTTGTACAGACGATTTCTTCAGCATTCTAGCAGATTGGATCGTCTTTACTTACATATTTCTTTCCCAAAATGATCGTTGAGCTAATAAATGATTTAAACAAAAATTGTAGTCTCTAATCCCTCTAATATCATCTATGTTTTAGGAGAAGCGGTTTGTCCACTTTCTCTTTTTCATGTAAAGTCTTTCGCTTAGCTCTTAAATTGTATTTTATAATTTTAAAGAAGTTTTATAGCTATTCTTAAAAAATGTATTATGGCAAGTGTACTTTGTGTATTTACCAATACTAAACTTCATGTACTGATCAGCAAAGATAAACACCTGGTGGGAAACTTGGATAAATATAAGCGAGGACTCAAGCCATTGTCAGAGGGACATTTATATGTTACTTACAAAATTAAGCCGTATCAAGCAAATTTATTTATCAATTTACTGGGATTACATTTAAAAATATTACAAAAAATGTAATTAACAAGCCTATCAAAAGAGGAAAATAAACACTGCTGCGCGGACAACTTATTCACGTCTAGCGGTCATTAAACAGTCTGGTAACACTGTGTGTACAAACTAGAGATCATGATACAATAACATAAGGTAGTCTCGTCGGCAATTTTTGGTCCCCTACTATTCAAACAATGAGTGCGAGTGAAACGGGAACTTTTTAGTAAGTGCGAGCAGCGCGACAATAGAATGTGTGGATTAACCCTTAGATGGTTCAGGGGGGTTTTTTTGCCTTTATAATAAAAGGAGTTTAATTTTTTTTTATAATTTAATTTTTAATAATTTTGAATTTGAAATTAGGCGTTGTTTTTGTCTCTGAATACTGAGTCTTTTGTTAAGATTCTTAATTCTAAAATATATTCTAATCTTTTTTCTAAACATTTCGGTGCCTTTACAAATTTGACGCCATCGACGTGTTTGCGGCACACATTGCAAAATGTCATGTTGCTCAAGGGTTAATTTCGTAAAAAATTCGTCCGCAGACAACCTTTCCCTTCAAAAGCCGAACACGCACTGACCAAAACCCGAACGTTTAGACAGCCGACGAGACTACCTTATGTTATTGTATCATGCTAGAGATGAAGTTAGCTCGTGTTTCTCCCGTTCTCAATCGTGCCTAAAACAATTATTACCGTGCGTGACACGTGCGTGCGGTGTCGTGCCTAAAAATTCATGCTCATCTCTAGCACACAGCTGCGCGAACGAGTCATCAACCGAAATCGGCCGACTTAACTTTACTTTCCGGACCTTTTATTTTCGCATTGTTTTAAGTTCGCGGAGTGGATAAAAGGAAGCGCAAGAAGCGCTGGAGAATCGGTTAATCTTTTCCTGGCCGGCGAGTGTTTAACGGTGATCACAAATTTAAGTTGGAAAATGCGGCAGTGCGGCCGCCTTGAAGTGGAATTTATTGGATGGCCGTGCGACGACGTCATCGCAAGTCACAAATACACTCTCGCACACACTAATAAATAACCAGGTGTGCACAGAGAATTCAAAATCGTTGAAATTATTGTAAATTATGAAAGCAATTTATCAAGCGGAAACTGGAAATCGAAAGAGCTGGAAAAAGGGGGAATCAAAAGAAAGAAGACTAACAACGACGGAAGAGGGAGAGAGAGAACTCGCCAGATAAACGAAGCCTTGATCAACGAATACACAAAGAGAGCAAAAGAGAGAACGGGAAAGAGCAAATAATTATCTCAATTGTTGCTGGATATCTTCTGGGTTGTTTTAACCTTTGGCTGCCGCATTTCTGTGTAAGTACGCTAATTAATTTACAAATAAAATAGCAAAAACGCTTTAATTGCAAGCTCATACAAAAAATAAAAACGGTGCCCAAGGCAAAAGCAACAACAACAGCCAGCTAACAGCTCTTCGAAGGTTAACAGACGCATAACAGAGGGGGTTAAGTGGCAAGTTATTAACCCTAGAAGGACATACTTCTTCGATTTCAAGAGTTATTAAAAAACAGATTACATTTTTGTTACCACTTCAAAGCCAATAAACTAACTTAGATTTGCATATTTTGGTTGGTTATTTTTATGGATAATTTTGCAATAAGTGAGGCTCCATTCTAGGGTTAATCAATCGTATCTCGTGTAGTTTTTATCTGGGAAAGGACGCCCACAAATTCTTGATATTCATTCACTACATTCGCCAAAAAACTTTCCGTTATTAACCTATAATTATTGTTTTTGTTTTTTTTATTTGGCCTGCCATGCGTGCGACAAATATTAAAAAAGGCCTGAGAAAAAGATATATAGGAGATGCCGCCGACATATCCGCCGAGCGACAATCTAAAAATCTACCAAAATAAACACACACGAGCCAGCTGAATGGCCTCCCTCTGCCCACCACCCACTTTGGCGGTCACTTTTACGCCCATGACTATGTTTTGGTTCCATTTTCCATTTTTCAAAATATACCACACACACAAATAATTACTTTCCTATAATAATTTTGTGGATTTCGGCCTTAATTGTTTGTGTTTTCAGGCAACGTTTGCTTTCGTTCGTACGCAGAGAGAGATTTTTCTTTTAAAGCTAAATATCATTTTAAAAGCAATATAATTGTGTGTAGAAAAACTAAAATTTTCATATTTGTATCTTACTTAACCGTCGGCTCGATTACAATTTACTAGTTATAAAGTCTTAAAAAGAAGCGCTCAAATCCAACATTTTTCTAAACTTTTAAAACATGGTTAAGTAAAATAAAATGTAAACTTAAAGAAGTAAAAAACTCATTTTTAGGTGATAAATTACAATTTTGAACGTCAAAAGAGTAAACTCTTAAGAACATAATAAGTATTTTGGTATTTGGTAATAATAATCTTCATAGTGCCACTATGATAAAACTGATAAACAAAATAATTCCTTATTTTACTCTCAGTGCAGTTTTCCGTTTATTTATGCACTTCAACGTGTCTGCCGGTTATTTAGGATTCCCATATGCAAACAATCCGAATTACGGTTCGTCTGTCTACTTACCTGTTTGGCTGCATTTCGGATTTTCGAGTGATTGCTTACGATTTCATGTAATTGCGTGCGATTTTCTACGTACTCCCATGCACTTACAGTTTTAGTGTCCGCAGTTTTAAAGTGACCATGGGCTAATTACTTTACCCGATAAATGCTTGATGTTTGCCTTGTGGCTGTTGTTGCTTTAGCTGTAGCTACTCTTCATTGGGTAAACAAAAGATAGGCAACAATTGCTGGAGCAGGTGCTTGAAAATCTCGAGTTGCTTGCTAGTACATAGTATTGCTATGAAATAAATATGTGCAAACGTGACAATTGTTGCCCATGGCTCAATCGTTTACTCACCCACTCAAGCCCGCTTACTCATCCACAAACACACCCGCAATTTTCCATTTATTGAGCTGCAATTAAATGCTTTTTGTACTGTTTGAGAGGCACTGCAATAAGTGGTTTTCTCCTCCGCAGAGAGCAGAAATTGCCGGAAGAAAATGGACACCCGCGTCGAACTGGAGCTGGAGCCCGTTGGCAAGCAGAACGTGCTGCCGAAGGATCAGCCAGAGGATGAAAGGGAATCGGAGGAAAACCCGCTGGAGCTTGAACGGAAGAGCCTGCTCACGCCGGTAAAAATTAACCTTTCTGCCTCGGGAAGTCCCGCCGTCGAGGACCTGGAGGCCACGGCCAGGACGCCGCCGCCGATGAACCTGCAGCCGGGAACATCTCGCCAGCTCTTCAGGGACGCCGCCCTGGCCCACGGCGGTCAGGAGACCACATCCCTGCTGCAGCATGAACTGAACAACATAGCCGCCACTCAGACGCCCGCTTCGAAACTGAGGAGTGCCAGCTCCACGCTGGATGCCAGTGTTTCCCGGAACCCCTCCACTACCGGAGGCAAGCACGAGAAGAAGCTCGGCCACCGGAGAGTGGCCGAGGGAGGCGAGGTGACCTACAAGAAGATCCAGTCCAAGCAGATCATGGGCTCCATACAGTTGGGCATCCAGCACACGGTGGGCAGCTTGGCCAGCAAGCCCAAGAGGGATCTGCTGATGAACGACTTCTGGGAAATGGAAACAATAGAGTTTCCCCCGGATGGCTCCTCCATAACACCTGCCCATCACTACAGCGACTTCCGCTTTAAGGTCTACGCACCCATTGCTTTTCGCTACTTCCGCGACCTGTTCGGAATCGCACCAGACGACTTCCTCATGTCCATGTGTGCCTCTCCCCTGGTGGAGCTCTCAAACCCTGGAGCCTCTGGCTCCATATTCTACCTGACGACCGACGACGAGTTCATAATCAAGACGGTGCAGAAGAAGGAGTGCGAGTTCCTGCAGAAGCTGCTACCCGGCTATTACATGAACCTCTCGCAGAATCCCCGAACGCTGCTGCCTAAGTTCTTTGGTCTGTATTGCTTCCACTACAACTCAAAGAACGTGCGGTTGGTGGCCATGAACAACCTGCTGCCCTCGGATATCAAGATGCACTGCAAATACGACCTGAAGGGTTCGTCCTTCCGCCGGAAGGCCTCCAAGGCGGAGCGACAGAAGGCGAGTCCCACGTTTAAGGACCTCGACTTTGCCGAGCACCATCCGAACGGCATATTCCTCGAGACGGACAAGTACACTGCCCTGATGAACACAATCAAGCGAGACTGCATGGTGCTAGAGAGCTTCCAGATCATGGACTATTCGCTGCTGGTGGGCATCCACAATCTGGACCTGGCCGCCAAAGAGAAGCGCGAGGAGCGGATCCTTAATGCGCGAGCCAAGCTGCAGCGCAAGGAGAGTGCCGCCCAGGGACCCCCGTCCTTGAATCCGGATGACGATGCTCCGGAGGCAGATCAAAATCAGCTCCACGCGGTGGCCTCGTACGCCTCCATTCCGGGCACCTCGGCTGGAGCTGCTTTAAATCGCACTCGCAGTATGAATCGCCAGCGATTGGTGGCTCATTCCACGGCTCTGGAGTCCATTACAGCTGATATGGATGTGCCGCTGGAGGAGGACGAGGACGTGCCCGCTGGCGGCATACCGGCTCGGTCCGAAAACGATGAAAGGTTAATCCTTTACATAGGCATCATCGACATTTTGCAGTCGTACCGCCTGGAGAAGAAGCTGGAGCACACGTTCAAGAGCATCCTGTACAACGGTGACACGGTGTCCGTGTGCCGGCCCTCCTTCTACGCCAAGCGCTTTCAGGACGCCATGGGCAAACAGGTGTTTAAGAAGACGCCCACTTTTCCACTGAAACATTCCCCCTCCAAGCGCAAGACCTCGACCACCATGCTGCGTTCGCCCGCCTCGCGTCCTCCGCTGCTGAGCACCCCAACTGGTGGCCGCCAGCCGGTCCTGACGCTCTCGGGGATGTCGACACCGCCGCCGGCCTTCGATGACATCTCCGAGGAGGACATAACCGCCGCCTCCACCAACACGCTTCAGCAGCAGCAGCGGAGCGGCAGCCAGACGATCAACAACCAGGGCGAGATGGAGGTGGTCACCCGGGGAGGAAGCAACACGACGGGCGGCAGCGGGGAGCCGAGCAGCACCTATCACACCCAGTACTCCTACGACGGCTCTGGCCGGACGGGCAGTGCCCTGACCAGCGACTACAGCGACGACGAGTCCACGGGCACAGATCTGGGCGGATCCCGGTCGCCACAGCACCGCACTCACCGGCTGACCAAGACGAGTGTTCAGGTCACGACGGTGGGCTACGTGGAGCAAGATGATGCAACATCGGCGGGTGGAACAGATGTGGTGCACGCGGATGTCAACGGCAAGGCCACCTTGACGACCACCACCTTGATGACCACCACAAAGACGGCACACATCCAGGCGCCCAGCTACACGTCCACGCTCGTGCTCAACGATTTGCCGCGATGATTTTCTGAGCTGGATTTTGGGTATCAAGTTTTCCGAGTACGAGGGATTTATATAGCCCATGTGTATATGTGTCTGCAGGGTGTGAGCGACGTCAAAAAAAAAGAAATGGAATACTGAAAACGAGCTCGTTTATCTTGATTAAACACACAAAAACCAAAAGCGAATACGTATTCGATATTAAAATTTATGTGGCGCCCTTGCTAATTGACTGCCAACCAGACACACCCCCTCACACACACGCACACACACACACACACACATAAAGCTAGGGGCTTCCCCGTGCCTATTAAAATTGTAATTATTATTTTGCTTATTTTGGTTAAAATTTGGGTTTCAATGTGTGTGGCCTTAACTGAAGTTTGTTTTAATTTTTGAAATTATTGTGCACAAGAAACGAATAACTACTCAATCGAAATTGGGATAATGGTTGGAGAAAAGACGAAGTGTAAGCTCAATTATTGTCTATATGTATATGTTGCTGTATTATAAACTGCGTTTACGTATTCTAAGATGCTCATGTAAATAACGAAACGAGAATAAATATGTCGATATAAATTGGCAGGGTGTCCTTGGGGGGATTCGCAGGCGCTGACACTTATTGGAACTCTGCCTGCGGCTGACCATAAATCACTTAATGATTTTCAATGTTGCTATTAAGTGCCGTTAATTTTTATCGCCTTGCTGCATTGTTAAGCCTTTTTCAGCCAGCCAGCCAGCCAGCCAGCGTCAATTGTGCATTTATTTATTGTGCAACCGAAAGGATTTTGACCAGGACTGAGCCCGGGGTTCGCGAATTAAATGGAGGATGGCCTGGCAGAGCTCTCCATTAATTAGCCCGTGTCCTAGGGGCAGTGGTTTTAATTTGTGTACCCTGTAATTCGGGATTGCAATGGGGGTATAATGTGTGTGATATGGAGCTTTACAGCGGGATTTTCAAGTGCAATTAATGTTATTTAAATGGGGTACTTCAGCTTAACTACCATACGGAAAAAGACGTCAGTAGTAAGTTGGCTTAAATACAAGAGAGGAAAAAAGAGAAAGATATTGTTAACATAAACAATAAAGTGATTGCCATTTAGACGCTTTAATATTATTTACATAGTTACGACTAAAATTGTTTAAAACTGATTTAAATCATCAATGAATAAAATCAGAGACTATAGAAAAATCTGGTATTGGTATGAGAATCCCATATTCGATACAAAAATATTTATAAAACCAGACCGCTCGAAAAAATAATATTATTATAAAATGCGTTAGAAACATTAAAAATTGCATATTAAACTGTGAATGGGCCGCAAATATTTGTTGGTATTTATAGCCGTGCATTTTGTACTAATTGAATATAATTTTAATTAATTGCTTAATGAATTCAATAAATATGTGTGTGGCGAAGTGTGAGTGCTCATATGTGCGAAAGAAGTGGAATAAAAAATGTTTCGTCATTTATTTATTTCAATTTGTTTACTTGAAACCGGCACTTTGTCAATATTTGCTCTGCAGGCGAAAGACCAGTTGACCAAAAGCCATTTGGAGGCTAAAAAAGGGAGAGAGGTCAGAGTTCACTGGGCGTGCATAACGGCAAAGTAAACTTCCCCACTCATGCATAACGCAAATAGGTGCTAGCTGCCACCTACTCCCTACTTTCTAAATGGTATATTATGTAATTATGGCGAAAACAAAGTTTAATAAATATGTAAACTGCAAAGTGCAAAAACCACGCAAAATTAAACAAAATAAAACACGAGTTCGGTTTGCGATGTCACACGAAAATTGTTTTGCAGCATAATTAGTTTATTCCATTTGCATAATAGAGCCCCGAAAATGTTTTGTTCATGCAGTATGCCCCCCCGCCCCCCTCAAAATCATTTGCATTTTCAGTAACATCGGGCAGGTGGCCTCCCTTCTCCTCTTTGCCTGTAACTCAACAGATTTGGTCTGTAAAATCTGCATAAATGCCCACAATTTGGGGCATTCACATCAATTATTTAGAAATTATTGCACAGTAATGTATACTGGGCCATATGCCAAATGTCATTTTGATGGCCCATAACTTGAGCCCAAGTTGTGCGCTCCTTAAATTACAGCAACACGCAAATGTGAATTGGAAAGTCCTGTTTCGACAAGATCAGGGGGGGGGGGGGAGAGAGGGGGAATATATAAAAACACACATATACATTTCATTGATTAAAGTAATGATTTGTATCGGTGGGCGGAAATTTAATTTTATCGCAACGGATATTAAGCCAATGTTCAAGCATGTGTGTGCAGTGCCCCTCCCACTTTGCGTCCTTGTTTTGGGGCGGGTGAATGACCCATGAATAACCCGGGGAAATGTACGGGTATTGGCAATGAATCCAGTCCAGCCAAGCGGCAATTGCATTAAATTTAATGAATTTAAGCCTGTTAAACGAATGAGTCCAATTTATTTAAATGATGGACACTACTGATTGCCCGTCTCTGTTTCTCCATTCCAGGCATGTCCTTCCAGCGCAGCTACAGCAAGGTCTGGTGGGGCTCTGAGCAGTCGTCCTCCCTGACCAGTGGTGGTTTCTATTCGAGCTTCAACGGCACCAGCAGCACCAGCACCAGCACCAGCTCCAGTAATTTCACCCAGAGGCAGCCCACCTCCCTCGGCCCCCTGGGCAATCTGTCCTGCATCCAGGAGGTGGAGGACGAGCAGAACAGCTCCAAGCTATCCTGGCACAAGCACGATAGTCCCGGCAGTCTGCGCAGTCAGGTGAGCATTTCATTGGGGGCTATTCGATACGGAGTCCGAGTTGGGCATTACAATTCTGACCAGAAGTGGGGAACGTAATGAAGAAGATTCATAGCTCAAGACAGATGAAGATGGCTACTAATAGATTGTAACTTTAAATGAATTGAATTACACTTTACATAAAATTACATAAAGTAAATACACGGAAATTATAGCTTTAAATCTCTAGAAAATTTTATACTCTTATATATTTTAAATATATTAGCTAAACAAGCTATTAATGCGAATTCTTACTTAAATTCAACGAACATTTAACTTTAAAATAAAAATTTTACTTTGAGTTAGGGAGGTTATGGTATAAAACTTTTCTTATTTCGAGTGGTCAGACACTAATAGACTTGTTTTCCTCGGGTATTTGCAGGATTCGGGCTTTTCGGACAATGAGGAATCGCATCAGCTGCAAAATGCCCATCTGTTGTCCCCGCAATCCCCACAATCGGAGAAGCAGCAATCGCCCACGGGCACGCCCACATCCGTACATTCGGTGGCCACGCCCCCGACGGTGGTGCGCCGGGTGGGCAATTCCTCGTTCTACTCCCCGCTGATCAATGTTACGCGGCGCATTTCCTTCACCAGAGGCCAGATTACGCCCAAGGCGACGTCCGGAGATGAGGACGCAGTGGATGCGGAGTTGGAGGCCAGCCGAAGTCGCCTTTTCGAGCAGCTTGACAGCATGAAACTGGACGATGAGGCAGCCCCGGAGGAGGAGGACTCACCACCACGTCCGGCCATAAGACGCCGCCGGCGTCTGACGCGAAAAATCAAACCGGAACCGGAAGAGGCCTCGGCCAGTGAAGAGGAAGTGGCGACAGTACCACCGCCGCCGCCATACAATAACGAAACCGTTTACTTGGGCGAGGCGCCACCTCCGTATAACAACGAGACGGTGACCTTTGGAACCACCGAACAGGATGAAACCCTCCAGTTGCAACCTTCTCCCCTGAGAGTTAGGGCTTTGCGATTCACGGCTAGCACCAGTACGCCCAAAAGTGGCTCGAAGATAGCGAAGCGGGCGAAGAAGCACCCGGAACCCGTGGCCCATTGGATGACGGAGCAGCGTTGGGCCGGCGAACCGGAGGTGATGTGCACTCTGCAGCACAAGTCGATTGCCCAGGAGGCGTACAAGAACTACACGATCACCACCAGTGCAGTTTGCAAGCTGGTCAGGCAACTGCAGCAACAGGCATTGTCGCTCCAGGTGCACTTCGAGCGCAGCGAGCGGGTTCTCGGCGGACTGCAGGCCAGTTCTCTGCCGGAAGCCCTTGCCGGAGCCACCCAACTGCTGTCCCACCTGGACGACTTCACCTGCACGCTGGAGCGGCGGGGAATATTCTTCAACGATGCCAAGATCGAAAGGAGACGCTACGAGCAGCATTTGGAGCAAATCCGAACGGTGAGCAAGGACACCAGGTACTCGCTGGAGCGCCAGCACTACATCAATCTCGAGTCCCTGCTGGACGATGTGCAGCTGCTGAAGAGGCACACCCTGATCACCTTGCGGCTGATCTTCGAGCGCTTGGTTCGTGTTCTGGTGCTCAGCATCGAGCAGAGTCGCTGCGATCTCCTATTGCGGGCTAATATCAATATGGTAGCCACATTGATGAACATTGACTACGACGGATTTGCCTCCCTATCCGATGCCTTCGTCCAGAACGAGGCGGTTCGAACACTACTGGTCGTCGTGCTGGATCACAAACAGAGCTCGGTGAGGGCCTTGGCACTCCGGGCTTTGGCCACTCTGTGCTGTGCCCCGCAGGCGATCAACCAGCTGGGCAGCTGTGGAGGCATCGAGATTGTGAGGGACATCCTGCAGGTGGAGTCCGCCGGGGAGAGGGGAGCCATAGAGCGCAGGGAGGCCGTATCCCTTCTGGCCCAGATCACCGCCGCCTGGCATGGCCCTGAGCACCGGGTGCCCGGATTGAGGGCCTGCTCGGAGAGTCTGGTGGCCGGATTGGCCGCCCTCTTGCAGCCGGACTGCTGCACCCAGACCCTGCTCCTCTGCGCCGCCGCCCTCAACAACCTGAGCCGGATGGAGGCCACCTCGCACTACTCCATTATGTCCAACGAGGCCATCTTCCGACTGATCGACACCCTGGAACACCAGAGCTGCGGCACCAGTGTTTTTCTCTACGTAAGTATATGACATATGAAATTGCGGATATGGGTGGATGGTTAGAAATGTGCTTGACATAAATAAAAATTGGAAAATATACTATACCCAGAGGACAAGTGGGTATTATTTAATAAACTTTACCATACTTTTCTTTTATTTGTTTATTAAGTGACAAAAAGTTACAGCTACCCTGTTAAAAATATATATGTATACATTTTTCCACTTTAGTTCACTTTAATAAATTGAAATATAAAACACATTGTTGAGCCAAAAATAACCCACAGTACTTGATACTTTACATCTCATATATATTATTTTTTCTGTCTGAGATACATAGGCGAACCTGACCTTGGGTAGATTCCGCCCGGATCGATTTCCTCCAATTTTTTTGCCCAATTTTATTGAAAGCTTCTTGGGCGCTGGCTCGTAAAATTTATTTGTGCATTTGGAAAGCAATTTTTTCTCAATATTGGCCACGATTTTTCATTCCCCAATATACATACACATACACATCCAGACCACTTTGCGTTGCTTATTTTTTGCTCATCAACATTTCCCCCTCTGTTTTATTTCATCCGCACAGGAGCAGATCGTTGGGATGCTGCACAACATGTCGCTGAACAAGAAGTGCCACAGCCACTTGGCCAACGGCATCATCATAAATTTCATCACGTCCGTCTACCAAACGGAATTCTACAAGACCTACGGCTCACGTGCGGAGAGCGATGCCCAGCGCCGCAGCATCAAGACCATCCTGCACACACTTACGCGTCTGGCCAGCGATTCGCCCACCCTCGGAGCAGAGCTCCTGGAGCAGTGGCATCTGCCGGATCTGCTGCGTCAATCCCTGGCCCTCAAGCCCTCCAGTCCGCAGCAGCACTTGGACAGCAGTTATGGCGGCGACATATCCCAGTTGGCGCGACAACTGCTCGGCGTTCACCGGCAGGAACAGCAGCTGCTGGCCACGCCCACGCCGGGCGGATCCTTCTCCAGTGGTCACCAGACGCCCGAGGCCCAGACCCAGACCCAGACCCAGAGCAATTCCAGTGGAGTCTCCCTCGCCAGTTCCAGCAGCAAAACCAAGGCCAAATCGGCGTCGTCGTCGCTGCTCAAATTCAATTTAACACGTCAGGAGAGTTTCGTCTAGTTTTCACCACCTGAGGGGATGGGGTACCGGAAAGATGGGGGTGTGCCACATCCCCCAGAGCTACGCAGAGAAAAATATATTATATATAAGTTGAACCAGTCTAAGATTGTCATTTTGTCATTCCCCAACGCAATTTGTTTCATTTGAATAACCCTTTTAATGTACATCCAAAAGTCTATTAATATCCCATATTAATATGAAATTCTTTTTGGATTAACGATCAATTTCATTTTCCAGTAATAGTTATTATTATATTAATATATCCTCTAAGCTTAATCCAAGCAATAACGAGGAAAGCTAACTTATTAATTTGATTATAATTATTTTTCATTGATAAAGAACTAGGAATTTTTCTGATGAAGCGATAAATGCTTTGAGTACTTCAAAAAATGGTATTGCACAACAAATACTTTTGCGATTTGTTCTTGAGATATACACATGTTAAAATTTGTTGCTTTATCAGATGAAATTTCATTTGGATTCAGATTTTGATGACATTTTCGCTCTGTGTGGACACGTTCTCCGGCCGGACACAACCCGGAAACTCAGACGTGCGTCAAGTGTTATTACTTTGTCTAGAATGTTGCGTGACCCGTTTGGATTCGCTCTCCCTCTCGTTTCAACTGTATCCTTGCTGCTGGATGTAAACGAAGTAATTTTTATATTTCCACTCAGGCAAACAAAGCAAACGGAGAGGCGGAGCGAGGAGCCAAATAAATAGAAATACAATTTTTGTTTACCTATTTTTCCCGTTGCCGAGGCAACTTTTGGTGTTCTTGTGCTTATAACAAAAATGCTCTTAAAGTGCTTTTTCACTCGGCAACCAGATTTGTTTTATATTTTATTCAATGCAAATGCAACTTTTGACATTTTGCATTCTCATTGTAAATATTTCCCCCAACATATCCTAAAACTAACCCCATACGGCTGGCAATTTAAAAACCAAAAACTCGGAAAATTCCTTAGCAGTAGAAGAAAAGTCCTTTGTGCCAAATGAAATGAGAAAAGAAATTCAAACAATTTATTTGTTTTGTACTTAAAGCAATTGTATTGCATAACATTGTATTATATTATGTATTAATGTATTTACGCTTTCCACTAATGTTTGGAGCTATGCATAAGTTTATTATAAGATTATTAAATTGCAAATTGCTTACGTTGCAATTTTGTCGCTGAAATAAACCATTGATGTGTTTAAACTAAATATTGTGTTTACTTGGAAGTTTTGGAAGTAATTTTAAAGGTTTAAATGATATTGATATTTAAATTTATTTCTATTTTGAGACATATTGAACGAAGTTTTAGATGTGTGTTTACTTTTGAAGAATAGTAAATATTTGAGTTTGTAACATAACAGGGAGGCCATTAGTCAATAAAGTAGGAAGGCAAAACTTTAATCCAGGGAGACCAATTAACGAATTATCTTTAATTAAATCCTTGGATTTAATTGGATTCTTCTTCACAGCAACAAGATAATTGCTAAAATCATTATAAGTATTTAAATACTATTTTATTTATTTGTAGCTATTTTCCTAATTAATTACCAAAATTAAAAATAACCTATAAAGGGCATATGGTTTCTATTAGTGCATTTATTGACTATTTAACTATAACAGTATAACAAATGATAAATTAATAAATTACATGTTGTTGAAATCAACGAAATAATTATAAATATTTTCTGTGCATAAAAACCGGTAAAACTTCCCAGTAATGCCCCAAACGCTCATATAATACTACAATAACAAGGTATTACTCGAATATTCTGCAAGACTGTGATGTACTCAAAGATGTTATGTTTTCCTCCGACTAGCTTGGTCCATTGTATTCCTTTTGTGCACAGCATTAAATGTGTTTTGTAGTAGTAGAACAAGCTTACTTTGGTCGGACATACTTTTACTGTTATCCTTCGCATGCTTTTCCTCATCTCTCACATTTTCTTCTTCATCTGCCTGTCGACAAAATGAAAATATACAAAAGTAAATACCGCACTGATCACCATTTTGGCGTGCAAATCCACAGATACCCGCAGACACTGCCACTTGCACACTTTATCGAACATGGAAAATCGGGGCTTAGATTGTGTTAGTTGGAGAATGAGGGTGCATGTTGGGCAGTCGAGTGCCAAGAGGCTTTTATATATTTAATCTGGTATCCAATATTTTTTTTAACCAAACTGAACTAAATCAAGTGGTTAGACTAATTAGGGCCGAGTCAAAAGGAGAGTCAAATCGGGTGTAATGCATTTGATATTTTAATTACTACATCACTGGTTCCTTTTAATATATTATTAAATTAACAACATTTACCAGCTATAATTTGAATTATTTGTTTTAAAGACATAGTTGTATAATTTTATATGTTTCTACCTGATTTATTGATAATTGATTGAATTTGTGTCACGATAGGATATATGTTTAATGTTTTTTTTATTGCCCGAGTTAAACTATTAGGCTATATTTACGTATCAAAACTTATAAGAAAATATAAAAAGAAAAGTTTGTGTATTTAATCGTTACGAAATAGAAAGTTTTATCTGTGTCACACAACTGAATCTATTCGAAATGGACTTCTGATTTAAATAACGGCACTATTCGTAATGGGCAGCTGAAATGTATGCTATGCAATATTCGTTGGCCCGACTCGGATGTCAAAAAGCTTGCGAACTCCATATCCTGTTGAGCCCTGTCCCTTTATCCCCCCATCCACTGCGCTCTGTCGATATCCGAATCAGGCATAAACAAGTTCCTTAGAGTAGATTGAAGTTTTATAATGTTGGCATATTTTGCATGGCTGAGCCAGGAATGAGGCAAGATGCTATGCCATTCGTGGATGTTCGAGTATGTGTGCGGGTTCCCATTGAAGTGCGCCAAGTCAGGGGAATCTCGAGTCGTGGCATCGTGTACATGTGTGTTTGTGTGTGTGTTTGTCGGGTTTGTTTGCGGCATGCGGAATGCCCGGCTCTGATCCAAAGTGTTGCGGCATTTGATGCCTTCTCATATCTATGTGTGGCTGGTTGTTTATGTGTGCGAGCGTATTATGACAAGTATGGCTGACATTTGTGAAAGAAAAAAGGATCTCATCCAGAAATGCACACAAGACCTGTGTGAAGAAATGGCTAAGAACGAAATTTTTTGTGTGAATATATTTTGGACGATGGCAGTCCACTTTTATAGTCACTCGGTGAGATTTTTTAAGTCTTCAAAAACTAAAATTAGAATTAGCTGTACAAAAAATGTAAGTAAAAAATGTTTGTTTTATTTGAAAGTGCACAAATGTGACAAAATTTGAATTCATTACTTAAGTATTAAAGCCCTTTTAGAAATACATTAAATAATGAATTCTTAATCTTTAACATTTAATCGCCTAATTAAAAAATATAAAAAGCAAAAATTAATTAGCTTAAACTTGTCTCCAATAAATTAAGTTTAAATTTCGCACATAGTTGCTCTCCTTTTTATTTCTTTTTTTAAATGATGTATCTCGTTTCCCCACAGTACAAGTAGGATATGATAGTCCTGCTTCATGAGCCTCACGAGATCATCTCTGGTGTGTAGGAAATCGGGAACGACCCATTGACCTCGGCTCCAGTCCAACGCTCGTTTATCGAGCCCGGCTTATCTATGTGTGTATTTTGTAGGTGAGTAGTGGGGAGTGGAGTGTGGAGTGTGGGGTGTGAGAATATGTGGGTGGTGGTTGTGGCACAAGCACTGCTTTCATGATTTTTACGGCATTTGTTGCCGGTGCAGGAAGTGCCTTTAGTGATTTCCGCATGTGCCCGCCTCGGCCCTGTTTACACAGCGAGCATATTGCGGTTGACACATTTTGTGCGTTTATGTTTTTGAAATGTGTTCGCCTTTCCCTCTTTTCTTCTCCGTTTTCCTTTTCCCAGTGACTTTAAAGTGCCCAGGCACCAGCAGCAGCCATGCAGGAATAAAAATGCTTCAGACAAATGCCATGAAAAATGCATGGCCGGAGGAAAACCTGGGAAAAGGGAAAGACACGTGTGGAAAAGGACGGGAAGGCTGGCGTAGTGAAGCGTAAACAAACGATTTCTGACAAAAACTATGAGCTAAATTGTTTGCGGGCAGGCACTCCCTGAAAGTGGGGCGTCGTTGGAGTTGGCGAAGTGGGAACTATAGTTCTTGTGTCATAATTAGGGCCTTTGCACGTGCTCTGGGCGGCAACGCGGCGATAACAGTTGGCCGAAAACTTTCCTGACTACTATCAACAGCTAAAAGCGTTAAAAGTTGCCAGTTGGGCGAAAGTTGCACCTCCGAAGCGCCGCCGGTGCAACAATGATGGTGCAACAACGGCAATCAGAAAACTCCCTTCCAAGTCTCACAACAGTGGCAGCACGACGACTTCAAGTTACCCTGACAGTTTTCGGGTCGGTCTTTCAATTTAAATGACTTGACACTTTGGACTTGCGAGCAAAAGAATTTGTTAAGCATTTTTACATTTCCTGGAATATAAATGAACATAACTAAAGTCATTTTTGCTTTTGAAAAACATTGATTTATTTTTATCACTAACTTCAGATTGCAGTTTACAATTCCGCAATTTTGCAATAAAATATTTCTCTTGAACATTGTTTCGTTTTGGCTGGGTTCAGTTCATAGTACATTTTCATCCTTGACACAGATAAGGGTAATTTTTCTTAAAAAAAAACTTTAGTAAACATCATATTAATTTTTTTAGACAGCTTATAATATTTATTCGTATTATTTTTTTAGCTTAACAAATACGGTTAATGCACTTGCTTAGTTTTACTTAAATACGTTTGTGAGTAAGAAATACTTCAAGTGGAAAAAGGGGCCTTAACTTCACTGAAATGATGCTGAGTCAGAGGTGCATGCCCTATCTGGTAGATAATAAGGCCTGGGATAAGTTTTTACGGGCACTCCACTTACGGGCTGTAGTTACCATAGGCACTTACTCGAACATCCCCTCCTTGAACCCCCATGCTGAAGCCAAGGACATGCAGGATGTGAGAACTGCACTTAAACGCAACTCCTGCAATGTTTTCCTTACACTCTCTTCATTTTTTTTTGTGAACCAGCAGCTTATCAGACTTTTGCCGCCGGGCCATGCAAACAGCCATACACTCCTTCACTTAAACCAAAAAAACACCACGCACACATGTGAGCTTTTCTCGGGCTTCAGGGACTCCAGTGCAATTAGGATAAAGCGCGATGGGCGAGTTTGAGTGCTGGGCTTTGAGCTCCATTTTGATGTGGCCATAAACGAGTTGTCATTACTAATGCTGCCACGCCCACCGCCCATGCCATTGAGACGCCCCGTTACCCCCTTAACCCCCTACACCCCACCCACCTTGCAATAAACCAAAGCATTATTAACTGCCCGCAAAAAGCGGAGAATGGATTGCGTATACGCAGCGTGTCCCACGAGTGAAAACTTTGCCGCAGGCTGGCAGTCCAAATCCTCCGGCATTATCATGCGATTATTAGCCAATATTTTATTTCGCACCATTTCTTACACCATTCCAGGGCACACACACACATAAGCATACACATTACTTTGGCTCCACTCGGGGCAGAGCCATAAATTTTTATTTGTTGCAGCAAAGGGTTGTAAAGCGTCGCCATTATGTTTGCTATTTTTTTTTTTTGGGTTCGACTCGTCCTGGATGTTTTTTTTGTGGATTTTCCCGCACAGACGTGCACAAGATGCGTCAAAAATCGGAGGGCGGAGATTTTGGGCTGGGCGTGGCAGCTGAATTTATGGCCACAAATTGATTGTAAGTGCATAACGAAAACTGGAGAATCTCCGACTGTTTCCGTTTGATTCCTGTTCGAGGGCTGTCCGAAATGCGAGTGCGGGTATTTCGCCGGCATTGTTTCAGCTAGCAGGGTGTGCTTGTTAAGGGCTGAGCACCCTTGGCTCGACCACAAAGACAATCAAAACTGTTGACCGCAATTCGCAGCAATTGGTTTTGCCATTCATTTTGTCAGTTTTTAGCTTTGCGGTTAAGTGACGACAGAGCGGGGGAGTTATGTTTGCCACAGTTTGGCAGAGATATGAAACAAGACAGGCAAACAGCTTCATTGTTGCTCAACTCTCTGTTTATTGTTGTCTTTTTCTGCTCTGCCCGGGTCTCGCTTCGAATTTTTCTAGCTTTTTTCTGCAGCAGCTCAGAAAATGCATATTGAAAATTGTGCAAACAAAACTGGGCAAAATGCAGTCAATTCTCTGTTGTGTTATGTTGTCTTCGGCCAGCTTGTCATTGGCAAACTGTGTCTGATGTTGCCTTTTGTTTTGCCACATCTGGCTGCAGTGGCTGCTTCAACATCTTCTCTTGCCAGTGTCCTGCTTCTAAAATTGACACATTGAGCGATGAGGTTTGGTTAATGTGGCAAAGGGGGAGAAGCCAGTCAAATAATTGCAAATACTAGCAAAAGATATTAAGTTTCCTGGCACGGAATTGCAGGCATCACAATATTTAGCTTAATTATTTGGGTCTGATGGAAATGTGCCCAGTAAGCACACAATACATAGTGTTCTAATTTCAATCAATATATTTAATTAATTTAGTTATATCTCTGATCTATAAGTGATATTTTTTGTAATCTTTTGAGTCTGTAAAAATAATTTATAAATTTCAAAATGATTCTTAAGTTAATTTTGTAATCAGTAAAGGTGTAAGCAATCGAATTGGTACTTAGTAAATAATGTTAGTATCGCATCATTGTGACCGTTTTAAGATCCAAAAATCATTTGATTGTCGCCAATTGTCACTCAGTTAGGACAAAGAGTGGTCCATTAACAGATAAGATCGAATGAACCCTCATTTCAAATTCTTTTTCCTGTGCCATCCAAAGTCGTATGGCATGAACTGCTCCCCCAGCTTTTCCTCGCCATTTGCACGACCATTAAATTGTATTTTATCTCAATTAGCGCAAATATTTTGCGGCTGCCATTGCCATTGCCAGTGTCAGTGTCAGAATTGGGGGTAAAGTCGTTAGCCCAGGGGGCAAAGTGCCAGTCAGGAAGCCTCTGTTGCTGCATTTGCATTGCTGCAGAGCAATTTTGACGCTGCTGACTTGTATTTGCCTGGCAAATGCTTTTTCTTTCGTTTACCCACACTGTTAGGACAAAATAAAATACCCAGAAGCGAATCCTTTTTGTGCAATTTCTATCACAAACATTTGGAGAGGCTTTTAGCGCAGCATGGACACAAAGAAAAAAAATCAATTGCAAACGCATTAAAAATTGTGCAAAATTAATGACATCATTAGCAGTTTTTGACCAGGGGACGATGGGCGGTGGGCGGTGGGTGGTCCAAGGCCAGTGGAGTTGTCATTTGTCAAATGCAAACGGCGCAGATCTCGGCCCTTGCTGATGGCAATTTGAGTGAGCGAACGGCCTGGCCAGAAATGAATGCATGTAATGAAGGCTAACAAAACATTAGAGCCGCACATAAGCACAAACACCCGGAGAGCTCGCAGCACGTAGGCCAATGTCCGAGTGGGGCCAAAAACCCGGACGGCCAAAAGCCCGGGTTCGAGTTCGAGTTCGAGCCGGGGTCCCGACAGCTGATGCTGATGCTGATGACGGACGTGACAGCTGAACAATGCCGGACCCCGCCGCGACCCCAGGAGTAGGCAACCGAAATGAATTCTTTATGTGAAAAGGTTTTCTTTTTTAAATAAATGAATTCGCCGAGCCCCGAAAATATCACACGGCAGCCGGAAAGTTAAAATTGTTCCATGTAACAAAAAGAATCAAATGGAAAACTTTTCCAGACCGTGTGTTTTAGATGTGCCTTATGAGGCCGAGTGCATTCGCTATCACCACGGGGATGGAATAAAAACATAGGGAAATACTAATTGATTGGATTTGCAGTGCAAATGTAATAACAATTAGAAAGGCATTCAATAAAACCTGTTTACATTTTTCACATTTTTCTACATTGGTTAGAATTGAAATAGAATATCATTTTAGACCATAAGGTATACAAATATTAAAACAGAAAAATGCTTACATCCAAAAGAGTTTAATTGATAAAATGAAAAAGGTATGTTGCTTTTAGTAAACTGAAAAACTTGTATGTATTCACTATATCTACATATATGGATAAAATAAGAATTAAAAATTACGGCATTGCATTTTTCCACACTTGATAAAGGCATGCGTTAAAATACCTTCAAAACACATACAATATAATCAAAACATTTCATTCAATCCATGGAAAAATTGCACGGACCAAATTCTCAGCCCAGATATTTCAGAGAAATGGTTACTAAATCAAACAAATGTGTGTTTTCCTAGAGCAGAAAGTGAGCCATGCCTAGTAATTAATTGTGTTATTGTTAGCTTAGGTCAATGGAATGATCGATGGGCTTAAAGATATAAACAAGGATTATAAATTTGAAGACTATGGAAACGAAAGGATTTTGTGGCTAAGGATAACCAGTTCAATGCAGCTCTTTATTTCAATAAAAATTCTATTAAATGTAGTGTATTAGTGAGTTTACCTATTGGAATTTCCATTTCATGTTTGTGTTAAAAGATTACCAAACTGAGAAAGTTACACAAAGCTCTGCCCCTCCGCCAATCCGCCCACTCGCTAACACTTTGTGTGTCTGTCTGAGCCCGAGAACTGGGCACAGGTGGTCAGCGGTGGCAAGCAAATGATGTCAGCCATTACAATGCAAGAGTCAAAAGTTGAATTTTAATCAAAAAAGCAAAAAAAAGGGAAAGTGGAGCGGGAAAAGCGGGAGAGGCTGCAGTCCACAGAGACACAAAGAAAGAGGCCACATGTTGTGTCTGTGAGTGTGGGATTGTGGGCCAGTGTGTGAGTGTGTGAGTGTGCGGCCAGCATGATTAATGAGACGGTGTTGAACGTTTGCTTGACATGACCCCAGACACACACACAAAGGCCGGTCGCACACAGATACTCACTCACACACGAGCAACCAGAACCAGCGAATATTCGCGTTAGTGTGCTGCACAAATTGAACTCGACTCGACTGCAGGCGACATCGCTCAATTTGTTAGCCTTGAGCTGGCTTCTCGGTTCAATTGTTCAATTTGTGAAAAATACGCTCGTAGCACAAGCGCTTAGCGATGTGACCTTGCCGGACCGCACTGAAATTGAAATCCAATACGCAGGAAAATAATAATATTTGCCTAACCTGAAAAGCCCCAAGCTGGTAAATAAACCCCCCTCCCCCCATCGGTATGAAATATCTGGTTACACACATTAAATTCCTAGACATGTGTTATCCCAGTTAAATTCACTTTAAACTATCAACTGGGAACGAGGCGGCGAACTCAGCTGAAATTTCTTTCTCTTTACGTATCAATTTTATAACCTTAGACCGAAAAGCGTACAAAATCATAAAATACAAATTGAAAGTGGAGCGGGAGAGGGGCGGGACGGGGCGGGGCGGGGCGGGTCGGGGAAGCGTCCTGAAAGGACGAGTAGTGAAATCGAAGTTCGATAATTTATTTTCCTGCTATTCCAAGCGATTTCTCTCATGCGGCGTAGTACATTTATTACTTATGCTAAGGAGCAGCAGCAGCAGCCCACTCACCCACAACTATATACGTACATATCCACATGGAGGGAAGTGTGTGTGGCATTGGCACGGGAACTGAAAGTTGCATGCCTCGGATTATATATGAGTGCGATTATTTTAAGTTACGTTGCTTAAATAGCAGCCGACGTATGAGGGAGCATCCTGCCGTTCCCATCCTGCCGCATCGATGCCTCGGAATCTGAGCAATGGCAACCTTGTCGGCATTTTATATTGAAAATATGTATATACACAAGGCATTGGGGCGTTACCTATAGTACGTACGTCAGCCTTAATTTGCTTGTGGACGCTGCTTCTGAAATAAAATCCATTTTCTTACTGCCTGCCAGATTTACCCTACGTTTCCCCCAAAAAATATTGATAAGTGTAGGGGAAATAGGAGCACGGAAAACCAGTTCTGTGATTATGTTTTTAAATTTTAGACGACGTACACTACTGGCCAAAATAATAAGTACATATGTAGGTATAGGTATCATTTCTTGAGACATTTCTTGAGACAAGTTATCGAATGCAGGGCTGCTAGTTGATTATATTTTGAAAGGTTATAGTGTTGTAAAATATTTAAATCAAAAATGAATATGGGGAACCCCATTTATCCAGTGCTAAGCCTAAATTTGTTCTGGATGGTCGTTTTTGGTCTGGTCAAAATAATAAGTACACTTCCATTATTCACAAATTTGAAAGGATTAAGTTTAGAATTGGACTACGGTATGTTGATTTTTAAGGATTTCTTGCATTTTAAGTATATTGTATATGTATATATATTGTAAAGAAAATATAGAAATCTCCAAAAAGAACAATGAAAATTGGTTACCATGTCCAAATTTAAATAATACATTATTTAATAAAAATGTAAGTCAATACAGTTAATTTTACAATCAATAACTTCCCCTCTATTTAAAACTTATAATCAAATTTTGAGCCTAATTTTTTAACCAACCATTTTTTTATAAATTTATATATATATTATACATTCTTAAGTTGGTTTTGACATTAATTTTTAAAATTGTATATATAAGTTTTTAATAATAATAAAAAAAATTAGAAGCAACAATTAATAAAGGCAAAAGAATAAGTTTAAGAAAGTAACCTTTTGCAACATAATTAAGAATTTATTTGGAATAATATATTTTGACAACACTTTTGTGAGAGATTTAATAGTTTTGTAAATTTTTTGATGTTCAGTTATTCAAAAGCTGCACCGAGCCAATTAAAATACATACATTTTCCCTGATTACCTCCCAATTAATAATTTTCAATATGTTGATGGCCCCATTCGAACCCAATCAACACTGTTGCTGTCCTTGACCATTTCTCTCCTGGCGAATTGTAGCCGACAGCGGTTTTGTAGACCGTTAAATGGCTTATGAAAACTCACTCATCTCCATTAGCCCGGCTCAGACAATATAGAGACGGTCACCAACCGCGGAATCAGGACATCTCGACGGCATCCCATTCCTCTGCCACTTCAACCATTTTAATGAGCTCAATGTGAGCTGGGAGTTGGGTTTTTCGGGGGAAGCTCATTAATATGGAAAACTTTTATGAGCCAGTCACCCTCGCCAACTTTGCTTGTAATTTCGCCTTTTAGCAAGGTATAATTTTAATAGCACACTTCTCGGCGCTCAAAGCTGAGCTCTTTGCAATATAAGTTCAGCGTTTCAATGCGATGCATCCATATTCCGCGCTAATGGAGCACGCTGCAGCAATTTTGATGCGTCCGCAAGCATATAAATTTCGGCTTGCATACTTTTTGGTCATTAGAAATTTAGTATAATGTGAGTTTTATGTCCGCCGAGAGCTTAACAACGATATCAAAAATTGTATTATGATCGATTGCTTACCTGGCCGAATGCCTGGAATTTTTACGAGCGGACCATTAAAAATATTTCCCTTTTTGCCATCCAAATCGTTTAATGGGAGTCCTTCGCCTCGTTTCGCATGGCGGAATAATTGAATTTCTATGATAATTTAATGGGCAACTTGACGTTAAGGTGACCATCTCCTGAAGAACTAATGGCGGAAGAAGAAAGAGGAGGTGGCAGCTTCATCAATTGGCAAATATTTGGTTTGGTAACATAGTCCAACCCGTCACATTCGTGATTTATGGGCACTCAGGCTGCACAGCTCCAATACGCTGACAGGAGATAGACGTAAACCCGCCCAGTCAAAAACCATTTTCCAATTTTGTTCGCCGGAAATTCAACACTCGCCTCGGAGCATCCTTTTGTGGAAATTTGTTCTAAGACATACAGCTGGGGAAATGCAGTTTTCCCCTTACTGAAAGGCCCGTTCCACCTGTGCTCTTGTTTATTGGCGCTGGTAATTTCAATTAGGGTGCAACAACTGATACCAACCACTGAGTGAAGTTGAAGTGGCAGCTAATTAAGTTACAACATTCACTCCATCTGCCAGCACCGGCTTTATGCAAATTACTGTGTCTATGTCCCGGTTTTATGTCGGTGGCAGAACAATCCAAGTTCTGTTCAGCTTCAGTCCCCAATTTACATTCTGCCTTGCCTTACATCACCTCAAAGTGCGGTAATTTACTAAATTTGAGGCCAATGATTTGATAAGCAGCCCCAAGAAACCAAATTGGGCAAATCCCTTCCTCAAAGGAGATATCTTTTTCAAAGTCTCGTAAATAACAATTTGGAATATGTTATATATCTCACCATTATGATTTGCGTAAGGCAGAATGTGAGGGTTATGAATGTTTAATTGTATAAAAGACACACTCTTAAATAATAGTTAATATATAAAGGAAAAACTTAGATGGTGATGTAGACTTTAATTAAAACAACCAATATAGCAAAAAATGTCTAAAGCTCAAGTCTTAGTCTTTAATGAACAAAGTATCTTAATCTTGACTAAATATTTACTCCCTATAAGTATTTATGAACGTTATAATTAATTTATTAAAAATAAATATACAAATATTTTCTACTTATAAGGAAACAAAATCTGTGTACATGTAGTAAACAGGACACACATTTAGCAGCTTAAAAACTAGTTTCAATGCTTGTGTTTCGAACTTTTTCACATGAGACTCAATAAAATCTATGAAGTTCTCCAAAGTTTAATGTATGCCAACCACTTCGGAAGAATTTGCTCATTAATTAACGACTCTCTACAAGTTGCAACTGTGAGAGAAATTGTTGACAGCGTTTCTAAGATGTTGCTTGGATTTCAGTGGAACATAAAGAGGAAAATAAATGAATTTCGTAATAATTAATTACGCTGAACACCCGCCGAACCCACCCACCTTCACCAGTGCCCAATGCTCTATTCCGTTTCTATCTCACCCGCTTAAGCAGCTTAAGGCAGAACAATTCATATTAGAAACTGAAATAAAAATGCCGCACAAATAGTTTGCTCTGTCGTGCGGAAAATGGCCAGAATGACAAAGGCAAAATGCTGTAAGCAATTCTGCGGTGCTTGCGGGGGAGCAGAGGGGCGGGCGGAGAAGCCAAAGCCAAGGCAAACAATTGGCCAACAAATTAATGATGGCACAGAGCAGAACAATGAACCGAGCAAATGAGGAGCTAGCTGCTCTGCAAAGTCCAGATCAGCTTGATTAATTGCCCTTACGGTGGCTTAGAACCGAATTTGTATGCAGATGCTGTTGCAGTTGCAGCTGCATAAAGTCAAAGTGAAAACTTACTGGCCACCGCCCACTTTTCCACCTTTTTCAGCGGGTAAAAAAGGCTTTTCATAAGCGATGGCTGCTGCCTTTGTCTTGCGTGGCGAAATAACTTGCATTCCAAATGGAAAATAAATGTAAAACGCCCACAATTCGGTTCCCCACAATAAAATTGAAGACGAACTGCAAAAGACGTCAGATATGTACAAATAAAATGCAGAATGGCGGTGGGAGAAAAAATGTATTGAATGAGCGAATAGGCCTCAGACGAAGTTCGAATTCTCTTGAAGGATTTTGTCTGGGCTTGTGGCAAAGTTCGTTTGCGTGACAGGACTTTTTCATGTTCTATAATACAAGTGTGAATGACCATTCATTTAACGCGATTTAATTAATTGGGAATCACAGCTTGCTTTGATTGACAAATAATTATTCACCTCATTTAAGTCCTTATGCCCCAAACGAAACCAAAAGTTTTTATTAACTTGTAAAAACATTCCATACGTGAGTAATTACTGAACTGTGTTTTATAGTTCACGCTATATTGACTATTTACAATTTTTATTAAATTCTTAAATTTAGCTTACTATTTATTCCAACTATCAAATGTTTTTTTAAATTATCAAAATATTGTTTATACTTTTGTCACTTATTAAAAATTTTACTGCGCAACTATAGTTAGGATTATTAAAAATAGAGCATTGGATTAAGTGAAATATTTGTTAATAAAAGGCAATATATTTTAGCAGTTAAAAATTCTTTGGGCAATTATATTTAAGGATTAAAGCAATAATTGTGGGGATCAAGGCAATGAAACACAATAATTTCACCTTCGTTCGTAATAAAAATTATCAATAATCCCCATAATTTTTTCAAGCGACTGTCGTACAAGTGCACAAGCTCTTAATCAAAGGGTATTAAAAGTTATGCCGCAAAAAGGGAAACGCCTCTCTCTCTGCGCCAAAGTGAAGCGAGAAAAGAACTGAGAAAAAAAATAACGAAGTACTTTCCAATAAATTTGCATAAGTTGCATTGGCAAGCCACCAGGCACCAGGCAGTTCTGCGAGGAGTCTAAGAATGGGGCACAAATGCCGCAAAACGTTGCCCTGTGCAGGTTGAATTTTTTCCTATTTTACCTCAGCCTGCCAGGACCTTCGTCCCCGTGAATCCTGTGCCTTTGTCAGCAAGTGCGATGCATAGTTGTGGGCGCTTCAGGTGAAGTCTTGTGGGCGTGGAAGTCGATATGAGATGAAGACGAACAGATAAAGACGGAACAGTGCTTGAGTGGGAGTATTTGGAATAAAATATTTACCCGGCTCTTTTACGCACAGGGTAATTTTCTGTTCTCATCCCAGGCTGCAAAGGATGTGACAAATGTTACGGGAAAATCATGAGCTGTTTAAAATGTTGAACATTTCCATTTGCAATTGATTGGTTGTGACTTCCAGACGAGCAATTATTTGCATTACTCATCGACCACATCAAATCCAATTGAGAACTAAGCATATTGGGACGGAAGAATTCGAAAAGGTCGGACATCATTGATCAAAAGCCACATCAATAAACAAGTAAATAAATTTGAGAAGTCAACGGAGGGCTGTGCACTTCATAAATGGATAAAGAAAATGCAATATGTTTGTGTGAATCCAAATCATTCTTATTTCAAATAGGAATTAAAATGTTTTTTTAATTCACTTAATAATTCTTGATATCTAGTTAAAAATGAAAACTTAATATGTTATGGTTCTATTAAAGCGAAGCAAATAGAAAATTGTTGTGTTTATAATCTTTTCCGAATAGTAAAGTGACTTAAATTAAAAATAGCAAGTGCTTGAAATTAGTTTTAAAAAGTTTTTGTCGTTTGCATTTGCAAAAGCCTTTTTAATTGTCTTATTCTTGATTACACATCCTCTTCTTTCTGTGCAGGACCACAATATACACACTCACAAGCCTCACGGTCGATTGGCGAATTATAAATTTTCAATGAATTGACACTTAAGGTCATGTCGGACTAAGCTCTTAATTTTGCACACGTAGCCAGAGTCGAAGGTGTCGTGGTCACCAGTGCGTATGCTTGTTAAGTCTGTCACCAAACGAAGCCTTGAGGGCGAACATAGTTCGATTCGGCAAACAATTTTGCTCTTTTTTGCGGCAAACTTTCATCCTCAATGTAGCCCTGAGGCGCACACATCTATCCCTTTCCCTTTCCCGGCGCACTTTCCCTGCAAAAATTGATAGAAAAATGTAAAAGTTTTCTTTTGGCCTTTTTTTTGCGGAAAGGAGGCTGGCCAGGACGTTAGAGGTGTGGACTTTCAAGGACACAATTCGCAAGGAACCTGACGACACCCTAGGTATTTGTAATTACCTCGAGGCAGGTAATAAATGTGCATTGAAATTAGTTAAACTCATTTGTTCGGAAACGAGTAAGAGTTGAGTCCTTGGTAGTTGCGCAGCTGCAAAGAGCGAGCGAAAGTTGGGAAATTTTCTCTTTGGCTAGGAAAATGCTTCGGTTTACCATTTGCGATAATTGAATACAAAGTTGCAATCAGAAACAAAGCAAAATTAATGTAGTCACATATATTCTGGCAAATTGAAATATCACTGGGCCATAAATTATTAAGGAGCACCCACACACACGTATGGGAATATCCTTTCGTTGCCGTCAAGCGACAAATATTTAGTGTTCTTGGAAATCTGTGAAACTGACACAAGACAAATGGTAATCGCAACATTTATTAGCTAGCTCTCCCATTATGGCGAAATTGTGCAAAACACATATGACCATAATCTACCAAATGCTGATTGATGTCGGTTGAATCCGACATTGGGTTATTATACAGACTCATCAAATTAAAAGTGCATTATCAGGAATATAAACAGATAATAGGGCGGGCTGCACATAAAGCTGAAGTAATTTGACTTGTTAAATGCTTGGATTTTAGAAATCTATACGATTTTATCTTTGCTGTTGTGTGGATATGTTTAGATTTCAGATTTTTAAGTTAAAAGCAAATTTGAATAATCTCAAATTATTATTTATGTGCAAATATTAAAATGATTAACACATGAAATCGAGGTCTATTGCATAATGCAATTTGAATCAGCTCAGATATTAATTATTTAATTTTCAAATGCACTTTATACCCATTATCCTTGTTGTTGCCTCTGATAATATTCAAATTTAATGATTGAAGTTACCCTTGTTTTTCTTTTATAAAAAATACCAAATTACATTTTATCATAACATTTAAATACTCAATTACATGGTTCGTACCTCTTACAATTGTGATAAAGTAGTAAACTGTATCTCATCGAAGAAATTTTAAATTTGATCTCCGTCCTTATTATAAGATTAATACCTGATTTGGATTTTTCGCTGAAAACTTTTTAGATTTATTTATACTTAGCCACATTTGTTTAAATTAACGGCTAAATTTTCATCATCGTCCAGGGTCAGTCAATCACAGACTTTGCTGCCAAGGAAAGTTGTGCAAAGTTATAGTTAGGTTATTTAGAGCAGAGCTTCCAGAAAACAACATGTTTTTACTAAATGAATCCTCCGAAAAAGTGGATTTTACAGGCAGGCAATTTCTATTTTCATTTAATAGCCAAAGTTTGTATGCAACATTCGAAATTTGTGCCAAAAATATTTTCGGTGAGGCAGCAAAGTTTCTTGTTTTGCCATAAAAGTAAAAGGTGTGCCAGCGGGCCCAAAGCGAAGATGTTGGCTTGAGTTTGGGGCAGGAAAAGGCAGGAATGCCATAAAGCAGAATCAGGCCCAGATTTGGTCTTTGCAATTCGATTTGAATTACATCGTGTTCCCCTACCGACTTCTTATTAAAAGGTTACCATTTCAAACTTCAGTTTTACAAAATTTAATAACCAAAAGACGAGGCAAATGCCAGATATTTATGGGCGGAAATTCGGCTCACTGAGCACAGGCTTCAAAATTTATTTGGGGGAGGCAAGTGTCGCGGGGTTGCGTTTTGAATTTGCAATTTCAATTTGAAAACAATAAACTAAGTCCATCGATTAAATCCTGCGCACGTAAGGCCGCCCGGCTTAGTTATCCCCGGCGTTGTCTCCATTGTTGTCCTTCGTCCCGATGCCTTCGTTTCTGTATTGTGTTATTCGTGCCTTATTTATGCGGTGCTCTCGGGGGGAGGTCCTTGGTCCTTGGGCCTTCATTATGCCGGCGATAGTATCGCCGCCTGCGAAAGAGCAGAACAAGAGGAATGGCCAGCCTAATGCGCTTCGAAGGATATTCGGCGTCGGCTGGGAAGCGAATTCAAGAACAAGAAGTTACGGCCATAAAAATGTGCTACCCCCGCTCTGTCCATCTGAATCCGGTTATATTTTACGGGTGGGCTGGGGCCTGGCCAAAAAATAAATTTAGCGCGTAATCAGGGCTTAATGCTGAGGCTGGCCAAATCCACATAACAGCTGTCAATTAAAAAGGATAATTTCCATGATATCCATCACACTGCAAATGGCAAACTAACCCAGCGGATGTGGGGATGTGGTCCAACTTGAAAATGGCTGAGCTCTTAGGCATCGCCTACGGATTTGGCTTTCGGTTTGGCCCGGACCAGTGAATTATGGCCAACAAATTAGTGCGGATTAACACGGCTGTGTGTGAATTGTGCAGATGGAATGAAGCGTAAACGGAGCCCCAAATTCGTTTCAGTTCCGAAAGCCTTTTAAAGCCAAACTCAGCCTGATTCATTGTGCACACAAGCGAGATTTTGATAGATTTTGAAAGATGCGGCTTTTCGAGGGGGCCCATTGGCTTGCCCAATTATTTCCTTTTTTTGGCTTGCCACTTAAAAGAATAAACGGAGAACCTTTAGTCCGGGGCGCTCTGAAATCCAGCAAGTGATTCTGGGAGTGCCAGTGGATCGCCATTTTGTGTCGCTGTCAGAGTCATGTCCCAACACAATGACAGGCACACAGAACGACAGATATATACCCGCACTACTAATCCACAGAACCAATTTGCTAGACAAGAGCTATGTATGAGCCCACAATGGTTATTGACAGCCGACATTCATATAGAGGCTGACGCTCTGAGAAAGCCAAAAGCGATGTGGTAACATGTGGAGCACCGCCAATGTTGGATGCTCTATTCCATAAATTAACAATAATGGAAGTTAAATGCAACTCACAGAACCATATCATTGTGCAATTGGTGGTACACGAAATCAGGCTATTTTAACGATTTTAATTTCGATAAAATTCATTAAATCGTTAAATTTGTATGATATAATTTACATTCAAAATTCATTTGTTATTTAAAATATAAATTAAATCTATAAATACTTTTAAAAATGAAAGCCAAAATAATAATAAACCTCCTCTGATTCTAATCCAATCATTAAAATACAGGAACAAAATATAAAATAATTATATAAATGTTTTTAATTGTCGTGCCTTGACTTGAGTCAATTAAAATATTCATTGCCCTAATGGCTTATTCAGACGAGGTAAATAATTTATCAAAGTTTTTGAAATAATTTCTCCGAGCCATTAGTGTCTTTTTATTACCTTAACCACAGCTCTGAATTCTCTACGCATATGCCAGTGCTAAACTTTCTGTCAAAGCCGACGGTGAAGGACAGCTGTCCCAGGATCAGGCAATGCTGCATGTTGGCCGAAATTCCTTTGGACAGAAAGTCTATTAAAGTTGCATACGCATTCCACTCGCTCTCAAGCTCGCAAACTCTTTAAGACGGCAAAAGTTCAGCGCAGGAGGGAACATGTAGGCGCCAGCAATTCGGTCAGTGACAAGCCAAACTCAAAGGAGTCAGACAAGTTTTTTAGCCTCGGCGCAACCTTTTTTCTCGGCTTGGCACGTGCTGTCTAGTGCAGGCACATATGGAGCCTCGCACATTGCCATAAATGTTCTATATAGCATATGGATGTGGATATGTTCCTTTCTGGCCGCAGTCAGAGTCAAAGTGGATGGCGGCACTATTAAAGCACAATCACATTTTAGCATTTATTGGGGCAATTTCGCCAAGCAACGACTCCCTTTCCTCCTAATGTCTTTCTTTTGGGTCCTGTTGCTATATAACCGGACCCTGGTTATGTGGCCATTGTTGCGGGGTTGCGTATCAGTTACTAAATTCAAATATCCAATGCCAAAGTTGAGGCAATCCAATGAACCATCGCATGTGTAGCATGTTCTGCTTATGGCCCCATAACCATACCAATAATAATAATAATAAGGAAGCGTGGAAATCACATATGTTTGAATGCTTCATCCTAATTGATGGCGATGCGATTTTTGTTCGACTTAATTTCTTTTTGCCTGGTTTCAAAACTCGACACCAGAAGCGGCTTTTATTCATCATGCATTAATAGGGAAAACTATATCTAACATAGATCTCGGTTATGGTGGTTGTCTGATTTCTACAGCATTGTTTCATTATCTGGTATGTAGGACCAGCCACCACAGATTTGGCCACATCAAAACGAAATGAATGCACTTCCCGCCCAGCGACCCATCGACCAAATAAAAATAGCGCACAGGCAGAGTAAATGCACATCGAAACCCATAATGAACTGGACGGGGGCGCTGAGTAAATAAAGTGCTGAGTATTCGATGCAATTACATGGAGATGGATAACATTTTACTAGGGGTCCGCGGAATACACATAGCTCTGCAACGAGTCCTTCATTACAGTGGGTATACCAGACTGGATTGGATTAAAATTTATATAAATGTCAACACTTGATAAATTGACTGATGCTATGCTCTTCCCAATAATATTGTTTTACTCTTAACCTAATTTTATATATATGGGCGGTATATTTCATATGTAATATATTTGAATGTTGAAACATGAGTCTTGTCATAGAAAACGAAGACAAATGACTTTATAGAAATATAATTAAAGTATATTTTTTGGAGTTAAACGACAATCTAAGAATATAGGGCTGGTTAAAAGCTTCGGATTACAAATGTATCTACCATCTAAGAACCGTAATTAATGCCATTATTTTAATGATCCATTTCTACTCCACGCATACTATTTCCCAAATTTGAATGAGAACTACTATTGTAAAAGCGCCAGAACTATTTTCGATTTTGGTGAACATTTTCCCTGAACAATGGAGCTATTCAGTTTGCAAAACTATTTCGCTGGTTGAGTTTCTTGGAAAAGAAATTTCGATTATTGTGCATTATGGGCATTGGACCTGTTCAGACCTCCTAGGTTCAGAGCCATTATTCTGCATTCGTAATTAGAAGTTGGCGGCAATAGCAGTTTATCAAGCAGGCAAAAGTTTGCGCCGGCGGAATTGTTATTTGAAACATGGAAATTAAATGATTGTTAACTTGTGCGTGCCGTTCGCTGGCATTTGATGCTCTTAAATTTTCCATTAGAGCCAGCCGAAACTTTTTGCTCGCCTCCCAAAGGGGGTGGGCGAACTGCGAAGTGGGTGGTTTTTGGCGGTGGCCTTGCGGATGGGCGAAAGTTGATGTTGCAGCTGAACAGTGGCCTGAGTGAAATTGAATCAAAGTGTTTGTGTTGCGTCTCGTGAGCAAACAGGCCACAGAGATTGAGCGTCTCTAATGACACTGCCACGCCCACGCGCAATAACTGGGGGCGGTTGTCTGAGTCTTTGTTTCTGCGCGTATGTGTGTGTATGTGAATGCCTGGCTTTTGTTATTGCCATGGTGTGTTAACAGTTTTACAAGCATGTCGCAAACAGCTTCTTACAAGCGAGTCAAGTGGAGTTGTAAACTTGGGTTTCTGTCTCGAGTTTCATTGGAGGGGGCATAAACCAGCGGCGGGAGCCAGCATTTACCGAGGGGAGGCTCTTAGAAATGTGGTAACATTTGTACTAACATTAATGACTAAATAAGCTCCAAATAAAATATTTGGTACAAAGACAAAAAGGGATGTCATAGAAATCGGTAAGGTTTTGAAATCAATTATAAAGATATCTTAAAGTATGCAACAACAAAGTTAAATCGAGGTTCGTATTAAATCCAGATGACTTCCGGCTTTAAAATATATTATTACACACTTTTTGACATATTTATATGGGGCTTACAAACCCTAGTGATAGTTGTAGCAGCCTCAATAAAACTGATTAAAAATAAAATTGTATTTGGCAGTGTTCAAAATAATAATTTAACTAAAAATTGTATTTTAAAAATATCTATCTATCCATTTTTTATATCTTGTTTTTTTTTTTATGTTATTCATATAAAACAGTTGTTCTAAATTTTTATTTACATTTCAGGCTTTTACAGAAATCTTATCCAACCAACTTCAAGCCAATTTGTAAGGATTTCAGTCAGTTTCAAATATATAATTATTTAATTTAATATTTAAATGCATATGCCAGTCCCCTGTGACATTTTTTTTTTTAATACTCGATCCCTTATTAATACTTTTTAAAATAGTGTTGTTTTAATAAACTTTATAAATGGATAAAGTAGATTTGATTATAAAATTTATTTGTTTAGAATATTTCATTGCAAGATATGATAATTTATAAAAATATATTTCAAGATTTCGTGTATAGCCCCTTGAATTCCCCTTTGCATACGCCTCTGGTACAGCATTTTCCTTCCTTTCCTCCAAACTTTGCTTTCGGGGCGTTAAATTTACAATGTAATTACAGCAGAAAAGCTGCACATGCATAAATGATTTCGAATACGAGCTGCAAACGATGTTGTCAATTAAAGCAAACTGGGATCAATGCATTGTTTATACGAAAGCGGTGGAGTGGAGCCTCGATAAGAGTGCTGGGCCCTCAAACTGTGGAGAATGCGTACTCTTTTATCCTCTTAATAGGCCCCTTTTGTGCGGGGCATTAAAGCAAATGCGAAACAATTGCCACATCGACACTCGATGACGCTCATTTGCGGTCTCCCCCGACTCGCTCGGCCCTTTCCTTCGTCCCGTTTATTGCCATCAATTATTTATACGAACAATTATTCTTCTACCTTTGCGCAGCCAGGAACTCATGTCCTGGTGCCTGCTGCCAATGATCCTTAATCGGACTTGGGAGCAGAGTGCAATTGCCTGTTGTTTGTGGGTTCCCTTTTTTTTTGACGCCGAACGAATGGCTCTGGCCCAATTAAATGTGACTGGGTGACTGGCTGGAAGCCAAGTGCTCGCTGCACCTTACAGCCCCGTCATAAATCAAACTTGATTAATCGGGGTCAAAGAACACTGCCCTGCACAACATGGGGCTCGTTTATTAGTTTTTGGAATCTTCAAGAGCTCGCGACCATTGTTATAATTGACATTTCTGCGAGGCATAGCATTGCATTGCATAATGCAACGCATTCCGTATACGCAGTGTGGGCCTTGTTTTGTAACACCAGCTCCCCTAGTTTCTCATTCGCTCCCTTTATTTTTCCTTTGGCCATTCAATTTTAATCAGCTACGAAATCACCTTTAAAGTATCAACATGTGTGCGTGTCTTCTGTGCACATTTGTCGCCTCGAGAGAGTCAAACACACACCAATCGCACGCAATCTGAAAATTTTCACCTTTTTGAAGGTTGTTTTTCTTGCTGGCGGCTGCCACGTGTTTTCCTCACTTGTTTTTATGGCTTTCCTCAGCGTTCTTTTTGTTTCTTTGTATGAAGTATTTTCGGAGATTGGAGGCATACTGGTTTTATGGACGGTTTCCGAACTGTCATTATCAGAATTGAATGGCGATTTTTTTATAGTGCCATTAAAGTTACTGGTTAATTAGCAAAAAATAGTCACAAGCTATTGCTAAATTTATACAATACCTTAACAAAAATTCATTCCAAATTATAAATATAAAATTATTTATAAAGATAAATTTCATTAACTTAAAGAATATCTTATGCCGAGACTTAGAAAATCACGATTATTTATTTCTCTATTATTTATTTATTACTTTTTATTTTTAATAAAAATGTAACTCATCATGCAGTATTCGCATAGTCGTGTAACAAGTTCTTGACATTTTCTTTTCCTTTCTGTATTTTTGGGCTTTCTTTTTGGACTCTTTGTTGCATTTGGCTTAATTGGAAATGAACTTCATTTTGTCGGTTCATTTAAATTTTCAACTTTGATGGCGAGCACACATGTGTGGGGCATTAGTCTTTTGGGCCCCAGAAGTCGGGACCCCTGTCGATGGGGATCCTGGGGAAAGGAGCGGCACTCAGCTCGCTCCTCAAACGGTTCCGGCTAAATTAATAGAAACAATATTGGCTAACAAATTCCTGTGATTGTTTTTAGCTTTCCCGGCCGGAATGTAGAAACAGCTGGCGGAACCAACAGAAAGAAAAATAGAATTTTCAAATTTGAAGGAGGCCAGTTTGCTCTGCTTAGTGATTCATAAACCAATATAGAAGAGGAATCTACGACTTTTTGTTTTGCTTATACGCTTTGCTCTTGCATTTTATTCTGCGATCTGGCATCTAATGATATGGAAATAATTATTGATTGCGTTACCCGCGCACAAACACACCGAGCTCCAAGTTGCGCACAAATATATGGGTATATATATTGGATATGTATAATGTATTATATTCTCCATTGGAGCTTAATAGATGTTGGCGCCTTCGTGCGTACATTTCAGTTATCCTTAAACTTTTCCCACCCCCCTCACCCTTCCCGGCACATATGCGGGGATATGTGTGGTAAAAAGAAAAGTCCTGAAAACGGAAAACAAGGCAAAAGCTGTTCGTTCGGATGAATATATATGGCAAGCCATTTGCAAATAAATTGAATGCTCAATTTCAATAATTTTGCATACTTTCTGGCGCAGACAAAGTTGTTTCTAATCCATTTCGACGGGCGGGCGAGGGAAAAATTGAAGCTTTTGCTTATTACACATCTAGTTGAGTGTGAAAATTCTCCTAGTCCTCGGCTCATGTGGGTGGCTTCGTCTAAAAATATTCCAGCACGCACATCTGTAAAATGCGCAAAATCATGATTAAAAAACTTTTCCTGCCTAGGAGCAATTAAAGTTTGTTCTCCGAGCCATCAAACTGATTGCATAACTATTGTTCCCGAGTCCTAAGGTCAGCGTCTAGACTGGGTTTCAGTAAACATTCAGTTGTTTCTGCTATCCCCCTACACATTTAATGATATTGACAAGTGACTCGAAAGAAGTGGGTCCTGCCATCCTTTCTGTCGGCCTTGGCGTAAGATTTTCCTTGCCATCCGTGGAGAAAACAAACCAATTGGGGCACACATATTCATTTAGTAAACATAAGGGGTTGAAGAGGGGGAGTTGGCAGTGCACAGTTTCCAGTGAATCGGAACAAAATCAACTGAACGAATGAATGAATGAATGGATGTCTGAAAGGGGAACCCGGCTGAATGCAGGCTCGAATATTCTGCACATGATTGTAATATTGTAAATTTTATTCGTTATTTTATTTACATAAATTTCCCCCGGGAAATTGCACAAACACACAGACACACGGACATGGCTGCATGAATATCCTTGCACACAATGCAGATTCGAGGGAGGCAGGCCTATGAACTGCCCGTCGCCCCATGTCCTTCATCAATACCCATGGCTGAAACTGAAATATGTGTGGTGGCGGGGCTCAAGGACGGAACCAAATTGCCATGGGTTTTGTGGCCAACTGGATTCCTAGTTAAAACCATTTGAACACAGTCAAAAATCCGAGGCAAAGATCTGCAAGAAGTTTGTACAAGTTTGAACTTATTAACTTTTTTTAAATAAACAGTTTGTGAGTTGTATTTATAATTAAATAAATGAGTATGTACTCTTGACCAATCCGTAAATACCAAGAAACAATGAAATGTACGAGTTTCTCAATTGAAATAAATGTTCTGGGATTGGCGTATATGTTCTCGTGGTGGTTATACCCGTTACTCGTAGAGTAAAAGGGTATATTGTATTCGTGCAAAAGTATGTAACAGGTAGAAGGAAGCGTTTCCGACCCTATAAAGTATATATATTCTTGATCAGGGTCACTAGCCGAGTCGATATAGCCATGTCCGTCTGTCCGTCTGTCCGTCTGTCCGTCTGTCCGTCTGTCTGTCCGTATGAACGCTGAGATCTCGGAAACTATAAAAGCTAGAAGGTTGGCATTTTGCATGCAGATTCTAGGAGTTCCTACGCAGCGCAAGTTTGTTTCAAAAAGGTGCCACGCCCCCTTTAACGCCCACAATCGCTTATATACGATTTTAAAAATTTTAATATTTCGGAAAAGTAAAAATGCAGTTTTATTGTGTTTATCAATACCTATCGAAATGTAGAAGAAATTTTTCAAATCGGACCATTCGTTAAAAAGTTATGCGTGATCAAAGTTTCTATCTCCATCTCCCTCGCACTCCCTTTACCTGAGTAACGGGTATCTGATAGTCGGGGCACCCGACTATAGCGTTCTCTCTTGTTTTTTATTTGAAGCTGAGTTTAAATTTTGATTTGGGCCTTTACTTTTTGACATTTGTTAACTACAAGGTAATTTGGAAACTTTACTTTCTGAACTCAATGCCAATTGATGTGAATTATTCTACAGTTCTTCAAGAAACAAAACATTTTGTTCTGTGTAAGCTTACATTTTTGTTTCTCATTGCAGTTGTATTTTCTTAGGAGAGCCACAGCCCGGCCAGAACTTTTAATTTGTAGAGTAACCAGACTTCAGATAAGAGTCTGAAGCTCTCCCTTTGGCCTGTCAGCAAACTGCTCAGAGGACTTTCCCAAAAATTCGTTTGAACGGTTTTTGGGGTAAATAATTGCTGGGTCACATGAGATGTTTGTTATTTACAGTATCTGTGTGTGGCCGAGCTTACCTTGGGGAAAAGCGAAAATACATTTGGCCCTCTGTCTTCGACTCCCCATAAATGGATGCTGGCCATGCAGCGTAGATGCAATTAGGGTTAGTTTTCCAGTGACGGGGCTCAAGAATGAAGAGCTCAATGGGTGGATGTGGATGTGGGACGCTGGGAAAATTCAGCAGGAGAGCGTTTCCTCTGGCAGCGGCTTCCGTTTTGTGCCCGCACGCTTGAAGTGGCAACAAGTGCCTCTTGCACTTTGACTGACGCGCCAGCTTCTTGGCCGGCTGCTTGGTTTTTGTTTGGGTCGGGTCTTCGCTTTTGGCCCGGCTTGGCAACTGCTAAAAAGTGCGCAAAATTAAGTGCCTGGCTGCTGTCTGAAAGGTGCTTCAGCCACTCAAAAGCGCTAGGAGCTGGAGGAACTGCGCTCATATTTAGCGGCTTTAGACATTCGCAGACTCTGAAAGCCAAACGAGCCAAGCTGTTTTGCAAGCTCGATGGCCCTTAGTCGACTGCAGCCATTTGGACTATGGTCGCAATTTGGAATAAATTGGTTGCCGCCAAAACATTTTATGTTGAGAAGGGTTCAGCACAATTCGTAAGGGCTTCAAAAATTTTCTTTTGTTCAACAAAAACAGAGTTATTTATGGGGGAATGGTATTAACACCATATTTAGACTTAGTGACTTAATTTTATAGTTTATTTAAAAAATTATGTCATTGATAATTATTATTATTTATTTATTATTTATTTCAATATCACATAAATATTAGAAAGAGTTTATTTTGATTTGGGAGGCAAGGGCACTTTTATTAACTTTTGGAACGACCAAACTTTACAGAGCCATTTGCCATGAGCCATTTGTCGTTTCAACTTTGTCATTTTCGGTAAGATTAATTCAAACTTTATTATTAATAAAGAAATCTTTCAGAAAAGGCAACTTAAATCAATGCCAATACTTATCGTGATATTGAGGAATCGGTATGTACTAAAGTCGAAGGGTTGTTATACCCTTGCAGAGGGTATTATAATTTTGGTCAAAAGTGTGCAACGCAGTGAAGGAGACATCTCCGACCCTATAAAGTATATATATTCTTGATCAGGATCACCTCCTGAGTTGATATAGCCATGTCCGTCTGTCCGTCTGTCCGTCTGTCCGTCTGTCCGTCTGTCCGTCTGTCCGTCTGTCCGTCTGTCTGTCCGTCTGTCTGTCCGTCTGTCTGTTTCTACGCGAACTAGTCTCTCAGTTTTAAAGCTATCGAATTGAAACTTTGCACACACCCTTCTTTCCTTTGCACGCAGTATATAAGTCGGAACGGCCGGGATCGGCCGACTATATCCTATAGCTGCCATATAACTGAACGATAGAAAATGCGATAACTCTGCTGTTTGTAAAGTTAGGAAGTTGGGATTTTCTATGGCTTCTTTATTTGGCCAATCAATTCGACCTACCAAATTTCATAAGGATCGGCCGACTATATCCTATAGCTCCCATATAACGATAGGAAATAGCATAACTTTGGTGTTTTTAGAGTTAGGAAGTTGGGATTTTCTATGGGTTTTATATTTGGCCAATCAATCCGACCTACCAAATTTTATAGGGATCGGCCGACTATATCCTATAGCTGCCATATAACTGAACGATTGAAATTGCCATAACTTTGGTGTTTTTAAAGTTAGGAAGTTGGGATTTTTATGAGTATTAAGAATGCATCATATGAATAATTTTGGAGAATATTATTTACAGAATATTCTGCAAGGGTATATAAACTTCGGCTCCGCCCGAAGTTAGCTTTCCTTTCTTGTTTTTATTGTTATATCATCAAAGTGCGACTCACAGCATGATTTTAAAAGTATTCAGGGAATACCCGAATTCCGTCCATAGTGCACTGCAGGTGAGTCGGGATGAGGGACGAGCGGTCATGTTTGGCTAGGAAATTGAATTTCGGGACAGCGTTTGCGACCGCTGGGGTCGCTAGTCCGCGTTGCCAGGTGATTAATTGCATGCACGGGACAGCTGCTGCAACATTCGCCGGAGGTTGGGGAATCCCCGATGGGGAATGCCCGGGGAATAGCTGACAAGCACGTGCCTCGCTCTGAAAAATCATTTTTCCTCGTATTTTTCAGCAGATTTATATGTTTCCCCCCAGCAATTACAACCAGAAGAGCAAACAAGGTGTGGAGTGCACATAACTATAAAATCTACAATTGGCCATCAAATTGTCTAAAAATACATCTAAAGCGCACACCTCGATCAATATAAATCCATATCTGCAATGTCAATAAATGGGCTGTCAGAAATAGTACTAAAAAACACAGTTCTTCCTATCCAGCTTTTGAAATCTCACAACGAATTGTATATGCCCCTCTAGTATTTTTACAAATATATTAAAATGTTTCCCATCCAATTTACTAATTTACTGTATTATTTCATAATGTAATTTTATGTAGCTTAGCTGCAATATTCGCGTATTCCCTAATCCCCACATTGTTAGTAAGCATTTTAAAACTTGTTTCCCAAAAATTCAAATTAATTAGAATTCAAATTTTGGAATATTAGAACAATAAGGGTATTAGTATGAAAAGTGGCGAATTGGGCAGTAATGTGACTGCTTCGTATCAACAGATCAATGTTTAAAGCACTACTGATTTTCAAGTGTGGGTCTGATCCTCCCCCAAATATTCTATTTATTGTTTCAATAACACAACATAAAAATGTTCTGTACCAGAAGTCGACGAACCCTGCGTTTAGACTAGGGCATCGCAATTATAAAAACATTTTTAAATAAATGGTCGGTTGGCTCGTTTGCCGCTGTTGTCTGTCCTGCCTGAATGGAAGTGCTTGTTTTGCGGCATCACAATGGCCATGCGGTTCCTGCCGCCTCCTGATGTCACATCCTTCGGCGTGGTTGTTGCTACCTCTGTTGTGCCAACTGAGTCCAGGTGTGCAGCGCGCTTTCAGGCTGATGTCGATTTCGGCATGCCGCTTCTGTTTTCTTTTTTTTTTTTGGTGTTATTCGTTTAAGGTGGCAAAGGCAACCGAAAATGTTCAGCAGTCTGATTTATAGTCAATTTGTCTTAAATTATGCATGTGGCAGGTTGCTGAGGGGCCCAGATAATGGCAGAGAGATGCTGCACTGGCACTAGGATCTCGGCTTTCCACCGGGCATTTATCATATTTTATCACTGCCTAAATGCGTGCCATAAATAATTCGTTTAGTTCTTTTCCACAACTGATTTAATAGACTGAAGAGCAGTTACCTGTAACGCGGACTGCCGCATAAATTTAAGCCAAAGCCGCACGCTCGGCTTGGAAAACTCGCCAATAATTTGGAAAATACCAAAAGCGGTGGCCAGGAATTTATCGAGGCGCTTTGCCCCAGTGAATTCTGTCCCGTTTTGTTCGGCGGTCTTCAAACGCCACCCCCTTAAACCGTCCGATTATCCCGATTCCCGGATTCGTGTTGAGTGTGGCAGCCGTTCGCTCAATTAAACTGCAATTGCAACATGCTATAGCCGTTCTGTGGGCGAATGGGGCGTGGCTGATTGGGGCCTCTCTGACCGTTAATTGGTTGCGGGTACTTTCGTCAAGCATCCTTACCTCAGATTACTGCAACTGGCACTGCAACAATTTATTCATTTGGGCCTCGTCCAGGCGCAGTAGGGCTGACCGCTAATTACAATCTCATTGCCAAAGAGCAGAAACTAATTAGCTTGTTTATCGAGTTCGTGTGGCAGCCATCGAAGTTACTCAATATTAATTTTCAGGCTTATCCCATTGCCCTCCGTGTTCTATCTCTCCCTCTGATTGCCAATTATTGAATTGTTTTTCTAGCTGGGAATTCTAGCCTCATTTACCGCACATGCTGACCATTCAGCGAGAGCCCTCAAGTGTTCCATGAAATAATTAAAACTTTGGGGCCTCCAAAAAGTGAAAAGAAGGAGCGTAGAAAAGATATAAAAATTGGTACAAGCTGACTCGCATTTGCCCTGGCTGATGATGAGTCTCTACAAATTGAATGATGAGCGTAAAACCAAGAAAATGGTTGAGTACTCGGAAGGGAACTGAAGAGTAGTTGATTCCTTTTGTGAGATACTTGAGTTTTAATTTGGATTACATTCTGGAACAATAATTGCAATTGGTAAGTTTATCTCCTACGAATATTTTAAATTAATATTGCATCTACGTTATTATTTTAACCTCAGACCGCAACCACTAATTGAATTAAATCGTAATTAGCGGAAAAGAAAGAATTTATTGTTGGTTATTAGCAACTTAATTTGTTAATTCTTAAATTATTTTCAAACTTATTCATTATACCCGGGTCAAACAATCATCGTTGGTGGTTAACATTAAATTGACTATCGTTTTAGAAGAGGAATCTTCAGATGAGCCTCAGTGTCATAGATGTTAATGTTATTTTTAAATTATATACTAAATTTATGTGTTTTTCATGTCAAACTTTTCTGGTCAGCATGATAGTATTATGTATGTTGAACTATTCTTTGGTTTTATACACATAATGTTAAGGACTGTCCATTGCAATTGAGATACATCCCTGGCCAACTCAATAAAATTCCGCCGCCGAGACCCCGACGTTTTACTTGGTGGGGGAAATTTAAGCGTAACCCAAAAACCGTCACCACAAACACTTACGAACTCGCTTCGGTTTGGTTTCGGTCGGTTTGGCAATGGCCGCAGCAGGTTGGACGATAATGGGGAGGTGTGCTTTTGCACATTCTTTCAGTTATGGTCTTCTATGCGCCGTTGTTGTTGTTCAGTTTTTCTTTCGACCAGCTATTTTACCAATGTGCTGAAAATCAAGCGGTCGAGTCGTAAACATTTTTTTAATTCATTCCAGCCAACACTTGGAAATAAACCAAGAATGTTGGCCATCAACCACACACACACACACACACACGCGCCCTTACGCTCACACCTACACTTAAAAAGGGAAGGCCATTAAACAGCTGCAGGGGCAATATTTAAACACTTAACGAAATACTCTTATTGTACTTTTTTATTTTAAACTTTTCTTAAATGTTTGTTGTTAATGATGTTAATAATAAATATTAATTTTAAATTCATTTCCAAAATTTTAAATGAGAAAGGAAATGACTGAACATGACGTTAATTATTTATTTAAACACCACATTTTCTTTGCGCTGACTCACATATAAAAAATAAATCGTTTGAATTGGTAATCTTATAAAAATGGAAGCTATAGAATTTTCATTATAAACAATATTTACTTGAGAAAAAGTAAAAATGTTTGTTTTTTATCAATTTAAAACTGTTCCTTACTTATTTTATGTGTAGAAAAGGAGCAGCCGATGGAGCTGGATTTTAGCAGCTGTAGTCTGGCCTGGCTGGCGTGTTGAGTGTTTGCGTTTTTCAAATTGTGTGAAATTATTTTTTTCCTGCCTTTGTTTTTATGGCGCCTGAAATTATGCTTATTTCGCCATTTCTGCTTAGCTCTTAAAGAAATTAAAAAAAGAAGCAGCAGCTCGAAAACCCCCCGAGTGAAAGTGAAGAACAAGAAAACCACGAGGTAGCAAGGACCTTGAGTGTTCCATTGTGTGCGTGCGGCTAAGTGTGTATTGGTGTGTGCCTTTCGCTTTGGCGCCTTTGTCGTAGACGACTTTGTTTTTGTTTTCGATGCTCCAAGCCCTAAGCGAAAACAAAACCAAAAGCACTGTGTTCTCTAAAACACTCGCTTGTCTTCGCCTAATGCTCAAGAATGAAAAGGATAGGAGCTCCCATGCCAACAGGAATTAAATGGCTAGGCTCCGAAATTGCCCTTTAAATTTTGCCCCCGATTGGCTGGATATCAAGCTGATATTTAATTCAGTATTTATCCTGGATGCTTTGATTTCTCTGGCCACATTTTGATTACTTCGACAGCAACTGGCAGGACTGTATATTTTTCCCCATTTTTTATGTTTGACAGCCAACTGTGGCCGAGCCTGACACTTCGACAGACAGTCGGACTGTCGGACAGAGGGAAGAACTGGGGCTATTTCAAATTGACAAGAACAGGAAGAGCCTGGGGAGAAGGAGGGAATTCACGCCAATGAGAGAATATCAAAAACTCATTACAATCACTTCTGACGTAAATGTGCCCACCAAAAATAAACCTAATGGCCCACAAGAATGGCCAGAATGGCCAAAAGAAGACGATGCGGTCCAGAACAGGGTGACTGGGACAGCGGAGCAGCATTAATTAATGTTCACCTATTCACATTTCGGCTTCGAATCTTAATTAAAACTTTAATAGTTTTTTAAGGAAGAACAGAAAAAACAATTATATTGGCAAAAAACTTGACAAGTTTTTCCATCAATCTTAATGTATTTAATATGTAAACATATATAAAATATATGTATCCATAAATGGTTTTTCTCTGTCTCATTTGTCTAGGCAATTTCTGTCTATAAAGCGCACAATAAAAATCGACATTAAAAGGCTGCCATTCAAATAAATATGGCCTTGTGCTAAACGAATCGTTAACAAAAACTGGAAGCAAAAAAAATTGGGCAGCAAAAAAAGCGTGAAAAGCAGGGGAAGAACAAAATGAAAAGCGAAACACTTTTTCAAAATAATTTCACACAATTAAAGTGAAAAGCCATACGCAGACGTCTATTGTCGTGAACAATGGCCAAGTAGAGATGAGGGTTGGTTGAAGGAGAGTCGGTCGATTTATTTGTAGAGTGCAAATTATATTTGAAAAACACACAGCGAAGTATGTGTATAAATGTGCTGAACAAATTGGTGCAACAAAAACGCTTACACAAACGAATCCGCCGGTTGCCAGGCTCGAACTCAAGATGGTAGAGCCAGTTGGCCAAGAGGATTTGGCAGCAGGGGGCTTACATATTTACATTTGAACGAAGGACCCTGTCCTTATACAGACGTATAGTTTATGGGCAGCTGGCTAAGCCCGGTTGGCTTATTTATGGGGTCCGGGGTACGTGTTTTATAGTATTTTATTTGTCCCTGCATATTTCATAAATTACGTGGTAATCTGCGTGTAATTGCCCTCCATCCCCTCCTGCAGATAGAAATGCATGATTACGCTCATTGTTTGAACAATCAGGCAGGGCCGAGGCACTCCATAACTCTTCTTCGATTGGCCCAGATGGATCGCCCCGAGCCATCGCAAACACTCATAATTGTGGGCCACCTTGGGCCTTCAATGGCTCCACCCCTGGCCCCTGGATTACAACTCTTCCCGGCACATGTTCGGGGAAAACAAATTGCGCTGTTGACCTTCGGTTGGTTGGAAAAAGTTCTGCCTTTGACTCAATTGAATTTCACAAAGGGGCACAGACAACTGCTTCAGCATATTTATAGGCATTATTTCGGTACTCAAGGATTTCCAGTCAACGATTTTGGCTCGTTAGTGAACTGACTTCGCCGTGGCCGCTGTTGTCCCGTTGGCCGCAGATTTATGCCGCTGCCAAAACTTTTTTAACAACATCCGAAATTTACGATTTTCGGAACACGCACACTGAGCGAAGCAAAGTTATTTTGCCCGGGCGGAGGAAATGGTTAACTAGTCTGGCCTTTGTATCTCCATCTTCGGGCTGTTGTTTGTCCTGCCTCGGATCTGTTTTGATTTAGTAATGGCTGGCGGACATTTAATTAGTGTCGCCAGAAAGTCTGCAGGCCAGGTCCCGATAAATAAGCCGACTATTAGATGACAGACATCAACTATTGTTCGAACTTTATCTTTATAATGAGCTGGGCCACCTTTAACTGGCAGTGAAGTCATCAGCTTCATCAACCATCATCTTTCGGTGGCTACATCTCACTTTGTGGTGCCACAAAATAAAATTTGAATATGTAATGTGCCCCTCGAGTGAATTCGAAATGTTAATCGCAAGCCAAACAAAAGCTTACATTTGGCTACATCGATTCTGGTGCTGACAATCATGTTAATGAGGCTGTCGCTGTCAATTAGGAACGAATCTCCAGGGCACCTGTGGCGACATAAAACGCTGAACTCAGTGCCACAGGGCTATCCACATGTATTGAGAGCTTTTGCCGTTTCCAATAAATCTTTGGGGTTACTCAAAATTAATCAATTTAAAGTTGACAAGTGGGAAATGCTGAGTAGGCTGTTTCATTTGTGCTGATACTTAATTTGCCATTTATCATTTGTTTTTCAATAGCTTGGTTCCAAAATCTTTCTGAACTTAAAAATTTGTTTTATATTTTTAAAATCTCTTTAAAAAGGATTTTATCCTAAAGAAATATTAAGACACATTTCCATATATTAGCAATTATAAATTGTATTTAAAAAGTATTAGCTAATTGATCTCGAAGGCTTCTTGAACTGATTTAAAAACAAGAGAGAACGCTGTAGTCGAGTGCCTCGACTATTAGATACCCGTAACTCAGCTAAACAACTTAATATAAATATGCCTTCTTGTATGTTTTTCGCCGCTCGAATTAGCTCCCGATTTTTATGTTAAAATCGGGACCCAGGGAACACCACGTGGAGGCCGTTGATTTGCAACGGGGTCTTTCAAACCTACAAGTCGACTTGAGTTGCCAAACTTTATTCAAGTTTGGAATCTCCATGTTCCCCAAAATTTTGGGAAAGACATTGGTACCATGGGCCATGAAAGGCGGAAATGTATGCGCTAGCCAGGCTTAAGCGTTTAATGGGATTTTGGGCTTTAGAGTGGGCGTGGCAAACTTTTATTAGGCCAATCGATAGGTATTGACGAAACAAATACATATCAAATAAAATTTTCGTAAGAGCATCAAAACTGTGGCCACAGCTTGTGGCTTGTGGGCGTCAGAGGGGGCGTGGCACCATTTTGAAACAAACTTGCGCTGCGTAGGAACTCCTAAAATCTACATGCAAAATGCCAATCTTCTAGCTTTTATAGTTTCCGAGATCTCAGCGTTCATACGGACAGACAGACGGACAGACGGACATGGCCAGAGATCGACTCGGCTAGTGATCCTGAACAAGAATATATATACTTTATAGGGTCGGAAACGCTTCCTTCTACCTGTTACATACTTTTGCACGAATACAATATACCCTTTTACTCTGCGAGTAACGGGTATACAAAAAGGACCATAACAGAATCCCCCATTTCGAAACAAATACTATGTGCATCAATTTTTTTATTCGGTAAATAAAATTTAAAAAAATAAATATTGAGCTAGTAGTGAGTGTGGAATTGCTGGTTTATCGCTTAGGTGCACAAATATCCAATGCCGAACACCTTTTCGCAGTTCTTGGTCTTGGTCTTGGTTCCGGTGGATTCGCCCGAGCTGTTGTCGCTTGATGATGGTGGTGGTGGTGGTGGAGGTGGTGGGGGTGGGAAGTACGGGTAGGGTGGGTAATAGGGTGCAGGATAGTGTGGAGGCTTCGCGGGGGGAGACGGCGGCTTAGGTTTTCCGCCGTGGCCACTATCGTGTCCGCTATGTCCACCATCGTGTCCGCTATGTCCTCCATCATGTCCACTATTACCACCATCGTGACCGCTATGTCCACTGTCGTGTCCGCTATGACCACCATCATGTCCGCTATGTCCACCGTCGTGTCCGCTATGTCCACCGTCGTGTCCTCCCTGGTGACCACTATGACCGCCGGGGTATGGATACGGCGGAGGAGGATAATAGCCGGGATATGGGTAAGGCGGATAGGGGTAATACTGGTAGGGCGGGTAGGGGTACGGGTAGGGGTATGGGTTGGGCTTCTTCTTCTTCTTATTGGAGTTGGAGTTGGAGTTAGAGTTGGAGTTGGAGTTGCTGTTGGAAGAGCTACTCGAGGATTGGGGGAAGGTCAGCACCAGATTCCCGCTGCTGCCTTCGCTGCCGAAGAGCCTGCCCCACGCCGAGGGTTCCACCTCCGCTTCCTGCTCCTCCGCTTCCAGCTCCTGGCTGATTTCCAGCTGTGATTCCTGATCGGGGATCTCCTCCTGGGGACGGGCCATGGCCAGGGCTCCGCAGAGCGCCAGGCACAGGCAGAGTACCAACTTGGTGCTCATTGTGGGAAAGGGGTTCACTTCGAACTGATTGACAGATGGCCTCCGTTGCGCTTTTATACTGATCTCATTCGCAAAAAGAAATGCGATGGCACCTTTTTAAATTGTTGCCAATAAACATTAACCCAGTTTGCAAACATTTTCAAAAGATCTTCTTAAAAAAATGCTTATTCTTTTGCAAAAAAAATGTCTAGTCACCGCTTCAGCTGTTTGCATGTAAATTAGTTTAGCTATTAAAATCAGCTCAGAACACGCCCAACAAGTTAATAGCTTTTATTTGCTTAGATCGGTATCATGGATAAGCTGGCTGGTATAACGGTTCATGCTTGGAAGGGTTATTTTTCTTTTTTATAGCCAAAAACCACAGCTGGCTTCCATTTTAATATGCGGAGTAATAAAACGATTAAATCTTTTTATAATATGCTGCAGATGTCTGAATGAATTAACTTCACAGGTGCCGAGCGATCAACGAAATCTTGTCGAATTGAGAATCTTGGTGGTAAATATTTATGGGAAATAATACAGTTTTATATGATCAATTCTTTTCCTTAGAAAAAGTACGAGTAATTGTGAATGTACTTTAAGGTATTGGTGGTATTATTCCCACATATTCTTAACTTTTTGTATATTAGTCAATTCTAAGTCATGTAGATATATCCCGTCATACAAAATTTATTGATTCTCTAGAGCTTGTACCACATTTTACAGAATATTTTTCTTTTCTATCAATTTATTAACTTCGGGATAAATCTCTTAGGCACAAAAATTGACTTTAATTTATTATCATTCAACAAACAAATTTGATCCATTTATTAAAATTTAGATAAGACTTTGCGTTTAGAATATAAAAGTTGGGCCAACCAACAGTGCTTGTTGTAGTTTTAAATACACCTTTAGAAACTAAGAAAGCCGAACTTAGTTTTTCGCCATGTTAGTGCCTTTGATTGGACTAACTCTGCTGCTGCAAGTCAATTCGATAGCAGGACAAGGATACCAAGTGTATGGATCACCTGGTGTACAGGTGATTTACCCATCCTCGTCGCAGGTTCAAGTCGTGGGTTCAAGACCATTATTTCGTCGCCGGATTTGGGAAATTGTGAGAAACCTTACGATCACTGCGAATGCAACCAGTCAGGATGTTCAGTTTGTCAGTCCTTTGGGCAACGGCAACATTGCACTGTCAAATAACCAGAATTCAGGCAACGCACCTCTTCGGAATCTTCTGAGAAACCTGTTCGGCCGTCAGCCCAATATCCAATATGTGAACCTGAGTGGCAGAGCCTTCAACGATCGCTCCCAGGAGCCACAGTACTGGAGTACTTATCAGGCATTTGCCAATCCAGAGTTTTTGCCCCGCACACGGGTTAAAGTTGTGCGACAGGGCGTGCCACGCAGGATTCTGGTTCGGAATCTCAAGTCCAGCCAGGCTCAGTTGACCAATGTGGAAACTTACAGGATGCCCGTTTTTGAGGACGACTGGCTGGTGAGCGGGTTATAAGATACGAATTAAACTAAGACTTAACCCATTCTCCCATTAGTATGTCACGACATATTCGGAATAAAAAGCTGACTTCATGATTTAGGCTGATATTAATGTTTTTTCGACTGCTCCATAAGAAAACGTAAATATCTTCATTGATAACAAATAAAATGCAAATTTGGAACAAAAATATTTAATTGTCTTATTTTCATTTAGTATAATTTACTTATGAGTTCAAAATCCTATACAGTGCTCTTTCGAAACTGTAAATAGCCATGGCAGATCACTCTTTTGAATGTTATTAATTTTTTTAAATTAAGGGATAACAAAAAAAACGATGAAAGGAAATTATTATTTACGGTCATATTATATTCTGGACAGCAATTTCCGCTAATCACAACATATATCAGCTTTCGGCTTTATAAAATACGTTATATGTAGACAGGCCAATTCGGATCAAATTCGCACCAAACTAATTCCGACAGACTTCGTTGTAAAATATCAAATCATGCTTACTCGCCAGATTAAAAAAAAATTATTATTATATTATATAGCTCCTATAGAAACAATCGTAGAAAAAAATTGAATTTTCATACAAACCCAGTTGTATAAAGCCCTGGGGTTGTGATGCAGTTGTGATTATGATATTGGGCAAACTTTTTTTTTACTTGATGTCTTCACAGGAGGGGCTCTAACTCTCGTCCTAGCGACTCGAGCAGCAACCACGATAACAAAGCTCAGGCGCGTTTTATAGCAATTAATGACAGCAGTATTACAAAGATCAGGCTGCTTACAATCAGTTGAATGACCGTACGACCAATTTAAATCCTATGGACAGCACGGAAACCATGGTCATTGCTGCACCCATCACCAAAACGCTCACCTCTACAACATCTACCGCTATACTCTACCGAACTACCACGTCCTCGACTGCGAAGGCCTCTATTGCACTTTTCCGGTACCACACTACGCCACTTCCTTATCACTATGAATTGCATCCATCTCAGGAATAGAATAAGTAAAAAATTAAGTTATTTAATACTCTATTATAACGGATATCGAACATTCGGAAACTGATTTTTCTAAGTTTAGCTAAAATATTTACAATTTTAATTTCTAAGTGTAAAAATCAAAACAAAAAACCAGTTTCGGTAGCAAAATTGATTTGTCTTTTCTGCTGATTCCGTTCCAATATGAAGATTGTAAACGAATTAAAAAGGTAAACAAAAAGCAAGCAAAGAAAGAAACTTAGGAACGACACGATCGATTTCTCCGATCGCGAACTTATTAATGAACCAAAATTAGCATTTACATATCGGTGCAGACATTTGCTAAATATGCAAGCCCAATGCCCAGACAGTCTTAGTTCAAAGGCGAACGCGTTTCGATATGAAACAAATCGTATTTCTACTGTGTTTAGTGGCAGTGACCAGAATTCGAGCAGGTGCAGGTCCCTTGACCCCAGAGCCGGAGCAAATCCGTACAGCCTTACCCTGGCTATATCTTCTGGCATATTCGGCAGCCCAGCCACAGGTCCCTATCCGCAGACCGCAAGATGAGACATTCACCGGCACAAACAGTGCGATCATGAAGCAACCCCAGTCCGATGAGGGGGCGAACTCTCAACAAACAAGCGATTTGGTACGCGAGCAATTCCTGCAAGGAATTCTACAGGGACTACAGCAGCCAGGGGCTGAGGCGAGTGCACCTACGATTTCACCCGCTTTGCTGGCAGACTTTATTGCACAGGCCACCACAACAACGCAAAAACCGGCGGTTGAGAAAGATTTGAATGGGACCGATAACGATGAGGACTACGACTACATAGACTTTAAAAACGGATCTCGCATTAAGTATGAGTTGGACGAGGGTGAGCAGCCGGTTAACAAAATTCTTCAGGCGACTACAAGCCGTTCAGTTGCGAATCGACCTCAAAGCTATGCCAGTCCCGTCTATTATAGACCTCCAACTAGATATGTATACTATAGACCTATATATACGCCTGCTTTATATTACAACCGAGTTGGCTAAGAAAATATGAAAAATCAGAGAGGATCAATAAACATAAATTATTTATTTATTAGCAATATCTTTCAATACAGGCTCGTAAAATAGAACTTTCTTATTATAACAAGCCATTAGTTGCTAAGTTATGCGAAATAAACTTTCGGTTCACTTCTGTGATTTCACTAACCAAAACAATAAAAATTCAAATTACCGATTCGAATCTTTACTAAGCCCAATACGAATTTGATTTGACGGCCGTGTTCCAGTCCGGTCTTTTGCAGATACAATTCAATTTATGACACCCTACCGACTGTATAAAACTCATCGCATTTAGGAGTCTTCACTTTAGTTCTGAACTAACCGGAGCACCGTAGAATCTCTCTTCAAAATGCTGATTAAAACCATAGGACTGCTGTTCCTGTTGACTGGACAGGCTTGGAGTCAGTCCATAAGCTTTCCTGTTTACACCGTGGGAAGTATTGTCTCCGCCCTAACTGGAGGCGGTGGAGGAAGTGCAGGAAGCGGAGGAGGTGGAGGCGGTGGAGGTGGTGGTTCTTCCAGCAGCAGCAGCAGCAGCAGCAGCAACAACAACAACGCTCTAGCTCAAGCAGCATATGCAGCCAATCTGAATGCATATAGCAACCAATTGCAGCAGTACAACCAAGCTCAGGCGGCTTTCTTCCAGTACTTAAGTTTTCTTGCCTCTAACGCTAACAATGCACAGGCGGCAGCGACCACAACCACTGCAGCTTCTAATACAACCACTACATCTACAACAACTACAACAACTACAACTACAGAAGCACCATCCACCTCTACCGCAGTGATACCCTCGAACACGAATACTACTTCAACGGCGACGTTGAACAATCGGTCTCGAACCACGCCTCTGCCCTACCACTATGTCGCCAGCCCACTGATCAGCCCCTATGATCTGCACCGCATCGGATCCAACCCGATTTATGTCAGTGGCTCCGCATCGGCGTCGTCTGAAGATCAGTCCTCGCCAGTATATGTCCCACAAGAACACATTTACCGTGGCGCACAACCATCTCCTTACTTTGTATACGGCGGAAAGAAATAGAATAATGATAAAACGAAACAGATTTGGTGTAACTTACATAAACGACAATTAATTTATTCAATAAAAACGAACAAAAGCAAACAATAAACTAATGGGCTTTCTTTCGGGAGATAATTGATTCCAAATCTAGGAATCCAGATTTTAGAAGCGTAACTCACACTCCAAACAGTTGCCGAATGATTGGCTACGGCTAAATTGTAAAGCTAAGAACTTATTTGCATCAGATTCTTAAAACCTTTCCTTCGCTAAGGCACGGAGCTTTAGAAGCTATAATAAGTTAAAATTAATGAAGTTAGTTCTTTCCAATCTTTTGTTTGTGTATAGTGTCATTTTAATTTTACGACTTCTGTAGTCTGTATAAAACTCAAGGTGTCCAGCCGCGTTCACATCAGTTCTAGGCTAACCAGAGCGCCGGCTTATCTCAGCTCGGAATGATATTAAATACCGTCAGCCTATTGCCTTTTCTGGCCAGTCTGGCTTGGGGGCAATCGATAAAAATAAGGATACCTGTGTGGGACACTTCCACTTTATTTACACGGCTCACAGGAATTGGTATCAACTCAGCAAACAATAATAACGCAAGTCCATCAAATAATAATCAGCAGGATAACGAATACAATAATTATCTGAACGACTATTACAACAATTATTGGGCAAACGCATACCAAGCCGCGTATGACCCTTATGGATATGGATATTTTGGGTTATATGGAGCCTATGACCCCAATCAGTTTCAAACAGATCCAACTACTACAAGCTCAACAACGGAGTCCACAACTACAACTGTGAGCACAACAACATCCAATGTGCTCCCTGCATCGACTACCACAGATCCAACCACTACAAATCCAACAACGGAGTCCACAACTACGACAGATTCAACCACCACAGCCACTACAATTTGCATAAATTTTCCACAACTTCCAATTTGTCAGTCCACGACTATAAGCGCCGCATCATCTACAGCGCTTCCTGCATTTACTATCACAGATTCAACAACAATATCCACTACGAACCCAACTACGGAGTCCACAACGACAACTGTGCGCCCAACAACCTCTACTGCGCTTCCTGCATCCACTACAACAGATTTAACCACTTCAAACCCAACAACGGTGTCCACAACTACAGCTGTGAGCCCAACAAAATCTACTGCGCTCCCCTCATCCACTACGACAGATCCAACCACCTTAAATACAACAATGGAGTCTACAACTACAAACCCAACAACGGAGTCCACAACTACAACTGTGAGCCCAACACAATCTACTGCGGTCCCTGCATCAACTACGACAGATTCAACCACAACAGCCACTGCAATTTGCACAAATTTTCCTCAACTTCCAATTTGTCAGACCACTACGACGACTATGAGCGCCGCAACATCTACAGTGCTTCCTGCATCTACTATCACAGATTCAACAACAATATCCACTACGAACCCAACTACGGAGTCCACAACTACTACTGTGAGCCCAACAACATCTACAGCGCTTCCTGCATCCGCTATCACAGATTCAACAAACCCAACTACGGAGTCCACAACGACCACTGTGAGCCCAACAGCATCTACGGCGCTTCCTGCATCCACAATCACAGATTCAACAACAATATCCACTACAAACCCAAGTACGGAGTCCACAACTACAACTGTGAGCCCAACAACATCTACAGCGCTTCCTGCATCCGCTATCACAGATTCAACAAACCCAACGACGGAGTCCACAACGACAACTGTGAGCCCAACAACATCTACGGCGCTTCCTGCATCCGCTATCACAGATTCAACAACAATATCCACTACAAACCCAACTAAGGAGTCCACAACTACAACTGTGAGCCCAACAACATCTACGGCGCTTCCTGCATCCACTATCACAGATTCAACAACAATATCCTCTACAAACCCAACTACGGAGTCCACAACTACAACTGTGAGCCCAACAACATCTACGGCGTTTCCTGCATCCACAATCACAGATTCAACAACAATATCCTCTACAAACCCAAGTACGGAGTCCACAACTACAACTGTGAGCCCAACAACATCTACAGCACTTCCTGCATCCGCTATCACAGATTCAACAAACCCAACTACGGAGTCCACAACGACCACTGTGAGCCCAACTGCATCTACGGCGCTTCCTGCATCCACAATCACAGATTCAACAACAATATCCACTACAAACCCAAGTACGGAGTCCACAACTACAACTGTGAGCCCAACACAATCTACTGCGCTCCCTGCATCAACTACGACAGATTCAACCACAACAGCCACTGCAATTTGCATAAATTTTCCTCAACTTCCAATTTGTCAGACCACTACGACGACTATGAGCGCCGCAACATCTACAGTGCTTCCTGCATCTACTATCACAGATTCAACAACAATATCCACTACGAACCCAACTACGGCGTCCACAACTACTAATGGGAGCCCAACAACATCTACAGCGCTTCCTGCATCCGCTATCACAGATTCAACAAACCCAACGACGGAGTCCACAACGACAACTGTGAGCCCAACAACATCTACGGCGCTTCCTGCATCCGCTATCACAGATTCAACAAACCCAAGTACGGAGTCCACAACTACAACTGTGAGCCCAACAACATCTACGGCGCTTCCTGCATCCACGATCACAGATTCAACAACAATATCCTCTACAAACCCAAGTACGGAGTCCACAACTACTAATATGAGCCCAACAACATCTACAGCGCTTCCTGCATCCGTTATCACAGATTCAACAAACCCAACGACGGAGTCCACAACGACAACTGTGAGCCCAACAACATCTACGGCGCTTCCTGCATCCACAATCACAGATTCAACAACAATATCCACTACACACCCAACTACGGTGTCCACAACTACAACTGTGAGCCCAACAGCATCTACAGCACTTCCTGCATCCACTATCACAGATTCAACAACAATATCCACTACAAACCCAACTAAGGAGTCCACAACTACAACTGTGAGCCCAACAACATCTACAGCGCTTCCTGCATCCGCTATCACAGATTCAACAAACCCAACGACGGAGTCCACAACGACAACTGTGAGCCCAACCACCTCTATGGCGCCTCCTGCATCCACAATCACAGATTCAACAACAATATCCACTACAAACCCAAGTACGGAGTCCACAACTACAACTGTGAGCCCAACAACATCTATAGCGCTTCCTGCATCCGCTATCACAGATTCAACAAACCCAACTACGGAGTCCACAACGACCACTGTGAGCCCAACAGCATCTACGGCGCTTCCTGCATCCACAATCACAGATTCAACAACAATATCCACTACAAACCCAAGTACGGAGTCCACAACTACAACTGTGAGCCCAACAACATCTACAGCGCTTCCTGCATCCGCTATCACAGATTCAACAAACCCAACGACGGAGTCCATAACGACAACTGTGAGCCCAACAACATCTACGGCGCTTCCTGCATCCGCTATCACAGATTCAACAAACCCAAGTACGGAGTCCACAACTACAACTGTGAGCCCAACAACATCTACGGCGCTTCCTGCATCCACGATCACAGATTCAACAACAATATCCTCTACAAACCCAACTACGGAGTCCACAACTACAACTGTGAGCCCAACAGCATCTACAGCGCTTCCTGCATCCACTATCACAGATTCAACAACAATATCCACTACAAACCCAAGTACGGAGTCCACAACTACAACTGTGAGCCCAACAACATCTACAGCGCTTCCTGCATCCGCTATCACAGATTCAACAAACCCAAGTACGGAGTCCACAACTACAACTGTGAGCCCAACAACATCTACGGCGCTTCCTGCATCCACAATCACAGATTCAACAAACCCAAGTACGGAGTCCACAACGACAACTGTGAGCCCAGCAACATCTACGGCGCTTCCTGCATCCACTATCACAGATTCAACAACAATATCCACTACAAACCCAACTAAAGAGTCCACAACTACAACTGTGAGCCCAACAACATCTACGGCGCTTACTGCATCCACTATCACAGATTCAACAACAATATCCACTACAAACCCAAGTACGGAGTCCACAACTACAACTGTGAGCCAAACAACGTCTATAGCGCTTCCTGCATCCGCTATCACAGATTCAACAAACCCAAGTACGGAGTCCACAACTACAACTGTGAGCCCAACAACATGTACGGTGCTTCCTGCATCCACAATCACAGATTCAACAACAATATCCTCTACAAACCCAACTACGGAGTCCACAACTACAACTGTGAGGCCAACAACATCTACGGCGCTTCCTGCATCCGTTATCACAGATTCAACAAACCCAAGTACGGAGTTTACAACTACAACTGTGAGCCCAACAGCATCTACAGCGCTTCCTGCATCCACTATCACAGATTCAACAACAATATCCACTACAAACCCAACTAAGGAGTCCACAACTACAACTGTGAGCCCAACAACATCTACGGCGCTTCCTGCATCCACAATCACAGATTCAACAACAATATCCTCTACAAACCCAAGTACGGAGTCCACAACTACAACTGTGAGCCCAACAACATCTACAGCACTTCCTGCATCCGCTATCACAGATTCAACAAACCCAACTACGGAGTCCACAACGACCACTGTGAGCCCAACTGCATCTACGGCGCTTCCCGCATCCACAATCACAGATTCAACAACAATATCCACTACAAACCCAAGTACGGAGTCCACAACTACAACTGTGAGCCCAACACAATCTACTGCGCTCCCTGCATCAACTACGACAGATTCAACCACAACAGCCACTGCAATTTGCATAAATTTTCCTCAACTTCCAATTTGTCAGACCACTACGACGACTATGAGCGCCGCAACATCTACAGTGCTTCCTGCATCTACTATCACAGATTCAACAACAATATCCACTACGAACCCAACTACGGAGTCCACAACTACAACTGTGAGCCCAACAACATCTACGGCGCTTCCTGCATCCGTTATCACAGACTCAACAAACCCAAGTACGGAGTTTACAACTACAACTGTGAGCCCAACAGCATCTACAGCGCTTCCTGCATCCACTATCACAGATTCAACAACAATATCCACTACAAACCCAACTAAGGAGTCCACAACGACAACTGTGAGCCCAACAACATCTACGGCGCTTCCTGCATCCACAATCACAGATTCAACAACAATATCCACTACAAACCCAAGTACGGAGTCCACAACTACAACTGTGAGCCCAATAACATCTACAGCGCTTCCTGCATCCGCTATCACAGATTCAACAAACCCAACTACGGAGTCCACAACGACAACTGTGAGCCCAACTGCATCTACGGCGCTTCCTGCATCCACAATCACAGATTCAACAACAATATCCACTACAAACCCAAGTACGGAGTCCACAACTACAACTGTGAGCCCAACAACATCTACAGCGCTTCCTGCATCCGCTATCACAGATTCAACAAACCCAAGTACGGAGTCCACAACTACAACTGTGAGCCCAACAACATCTACGGCGCTTCCTGCATCCACAATCACAGATTCAACAAACCCAAGTACGGAGTCCACAACGACAACTGTGAGCCCAACGACATCTACGGCGCTTCCTGCATCCACAATCACAGATTCAACAACAATATCCACTACAAACCCAAGTACGGAGTCCACAACTACAACTGTGAGCCCAACAACATCTACGGCGCTTCCTGCATCCGTTATCACAGATTCAACAAACCCAAGTACGGAGTTTACAACTACAACTGTGAGCCCAACAGCATCTACAGCGCTTTCTGCATCCACTATCACAGATTCAACAACAATATCCACTACAAACCCAACTAAGGAGTCCACAACTACAACTGTGAGCCCAACAACATCTACGGCGCTTCCTGCATCCACAATCACAGATTCAACAACAATATCCTCTACAAACCCAACTACGGAGTCCACAACTACAACTGTGAGCCCAACAGCATCTACAGCGCTTCCTGCATCCACTATCACAGATTCAACAACAATATACACTACAAACCCAAGTACGGAGTCCACAACTACAACTGTGAGCCCAACAACATCTACAGCGCTTCCTGCATCCGCTATCACAGATTCAACAAACCCAAGTACGGAGTCCACAACTACAACTGTGAGCCCAACAACATCTACGGCGCTTCCTGCATCCACAATCACAGATTCAACAAACCCAAGTACGGAGTCCACAACGACAACTGTGAGCCCAACAACATCTACGGCGCTTCCTGCATCCACAATCACAGATTCAACAACAATATCCACTACAAACCCAAGTACGGAGTCCACAACTACAACTGTGAGCCCAACAAAATCTACAGCACCTCCTGCATCCGCTATCACAGATTCAACAAACCCAACTACGGAGTCCACAACGACCACTGTGAGCCCAACTGCATCTACGGCGCTTCCTGCATCCACAATCACAGATTCAACAACAATTTCCACTACAAACCCAAGTACGGAGTCCACAACTACAACTGTGAGCCCAACAACATCTACAGCGCTTCCTGCATCCGCTATCACAGATTCAACAAACCCAAGTACGGAGTCCACAACTACAACTGTGAGGCCAACAACATCTACGGCGCTTCCTGCATCCGTTATCACAGATTCAACAAACCCAAGTACGGAGTATACAACTACAACTGTGAGCCCAACAGCATCTACAGCGCTTCCTGCATCCACTATCACAGATTCAACAACAATATCCACTACAAACCCAACTAAGGAGTCCACAACGACAACTGTGAGCCCAACAACATCTACGGCGCTTCCTGCATCCACAATCACAGATTCAACAACAATATCCACTACAAACCCAAGTACGGAGTCCACAACTACAACTGTGAGCCCAACAAAATCTACAGCACCTCCTGCATCCGCTATCACAGATTCAACAAACCCAACTACGGAGTCCACAACGACCACTGTGAGCCCAACTGCATCTACGGCGCTTCCTGCATCCACAATCACAGATTCAACAACAATTTCCACTACAAACCCAAGTACGGAGTCCACAACTACAACTGTGAGCCCAACAACATCTACAGCGCTTCCTGCATCCGCTATCACAGATTCAACAAACCCAAGTACGGAGTCCACAACTACAACTGTGAGGCCAACAACATCTACGGCGCTTCCTGCATCCGTTATCACAGACTCAACAAACCCAAGTACGGAGTTTACAACTACAACTGTGAGCCCAACAGCATCTACAGCGCTTCCTGCATCCACTATCACAGATTCAACAACAATATCCACTACAAACCCAACTAAGGAGTCCACAACGACAACTGTGAGCCCAACAACATCTACGGCGCTTCCTGCATCCACAATCACAGATTCAACAACAATATCCACTACAAACCCAAGTACGGAGTCCACAACTACAACTGTGAGCCCAATAACATCTACAGCGCTTCCTGCATCCGCTATCACAGATTCAACAAACCCAACTACGGAGTCCACAACGACAACTGTGAGCCCAACTGCATCTACGGCGCTTCCTGCATCCACAATCACAGATTCAACAACAATATCCACTACAAACCCAAGTACGGAGTCCACAACTACAACTGTGAGCCCAACAACATCTACAGCGCTTCCTGCATCCGCTATCACAGATTCAACAAACCCAAGTACGGAGTCCACAACTACAACTGTGAGCCCAACAACATCTACGGCGCTTCCTGCATCCACAATCACAGATTCAACAAACCCAAGTACGGAGTCCACAACGACAACTGTGAGCCCAACGACATCTACGGCGCTTCCTGCATCCACAATCACAGATTCAACAACAATATCCACTACAAACCCAAGTACGGAGTCCACAACTACAACTGTGAGCCCAACAACATCTACGGCGCTTCCTGCATCCGTTATCACAGATTCAACAAACCCAAGTACGGAGTTTACAACTACAACTGTGAGCCCAACAGCATCTACAGCGCTTTCTGCATCCACTATCACAGATTCAACAACAATATCCACTACAAACCCAACTAAGGAGTCCACAACTACAACTGTGAGCCCAACAACATCTACGGCGCTTCCTGCATCCACAATCACAGATTCAACAACAATATCCTCTACAAACCCAACTACGGAGTCCACAACTACAACTGTGAGCCCAACAGCATCTACAGCGCTTCCTGCATCCACTATCACAGATTCAACAACAATATCCACTACAAACCCAAGTACGGAGTCCACAACTACAACTGTGAGCCCAACAACATCTACAGCGCTTCCTGCATCCGCTATCACAGATTCAACAAACCCAAGTACGGAGTCCACAACTACAACTGTGAGCCCAACAACATCTACGGCGCTTCCTGCATCCACAATCACAGATTCAACAAACCCAAGTACGGAGTCCACAACGACAACTGTGAGCCCAACAACATCTACGGCGCTTCCTGCATCCACAATCACAGATTCAACAACAATATCCACTACAAACCCAAGTACGGAGTCCACAACTACAACTGTGAGCCCAACAAAATCTACAGCACCTCCTGCATCCGCTATCACAGATTCAACAAACCCAACTACGGAGTCCACAACGACCACTGTGAGCCCAACTGCATCTACGGCGCTTCCTGCATCCACAATCACAGATTCAACAACAATTTCCACTACAAACCCAAGTACGGAGTCCACAACTACAACTGTGAGCCCAACAACATCTACAGCGCTTCCTGCATCCGCTATCACAGATTCAACAAACCCAAGTACGGAGTCCACAACTACAACTGTGAGGCCAACAACATCTACGGCGCTTCCTGCATCCGTTATCACAGATTCAACAAACCCAAGTACGGAGTATACAACTACAACTGTGAGCCCAACAGCATCTACAGCGCTTCCTGCATCCACTATCACAGATTCAACAACAATATCCACTACAAACCCAACTAAGGAGTCCACAACTACAACTGTGAGCCCAACAAAATCTACAGCACCTCCTGCATCCGCTATCACAGATTCAACAAACCCAACTACGGAGTCCACAACGACCACTGTGAGCCCAACTGCATCTACGGCGCTTCCTGCATCCACAATCACAGATTCAACAACAATTTCCACTACAAACCCAAGTACGGAGTCCACAACTACAACTGTGAGCCCAACAACATCTACAGCGCTTCCTGCATCCGCTATCACAGATTCAACAAACCCAAGTACGGAGTCCACAACTACAACTGTGAGGCCAACAACATCTACGGCGCTTCCTGCATCCGTTATCACAGATTCAACAAACCCAAGTACGGAGTTTACAACTACAACTGTGAGCCCAACAGCATCTACAGCGCTTCCTGCATCCACAATCACAGATTCAACAACAATATCCACTACAAACCCAAGTACGGAGTCCTCAACTACAACTGTGAGCCCAACAAAATCTACAGCACCTCCTGCATCCGCTATCACAGATTCAACAAACCCAACTACGGAGTCCACAACGACCACTGTGAGCCCAACTGCATCTACGGCGCTTCCTGCATCCACAATCACAGATTCAACAACAATTTCCACTACAAACCCAAGTACGGAGTCCACAACTACAACTGTGAGCCCAACAACATCTACAGCGCTTCCTGCATCCGCTATCACAGATTCAACAAACCCAAGTACGGAGTCCACAACTACAACTGTGAGCCCAACAACATCTACGGCGCTTCCTGCATCCACAATCACAGATTCAACAACAATATCCACCACAAACCCAACTATGGAGTCCACAACTACAACTGTGAGCCCAACAACATCTACTGCGATTCCTGCATCCACAATCACAGATTCAACAACTATATCCACTACAAACCCAACGACAGAGTCCACAACGACAACTGTGAGTCCAACAACATCTACAGCGCTTCCTGCATCCACTATCACAGAGTCAACAACAATATCCACTACGAACCCAACTATGGAGTTTACAACTACAACTGTGAGCCCAACAACATCTACAGCGCTTCCTGCATCCACTATCACAGAGATAACAAACCCAACGACGGAGTTCACAACGACAACTGTGAACCCAACAACATCGACTGCCCTTCCAGCACCCACTTCGGCAGATTCAGCATCCACTACTATTTGCTTAAGTTCTCCTCAACTTCCAATTTGTCAATCTGCTAAAGCGGTGAACATTAAGCAAAGTAAATCTGGAATGTCTGAAATTAATTCGTCTGGTACTGTCTTTAAGCCAGAACAACAACTGGCAATAACGTCGATGCCTCAATCAGTGACATCGCTCTGTTTCTTTTTTCCTCGCCTGTGCTTGAAGCCGGAGGAGGCTCAATTTGTCCGTCTGGCCGATGGTAACGGAAAGCCCCTGTTGTTGATATCACCAGTCGAGGGGCGATCCGCAAAAACTCAACAGCAACCAACCTTATGGCGTGTTATAAGCAGAGCCGTTGGACCAGATGTAAAAACGATTCGGTAAGCTAATTATAGCAACGGAATATATGTATATAACTACTGGCTATAAGCGACATGTTTTATTCACAATTTTATAAATAAAAACACAGTTTTTGTTAAACTAAAAATTTTTTGAATCTACTCAAAAATGTCTATTGAATGAATATTGTGGAGAACAACACTACAAGATAAGATTAAATATAATTTGTATATAGACTTGGCTTGTTGATTAAAAGTAAAGGAGTCGGAAATGTCTTTATCTAAGCGTTAGGGACATCAGATCCGAATTTCATCCACTACGACAGATTCAACCACTTCAAACCCAACAACGGAGTCTACAACTACAAATGTGAGGGATTAGAATTTCAATGTTAGCAATTAAGACAAACTTAAAACTCTCTTTGTTCCGAGGGTATTGACAAAAAGCAGTTAGAATTAGGTTAGCGAATACGAAATCTACTGTCATTTTCAATTTTGTCTATGGTATACTAAAAGGATCTTAGGTCTTATTATGGTTATATTACCCCAATTGAATTTTTTGTGTGCTTGTTTTCTCTAATAAAATAATAATTTTATCAGTGCCGAATGCGAAAAAAAAACAGGAAGCCACAATTAGAAAGCAGCTTGTCTACCACTATGACTAAAAACTGCGTACTTTGTCGCTTTATTTAGTGGAAAACAAACACCTAGCTAGTTTGACGATTGTATTAAATATAAAGGTCTTGGGTCGCCTATTGCTCAGGGGCATCATCAGTGGTTTTATTATTTTCTGATATGTCTATAAAAACGTTTTTAGAACTTGGTTGCAAGCTTAGTTTGGATCTAGGCATTAATGTAAACATATCGATACGCAGAAATGATTTCAAGGCTAGCGTTTTTTATATTTGTGGTCACAATACCAGTTTGGTGTGACAGTCAAAAGGAATCTTTCAGATTGAACGTGCCACTCTGGGATGCGAGTGATCTTTACTCACGCTTATCCAACGCCTTTGGCGCAGCAAGCACTACACAATCACCGCAGGCGAACGTAGCTTTTTACAACGCCCTTATAGAGGAAGCATACAAGAAAAAGCAAGGAATGTATTCCGCCAGCGATCTAATACCAGTTGAACCTTTACCTTTGCCTGTGCCTGTACCTGTACCAATGCCCCTTCCTCGTCCTCCGCGCCCTCTGCGGCCTCTAAGGCCGTTAATTCCGAATCGGCCAAGACCCAGGCCAACCCGAAAACCCACTAGAAGAAGCACCACCAGACGTCCAACTAGAACTACCACAAAAACCACGACCACTCAGAAAGCTACAACATCGACAACGAGTACTTCAAGCACTAGTATTTTGACAACAACTGAGGCGGTAAGCAGCTCAACAGTCGCACCTGCAACCAATTCAACGACAGAAGAACCATCAACATCAGAAGTTTCTCCTACGACAGGAGGATCTTCTACAACTGGAGGATCTTCTACGACAGGAGGATCTTCTACGACAGGAGGATCTTCAAGTACTGGGGGATCTTTTACAACAGGCGGTTCTTCGACAACGGGAGGAACGGCTATTTCATCTTACCGAATCAGAGCAAAAAAACTAAAAAAAGCTACCACAGTCAATCCGCTCTATTCGTATCATCATCAACACCAGAGTAGTCCTGTTTCAACTCCAACGGTCCTTAGTTTAGAGGGTCAGCACACAACCACTGGCGTCCTCCGCCCTGAGTTGCAACTAACAGTGCAATCGGCTCCTCAGTCCATGACGACGCTATGCCACAACTATCCACGACTTTGTGCTAAGCCCGAGGAGGCGCAGTATGTACGTCTAACTGATGGATTTGGCAAGCCCATGCTTCTTATAACACCTGGAGGTGTGGAAAAACCTCCACTTCTCACGACAACCATATCACGTCCTTTTCACTCGGAGCCAAGACCCTCTGGTTTGCGGCCATCCCGACAAAATAAACCATCCAGGAGTAAATATATTTACCGTTTAATCAAAAAAAGAGTAATCAGTAATCAACCTTAACTGTTTTCTGTTTAAATAAATAAAAAATACTTATTAATAAAACCCTATTATAAAAGTTGAACTAGAATATGGTCGTAGTTTAGTTTTTAAAGACAACTCTAAGAACATTTTTTATTCACAGCTAAAGAACAAGAAAGGAAAGGATATAGTCGGCGATCCTTATGAAATTTGGTAGGACGGATTCAATGGCCAAATAAAAAACCCATACAAAATCCCAATTTCTGAACTTTAAAAACACCAAAGATATGGCATTTCCGGTCGTTCAGTTGTATGGCAGCTGTAGATTTAGCCGGCCGATCCTTATGAATTTCATAGGCCGAATTGATTGGCCAAAAATAAAACCGATAAAAAATCCTTTCCTAATTTTACAAACACCGAAGTTTTGGCATTTACAATCAATCAGTTATATGGCAACTATAGGATATAGTCGGCCGATCCCGGCCATTCAGACTTATATACTGTGTGCAAAGGATTAAAGAGTGTGTGCACAGTTTCAATTCGATATCTTTTAAACTGAGAGACTAGTTTGCGTAGAAACAGACAGACGCACAGACGGACATGCTTATATCAACTCAGGATGCGATCCTGATCAAGAATATATATACTTTAAGGGTCGGAGATGTCTCCTTCACTGCATTGCAAATTTTTGGCCAAAATTATAATACCCTCTGCAAGGGTATAAAAAGTTGTTCAAAGAAAAAATTCAACACATTTTTGTTGTATCGGAAGATTGTATCAGATCTTCTATTCTGCGGCTACAAATAGTATACTACTCTTGGAAACAATAAGGGAAAATACTGGCTGCTGATATCAGTGCCTCGCGCAGCATGAAGAACCCGTTACAGATCCGATCAAGCCAAAGACAGTCATACGAAACACAAAAAATGATGCTAGAAAATAGAAAACATAAATTTCTTGCTAAATGACTGAGTCAAAGATTGTGGCAAAAAATAAGCACATAGTCAATAAATTATGACAGTCTGAAAGTCATCAGTCTGAGACTAGCTTATCACAAAAATAAATTGAATGCATGTAAATGTCAATACCGTGGAGTTAATATAGTTAAATAATGACTTTAAGAAATGACCGATATGGTTTAAAGGTTTGTTGGCCTTTTATTTTATTGCGATTAGTGATTAATAATCCACTTCTGCCAGATATTATGGAATATATAAAGGAGTTTATGACCACTCTAAGCCAGTCTGTTCTTTTACTGGAAGCATGCAACTGCTTAGAAGTACAATTATTTGGGTTTGGCTTCTCGCAGCTGGACCACAATGGCTTATTTCGTTGACAGCGGGCTTTCAGGTCCAAGTCCGTGTACCCGTGTGGGATGTTGGAGGCATTATCTCCCGATTTACTGGTCTCACCAAGGGACATGCCATCGATCATAAGAAGAAAGATCGACCCAACCATGAAGAGTATTGGCCGCCCTCATACGGATACTATGATCCACCACCCCCAATTTATCCACCGCCACCGTACTATCCATACCCTCCGTATGTGCCACCAACCCATTCGCCGTGGCCAACAACTGAACCACCTACGAATCCACCGACAAAGCTTCCAACTAAGCCACCTACTAAGTCACCAACTAAAGCTCCAACCAAGCGACCAACTAAGCCACCTACTAAGTCACCAACTAAAGCTCCAACCAAGCGACCAACTAAGCCACCTACTAAGTCACCAACTAAAGCTCCAACTAAGCGACCAACTAAGCGACCAACTAAGCCACCAACAAAGCCAACACCGACAACTGAATCTCCAACTGATGCAACAACAGTTGTGACAACCGAGATAACAACAGACTCAACAACTGTTGTAACAACGGACGCAACAACTGAAGCACCAACTGAGGCAACAACTGAGGGACCAACTGAGGCAACAACTGAGACAACAACTGAGGGACCAACTGAGGCAACAACTAAGCAACCTACTAAGAGACCAACTAAGCCATCAAAGAAGCCAACAACTAAGAGACCAACTAAGCCATCAAAGAAGCCAACAACTAAGCCATCAAAGAAGCCAACAACTAAGCCATCAAAGAAGCCAACAACTAAGCCAACAACTAAGCCATCTAAGAAGCCAACAACTAAGCCAACAACTAAGCCATCAAAGAAGCCAACAACTAAGCCAACAACTAAGCCATCAAAGAAGCCAACAACTAAGCCAACAACTAAGCCATCAAAGAAGCCAACAACTAAGCCAACGACTAAGCCATCAAAGAAGCCAACAACTAAGCCAACAACTAAGCCATCAAAGAAGCCAACAAAGAAGCCAACAACTAAGCCAACGACTAAGCCATCAAAGAAGCCAACAACCAAACCAACGACTAAGCCATCAAAGAAGCCAACAACTAAGCCATCAAAGAAGCCAACAACTAAGCCAACACCGACAACCGAATCTCCAACTGATGCAACAACAGTTGTGACAACCGAGATAACAACAGACTCAACAACTGTTGTAACAACGGACGCAACAACTGAAGCACCAACTGAGGCAACAACTGAGGCACCAACTGAGGCAACAACTGAGGCAACAACTGAGGCAACAACTGAGGCACCAACTGAGGCACCAACTGATGCAACAACTGAGGCTACAACTGAGGATCCCACTGAGGCACCAACGGATCCACCTTCCCGAGACCTCTGCTCAATGTACCCTTATCTTCCAGAGTGTCAAAAAATTAAATCACTGCACCTGAAAAACAATAAGTTAAGTAACGTCTTCCATCCCGAAAAGAAACTCTCGATTGAAACAATGCCGCACTCGGTGACATCGCTTTGTTTCTACTATCCCCGTTTGTGCATGAAGCCCGAAGAAGCTCAGTTCGTGAGACTGTCGGACGAGAATGGAAGGCCCTTGCTCCTAATATCCCCAGTAGAAGGAAACCATTCGCAAACTTTTTCCCAGAATAGGCTAAGACTGAACGCTAAAAAGATTTCTTAGATGATGTCAATTTCTTTGCAATACATAAATGAAATAAAAAGTTATAACACAAGTACTTACTAGTAAAATCTATTATTAATGAATAACATCGGTTTAAAACTATCCATTTTCCTTTGTATTATTAAATTACTATACCCATATAATCCTGCTTGGCTTTATTGAATCCCCTTTTTAACTTTGTGTCTAACGAACCTTTTAAAACTAAAACAAGAGAGAACGCTATAGTCGGGTGCCCCGACTATCAGATACCCGTTACTCAGGTATCGATAGGTATTGATAAACACAATAAAACTGCATTTTTACTTTTCCGAAATATTTAAATTTTTAAAATCGTATATAAGCGATTGTGGGCGTTAAAGGGGGCGTGGCACCTTTTTGAAACAAACTTGCGCTGCGTAGGAACTCCTAGAATCTGCATGCAAAATGCCAATCTTCTACCTTTTATAGTTTCCGAGATCTCAGCGTTCATACGGACGGACAGACGGACATGGCTAGATCGACTCGGCTAGTGATCCTGAACAAGAATATATATACTTTATAGGGTCGGAAACGCTTCCTTCTGGCTGTTACATACTTTTGCACGAATACAATATACCCATTTACTCTACGAGTAACGGGTATAATGAACATCATAGCGATTCACCTATTTTTAAGGTGGGCGAAATGGAACGGAGGTCAATATTGTTGGTTTCAGAGACCTGGACATAAACGGAAAAACTGATGTTCTGTCGTAAATAACATTGCCTTATTAATAATTTAATTTATTTAAAAATCGTTTATAAAATATGTTTTTATTTTTGAATAAATGGCCAATTCCTAATTTTGCTAATTCTGAACACATTCTATTCTATCAGACCTACAGTACCAAAAAGAGCACCACCAAACTACAACACACCACCAAACCAACATTTTATCTTTAAGAGAAAAATTTACAACACAATGCGGATAAAGTTTTTGGAACGATACTCAGTGTGGAATCTGATCTAAGCCTCTGATTTTACTATCGAAATCTTTTTCCGAGCCACGATGAGTCACATTTTGTTCCTGTCATCGGTGCCGAGGGAATGACATCGCTGCTGAAGGTACCCTATGGAAGAGGAGAGAGTCAGCTGCCCTCGGGGCGTGCAAACAATGGATGACTGAGACCCATGCGAAGACCTGACTGGCAGAGACCATTAAAAGATCATATCTTACTGAGCCATCGAACTGAACACAGCTGATATACTCGTTGATAAATATAGTTTTTAAAGTTTAAACTCCTCATCATTCACTCTTTCTTACGTCCAAAACACTTAAAAATTACAGATTTGAGCTTTATTTGCTATTATTAGAATCAGCATTGGCTATCAGTAATTAATATAAATACGGAATATAAATAAATAGTGATAAACTCTTTGAGAAACACAATCTTTGATGGTGAGAATTCAACAACATACTTTCTATCTGAAACCCATTGGAACTTCATTCTTAATTCTTTTGACATGACAAAGATGACAGCACTCGAAGTGAGTCTATTCAACCAAACTGGTTTCAGTTGCCCCACTCCACTTGGCCGTCTTTCCAAAACGACCAGTCCATGTTTAGATTCCTGAGGAGGTGGTAGGTGAAGTAAAAATGTGCTCCGGTGAAGGCTTTCGAGCCTTGTTCCTGTTTTGCATTCTAGCTCGGTGGAGTGAAGCTGCCCCACCGTTCCAAGATGACGCACTGCAGCAACTCGGGCAGCTGACTTTGACCCAGGCAAAGCTCATTGCAGACAACTCTTCCGTCAAGTGCAGCCTGACCCCGAATCTTTGCGACTGGCAACTGCATCTGTACGAGGGTCACGGATTCAGTGTGCCACTTGTCCAGACTGTGGAAAGTCCCCCCACCCGAGCACCCTCGAAGGCTGGTCAAGAAATCTTTGGATTGGGCCACCAGGACAGTGGAGGACAGCATCAGCTGTTTATTTTGGCCGATATTGAGCCCAAGTCGAGACGAAAATTGAGAAGAAAAAGAAAACTCCGGCGACGAGTCGCTCTTAATCACTTAAGTAAACTGAAATTTGTCTTTCTGGTCGTTCAATAAATAACCGAAATGAATTTATATACATACTTTAATTATTTATATTATCATCTCTCATTAAGACCAATCAATCAGCGCAAAGATTTATTTCGGCTGACTCACAGTCTGTGAAAGAAATTCCGCAGCCATAAAAAATATTCTGAGCTCATTAATGTCGGCTTGATTCACGCTTTACCTGCCGTGAACTGTTTGGGCCGCGAATGGAAGCCGTCGAACCACTTTCAACTTTAACCTGTGACGGCTTGGGTCTAATGCCCGTTAAGCTGTCTACAAGTTATTTGACTAAAAGTATACCGTCGGGGTTCTGGCCTCCTCTATTTGTTTATTTAAATATGAATATATGGGTTTTTAAGTGCCCAGCCAAGCTATTGTCTCTGATCAGGGGACTTTTAATTAAGTCATCTTTGTTGTCGCAGCGTCCCTCATTGAATATAGACATTGATGACTGTGAAATGATGATTATGATGATTAATAGAGTCAGATATTTGAAATAAAAGTGAAAGTCGAAGAAGTGGGTAAAGAATGAGGGGAATCACCAAAGTGGTTTAAATCAGAGAATACGCATAGTCCTTGTGAGCTTTATCAATCTTTGTCTTCCGTTTTATTATAAATCATTGTAACCATAAGCATCAAATGGCCATATACCCGACATACTAGCTATTTGATCAGAACACCAAGTTCCATCCCAGCGGAAATTCAATTCGCCGTCCGGTCGGACCCCCTATAAACACTAGTCCCGGAACCCCAAATACCCAAAGGGTCCGACCGCCGAGAACTCTGGCTTCACACATCATCCGTGGCACGCTCGTCATCGGCATCGTCGGCGATGGTATCATAAATCGTATTCAGAAATTTTCTAATTTCCGTATACGGGAGAATCTGCCACCAATTTGTCGTAGTTTCAATTTCCTCCTCCATTACTCCTGCAGGACGTCTCTGGGATCCCTGGCGACGTTTATCCTTGCCCTTACCCTTGCCCTTACCCTTGGTATTCGTTGTTAAGGGACGATGCGTGCTGATTTCCGGTGATTGTGTTTCCAATTCCTTCGCCGGTTGCTTCACCATCGATGGACCACGACTTGGTCTCAGGATGGGGTTAGAATCTGTGGAAGGAGCGCCGGGTAGCGGGCTAGTGACAACTCGGCTCGCTGTCATCTTTGTATCAGTTTCGTTGGTCGCCTTTGCTCCTGTTGGCGTTTGCTTTCGCTTGGCCTTCGGACGAGGGGGTCGGGATCTGGTTTCATCCTTCTTTTTCTTGCCGGAGTGAGCCTTTGTGCTCGTGTCACCGGCATTCTCAGCTGTCGGCCGGCTGACAGGCTGCTGCATTCCTGTCGATGCCATATCGATAATTGTCCCACTCGGGGCCATAGTTTTCTTCACACTTGTCAGGGATTCCCCCGCAGGAGCTGTCGTCGGGGCGTTTGAGGCGGAGGCATCTTCTTTACCGATTTTATCCTGTCCAGCTACGGCTTCGGTTTCTGCTGCATTGTTCTCGGGAAGCTCTGGTAGTGTCAGCTTTACCTTTAGCGGCTCCTGCTGCTTCTCATGCTGCTGCTCCTGCTGCTGTTTTTTGGCCATAACTTCCTCGACGACTGGTTTACGTTCATGGTCGGTGGCCAGGGTATTCAATTGCACTATCTTCTTGGCCCCTACACTTTGCACATGGAACTCGTTCGAGTATAAATTTTCTTGTGCGTGCAGACCCGAGTTCATTTGCAACGGCATTAATTGCATGTTTATGGCCGGCTCCTCAATTGTTTGGTTCAGAACGCTGGCTCGGCTCTGCCCTGCCATCGGCAGGACCTCAACCGCCTCGTCGAGGTTCCTGTAGTGGGCCCTCTGGTCAGCGGATCGGCGACTGTGCTGGGAGATCTGCCGGAGCAGGTGGCCCATCGGGGGAGGATCCTGCGACGATCGACTGGAGGTGACCAGGCGACCGGCGAGGTTCATCCGCGGTTTGTTGTAGGCATAGACATCCACATTGAAAACCCCGTGGGTGGGTGCTCTACGCCAATGCCTGGCAGGAGTGGCTGCAGGGAAAGGTGGTCAAGGGTGAGCAATCACTGTACTTTCACTTAAACACCTGGGCGGGGCTTACCTCTGGCCACAAGGGCCCAAGACTGGATTAGCAACAGCAGCAGTGGCAGCTTCATTCTGGCTAATACATATTTTAGGCGTTGGCTCCGGCTACGACTAAACCGATTTTGGACCACTCGACCAATTTTATGGCCATCCGATTTGGGTCAGTCCGCAACTAATTTGCATCGACGGTTCATGTTTGGCAATGTTCTAGGAATGTGAAAACACAGTGGACCCCACTGAAACTCAACCCGATTAAAATCTAACATGTTATGGACATGGAATCTCGTCGAAATGACGGTCCACTGTTCTTGGGAACTGGTTTCCCTGAATCGATTCCGAGCAACGGCACTTTTGGCCTTTGCCAAGACACAATGGCTTAGTTTCGGCCCTGTCAATGGCCAAGTTAATGCCGTGCCATAAAATATTATTGTGTTGCCACCTTGGTCGAGCCTTGGCCAATTTGTGTTTTCGGTTGCTTGGTCAAAAGCAGCGAAAGTTGAAAGTTGTGCTTAGCATTACAATGGCCTGCTAATGGAAAGTAATTGCCAACGAATTCCGGAGGATGCAAAACATCCGCATAATTGATTCTCAAATATTTTTAAATTCGTTTGAAATTCATCATATATGGCAATTATTTTAAATTCCCGGGCGCTTGATTAATATTATATGAAAACTATTTTTGAGCTTGAAAAAAACAGAATAGTAAAACTAATACTAAATGTTTTACGAAAAGAAAATGATATACTTTTTTTCTAATTGGCTTTACTAATTTTAAGCGATTCCATTCAACTAATTAAAAGCCATTAAATACTTTATTTATTGACAATGTAAATTAGCCTCTAATGAATTGAAAATTATTTATTTGGCATAACTAATATGCAAACAAACTACATTCAATAAAATACAATTATGTATGTATAAAGCACAGTGAAAACGTCTGCATTTCGCCGCGCAAAAGAAAATTTAATTCGGACAACCACTCGGGAAAGTGATTTATTTTAAAGAGCTTGTCAAAAACAGTTGACCAAGAGTCAGCAAGCAGCAAACAAACAGCGGGCAAACAAGCCAACCCAAGAACAGAACGACTGACAGTTTCCACTCGGAGCACTTAAGATAACTTTGAGACGAGCCAGTCCGGATTATGGGGATGCGGGGCGTGGTCGGCGGTCTGAGCCGAGCTGATGATGTCCACCACCAGTGGCAGATTTATGAAAACTGTTGACATTTAGTTCTTCGAACCGTAAATTCCGAGCGGACTCAAGGCAGCGGAATTTACATTCGAACAATGCAGGCCGCAGATCCAGGAGCACGCTGCACAGGACATAATGCGAAAGGAATCGAAGCAGAGCAAAAGCGGCCAGCAGACAGGGAAATGTGAAAAAAGCCAGATGACAGGCGGCCAAGAAGGACAAAGCCAATTGTGCTGGCATGTGAAGGAAGGCCTGTAAGAGGCGAGTGCTGAAAAAAAGTGGTGAAATCGCTGGACGGCTCTATCCTTGATGCACTGTGAGGAAAGGTGTATAAGACTTTAGAATTTCCTTTCCTCTTTTACATATTTTATTAAAGAGCCACTTTTGACTTTAATTTATCAAATTTGTAGTCTTTATTGGCACCGAATATATAATATTAACTATTGACATAAGGATTTATAATTTGTAAAACTCATAAAGATGACAAAATTACATATTCAAACTAAAAAACAAAGTGTTAATTTGGCGAAATTATGATTTCTCAGTGATAGAAACCCAATTCTGTGAAAGAACTAGAACTGTGTAAATATGCATGTACTAAAAAACAGCAAAAATCTTTTATATTAAAAGATCCCTAGCAGTCTTATTTCTTCAAAAGATTTAGATAACGTAAGAAGACTTCTTCAAATATTTATTCCAGTGTACGTTTTTACGTAACTCTGGTTTAAATGCAATTCGAATGACGGAGAATTTTATGTAAATATCTGTTATATTAAGGAAACTGTAGCGGTAATGCGATTGAAAAGAGGACGGACTTTATAAAAGGATAAACTTGGAAACAAATTGCATCGATGGGTGAAGTCGGAAAGTGTCAAAAGGAAGCAGTTACAATACCAACCGTACACAATCTGAATTGGCACTTTTGATTCTTCATTCAAGTTGAGAGCTTGGAAAAGAAGATGACACATCCGCTGACGTTGAAAAGCCTTGCATTGGACACTTGCCTTGCGAATCGGGAGGGGTGCCGGAGCTGGCCTATGCAAATAAAAACAGGGATTGGACCAGCGAGTTAAGCGGATAGGCAGAATGAAGGAATACAAAACCAGGATAAACACTGAGAAAAAAGCTACAGCGAAACTATACATGAAGGATCCAACAAAAAAACTAATTCAAGCCAAATATATATATGACGGAAATACGACTATAGAAACATTAAAATTTCTGTGCTGCTTATCAATAAAAGAATTTAAGATTTATTTAAACTAAGTTTATAATATTACAGTAGGGTATTCTGAAAGTAAATACTTAGATTAAGGCAGTGTCGGCCTTAGAATACTTTTTTAACCACATTAACATATTACTTTATCCTACCCATAAGCTCTATCAGACCCTCTCATTAATTTAAAAGTGTTAAAAGCAGTTTATTTCCATCGTCAGGATACTGAATATATAAATATGTATTTATGTCAGATATTATATTAACTATTTTTATCACCTTGATGAACAAGGTTGATATATGCCTATAAATACCACTTAGATATGGCAAAAGATGGTTTGATGTCCAACTTGTAAGATATGTTTTCCAGTGTAGAGGGGAGTGGAGAATGGAGTTACTGTTGTCGACGTCTTAATTAAGCAGCTCAAACGGAAACAACAATTAGCCGAGCTGCGACTCGAGCGATGTTGATTGTTATTTTTGCAGTGTCCTGAGTGGCACTTGAGAGGAAAAGAGACGAAGAATGGAAGAGGGAGAGGGGCAACAGAGCTGCACTGCTTGCACTTGTGGTTGGCTTACGAAAAGGCTTATTCAACAATTAATTTAATCGAAGTTGCAGCAGTTAAATTGATTAAACTTTAAAACTTTTCCAAGCCCACTTGAAGTTGCTAGATTGTTTTCGGCTTTTAGTTTTTTTATTGCGCTGTTGTGCCAGCAAATACACACAATTTGCTTTGTCATTAGACGAACACTCTAGGCACTCGACTGCGCTCTTTATCTCAGCCCATCTCTGTCAACTGCTTTTGCTTTGGCTTTGGCTGCTCATTTCCAGCTGGCCATTTCTTTGTCCTGCTTTTATTTGACCATTCATTTGTTGCACTCGCCTGGCCAAATAATTGGCGAGTGGGAGCGAAAGGGACGGGCGCCAGAGCGAGATGGACTGATATCCATTCACAGCGTTTTGCACATTTTCGCTTAATTTGAATTTTTCTATGCAAATGCTGTGCACCGAGGAGCGGCTCCAATAAAAAAGCACCCGAAATTCAACTGTTTTTCGTTAAATAATTCTATTTTATTTTGCGTTATTTTTTTTGTGTTCCAGCTTTCGTCTGCGCCAAATTGTTATTGCAATTTTCTTTGTGTACTTTTGCACATTTTGCAGCATTCGCGGTTCACTGCGCTGTCGTTTATTTGATATTTGTATTCCTCGGTGGATATATCCTCCGATAAGGTAGTCCAACTGTCTAACGGGACGTCTGGGAGGGGGAATACCCTCGAATTGAAGCTGGATGCATTCGGGTTCAATTGTCCATTTAATTTGTTCGGGTTGGCTGGCTTATGGAAATATGATAGCTTGATTGATAATAAAGCATAACACTGCAGTGATTCGTTTAAAATATTTTTTATGCGCTTTCAATGAATATAAAAATAATCAGAGATTAATTAGTAATTGAATGAAAATCTAGATAAATTATCTTTGCTTAAATTAAATCAATAAAACATCATCTTTTTTTTATCTTAATGATCTTGTCTAAAATATATTGTGGATTTCATTTTCTTGAATATTGCTTTACCATATCTGCAAAAATGTAGATTTAAAGCTTAATATTACATTTGAAATACTCCAATGTCCCATAAAGAGAATCATGGTTCGCTTCGACGAAAATAAAGTTTTTGTTTTTCATTTCACTCCGGCTTATCGCTTGTTTTGCTCTGATTATGACTCTGATTTGACTTTTCCAATTTCCGCACTTTAAGCGAGCAGAAAAAGGCTCTCTGCGCAAAAGGCTGATGGCTAATTGCTATGCAAAAGCCAAAATGAGGCCATAAAAATCCGATTTCCAGCCTGAATCTGAATCCGAGTGTCGATAAACTTTCCTCCTCCGACGGAATCATGTTTGATTTGCCGCGTGGCCTTTGCGTGCCGCAAACAAACGACACTTTGATTTAGTGCAAGAACAATGGCGAGCAAAGAGAGCAATGTCGGGAATAGCAGTAGTCACAGTCGCAGTGGCAAAGGATTTTGTGGATAATAAAACAAAACAAAGCTAATGGCCAAACGGGACGAATCCGAAATGCATGCGGCAATTTTATGGCTGGCATAAAAACCCCCCCTCCGCAGTCGCCACCCACTCTGCCGTTATCTATTTTTTCATCCCCCTCCGGAATTTGTATCTGTATCTGCGGCGAATGCCTTCTGAATGTCAATGTGCAGCCTGCCCCAAGGCGGCACACAGTGCGTATGCGCGATACAGTTTATCGTCTTGCCGCAGCATTCCATAGTTATATCCGCAGAACTTGTTGCTACAACACTGCCACAACTTTAGCCACCTAATGCCACATCAATATGCAAAGCCGAGCAAGTTTTTGGGCCAAGTCGAACGCCCCACTAAGCCGCTTAAAACACAAAGAACACGAAAAAAGGAGAAACTTTAAGTTCATTTAACTTTTGCAATCATCTGGGGAAGCAGGAACAGGACCATCGCCTGCCAGGCCAATTTATGATTTATTAACAACGAGCGAAACTCAATTTGTGCCCTGAGCCCGTTAAGTCAGCTAAAAGGATTTCTTAAACTTAAATGATTTTAATTATTGAGAATTATCAGCAGTGCTGAGCTATGTAATGCGATTTTCCCCGATTGGGGATTTGGCCAACAGATGGTAGCTTCCCGAAACATTCCTCGTCCTGACTGAGAACTATTTCAGTTTGATTTATAGCGTTGCAAATACCATTTTCGGGGTGATTAAACCAGCGGCAGGAGGAGATACACCACACCCCCTTTACACCCATCCACCGCCCTTGGCAATTATCTAAGCAAGTGAGCGTGTAATGGACCCAGAGTCAGTTGACTTATTTTTACAACCGGTATCTGCAGATTATGAGGGTATATTCTATTCTTTGGCCTTGTAAAACTCATATTCAGGAGTTTTTAAATAAAAATACCGGGGCGAGGTGCATTTAAATTTTCAAAAAGCAAGGGAAGCACAAGACTTTAAATTACTAAACAGAATAATAGTTCAGAAAAGTTGAATTAACAATTAAAAAGCACCTAGAGGTAGTCACCTCATCCTCAAGCAGTCTGTTAATTAATGGGTAACTTTTAGTCGGGGACTTCTTACTATTGACTTTGTTCCTTTATTTTTTCTTTACTTTTCGACCCGTAGTCTTGTCCTGTATTGAAGAAGCTGCCCAGATGATTTATGATTGCTCGGTGTGGCCTGGCTTATTGTAGGTGGAGAAGGAAGTCTCGTTTCAATAAATGCCCTGTTCGGGCATTAAATTTTAATAGTCTCGTCTGGGAGCAAAATAATGCCCGGCAGAGTTATTTATGAAGTGACGCTCTAAATTTATTTAAAACGGTTGTAATAAATTCCAACAGATTTCCATGTGAAATTTATGAAACTTAATTCTAATGCGTATTTATGGCGGCAATGCGAGTACAATGCTCGATAAAAGAGAGTGAGACTGAAGGAGATCCGATCTGTGGGAGCGGGTAAATTTGTCCCCAATCAATCATAATTTGTATCTGTCATCGCAAGCTGCGACCGCGTCCATTGAGTGATGAAGTTGTCGCCACGACTCACACCCACAGTCGCAAACACACTCGCACAGGCACACACTCGCCCAATGACAAGGAAGCCAACTAAAGTCAACCACAAATCCCTGGACAGTGGGTTCAAAAACATCCGAAAATAATGACACCATAGTTGCCACCAATTTTCCAATTCAATTTATTTTAGGTAAGTTTATGTAGTTTCCGTTCTATTGATTGGGTTCGTTACAAATTGAAAACTCAAATAACACAAAAACACTCAATAAATAATATTATTTAAAAAGAACATTGTTTGGAACTTACAATTATTGACCACTCACTCAAAACCAATGCCTAAGTAAACAGGCAATTATTAGTTACACAAAGTGAAAATCCCGCCTTATTTCAAATCAGAATTAAAGCAGACAACTTCCTTTGGAATAGAGGTCTTTGTTTTGGTATTAATTAATTAGTCGAAGAAAACAATAACTAAACAACAGTTCCAGGACGAACAAATGCATGTATATAGGTCCTGTTAATAATGGATTTTAGAAGGAAGCCTTGAGTGTAGCTTATTTAAAATTAAGCTACAGATGGGCGACTAGATAACTACAATTACTTTAATAGCATAATGTTGAGCAATTTCCCATTATACATTGTTTTGTGTTACGTAAAATGGAGGAGAGATAATAATTGTCTGTGTTGCCAGCCAGGAAGCTATTAATTCCCACATATACAATTTCCTCCACATACAATTTTGCATTAAAACGGTGATAAGTGCTTATATAAATATTAAAAAAAAATAAAAAAGAAAAGAAGAAAAATCCGGCAAGCCAAAGTTTTTATACTCTTACAGTTATTAGAAATCGATTACATTTCGATTTCCATGTCTATATTACTAAAAACGAAATATGTCGATTTTGCGCCTTATTTTGCCATCGTTTCTATGACAGCTATATGATATTGTTGTCCGATTTGAATTTAATGAAAACCGTAACTCCATAATAGAGCAAAAAAAATTAAAAACGACCAAGTAATAAATTTAAAAAAAAAATTCCGTTTGTTCCTATGGATAGCTCTCATGATACAGCCGCCCGATCCGGCTGAGACCCTCTGCAAGGGTATAATTTAAGTACGCTATAAATACCCAATTTTACTTTTTTATAAACCTTTTAGTGGTTATATGGCTGACTTTCTTAAATACAAAATATATCATTATTTTAGTCGAAATATATTTATTTTAGAAAAAGTATTGTATATTAATTTTTGTCACGAGATTTGATGTCAGAAATGCTCAGCATAGGTCATTATCATGACTGGTACCCACGAACTTTATACAATTTTTTGTATTATATTATTTATAATAAAATTAGAGGTTAAAACCCTAACGTTATTTTTGGTCTATTAGAAAATTGATATTTACCCAATGATAGCTCCAAAATAAACTGATTGGAAACCACTGTTCCACTGTAGGCTTGTCCGGCTAGCGTCCCTGCCATCAGATCAGAATTTGGGCGCAACCACGCCCCCTCCCCCACCTGCACACGTGTGCGTTTGTGGGCCGCAGATTTATCGCGAATTTCGCTTTGGCATGCCGAACAGTCGAAATTCAAACAATGGAAAGTGCGCTGCAAGGAGAGAATGGAAGCTGATATGCGGACAAAAGTTTGATATGCCCCGAACTTGACAAATGTCTGACAAATCCCGTCAGCATCTAGTAGCTCTAATGAAAGCCAATTGCTGCTTAGCCGTCTCCGCGGAGAAGACAAAGGATCCGGGTTCCAGGTCCGGAAGCTATCATCCTGCGACGGAAAGTCTTCGGCACGTGATTCCGCTCATCTGCAATGCTGCTCCACTCCGATGCTGTTTCAATTTTGGCTGCCCTCTGAGCCCTGGCATATATACACACCCAGATTTATTATGATTTTTTTCACACACGTGTGCGCAAAAAGTTGGCGTTAATAACGATTAAGTGCGCCATGCGACATTGACTCCGGGCGCAGAGTGGAAGTTTGGCCAGATTTTGTTATTCCCGACAGGTAGACGGCCAACGCGTCGGACTCGACTTCATGCCATCCAGGCGCCCTGTTTGTTATGATTGTAAACACTGACCATCATGGGCACCCAAAAGTTTGCCCAGGCACAAAAGGTATGTTTCGAAACTTTAATGTTTGCCGGGCAGCCCTTTTTATGCAGAGCGCAGTAAGGCTTTCAGAGATGTGATGTGTTTGAAGAACAATTCAAATTGCAGAGGTAAAAAGGACTATGTAGCATAACAAATATACGTCCCATTTCCTTAAAATGTATTTAATTTCAGCCAATTAAATACATCTGGTATTGGAATAAATACTCTAAAAATTAATAGTTAATTTGATATATTTACAATTAATTTGGTTTTAAATTATAGAAAACTAGACTAGATATACAACAAATATTATCTAGACCTTTATAAGTCTGGCTTTGCAAATGCCTAAGTTATTTCTATATATATTATATTTTACATAATATATTTTTTATTGTTATGTTAAAATATTTCTTTATTAAGTGCTATCTTTCCCATCACTACTGAATGTGTTGGCTGTACTGCCTGAAAGTCGGGCAAACTTTCGACTTCATCGTAGGTTGGTTTTTTTTTTTAAATGCCTCTCCGTTGTGATTTGTGTCAAACTGTCGATACTGGCCAAGTAAATCAAAGTCATCTGGCCAACGGCCCTGCCACTCTTTCCTCCTGCGGCACATCCGCCTGCGGGATTTTCCCGCCTCCTTCGACTGGCATCCGTCATTTTTCATGTTGCCATGTTGCCGGCGGCGGAGACCCAGAACGAACGTGATTATTGATTGGTGCTCACCTAAATTCATGGCTGCACTCGCACCCGGGCCAACAATTTATCTAACTATAACCAAAAGTCAGGAGCTTGTTAGTGTGTGGCCACTGGTCGGATTGTTGGGGAAGGAAGTTGGATGGAAGGATGGCAGGATGGCTTGGTGGTGCAAAGCTACAGAGGCTACAATGGGGGGTGAAAAAAACATCATAGAAGCGCAAAAGTTTGACGTTTATGTGACATTTGAAATCAATTTGCACAACAATTGAATTTCCCATTTTTGATATCCACAATATCTACGTTTCATTGTTATTGTTTGTTCGCCGCTGTCGTTATGGTTGATGTTGCTAAAGCTGCAGCGTTCAGTTGTTGCTTGTGTTATTATCAATTTGCTAGTGCAGCTGATGGGCAATCGATGCGTTTACATGTCAATTAGCAATTTAGTGCGTGCCACGTAGTCAGCGTAAATATATATGGCCGTGGGTGTGGGTGCTTGGGCAAAAAGTTGCATATTTAATTGGCTGCCGCAAAGTGGACGCCATGCATTTTGGACATGCCCGAATAACCGCAGAGAGTGCCGCAAATGAAACGGACAGCCGCCGAGTGGCTGGCAAATTGATGAATTCCCAACTGCAAATAGATAATCCACAAACATTTGATTCAATCGAATGCGCAAAACGATTTCCACTTCGAAATTAATCAGAGCATTAAACGAGGAAATTGCAACTCCGTTTTAGCAATACCATCTAATTGGTTGATTGAATGTGTGACGGAAAAGGACTTCTGGTGCGCATTATGGATTTCCAGCCCTTTTAGACGGACTCCCAGACCAGCAGGCAACCATTGAGGACTGCCAAGCCCTCCGACTGATTCCCGTTGCCAACTGCAATATTTGTTTTTCAACGTGGGCCAGCTGACGTGAACCCATTTTAGCTTCTGGCATGGCACTCGGGCAAACACATCCATTCAAACACAGCCATTTTGGCAAGTGCATGGACTGAAGAGGAGCTCCGATTGCAGCTGCTGCCCCTGCAATTGGCCAGATTTATGCCGTCTAGCCGCATTCTGAGGCATTGCAGCCGACATATGGACAGCAATGCAGACCCTTGTTTGCAGCAAATGGACACTGTCGAACCGTTCTTAATTACGCAGAGCCGGTAGTTCCTGAAAACGCCTCGAGGGCGAGGGTTAAAAGCGCCTGTTCTCCGCATACTCCGGCTGCTTAGCTTAGATCCTTCGGTTTTTAGGCTTTAATGGAATCAGGCATCGGCCTGTCTGCAGTGCCCATTTCCTGGAATCAAATGAAGATCCGGGTCGGGGTGCCCTCTGGATTGGGGGCGACCTCAGCGGCTGGGACATGAAAAATTCCGAACGCAGCGGCGGAAGTAATATTTTTCACATCAGCATACGTTGCGGTCCAGCCCCAGAACAGATAAACATAAACATATGCATATAGAAGCGGGTGGGAGGAAAAGTTTGAGTTACAAAATATGCACTTGAAAAATATTATTCAAAGAATTTTGCAGAATTTATCCATAATGGTCATTGTTATTCCTTGGCATGTAAATAATTACTAGAAGCATTTATTTTAAAAATACGTGTTGAACAAAAGTTTGATAACTATTTTGAAACTTTCAACATGAGTTAGTTTTATGTTTGTAGAAAATAGTTCACTTATTTAAGATTGTTTGCCTATAAAAAATGGAATGAAAACAGTGACACAGTGATATTCAGTAATATATGTAACTTAATCAGAACACACAGATTCATATCCTTTATCTAATACTCTTTAATCTTATATGGTTAATTTTCTTATTAACTGTTGGTATTCTTTCAATTTGATGCCGACAATAAAAACTGAAATAATCAAAACTGAAATTTCATATATGCTAACACTTAAACCAAGGAAAGGGCTCCTTAATTTTTAATGAATAAACTTTTACTGAAATAGGGGGATCTGCATTCATTTTTCAATTTTCCGGCCATTTCGGGGGAGTAATTTTCTGGGTGTAGAGATATTGCCTTCCATTGTGGCTACCCTCGCTAGGCAGAAGCCAAGTGGTTACCAACTTAGCCCAGTGTTTGCCGCTTCTGCTGCCGGCGGAAGTGTCTGAGGGTCCTGTTTGTGTCCTGGGCTCTCCCTTCCGCCAACACCATGCATATGCAGATGTATGGCCAGAGAGATATAGCGTCCTTTGGCCGTGTGTACATACATATTTATGTTTAATATTTAGTGGCAGCTGGTGCAAAGTTTTGGGCGTACGCGGCGTATGCGTGTTGCTCAATTGCCGCTGGCAGAACGGGCAACGACTTTTGCTGTTATTTATGCCCAGCGGAAAGGGAAGTTGGCTTCGTAGCCGTTAGATTTAAGAACTTTTCCGCCGCAACCAGAAAAGAGGGGGTGAACGGAAGTTTTTGGCACTTGCCGCATGCTGCTGCACATGCATTCAGACCAAACCACTGGCTTCGTTTCGAGAACCATTTATAAGGCACACAATTAATTAAATAGTCCCTTGTTTGCTGTCCGCATGGTTATTGATTTCTGCCCTGCAGTGGGGGCGGAAAGGGCATTTACCTAGACCGCAACACGCTCCACCTGTAAACTGGCAAAAAAAAAATAAAAGTTCGATGTAGATTTTGTGGCATTTTCATAATTTATTATGCTGCCAGTTTGTCGGGAGCATATCACCATAAATAATATCTATCCCGCACACACACACACACATGCACATGGTATATAACCACATACACTATGTAGTGGAACCCTTTTTTATGCTGCCGCTTAATCTACATAATTTTCGGTCCCTTTCACAAGCGGTTTGATTTACACAGTGTATAATCATTAAAAAGGCTCGGACGGCGAATAAAAAACAATTTTTAAGTTGCCCATCCTCAAGGGCTTGACCGCTTAACTTGTTTATTTATTTTAGGTGGTTCATCGGGGTCAAGGAAAGGGGCCAAAAGGTTGGTTTAGTAATATACCTCGGAGCTCATATGCGAAGGGCAAGCGATTAGAGTCCTTAGTTTGGAGCTCTCCTAGCTGATGATGTATGCGGGGGCTGCTGCCGCTGCCGCTGCCGCTTCTGTTTTTGTTTTCACTTCTCTGTTTTTGTGGAACCATTTACATAAGTGCCATGCACAGGCCCCAGACATCAGTCTGAACCCGGCGATTATCCCTTTTTAATAGACTCATAAAACGGTTATTAACTTTGTTGCACACAAATAGAATAGAAAAGCCAGCCCGGATACAATGTACAATGTTTTATTTCATTAAAGTCAGTCCTGGACACTGACTCAATTTATTATGTGAGTTTTTTGCATAGTCCGTTGCCATTTTTCCCTTGTTCCCCATGCAAAGAAATAACATTTGACATTAATAAATGGCTGAGAGTGGGCAAGAAAAGGGGGCTGCAGTTTAAGTTTTAGAGTTGGGAGGAAATCGTTCAAGTTCGGCATGTTGCAGGCCACAGCCTTATATAAATGTGTATTAAAGCTGGGGTATATCAGCCAACTATAAAATTGAAAATTCACAAAACATTCTTGTTTATTGTTCAAGAAAACCAATAGGGACCTTGGAAAGAGATATCTCTTATGTGACAACATTCGTGATTCTATAACAATTTGTTTGATATTCCCCAAATGTGAAGTATTAATACTCTTTTAGTTATATTCATAGGTTAGATATTTTAAAATTGAAATCCAGTAAACCCAACTTCTTTACAGGGTATTCCTAGCCGGTAGTCCGACTCTCATTGGCTACGGCTATTCCACTTGTTATTCCTGATTTTGCAGCTGGCCAAATGCAATTTCACTTTTATGCTGTTGCTCTGTGCTAGTCCTTCGGGTTCGCTCTCCTCCCTGCGATTCCCCAGCTTGCTATTCCTCCTGTGACTGTGAGCACAAAATCCACACAATAGTAGCAAAACAAGATAAATGAAATTCTGATGCAAATTTGATTTGTTTGTAAATGTTCGACGTTGCAATGCTACCCCAGCCAAGCCAAACTTTTGCAGTTTTTCCCCGCTTTTCCCCCGATCGTTGGGTTAATGGGGCTGTGGGTGAATGGTGGGTGGATGGTGGGGCGGACGGCAGCAACATGTTGCCGCTTCTACCGCCCCTCCCTGTCCCAGCAGTTGACATTTTTATGCGCGCATGATTAATTATGCAATTTTGCCATCGGTTCCGCTTGTCCACCCCCCAGCTGGCTTTGGGGTTTATGGCTGATGCTATTATGTGCCCTGCTGGGCTGCCCCAGCGCATCAATCAGCATCTAGATCCCGACTTGGCCGGTGGAACGCCAGCGGGACACTTATTCAATAGTCATGCATGCAATTAGCGGGCGGAAGGCGGGTGGAGTGGAATTTAAGGACGGAATTAAATGAAATGTACACAGGGCGTATACATGATATAATCACGTCTGGTCAGGCGATGGCGAGTAAGTGGGGAAACGTGAGAGGAGCCCAAGACTGGGGACTAGGAATTCGCACGCAAATCCCAAGAAGCTGCAAAAAGAATGCGGCGGACACTGGCAACTGGAGTTTCCTGTTTGACCTCTCACCCCAAACAATGTCACAGTGATGGTCGCAGACATTCGCAGTTGGCAGGCAAATAGAGCCCGGAATATCGAGCCCATAATGCTGAACGGCCAATTTGAGGCACGTTTCAGTTATTAACGGGACCGGGCAGCCTGTAAAGTGCATGCCACGGTCCATACGGACACTGGCCATTCGTGCTAACGTGACCAATATGCTTGTCATTGCCATAATAATCAGCTTTTGTCAGCACTGAATGCTGTTTTCCACCCCGGAAATGCTTGCCACGGAGTAACGCACGTTCAAATTGTTAGGGTGGCACATGGTGCAGCACAGCAACTGAAGAAAGTAATCGTATCATCTTATCATCACAAATTAGAAAAAAGTCACAAATTAGCTCTATTTATTTCTGAAAAATATTACTTTGGCTATATTCATTAGTAAACAAATTAATTTTAGGAAATAATTTGGCGATAGTTTAAATCTATCTGCTTTAACTTAAAATCAACTTTAAAACTTAACTGAATTTTTTTTATACCTATATCATTATTATTATTTTTAAGGGAAAGATTTGTTACCCAATAAAAGGTAATGGGTATGCCTTGTCGTTAAAGTTCGGGAATAAACAAATTAGTTAATGTTTTGTGACAAAATCTTTGATAAGAAAAGTCACTTTAATAATAGAACACTACCTAAATTGACTCACCCTCTTGTAGGAGAAATATTTTCGTGGTCATGTTGCCCGTCACAGCTCCAATGTTAGCATGCAAATATTTGCAGATCCAATCGCCGCAGATGACACAAAACTTAGCAATTGTTTACTGCAACACTTTGCTGGGCTTGGGTTCTCAGCGGGAACACAAATTGTATTAGACAGCCTTCACCATGGGTGGTGTCGCGTGCCTTCAATTAGGCAGCACATATCATAATTAACATCAGCTAAAAGGGTTCCGCTGTCCACGTGGAAGCCCAATCAATTAAGGTTTCTGTTTATTAATGGTTGCTGCCATGAAATCGACTTGTTTCCCCCCATTGTGATTAAAAACATATTTGTTTATGTGCATTTTTTTAGCTGCGGTGTTATGAAGCGTGAACAATTTGGGCAAAAACTAGGTAAATTTTTGGTGGCCAATATTTATATTTGACGATACAAAGGATATTCAATCACTTGGTTTTAAAATGCAAACATTAAATTGATTTGTTTTTTTATATTTTATATGCGAAAAAAATTACTGTTAAGTTGGGCAAACTGAGTTTAGTATACCCTTACAATTAAAAATTGATTAAATTAAAATTTATTAATAAATTGACTTTTACCCACAAAGATTTTAATAGTAAAGTAAAAAGTTTCATTAGGAATATAACAAATAATAAATTTACTTTTTACTCACATTTTTATTTTTAATAGTAAAGTAAAAAGTTTCATTAGGAATATAATAATTTAAAAAAATTTATTAATATTAACATTTTTTAACTGTTACTTCAATATATTATACCAAAATAGGGCAGCTGAAAAATATGCAGAGTATTTATTATATACGTTATGACTTTTAGTTATTCGGTTATTTTGGGCAATGATTGCGAGAATTTTTATTCAAAGTAAATTTAATACGATTTATTTTTGGATTGTTTGAGGCAGTCAGACGAGAAAGGGGCTTAGAAAGGGAATTTATCGTGATTGAGTTAGTATTTGCTAGAATTTGTTATGGCCACAGGCTCTCGGCGGCGGTGATTGTTTGATTTTAATTGAGTTACATATACGCGGTGGCGGACGCTCGAACAATTAAAGGCGGGAAAAGTTAAATTTGATTTTTACAGCTGCTGAAAAGGCGCTCCGGACAATAATTGGATTTCATGATTTACGTCCGTTGATTGCCAGATGCGATTGGTTTAATGTCCAGCCGTGTTTCCGTTTTGGTGAGCCTGCGGTTATCCTGGAGGAGGGGCCACGGCTTAATGAAGTTGTCTCGTTGTAATTAGAAGTAATAATAATTTCCTAGCCCGAGCACAGTCATTACGAATTTGGATTGCGGCCAAGGAAATGCCATTAATCAAATTAGCAAGCGCATAACTTTTTATGATTATGCTCCGTGATAAGCGCAACTTAGAGACTGAAAACGGGGGGGAGAGTGTTGGCGGAGGGGCTTGACTTTGCATGCGGAGGAAAACTTGGAGTGACGACAGCGTCCCGGCCATTTGCTTCTTGCTTATTGTTTAATTCTATTTATTTTTTAATAAACAATTTTCCTAATGAAATGTCTGCCCGGGGAAACGAACAGGAGGGGAGGGCGGCAGGAAAAGGGGACGGGAGACAAGCAGAAGCCGCAAAATTAATTACGATAAACCAGCCACAGGGAAAGGACGAGGCGCAGAGTCCTGTAATGAGTCCGCATCAAGTTAATAGTAATTGAAAAATTGTAATGAAATGCAGCTGTTGCTGTTGCTGTTGTCGTTGCTGTTGTTGTTCCCCTCCACAAATTAAGCCTCCTCCACAGACATTGTGTCGGGATTATGCGATACACCCGAGTGCAGGGCCACAAAGCCTTGGCCTAGGCTTAATTAAACGAAATTATCGCACTATTGTTGAGCATGTGCCTGTTTCATCCTCCAAATCATGCCCTTGCACAATTTTCCTCTTGCCATTTGAATGCCTGCCATCTGCAAGTGCCAATTAATTGAACTACCTGCCCACCGACAAGGCTCTTTCCCCAGCAGCTTCATGGCAGCTGCGTAATCCGATCTGGCCATTAAATCACATAAGTGATCGAGGGAGTCTGAGTTTGGGTTTAGTCCAATGCAAGTATAATTGGAACTGCCTCAGGCATATGAAGCTTTCAAGGATTTGGTCTCCAGCCGAAAATAATATAAGATATACAATTATAAGATAAGACAATTTCACAGAAGTGACATGTAATGTAATAAATTTCCATCAAATAATTGTTTCCGTTTTATTACTTTTTTGGATTTCATTCTTGATTTTTTTGGAACTTTTTGAGAAATCATTTTAGGACAAATTAATAAACTTATTTGATAATAAAAATGTTTTTAATTGCAATATTTTTCTGTAATTTATTTTTATCCTTTCATTCCTGAGCTTTTAAGGCCGTATTCTTAAGACGTGGTTTGAGGTTTACTCCATCTTTTTTTGTAAATATACAAGCTGGCCTTCTCAGCATAATTCTATGCACCTTGCTTTTATCGCTTTTTTTTGTTTGCTCTCGAGGGAAAAATTTATATTGGACTTTGACATGTAAAATTTGTATACCCTTGAAAAGGGCATATCAGGCTGTTCACTTATACGCAAACTAGTTCCTCAGTTTTAAAGCTATTTGGATGAAACCTTGGAAACAGTTTTCTTACTGTTGCAAGTAGTACATAAGTCGGAACGGGCTTACTATGGTATATCATAAAGCCCTCATGGGAACAATCGGAAAAATGGGAAATAAAAATGTAACTTTGTTGTTTCTTAACATATAAGCTTCGGCTTGCCGATGATTGCTTCCTTTCTTGAGGTAAGTAAGTATGTGAAACAATTTGTGTGAAACCATAAAAACAACTTTCATATTCTGATAAAATAAATTGTAAATAGTTCATGCTTTGATTTTGTTGTTAGGGTTTGATATGGTTTTGATTTGTACAAAAACAAATTATTTAACGATAAATCTGTTCTATTAGCTTTCCCATCTTTTCACCTAGTCTTGCGATTTGCTAACACAAAAAATGGAAATTAAACGATATCTAGAGACCACTTAATAAAATACTTTGACGTAGGTTTAGTAAAAAATGTATCTACAAGAGACCTTCCCGGCTAAATTGTACGTGTTTAAGTTTCCGAAGTTGACTTTTTTTTTCAATTTTAAAGGAACTTTTAGGAAGTCCCCGAATCACATTTCTACCAAAGGAAGGATCAACGATGTCCCTGCTTGTCGGCATTGCAGCCAGACACTCATCTCCACTTGGAAGCCAGACTATTTAGCCGTTGGCTAACTTGTTTACTTTGACATTTCGTGCGGAATTGAACGCATTTTGACCTAATTTGGCACAACAACGGCAATGGGAACGACAACGACAACGACAACGCAAACGACATCGACGATGTCGACGACTGGCAGGCAAATCCCAAATAGCCAAAGTCGGGGATGCCCCCTAACACTCCATTCGAATCGGACTGCCACTGCACTTTGCACTGATTATGGACAAACAGCTTTTTGTTGGCTTCGCTTCTGTGGGTGGTTTTGCTGTAGGATGTTCCTGGGGCCGATGTTGCTGCTGCTGCAGTGTCTGCATTTAATGTGCGTTGTAAGTGAAATTAACAGCAAAACTGCATTCGGTCATCACCATTTGCTATTTGCCAATTTAGACATAAATAGCCAAAGAGTCGCCCGACCAGCAGCCATATCTTAAAGCCATTTAAGCTGTTTGTTGGCCGGGGATTAGGGCGGGTTGTTCGAACCGGACGAAGAAGGAGGGAGATGGAGATGGAGCTGGAGCCAGATTGGCAGGGAAGGATATGCAAATTGGGACAGACTTTTGCCTCCTTGTAAGTTTCAATCAAAATGCAAATATTGATGCAGTTGACATATGACGTTGTGTGCATCGGGATCGGATTGGGAGCCGAACTCGGAGCAGTCGAAACATGCCTCGCCAGCATGCAGATTTATGATAACAGCGGCAAGCGGAGGGGAGGCGGGGATTCCAATGAGAAGGGGCACGGGGCAGGGACCAAAGCCTAAGCCTGGCCGGGAAAAGCCATCGAGAATGCAATAACAAAGGATAAAATAATAAGATTTACTCATGACTTACTCCTGACTTTGCCAGCATCTGTGTCAGAGGGTGCGAACGGGGGATGATCGGCGGGGCGGGGGCAATGTTTTATTAAAACATAAACACAAACAAGATTCCGACAACACCAACAGCAGCCTCAGCATCAGCAACTATGACGGCCAGGACACCAGCAGATTGAATAATGGCAGCCTCTCGCAGGGAGGCAGGTGCAGGGCACAGGGGAAAGTCGGGGGAGTGGAGAAAGTGCTGCGGGCTGGTGGATAAATTAAAAACAACAAGAAAGGAAAGCTAACTTCGGGCGGAGCCGAAGTTGATATACCCTTGCAGAATATTCTATAAATTATATTCTCCAAAACTATTCATATGATGCATTCTTAATACTCATAAAAAGTCCCAACTTCCTAACTTTAAAAACACCAAAGTTATGTCATTTCCAATCGTTCAGTTATATGGCAGCTATAAGATATAGTCGGCCGATCCTTATGAAATTTGGTAGGTCGGATTGATTGGCCAAAAATAAAACTCATAGAAAATCCCAATTTCCTAACTTTACAAACACCAAAGCTATTGCATTTCCGATCAATCAGTTATATGGCGGCTATAGGATATAGTCGTCCGATCCTTATGAAATTTGGTAGGTCGGATTGATTAGCCAAAAATAAGACCCATAGAAAATCCCAACTTCCTAACTTTAAAAACACCAAAGTTATGGCATTTCCGATCGTTCAGTTATATGGCAGCTATATGATATAGTGGCCCGATCCGGCTCGTTCCGACTTATATACTACCTGCAATAGAAAGACAACTTTTGGGAAAGTTTCAAGCAGATAGCTTTAAAACTGAGGGACTAGTTTGCGTAGAAACGGACGGACAGACGGACAGACGGACAGACGGACAGACGGACAGACGGACGGACAGACGGACATGGCTAGATCGACTCTCCTGGTGATGCTGATCAAGAATATATATACTTTATAGGGTCGGAAATGTCTCCTTCACTGCGTTGCAAACTTTTGACTGAAATTATAATACCCTCTGCAAGGGTATAAAAAGTATGCCGGCAACCCATCGCATTAAATTAGAGCGGAGATACAACGACGGCTGCCAAGGTAACTTTTTGTTATTATTTTTCAATTTCTTCGTCATCTGCTGATGCTGCTGCTGCTCCTTATCCTGGTTTGATGTCATTTTTCAAGTGGCTTATGTGTGTGTGTGTGTGTGTGTGTGTGTGTTGATCTTGTGCATTGCTAAACAAATTTTGATTAACTTTTGCATAGAATATCATTTTTGTTGTCATCAAGACAACATTTTTCCCACAAACGAAATTAAATCTTTTTAAGCCATCAGTGAGCAAAAGACCAAAAAAGCTTTTATCTCAACAACATCAATATATATTTTAATAGACAAAACATGCAATTTTACACGTCCAAATTGTGTGCAATTGAAACTGTACACTTAACTCGAAATTCCTGCATTCCAATTAAGCTACTAAAATGTATCGCATGGCTTGTAAGGCGGGTCTTTCGCTTCGCTTCTGATTTTATTTGATCGTCTTTCAAAGGCAATTCATCAATTTGACTGGCATGTGCACATAAATCAACCCAAACAAAACCATAAAAAAGAAAGCCAAAAAGGGAAACTCTTCAAAGCCATTTATAGTTGTATTTACAGATGTGCGCGCGATGCAGCCAACAAAATAAACCCAGCCCACACAAATTTATATATGTATAGTACATATAGGAGCTTATGGTGAAGAGTGGGGAGTGCATGTAGATTGCCACTTAACAGAAAAATAAAGTTCTGCACAAATTTTTAATTGAATGGCAGCGCATTGAAAAACTTTGCGTTGCCACTAAAATTGATTACACTCACCCGTCCACACAGACGCACTCGAGGCTCGAGAACTTTCGAGATACACATTGAGATATTGGGGAAATTATTGAAGCAGAAATCGGCACTCGTGTCAAATGCATAACGTTGAGCTCGATACCAATACCAATACCAATACCACTAGCAATACCTATAGCAATTCCCAGAACTGGAGCCCATCGAACACCCAATCTGGAGGCCTGTCGTTTTGCCAGCATGTTGCAATTTATTCTAATCGCTTGTCGGAGAAAAAAGCACGCCGATGGATGGTAAGCGATGCGTGTAACGATGCTGCACATGAAGTCATCGGTAAACCAAAGCCGGGAGCCAGGAGCTGGGAGCCGAGACCAGGCCAAAAAGGTTGCCAATTGAGTGGCGCCAATCAATCTGCCGCTGCTGCTGCTGCTACTGCTGCTGTTCTCCAGCGAAACTGTGTCAAAAGCGGGGCCCAACTAAGCCGGAGTGAGCTGAAGAGCGTTAAACTCCGGCCGGATGGCGGACTGACTGACTGACGGACCGACTGAGTGACGGCTTGTTGTGTCGCTTATGGCACTTAATTGACGCCAATCGCATTGACTTGCAGTCACTCCATTCAGGCCCTGCTGATGGCAAGAAAAATCACAGCTCGTTAGTGCTGCGAACATACGATTCAGGTCTCCAACTCGAAGGTGGAAAAAACAGGTGAGGGTATGGTAGGGTGTCCATTGAAGCCAAATTGCCGTTCTGGGCTTTCAGTTAGCACAAGTTGACAACAGATTATTAAATGCCAGTGGCAGGCGTGCAGGCACAAAAAGTGTGCTTTTCCTTGTAGAACATAAAGTCTTTAGCATTTCTTTTAAGTTTGTGTACAAACTCTTAGCTCTTACAATAACGGAGACAGGAAGAAACTTTCAAATGGTTCTTTTTTTTAACCCAATTCATTTCAGCAGTCTTTTCTGAGGAGTATACTATTGTGGCTTGCAATCTTTTAGTCGATAGGTGGAATTTCGAATAGAATACTTTAAATTTTTAAAATCATAAATATTTTATACTTTATTTAACATGTAGAGTTGTTTTGCCCACTTAATGAATATTTAAAAACAAGTCTTAATAGTTTTTAGGAGTTTGATAGGAATCCGCGAAAAGAATTCATATATATTCCATATAATTATCACGTTGAAAAACTACTCTCTGTGTTTTAAATCTTGTTAATGGAAAATTCAATTAAGGCTTATCGATTCCTTAATTAAATAAAACCAATAACCATCTTTAAATGGTTATAGTGGATTCCTCAATTTAAATTCCTCAGCAAAGCCTTTCGGAGTGGCTGCTCTCGAAGTTCGGCAACCGCAAATCAGATGAGCCACCAAATCAACGGGAAGCAAAACCCACGCCAGGACAACTACATGACAGGCGACACAAGGACACACATCCTTGCAGGCCCACTCCTGAAAAATCACACCATTGTTTGTGCGTGTGTGTGCGAGCGTTTGTTAATGACTATTTGACGCCATGTTTGATTGACGTGCAAACTCCTGCTACTACAGCCTCTTATTGTACACATTTTATTATCCTTGTGTGCGGGTACAGTGTACACAGTAGGCACCTCCCAGTACGGCCCCGCCCCTTCGGTTGGTTAATGGCCACCAAAGACCGCAATAACCACAAGGCACTTATCAATTTTTGCGCCTTAACAAAATGGCACTCGAGCGTGCACTTGTGTGCGTACTTCCGTTGATATATCAGCGACATATGTATGTATGTGTGTATGGCCGTCTGAGACAGTGTGCGTGGGTGGTTCTTTGCAATGGCGTGCCTGCATTAATATTCCGTTAAATTGACATTTACACGATGAAGACGATTACGACGGTGTTTGCAATGATGCTGCCGACGTACGCACTGAATGGTTCCTTGACTTTTGCCTCGAGAAATTATTCAAGATCTAATTTATCTTCTTCAATGCAATAAACGTTTAAGAAAATCAAAAACCAAATACACTCAAGTGTTTAAGCTAAGAGTTTTGACTTAAGGACCACCGAATGAGCAATTCCTCTAATGACGTTTAATTTCAAGCCACTAATAAGTCCTTTGAAATCCATAAAAGCATTGTTTAACTCTCACCTTTCTCTCTTTAAGCAACTAGGTAAGCCCAAAGTTACAAATGTAAGCAAAGCAGAAAACACATTTTAAATTAAACTTTTCGAGACCAATTAAATAGACTTTGGGACTACAACTTGAACATTACCAATTTTGAAAAAAAAAAATTCAGTTATTAAAATACTAAGCTAATAAATAACACAACTTATTTGATAAATATAGGAATTGTACAAATGTAAAGCTGATTAACATTTCTTGTTTTTTTTTTTTTTAAGTTTTATTGCACTAGTATCATTTCTGTTTAAGCCAAAACCACAAGTGTTGTTCTTATTTATTTGCCCAATGTAACTTTTGCTTTTAGCTAAAACTAATCACTTAATTCCATCAATCCGTTTTCCTCTGGCGTTGATGACTTTTTTGGCCACACTTATTGCCTTTTTTGAGTGCAGCAATTTTTGGGCAATTCCATTTTTTGTCTCTGTGCGGACAGCAGACTTGTAGTGCTCTCCGCAATTTGCTTACATTCAACTCAGCCATGTCCAAAATGGCAGTTACAAGCTTTTCTCTCCCATATAGTGTGCTTATGTGTGTGTGTGTGTGTGGGTGTGCTTGATGTTGCTGGATAAACTATGTAGAGTCCTTGAAAAGCATGCAGGCCATAGAAGCGGAATGCCAGCGGCTGCAAAAACAACGAGCGCAACAAATAGCAAAAATAGAAAGGAAAAGTTAACAGTTGACATAGTTTAGAGTTTCTTGGTCAGACGAAAGCTTCAACAGGGGGGGGGGGGGTTTTGGGGGAGTGGGTGAAGTGGCCGAAAAGGGGGTTTTTCCGGGGGTGGGAGTTGGGTTCAACAGCCACAAGCGTGAGCCGTTGAATGCGGAGCGGAATGAATGTCTTAATCAGGGCAAACGGGGAGATTGGTGGCAAGCTAAATGAATTTAATTGCCGCAGGATATGAAAGTAATTATTTTGCAGTGCATAGACACAACACTGCCATGGCGTGCAAAATGGTTGGGCGTAGGCGATGGCGATGGCGGTGGCAGTGGGCGTGGCGGGCGCAGCTAAAAACGCAATGAGGCCAAAGGCGACCGTCCTTCGTTCCCTCTCGCTCGCACTTATATACCGCCTTCTGGCATCGATGCACTTGCACTTAACGGCAAACGGGCGTTCAAATCGCCACGCCCACGCCGGCCGTCCCGCCCTCATGCGATGCACCACTGCCAATTGCCCCGCGGTTATTTTGAGTTGTTCTTTAATTTATTCTCTTTTATGCCTGTGCGTTAGTTGTCCTTCGCCAGCACATGACTGTGTGTTAGTATCAGTTCGTACACTGCAAAATACTCTTACCAACAGACTTTCTTTTGTACTATCCATATGTCGCAATAACCTAGCTCACATGTTTTATGGATTCACAATCATAACAAATTTTATATAATATCAGGATTACTTTTGATCCTGTTTATAAATTTCTCAATAAATAAATAAACCTATTGTAAAATATTTTAAATGTTTATTGTTGAAATTTTTGTTAAAAATTAAAAAGCCTTTCATGTACTCGATATATTTATAGACAGTTTGTTAATACATTGTTTATCACATTGTAATGGTTGATAGTTTAACTTGCACATATCTTTAAAAAAAAATTGGCGTTTTAAATTCAATAATTTTTATTTTTTTTTCAATACTGGGATTTTAAATTCGATAACATTAAATCCCTAGAGGTTCTAATTTAAATACTGGGAAATATAAATTTAAAACTTAAGACAATATTTTTTTGTGTTCTTTGTCTTTTTTAGGGTTTCGGTTTTTACGATTTCCCCCCAACCACTTTATATGTTACCCATTTTTATGATGATCCAAACAGTTATATTTTTTCACAGTGCAGCTGCAGTAAAGAGGCAACAGCAGCTCTACAAAAGGCAACGATGTGTTACACTTTCAATTGTCGCTCTCCCTCAATACTCTGCTGTGTGTGTGCGTGGGTATACATGCGGTAGTGTGTGTGGCAGAGGAAAGTGTAATCCTGCTTGTTTACATGGTGGCTCTGTTGTGCTGCCTAGATCAACGTTTCTTTCTGGCATTGTTAGTGGCAGGACCTTGTAACACTTTTGATCAAACACGCACGCTCACACGCACGCGGACAAACAGACATCCAATGGCGTATGCCATCTAACACAAACATGCAACAAATGAGCGATTCTGCCACTCAATTCCAAGTCCAATTATGAAGGCACATGGGTCTGCGTTTGATGGCTCGCTGCTTCATTCGAACATCTGCGATGAGTTCCTCGTGGGGTGAAAAATGTATTGTACATGCTTTAACATGCGGTTTTAACTGGATTCAATTAAAATAATGTTCTATCTATACAAGTAACTTACTTCCCTTCTTTTCCTTATTACACATATAATAACAATTCAATTGCAAGACACGGACTGGCAATATGATTTTAAGTAAAGCTTTCACAAAAATGTTTATAAATAATAATTTTATTTATTTCATTTATAAGTTCAATTCATTTATAAGTTAATTAGTTTTCCTGTTTAAATTGGGGTGATCGCACGTAGACGGGAGCAGGATGGGTCAGTCCGTAGTTGCGAATGACCTTGGGATAGGTGGAGGCGTACTCCTGCTGGGGATAGCTGGCCGGCTGGTAAGCGGAGTTGTCCTGCTTTCCGCTCCTCAGACTGAACACCTCGGGCTGGTAGTACAATCCATTGTAGGCATCGATCAGACGACCCACCTCCACTTCGTCCTCATCGACCGATCGCTTGTCTCCGCTGGAATTGTGGGGCTTAGGTGGTGGTGGAGGTGGTGGTGGATAGGGGAAGGGTGGGTAGGGGTAGGGCGGCGGGTAGCCATAGTAAGGGGGATAGAACGGTGGTGGTGGGTAGTAGCCAGAGGGTGGCTTGGGTCCATATCCGCTACCGTGTCCGCTACTACTACCACTACCACTACCACTACCGTGTCCGCTACTACTACCACTACCACTACCACTACCACTACCGTGTCCGCTACCACTACCGCTGCCATGTCCGCTACCACTACCGCTGCCATGTCCGCTACCGCTACCGCTACCGTGGCCGTGATTTGGCTTTGGCTTGGTTGTGTGGTCGGTGCCGTTGACTATGATGAAGCAGTTGACAGTGGACACATTATCATTGTCGTCATCTTCATCGCTTCCACTTCCCTGACCGCTTCCATGGCCATTGCCATTTCCACTGCCATGACCACTTCCATGTCCACTTCCATGACCACTTCCATGTCCACTGCCATTTCCACTACCATGACCACTTCCATGTCCACTTCCACTGCCCGAAGAGGATCCCGATCCTGAGCTGGAGTCGGAATTTGGCTCATACTCGATGCTCACCACACGACCCAAGCGTCTTTCCTCATCCTGATCCAGATCATTGGTGGAGACCACGCACAGGGGATTTCCCTTCTTAGGCTGATCCTTGGAACCGGAACTGAAGATGGCTGGGATGAAGTTGCCAGCGGCCAAGCCGGAGGCCAAGCCCTTGATGCCGGCAATCGAGCTGCTGAGCAGTCGGGCCTCCGAAACCTCTTCCTTTCCCTGGGTGAGCCGAAGGAGCTCGTTGTACTCCTGCCGAGTCACCTGGTGCAGACGCACCAGCTGAGGACGACCCGTGGCTGTCATAAAACGAAGATCATTAGCTTCCCTTTTCTTAGGACTAAGCCTTAGAAACCTCACCAGCTTGGACGGCCGCTATGCAGAGCACGATCACTGCCAGAACTGGTAAGAACTTCATGGCGATTGCGAATAAGCTCAACTAGCGCTGCTCCCTTGCTTATATATTTTGAAAGTCTTTCTCTGCCGCCAACTTGATGACTTGACGAACCGAAATTCTCTTTTGGTATTGTCATTCAAATGGATCAACCCAAACTTCTCATCTACAGTTAAGTGTGCGCCCTAATCGACTTTAATCTACATAAATTACGAGTTGACCCAGTTCTCTCCGATCACCGCCCGGCCCATACTCGTTTTTAATGGCTCTTTTACCAAAACACGATCCGCCACTTTAGTTTCGCTGATTTGATGATAATGTTTTTGCTTATAACTTAACTCAAAGAGAGCTATCGTCCAGGGCATTTAGTCTCACTCTAGACTACGGATCCATCACATTTTGTCTCCCTGACAAACTTTCGAAGATCAACTTTGATTGCGGTGTACTACCCAGAAATAACTAGGATATGAACAGATAATTCATTGCTTTCTATCTTTTCAAACTTACATTAAATAAAAACAACAGCTAAATTCATGTTTATAATTTCTTTATTTTTAATAGTTATAGGGTTCGTTGAGGTACACAGGCCTGTAGGAGTACAAACGTTTCTTATAGCGATAGTCATATTCATCTTCTGATTCGTCGGAGTCCTCGTCTTCCTCCAGGTCATCATCAGCCTCAGCTTTCTCCCCATCCTTGATGGCAGTTGCTTGATTTATTTGGTTCTGATCCCAGTTGGGATAAACATAAGGTCCATAGTACTGCTGAGGATTGTAGGGGCCAATGGGAGGTGGAGGACCATATGGTTGTTGTGGGTAGGGTCCATAAGGCGGCTGTCCATAGGGCGGTTGTCCAAACGGCGGTTGTCCAAAAGGCGGTTGTCCAAAAGGTGGTTGTCCATAGGGCGTCTGTCCATATTGGGGTGGTACGTAGGGAACTTGAGGAACATACTGCTGCGGGTTCGGATAAAGCTGAGGAATAGGATAGGGACCACCATAAGGGGGTGGTGGATAGGAAGGTCCATATGGGGGTGGCACTGGTGAGTAACCGCCCTGATATTGGCGGGAACCATCGGAGTCATTCTTGAAAGTGGCTGCCTTCGGATAGGTGCTCTTGTTGACCTTCTTTTTCTTTAAAGGAGCAGGTGTTGTGGCCTCGACCGGCTCTTCTGTCTGCACCACCTCTTCAGATGCCTCCTCAGGTTCAGGAATCTGAGGTTTGCTCCAATATTGGGAGTAATTGGGGTGAGGATCCTCGCTGGGCAGATCGAACTCGCTGTCTTTCTTCAGCACCACTATGCAGTGAATGGCGGAGTCTTCCTCGTCGGCCTCGATGGCCTTTTCCGAGCTGCGAGCGGAGGGCACCTCCTCATCTCTGCCTTCGCCCTCCCGTGATTTGATCACACACAAGGGTTGACCGTCAAATTCCACCTTCTCGGCCTCTTCGTTCCTGCTAAGTGTGGTGAGGCCCACGATCCGAAGAAGAGAGTTCCAGCCGGAACTCAGGGTATCGCTTACGGTGGCAAAGCCTCCGTTGATTAGCCTAGCTTCTGATATGACATTCTTGCCCTCGGTCAGATGCAAGACCCGCTCGTACTGCGCCTCATTGATTTCATACACTCGCACCAGTTTTTCTTGCTTGGGTGAAGGAGAAGGTGCTGCGGGGTATATGATTTGATATGAGTTTTTTGAATGAATGAACAGCATCTGCCGATAAAACACACACCTGTCTCTAGACTGGCAAAAAGAGCCAGAAAAAGCAGCAGGGCCAGTGACAGCTGCAACATGTTCTTAGACCTTGACAAAATTGGACTAAAATGCGTCCACTCGGCTCAAGTTTTATTTATACTTTTCGATAGAATTAATGGCAAGGCGAAAAGAATCCAACGGTACATAAGAACCACAAAATTAGGAGATGAATTGCAATTAAATAAATATGGGACTAAGCACATAATATCAGCATCATCTTTTTCGACGACATCTCAACAGTGAATCAATTTAAATAAATTTAGCCACCTTTTTATGGTTTCCCAGACATCGCCAAGTAGAGTCAATGAACGCATTACGGGCATTCCTAGACCAGCTATGTCGAACAGGTTTTTCAACCGAAATCACTGACTGTGTAAAGTGTGTGTTTGCTTAAACTAGGGTGAATTAAAACAAATAAGAAAATATTATATATATTTTAATTTTCGCCATCCAATTCTATTTGTTTTATTCCCACTAAAAACAAGCTGCCAAATGAGTTGTCAGATTGTTATGCGATTGTTAAAAGTTTATGAAAACTTACCAAAAATAATATTGTTGGGTTGTGATTTTGGGAGAATAAGATTAGATTAGTTTCGGAAAAATCAGGTCCCAAAACTTCAAATGTTATAGTCCACCTCACCCATAAAAACTCGAATCGCTCCTTAAATTTTCTAAATAATAATTTTATTGAATCGATTTGGTTTCATTTCACAAAACTCTCGCCTGCAGTGTCCGTGTGTTTGTTGTCGCTTTTCAACAATCCTATCTGTATATGCATATGTAGGGTACCTATGGATACGCACACATAAAAATGATTTGAGAGTACCTGGTTTATATATGTATATACTTGTAGCTGCAATGCTGTGACACTCGTACATAATGTATTTGCTAGGGATTCGTTATTGTTTTTGATCGGGGACCGACTTTTATACTTGACTCTCCAATCCACTCGAATCCGACGCTTTTGGGCGTTTCTGTTCGGATTTAGCTTGCTAAGGTTAATGTAATATCCATTCACTCTATTTACAAGATGCGGGCTCTGGGATAGACCGTATTCAATTTATCTAGTTTTTTACTATTATTTAAAGTTGTGTTATGTTTCGGGTTTTTTAGTTAATTTAGTTCTGCATGTGAGTTATGCCAATTTTGCCTCAGTGCGCGGCTTACCAACTAGGGCGATGCGCATCTATCGGATCGCATTTGTCGCTTTTATCTGTTTATATCATTTAAGAGTTAATTAAAATTACAATTTCGTCTACTAATGAATTTATTTACAGTGCCTGCACATTCGCATTGCATTCGTATCAATTATATCGATAAGCACAATTATAAATTGCATTTATTTCAAATTTCCCCTCTTTTGTTTTCCGTATTTTTTTTTTTGGTTTTGTTTCTAGCCAAAACTAATTATTTACACTTAAACGAGCTTCGCCCACAATTGGGTCAGACATAAACAAGGTTTTATCCATAACTTTCGACTGCTGGCGGATGAAATCAAGTATCCACTACTGTAGTTTATCCGCTTATTTGCTATTCATACATTCATAATCGTACTTAACCCTAGCTAATGCCTAGAACTGATAAATGTGCAAAGCCAATCAGCTCTACTCGAACGCAAAAACATCTTTTGTTCTAAATCGGCCAGTTTACAAATAGTTCGAAGTACTCTTGAATAAATTTCTCTCGAATGGCAATTATATACAGCAAATTTGAATCCAACAATTGATGCAATGGGCTACTGGAGTGCGAGCTTGTTGGCAATTAGAGATTGCATAGAAGTAGGGTATTGTGATTCCAAAGAACTGGGTTTTATGATGTGGTTGGGGCTGTTAGGAATATTAATAGCTAGTTAGTCTTATTTCATAATGAAAGGGTGTGGGAGTCCAGCTATGGGTGTGCAATCGATGTTCGGTAGCAAAAAGAGACAACTGATAGTTTTATATCTCTGATCTCGGTGTTATTTTCGGCTATCGATTGTCTTTGTATCTTGTTGGATCAATTATTAATCAACCAATCTATATCTATTTTTAGGCAGTCCAGAAAGTGATAATCAATAAATTTAGCTTTTTTTTCGGTTGACAGTAGACTAGTAGATAATTTTTGAAAAAAATCAAAAAAGAGTTGCACGAAATAAAATAAATACATCTCTTAAGTGGGGCTTGCATGAAAACTTTTAACTAGATTATGATTTTCCACGAAAATGCATAGGTTTTATTGGGACTTGCTATCAATTTTCCAGGGCTTTGCATCTTTTTTTAACACTGTTAATACTTGTTCGCTTATCAGATAATATGTTTGCTTTTCCACTAAGTGCATTAATCTTAGAAGTTAGTAAATACTTATGGTTGAACCCCCCATGCGATACATAGAAAACTTAAATCACCTTGAACATGTGTATGTGTGTGAGTGTCTTGTGTGTGTGACGGTGTGTGTTTTGCCTTTTTAGTGTTTCGCTGCGTGTTGATTATTCCTTCATCTCAAACACCGAGTGGCCGCTGGGCGTTCTCTCAACATGTTGCACGTTGCTGATGTGTATGTTGCCGCTGTTGCTGTTGCTGTTGCTGCTCCTGCTGCAGCTTCTCCTTTTTCGCTGGTCGTTAGCGTTGCTCGCTTCGGGGGCCGCAGTCCCGCCGATTTTGCCGACGCTGCCGCTACATGAATATATCCACACCCTGCCTCATAGAAGTGCTGCAGGCAGCAGGACACAATGCTCAGCAGCATGCAGCATATGCCGCAGTAGAAGCTGTTGCTGTTGCTGCTCGAGTTGTGTTGCATGGCCGCCGGGTGTTCGCCTGTTAAAAAGCGAAAGCACACGGGCAATTAGGGATGGCGGGCATTGATCGAACTTTGACCTCTTAGCACTTCTTGGTTTCTCATTGAAAATATGCTCTTAAATTATAAACCGTTTGGGAAAAACCAAAAGCGAGTGGTAAAAATGAAAAACACAAAAAACTTGCTTTAAAATGAAAAAAAAAAAAACAAAATATAAGGACGGTATAGCATTACCTGGAAGTTAAGGTATAATAAATCGATTTTCAATTTTTTTTATTTTAGTAATACCTAAGATATGTTTTAGATTATTTTTAATTTCGATATGTTTTCCACCTTTTCCATTTAATACCTATTCAGCTAGGGGGAATTGAGTAAACGAATTTGTTTCGTTTGAAGTTTCAGGGTGGATTGCCGAATTATAATCCATGGCCCGAAATAGATATAAAAATTAAAAAAATATTGTCTTCTTTAAATAAACCATCTACTAGAAAATGGCTAAAAATTTGAACATTGTATAATTTTCTAGCATTAAGCAGTATTTCAAAAACTAATTCTTTTTAAGTAATGCGCTTGAGCATTATATTATATTATTTCACAGATCATATCAAACCGAATAATTTTGCTTTATTATATGGTGAATGTATTTTGAACGCCACCGGAAATTAACAGAAATCAAAACAATTGAAAGCAAAAGCTTTGTTAGTTCATCGGAAAATTACTTGGTCTGAATGCATATATGTACTTGCTACCCCTGATTGCCTTTGAGCTGGCTTTTCTTCGGCAGATAACATCGCCCTTAGTTTGCATGCATGCATTTGCTGTTTGTGCCAAAGAAAAACATCGGCAGCTCAAGTTGTTATAGTTCTCGATGAGCTCTTGAGCCCACAAGCTGCTGCCATAAATCTGACAAGCTCCTCCAGCCCCCTCCCCCCCCTGACTTCACAGACCCACGCACACATGGGCCGTGTTATTGGCCTGCAGCAAACTTTCCAGCTGCAGCGGCAACTAGAAATAATTTCCGTGCTGCTGCACAAATACAAACATGCGAGGAAGGGAAAAGGAAAAAAAAACGGAAAAAAGGCGAGCAGCAATTTCTCGCCGAGTCTGCTGCAATGCAATTACTACATGGCCACGCCCCGTTTTGCACTTGGCATTACAAATTGCGAATGTGCCGCTGCTAACAGGCAACTTCCACTTCCCGTCATAAACATGCAAAACTCTCTGACAGCCCAAGCGCCAGAACCAGCACGGGAAAGCCCACCGCCGTAGTCCTTACTTACCGATAATTACGTGCACGTAGACGCTCGAGGTTTTTGCCACCGTCGGCATACAGGTGTAGTTGCCAGTATCGCCGGGCATGGCGCGCTTGATTTTTAATCTGTGCCGGAGTACCGGAGTACCAGAGTACCAGAGTACCGGGAAAGAAAGCAGGGAGAAAGTGAATGGCGGTGGAGAAATGCATGAGAACAAAGGCAAAAGGCAAAAAGGGAAAAGGCTACAGAATGCCGGGCAAAAACATCAAGAAAAACAAGAGAGAACGCTATAGTCGGGTGCCCCGACTATCAGATACCCGTTACTCAGGTAAAAGGAGTGCGAGGGAGATGGAGATAGAAACTTTGATCACGCATAACTTTTAAACGAATGGTCCGATTTGTAAAATTTCTTCTACATTTCGATAGGTATTGATAAACACAATAAAACTGCATTTTTACTTTTCCGAAATATTTAAATTTTTTAAATCGTATATAAGCGATTGTGGGCGTTAAAGGGGGCGTGGCACCTTTTTGAAACAAACTTGCGCTGCGTAGGAACTCCTAGAATCTACATGCAAAATGCCAATCTTCTAGCTTTTATAGTTTCCGAGATCTCAGCGTTCATACGGACAGACAGACGGACAGACGGACAGACGGACAGACGGACAGACGGACAGACGGACATGGCTAGATCGACTCGGCTAGTGATCCTGAACAAGAATATATATACTTTATAGGGTCGGAAACGCTTCCTTCTAGCTGTTACATACTTTTGCACGAATACAATATACCCTTTTACTCTACGAGTAACGGGTATAAATACAAAACTTTTGCTACTTTATGCGATAGCATAATGTGTACCGAGCTCCCTCCTCCACTGACTATTATTCGAAGTTTCTTTACACTCAGACAAAAAACGTATTCACATTAATTTAATAATATTACTTATGCTGTTTTTTATTCCTACTTTGAAGCTTTTATCCTCAGTGCAGACTTTGTGGCTTTTAAGTCAAGCAAAAATAAATAAATATTTAAAGAAATTAGTTTTTCTAATTAAGTTTTTCTAATTCATATACCATTTCCAAAACATTTTTTTAGTATTAGTAAAAACCACTGAAATAGAAGTCCAATATTTTTTAAGGGTTTTTAAATATACAAAGATAATTATTGTTATAATTCTCTCCAATTTTCGTTAATCAAATTAAGATTACCGATCTTAGAAAAATTCTAAATTATTTAAAAAATTATTTTCTTCCCAAAAGAGCTATAGCAGGGCTTTTATTTCAGTGATTTTCAATTGTTTTTTTTCAAGGGAGTTTACTAATCCCTGGTAAAAGCCACTCTCTTTTCATCTCTGTCAGCGGCACCTGCATTTTATGGTCGTCTGCGTCGTTAGTTAACAGCACAAATGGGCAATGATCACGTGGCGGCACCAGAAACTGAGCAACTAACTACTGCAGCCTCAGACTCCAAATACAAATCCGGCTGTGACTTAGCTCTGACTTTGACTAAGCCAAATTAAAAGTCACACACGGCTAGCCTGAGCACACAGTAGAGTGATGGAACGGAAGAAAGGAGCTTCAGAACCACATGATACCCTTCTTAACGGAGTAATGCTTAATTTAGCGAGGAATGTTCCATTAATAGAAAATAAAAAATATATTTTACTTTGCACAGTCACAATTTAAATACCATATTATCATACTACAAGATAGACTCTTTATAACTATAATTAAATTACAATGACCTAGCAATGTTGATGAGCAGTAAAGGTTGTAAATGAGAAAATAGGGATATTACGGTCTGTATCTTTTATGAATATTAGTTATCAGATTTCTGAAAACCTTTTTTATGCTCCAAAAACTATTCGTGTTGATATTTTTCAATGACATACCCTTTATATTTTGCATACCTATTTAATTTCATAATCAAAAAGTGCTGGCTGACAACCGATGTGCTAACTACAAAATTATATAATTACTAGTGGTTGACGACTAATTCGGCTAGTTCTTTAGTTAGGAAACCTAAATCCTGTCTAATCCACCCCTCCGTTCTAGAACGCCAGAGGGTCCTCCAGCCGGGACTCGTCCTTCGCTTTGGCCTTAAAATGTCATGCAAAGTCGGGGTCCGTGTTGCCCCAGCCGGCTGGTAAGGACATGGCTGGCAAGTGCACGCTGCGAGGCTTTAAACGCCCCACTCCGAATAGTATGTACCTGGCCTTAATTAAGTGAGGCGGTATTTTAATGCGAAATAACTGAAATGCTCGGCACACATTTGCGCGATTGCCAGGCGGAATGGTATGGCGAAATGATGGGTGAGTCGTTACATACCTCGAAGTCAGGCCGTCAGTCCAATCATCCTCGACGCGAATCCGGGCCATGGAGCTGTCGATTTCGTTCTCACTCTTGCCATCGAGCATTTCGCCGCCTGGAATGTGAAGAGTAGCAAATTGAATCGCGTAAATGAGGTGCGGCAAATGGGGCAAGGTGCAGGCCGAGTTCATTACGCATACGCACCTTTGTACCAGAATATGTTGCCCAGCTCGTGGGGTCCCTGCATAATTTTACAGGTAAGGTTGATGTCGCTGCCGGTTTTAACCATCAGATCGCTGGGCCCGAAGATTTCCGCTTTGAGTTCTGCGAAATAAGAAAGAAGGAAGGGCGGACAAAAAGTCCCTTAAGTTGCTAGCACACAAAGCCAAGTCTTCTTTCTCCTTCCGTAACAATGATAATAATAATAATGTTAATGATAACGTCCAAGTGCACGTTTGTCTGTACAGTGTACGAGTGTGAGGACCGAGGCTGGGCTCTACTTTATTACACAGACGCGTGTCTCTATTATGCTGGCGATAAGCTTTTGTTATGCCATATAAAAGGCAGTCGGGCATCGCGCGACTCATACGCCCCGTGGTACCTTCAGCTAGCTGTTGGTCTCTGTACTGCTCTCAGCGGAATTGTGTGCAGGGAAAAAAGACAAAGCCCTGGCCCGTCGAATTGAAGAGCATTTTCTGCTTTCCATTTGGGGCACAAAATCAAAATGTCAACATTGAAGTGCCTTTTGTTGTTACAGCGTCAATGATTTCAATTGAGAAAAATCATCGTGGGCAGCCACGAAATGCGATTTGTACTTAGAGCTTATGATGGCTGACAGTTGCTTTAATGGAAAACGCCCCAATCGGCCTTCGCTCAAAACCATTTTCCCCAAAGTGAGCGCGACAGCGAATGGGAATTGAGCTGCAACTCTTCCGCTTTTGCTCCACTTTCACTCTCGTAAACTGCTGTAAAGGGAAACTTTTCAGGCTCTAAACAACCGCAAAGCCCGTGGAATAAATTGCAGCCAAAGGAGACGGAGGGCGGAATGCGGAGTGCGGAGTGCGGATTGCAACTGGAACATCTGTATATCGGGCTCTGGCGCACACACTCTCGCATTGATGTGGCTATGTTTTTGCTATGGGTTGGCTGCCATTCAATCGTGTGGCAAAAAAGCGAATGAAACGAAATTTGAATGCTCCAGAAACGGCTGATGACTTTTCCATAACTCCCTCTTCGGGCGAACTTAAAGCCGGTCTTTAAATCAGGTGCGAGGGCTGCGCCCCAAAAATGTTAATCTAAATGAAATGCCAAGTAGAAAAAGTAATATACATCGGCGAAACAAAGGAGGCGAACAAAAAGCGGAAAAGAAAGAATGGGCCGAGGCAACCCCAAATGGAATTCGAACATGCTGGGCGATTATCTGGCTGTTTTATAGACCCGCACACATATATCTAGGACCGAGTTCCGAGAAAAGCGCCGAGTGTGGCACGTTGTTGTCGCTGATGGCCGTTGTTGTACCTGGCAAAACAATTGTGGCAGCGAAAGCTAACCGTCTATGACTTCTGCGAACCCCAGTGCAGGGGGCCGTGGCTGTGAAAATTATTGCCTCCCAAGCCACACACACATGCAGCTGACAACGCGCCAGTGGTTCCCACGAATGGGGTTTTCCAAGGAGTTCCTGGGTGTGAACCCGCATGCGGCTGATTCTTTTTCAGCTGCTTTACCCCACCTGACAGGCGGAATAAATGGGAACCGTTTCGAGGGGTTCTCTCCTGGAAAATTGCTTATTTAACTATAATTAGATTAAGTGGGGATGGCAATTGGCAAGCTGCATTTTGGATGAGGAAATGGGACAAAGTCAACCCGAAGCTATTTGAAGTTTTCATTAGGCCCGGTCGCAGGTTGACCCAGGCCGAAAAGTTGCAAAGTCTACTCCTGGCCACATGCCAAAGTCGAACCGCCCCCGTCGTCCTGGCAAACAAAGTCCTTGCCGAGTCTTGTTTACACACAGCCAGCTCAGGCTCAGACTGTGGAGAATTTTTGTGCAGCCGCAGCAGAAAGTGCAGAGCGAAGGACCAAGAATGGGATGGTATGGCGGTGGGGGGGGGGTGCGGTGGTCGGGTTGGGAAATGCATTTTCATTTTTCTTGATTTCGCGCATAAAATGCGCATAAGCCTATATGGCCATAAACATTTGGAGCGATGAACTTTGCAGAGGGCCGGGCACAAAACATGGCATACTTTTTGGGGCCAGTGCAGCGCAGACTGGGGCTCCGGCATCCTTATGCTCGTTGCGGAGCCGGGCCGTAAAAATTTATTACCCCCCGCCTGTGTTGATGCATGTTTGCACACATGTAACAACATCTCGGTATTTATTGCCCGAAAAACAATATCAAACTGGGCCGTGCCGAAACGGGCATTATCTTTAAGCTTCGTGCCTCTTTAAATTTGGGCCGACAATTAATCGGATGTGGACGTGCAATTGCTCGGAATTAATTGTCAAATCAAATAAACAAATTCAATTTGTAAAAGTCAGCCGCATTGCCAGCACAATTGATGAAGTATCCGCCCCTGCTCCTTCTGGTTGCCTGTCATGAGCCTAGAATCGTCCAGCTTCCCACAACCCAACAATGGCGAAATGAAAATGCCAAAACATCATCATTGCCCGAGTCCCGTTTCGGCCTTTTCAGTAGTCCCCATTGTTGTGATTATTATTATTATTAATAATTCGACATTGCTGCAGAGACATTAATCATTCCCTTCCCGCTCCTCTATTCCATTTCTCGGCAATATCTAAGTAATTTATCATTGGGGCATTTTTTGGCCTAGGCATCCGCCGTAGAATGTAATTTGAGCAGCAAATGAACGAAATGGGAAGTAAAACATTTGATTGCCGGGCAAATTGTGGGCCCCAGCTAAGCAGAGTCCTTCTTCTCGCTCTCGTTTTCATTTTCGTCCTCGTCCTTGCAGCTTATTTATAAAAATTCATTATCTCCTTCGCTCATTCGCTCCCACAAACTGCTGGGGAGTTTCCTATCTCTGGCCATGTTTGAAACAACCTGCTGTGGGCTGTATATATTAAGCAAAGGTAAACTTTGGCTCACGTACAATTTGCATGCGAATTGGGTCAGGCACAAACAAGTGCACCAACAAATTGCTGTTGGCAAGACAATGAGAACGCTTAACTTTTAAGCTGGCTCAAGTGTTCGCTTTTTGAGCATTCAATGTGCATCATAATCGCCAACCTTTTCCTGGTTTTCATCTATTAACCCCAGAAAACAAATGCCGTTTGGATGGCGAATTTGAAGGCGAACTTCGCCAACTGCTCTGGAATATTGAACGGAATTCTGGTGAAAAACAAGTTCGTTTTTGTTATGGCAAGGCCACGTTAATGGATTTTTGTGGCACACAATTATTTTCCCATTCAAGCTGCCAAGGAAAACTCCCCGAGCTAAAACTAATTTAGTGCTACTCAAGGGGAAAGTGAAGCGGCACTTCTCAAGAAAGTGTCCCAGTGGAAGTTATTATCGGTTAAGTCGAACAAAGCTTCAGTCTCAAAACTTGGCGTGTTTTCATGGCTCGCCATCGAACGATTTGTTAAATTTTATATGGAGCTAAAAGTAATTAAAATTTAACTCTGTAACAGCGGGGACTTTGTAAGGGTAAAACACGAGATTCGGTTTACGGATTTAATAACTTTATTAAACTTTAAGTATACTTGAAATCTTGTTATTATTCCTCTTCAAGCTTAAATTCATTTTCGTATACGCTAGCTTTATCGACTATTTATATACGATTTCTCGATGCGTATAGTTGTGCACTTCAAACGAGACATTCTGCTCAGCTCCCTCAAAAGGATGAAGTCCTGCAGCGCGAAGCTATTTATTGCTCTTGGCTTGCTTTGGCAGTGGATTATTATTTGCGCTTGATTGCATGCAATTTCTTGGATGCTAATGTCAACAGCTTCTCCCGGCTAAAGTGTTGGTTTATGGAGCCCAAAATGAGCCATCGACTCGGCATCGCCATCTTGTCAGCTACGCATTCAAATTGCCTTCAATTCCCACTCCCCGATCCTTCGGCTCACTGCAGCTCTTCCGCTGGCTGTGCAATTTGTTTTCCACCCCACCTTTTCCCCACTTTTCACTAAGAAAGGTAGCGCTTACTCTTGATTACATTCGCGCTGGTAAACAAATTTTTCCAGAAGCGTCAACAACACCTTTCTTATTATACCCTTAAAATAGGGTAACATGATTTTTTCAAAATTTTCGTTATTCTGATCCTGTATAAAAAGAGGAACAAAGCCTTAGTTACAATTTGTTTCTTTCTAAATAAATTATCTTATAAACTTTACTTGCACAACTATATTAAAAACATGAGCTTTCAGGGAATTATTCCTAAATGTAAAATTTCAATTATTTAATTAAATAGAAGATTGCGGTATAGTTTAGAAGAATTATAATAGTCTGTATGTATTTTGATTCCTTAGGGGAAATTTTTGTATATAGAAAGAAACTTAACAAATCGGTTTGTGAAACACCTGCAAGTGTATTCGACTTTCTGCTGTTAGCTGGCTTTCCCGATTTATTTTTGTTCGCCCCAGCACTTGTCCTGCTCCTCGTCCTTGGGCTGTCAGTTGGGTCCTGTTCTGCTCTCCTGTTGTCGCTCAGTTTGAGTGGGACAGGGACACATAATTTAATTTACAATTTGCTCGCTTTATCAGCGTGTTTGGTAATTTGCCTTAAATTCAAAATTAAATCGAGTCGGGGCGACAACTTGGAGTCCTCTGAAGTTATCTATGTGCATAAACATGCTTCCACTGCCGACACCTAGTTGGCAGTACCTTTCTCCGTTTTTCTAGAGTCGAGTCGAGTACATAAAGTTGGTAATTTAAGCAATTGGAGCGGCTGCTGCAGCATTAAAATGTCAAAAATATTGCGGCCAAGGCGGAAGGCGTTGGGTGGTGCTACGGAAAAGGCGGAAAACTCGGCCCAGACTGAAGGCGATTTATGTTTATGATGCTTTGGTCAACTTGGCGCTGTTTTGTTTATCACTTGCCCCGCCCTCCGCTTTTATCTCACCCCTCTTTTTTTGTTGCCTGGCTGACTGGCGTGTAATAGAATTTTCACTGGCTTGGAAAAATAACAGCAGCAGTGGAAGAAAAAACACAAATTTATGGAATTTTTAGTGCACAATTTTTTATTTGCATAAGCGCATAAAAATTCTGGCATAACAACAAACTTGTTTGCAACGACAATGACGGCATACCCAGCACAGTGGGAGTCACAATTGAGCGACTGAAAATGAGGGACGAACGAAAGCGGGTAAATGTTTGCTTGTTAATGAACTAGACATATTTGACTATTGTTCTAGTGATTTCTATAAAATGTTTGTACCAATACTATTAAAAATAGTTGATTTGCCTATACAATAATAACCCTGTGATTTGTACCAGCCCAACGGCATTTTTAAAGTGCTAAAACTATGATTTTTGCGGTTCTTATACCACTGTCTCCACTGACCTGCTGTTTGCTGTTTCCGCGTGAGTGGCATGTCGAATATTTTATATGCACATTTCTTTTTGGGCATTCAAATGAGTTCCAGCCAGCCTGGGAGTTATAACAGCCCACTAATGTGGGCGTGGGCGTGGCCGGGCTATATGCAGCCGTTTCGCAGTCATTTGCATTTCCGCAAATGTAATATTTATGACTCTATGTGTCTGTCTCCCCGACTCGGTGAGTGTTTGAAGCTGACTTGTCAGCCTGTAAGTTGCCGGATCCCAGCTCTGGCATGCGTGTAAACTTATATTCAAAGCTCTCGTCCATAGTCCTGGGCGCACTAAAAGATTCATAACCAAGTCGGTCCGGGGGCTGACCAGAGCATTTTATACTGGCCAAAAGTCGTTTGTCCGTGTGGCTAAAACAACATCGCACACACTGGGCAAACTCGTTGTGGGGAAATCAGAGATCAAATAAGCTCATTGAGGGCACTCTTCCGCACCAGAAGCTTTTAGCCAAATGCATTTTGCTAATATCAAATGCGATAAAAATGCACCGAACAGGAACGAAACCGAAAATCCACAAACAAGCGTGTACCAAATGTCGGGTGAGTGCGGTGTGTGCTCCCAAGGATAACGTCTTTCAGGACTCGAGGCCCAGCCATCCATCCGGGCTCAACTGCTGATGTGTGACGAGGGTCCTGACCCTGCCGAACCAAGTGCAAACTAATTACCCGGCCAATTGCCAAGACAAAGAGGTAAGCACTGGCTCACGTTTAACCCTCAACTTCTGCTGTTCGGCAAGCCAATTTGCACATAATCGAATTGAAAATTTTATAATCACGAGCAGCAGAAGAAGGCAGCTCGACGGGTGGCCGAAATGGCTGCCAACTGGGCTCACATGTACCGGGCGGAGGGATTGAGAAAATAACATGCATATTGTATGGCTTGCTTAAGCTCCTGAAACCTGCATAGCTTGCTCAAAACTGCCGGCAAGCTTTAAGAGCTTAGCCCATAAAAGTAATCACTTCAGTGGTTTGTGACCAGTTCTGAGCCAGCCTCCTTTTCTGCCTTCCTTCATTTCGATTGGCCTACTTTGCAGTGCCGGATAATGGTCGAACTTTTGATTACAAGCCTCAGGCTCAGGGATGAGTCAGCTATTATGGTTATGTTATAGTCCAAACTGTTGCGTTTATCTAAGTTATACCCAAATTTTAAGGAATAAATCAAAAATAACGACGGTAAAACCCAACCTGTTTTCTTTTAAAGGCCACAGTCGAGATTGCACAATACAACTCGAAATCTCTATAAGTCCAGGGGGTGAAACTAGTTAGTTCTCTTTCCACAACAAACAATTCAATTAGTTTAATTATTCCTATACATTCCGCAGTGATGCAAAATTGTTTACCCCTGTTTCAAATGTTCCCCCAACATTTTAGTCCAGATTCACCCCTGCTTTAAGTCATTTAGTTTTAGAAGGGGTTACTGGAGAAGTGGGACACTTTAAATTTTAGTGTATCCCTTGACATAACCAAAAAACAAAATATAAACATGAAACTTTTTGGTGTGGAGTATTTTTTTAAAGCTCAAATTGCCCTTATGGAAAAACTAACTATTTAAAACTAAATTAAACTTTCCTATTTTAGGCATTGTCATTTAAAATCAGTACATTTTTGGTTTAAGTATGGTCAAATGGTCAAACTAAATTTAGTTGTTTACTCTGGTCAACAGAACGTTAGTTAGAAAACCGTGGCCATAACTCACCCACAACGTTGAAAGTGTACGACAGGGACATCTTGGGCTCCGTGTTGATTTGGCACTCGTAGACGCCGGAGTCACGTGGCTGCGGATACTTGATTTGCAGGGTCCAATTGGCGGAGCCATCGGGTCGCAGAACCTGCGGCGAAAGGGGGGAAAACTTTGAGTCTCCAGCCGGAAGGGTGGGGGTTGGGGGGTCCGCACTCACCTGAAAACGCTGATCGGATGTGTAGGTGGTGCTGCCGGCGGTGAGGATATGCAGATCACGTTTGCGTATCCAGGAGACCTACAACGAAAACAAGGGATCGAAATGAAGTGCTTTTCTCAGTTGGATGTGGGACCGCTTGCCGGTTGGCAAAGTTTCGGGAGCATTACAAATTCCGCACTTAAAACTTTTTTCTCGCAAGTGAGTTAAACGTGTTTTGTCTGCTGCTTCCAACACTCCCAGGAGTTGGGATGAGGTGGCAAAATGAAAAACAAAGCGCAAAGTTTACTTTCCTTTTATTTTTTCGTGTTCCGGCGTTGGTTAATCTTTAGCATTTTGCTTTTCGTTACTGGCATTTAATCAGCAAACAAACAAAGCACAGCCGAAATACAACAGAAAGTTGCCAAGCTTAAGCCGAGTACATTTGAGCGTGAAAAGGACAACATTGCGTATACGCCACGTCGCTAGGAAATGAAAGATGCCCATACAAATGGCCCTTGACAATTGCAAACTCTTTAAGCCAGACTGGTCGTAAGGTCAGTCTGTCAGTGGGTCGGTTCAATTTTGTCAAAGCTGCTTGCTCAGCGCGATTTCCAATTGTTTCAAATAGCCTTCAATCCTTTTCGAACCGAGGAAAAAGGAAAACGGCAGGCAATGAGACAGCTTTGACGCCATTTTCAGCCTTTATTTGGGAGCATTTTTATTATTGCTTGAATTACATTTTCATTTGATTGCCTAGTGCCCTTTCCTTCGCATTGGCCTTCGTCCTTAGCTGGAAAATCTTCTGGGGAAAGCCATTAACCATGATTTTCTGTGTCTCCCTGCCCAAACGGTCCGTGATTTCTTGCAAGCCCACTACGCCCACACACTTTGTGCCCTTTTTGGCACATTGTTTCCAATTTATTTGATGACCTTAGTTGTTGTGCCCGGCCATTGTGATACTCAATTTTAATTACAATGAAAAAGTTTTGCTCTTCTTGTTTCGCTCCCACACTACTGCAGGAAACTTTAAATGTTTGCCGACTGTCAACATTAAAGTTGAAAATATGCCAGCTCATTAATAAATTTAATTGCTTGGCCCCGAGGGTTTCCCAGTTGAGTTGGCCATTCCACTATTTAGGCCAGTCAACTATTGGCCATCTAATAAATTCATTCGATTTGAGCCGAAATCGACACACTGCCGAACGAAACTGGTCACGTAGAACGTAAAAATAAAATTCATTCGCTTGTAAAACTTTTATGCTCCTGCCGCTTTTACGCCCCTCAGGATCGTAGGCGAATTGTCTCGGCCAAATGTAAATTAAATCGCTCGGCGGAGACAGGCGGGGAAAAAGGTCAAATCTCGGCGGCTTTGGCGACGATTTACCCGTTCGGTATTGTCGGCGGGTCACAGTGCGTATGAGTGATACCATGGAGCAAGGCAATTGCGTTTCTGCACGCCATAAATCGAGTTCGAAATGAACTGTAAACGCCACAGGCTGCACAATCTATCACAACCTACTACCAAATAACTATCGAAATGGTTTCTTTTACACAGCAGTAAGCTTTCCATCCGATTCGAAGTCGCTCAATTAGATATTCCAGGCCAGCACTTAAATATTTAATTTCTCTGCTGCAAAAGGCGAAAATCAAAAGTGAAAAGTTGAACAACTCCGGCCAAGCTAAAGCCCGGCTCTCAGCCAGATCCCCTGTCAAGAAGTTGTCCCAATCTCTGCCGCACGTTGGATTTCACCGACGAGGGACAGGTTTCTGTCCCGTGAGTGCTGAAACTTTGCTCGGGGTATAATTTTCGTAATGTCTTTAGGTTTAAATAAATACCGCAAGCATAGTTTTATATTATTTAACACTTTGTGTTCGCTGCGGCCAGAAACTTTCACTCTGCCTGCTCCACTTGCACCACGGCCACGCCCACTCACACGCCCCTTTAACTCTTACTTTCTCTTTGTTTTTCTGTCATCTCACAGCAAAATGCCAAATGAAAGAAGTTTCAGCTGAGGTTATGTGTGTGTGTGTGTGTGTGGGTTCGTGTTTGTGCGAGCGTGTGGAAAACTTGGCAAAAATACATTAAAAACTTTGCTGACGCATTTTCTGCGTCTCTAACCAAGAGAGACTTTAAACTTGGCCAAGCACCGACAGAGCCAAAAATAGTTGCAGTTGCAGTTGTTAGTTTGTTGCCACTGGCTTTGTCCGAGCTTAGGAAATGCTGTGAAAAGTTCCATTAGGCACTGCGGAAAGCGGTTCCGATTCGCAATTTAGGGGGCTTTGCTTAATGAACTTGCGATCCGAATTAAATTGTTTTTCCTGCGAGTCAACCGCGACTGGGACTTGACAATGGGCAAATAAAGACTTCAATGGCAGCATTTTGTAAACAAAGTTGTAAACAGATTTCGATTTATTTTTTTTTTCCCCGCCCACCGTTTCTGGCAACAACGGTTGTCCTGTCGGCATTAAAAAGGGTTCGCTGCCTTTTCACAAAGCCTAAAACTTTGTTTAATATACTTTTTTTCCAGCCGCCTCACTTGCCGTTGATGCCGCTGGTATTACACGAGTAAATTGCTTGTGCTCATGTTCGCCGATGTAGCCGTTGAGCGTTTATGGAAACGTTGCGCCACTCGGCGCGTAATAAATCAACAGTGAACGGACAATCCTGTGAAGTCAAGTTGAACAAGCGGATTCAACGCCAGCTTCCGGCAAGGGCGGTCGAAAACAAGAACAGAAGGTTGGCTTCGGGGACCGAAGATTAAACACCCTGGCCGGCCAATCATTCGATTTAATTGCCTTTTTGACTAATGAGGGGTATTTAAATCAATAGGCTTTTTTCAAATATTGCAGGCAGTTTAATTTGATATTCGACATAGAAAAGCAATTAATATCGTTAATAATTTATTCAGAAAGCTCTGTCAAATGAAAACTAAATTTTATGCGGAAGAAGTTTAACTAAATACTATCAAAAAAAAAATCCGTTTTAAAATGAGATCTAAATCCTTTGAATTGGTTTCGCCATTATTGACGTTTTCATTCACGTCTACACATTGAATGAATTAACTTAGTTTTAACTTTTACATTTATTTAATTTAACACTTTTATAAATTATTTACTAATTTCCCTTAAATAAGTACTAAAACATTTAAAATATGTTTGCAAATAAAATGGAAAAACCCTTGTTTCTTCATAGTTAACTATACTTATTGCACAGAAAGCGATGGGCTTTACTTTTAATTTGGAGAAACAATACCCTCTGAAAGAGTATCAAAAAAGCACGCAGCGAAAGCCGAGCTCCACTGACAATGTCAGCTGATATGGAAATGGCACCCATCCCTCGGCCCCCTATAACCATCCCACCCGGAAAACTCACGGCTAACGAACTAACGGCACGGGCATAAATTACCCGAGGAGCCTGCTCCGCGTGGAGTGGCGCATAATGGAAGCCAAGCGCCGGCAAAGTTATTTGCCGTAACTGTTACACTTTCAATTTTGAGTTTATGGATGCAGCAGGGGCGGAGGTGGGGGGCGGAGCTGGAAGCGAAGGACTTGGGGCGGGATGCCCTTAGAAACTGGTTTTCGCGTGGGCACTGACAGCGCGGTTCCAGTCTGTCAATTACAATTAATGTAGGCGACTTGGCTGCGGGACAAGTTTGTTTTCCAGCCAGCGCATGCTTAACTGCCTCCTTTGAGCCATGCACCTTCCCATAGAAAAAATAGACAAAATCGATAAAACAAAATGGTTGGGAATATCTTAACATGGCATATCATTATGAAAACACAGTTCTTTAACAATAGTTTCTGGAAACTGCAGGAAACAGCGATTAGATTCTATCAAACATACAATAAACAAATATCAAACTTTTTAAATGGCCATTGGTTGCACTTCATAATAAATACACAAATTATCCATATTTCAATTAAAAACGATATCTAAGCTACTAGAATCAATGGTATTGCCTTTAATATATAGAACAGAAGTGTGGGTTTTAAATAGTATATCTGTATATGTTAAAAGCAAGTATTCCTTGATATATACGACAGTCCGAATAAGCTAAACTAATATTTCCACCCGAAACAAAAGGAAAGCAATAGCAACCTTAATTTTACACAGAAGATGTATTAAAATTTTTGGTTAATTTCGGTATCCAACTGGCCAAAAATCGTCAAACAGATTAAAGAATGGAGTGCGAAAAGTGTGGTTAGTTTATGGGGTCCTTGACATCTCATCATCTCTCTACAACATCTCAAATCCTTCCCCCAGACACCACCAGCAATGCCGGCGATCACAGGCTCGATCCGACTAGGAACACCGTGGACCTGAAGCCGGAAACCACCCTGGAGATGGAGATTGAAGAGGCTCTGTCTTCCAGCAGTGCCGATGACACTCCACCGGGAATGATCGTGGTGGAGACACGCATCAGTTGCTGGGAGAAGGTGCAGCCCCATCAGTCCTTCGAGAAGGACGGCACCGCAACGGAGGTGGAGGGTCCTGAGCTGCCGGCCTGCTCCGTTTCCCTGGGTCTCAAGCCAAATGTCCAGTTCCAGAAGCTACCGCACCCTAGTCATCCGCTGGTCAGCACCGAGGCCGCTTTGGTAGCCGCCGCCTGTGTCGCCCCCGTCTCTGCACCCATACCCACAGCCACCGAGTCCATTGCCACACTGCGGCACTGCATCGATGAAACCACTCAGTGCAACAACCTGGGCTACGAATCCGTTTCCAACGAATCAATGCCCTCCGTCGGGTCGCTGGTCTGTCGCATTTGTCACAACGCCGATAATCCCGAACAGTGAGTAAAATTTCAGGTGGCATAATGAGTTAGGGGATGAAGAATTTCAGTTATCCTGTAAGTCGTACTAACAGAAACAACTTCAACTCACTTAGTTGAATTTATTTACTTCTTTCCAAAGTATTAAACAAAAAATCATTTAAAGAGTACTTCCGAAAATATTTACTTACTAACCATGATCAGAACCTGTGTTAGATAATACCCAATCAACAACCAATATGCCCCGATTTTAATATACTTTTGCAGGGTGCTGTAACTTCCATTTAATTACGTACGTGCAGCCGCAAATTGTGCAAGAAATTAATGGCCTGACATTTAATGTATTTAGTGCAGGGCCCGCTAGCGAATGCATTTATTTATTTTAATTATTAAAATTAACACTGCAGGCAGCCAGTTCCAGTCACCGTTTTGTGATTCGCCCACTTTCCCCATCGAGCGCGTCATCCCTGATTATCTGGTTGGCTGTCTTTTAATCCCCTGATTTTTCATTGTTGCCGCTGTTTATCCACCCACTCACCCCCACTGAAACTTCCGCCTCTTCCGCTCCGATTTGTTTGCAGACTTGTGTCGCCCTGTTTGTGCAAGGGCTCGCTGACATATGTCCATGTGCACTGCCTGGAGCGTTGGATTAGCACCTCGCGCTGCACCACCTGCGAGCTGTGCCAGTTCCAGTACAACACGGAGCAGACGCTGCGGTAAGTTCAAGACCACACTCGGAAAAAAGTCGTTAGTCCAATCATTTTGTACGATAAACTTAAGGTGTTACACCACACAAAAGGTCCTAAATATGTACATATGTTAAATAACTTCAGAAAAAAAATTGTTCACTTATAGTGGCTCCTATATAAAAAAATAACTATTGGCAAAATATGCGAAATGATGTATATTTTGTTTTCTTATCAAACAATCGAACAGCTATTATCTATCATTGGGTATTTCGAAATTTCTTTTGTAATAATTTTTCTTTTGCCATTTTCTTTCCAAAATAGTAAACTTAAATTTTAAAACATCCTACAAAATGTCTGATTCGAATAAAAGCTGAATATAATAGATATTTGAATATCGTTTAAAGGAATTATTTACGTCATTATTTTAAAAAATAAAACTTATGAATATTTTACAGTAAGCTTTAGATGAACCTTAAGTTTGCCGTTAATACGAGAAAACAATTCCTTTTGGTGGTGTAACACCTTTTCAGTTTTCCAGCTTATCCCGATTTTGGAGGCGACTTTTTTCTGAGTGTAGTTAGCATGTGGCTTTCGGCCAAAGTCAGTTGGCAGCTGCCATCCGAAGCGGCAGCAGATGAAAAGCGCCTGCGGCTCAGATCTTTTTAATCAGCCGAGTTGGAGCAGGCTTTGTGGCTGATTCTGAGTCTGCTCCTGTTTCTGTGGCAGCGGCTCCTCCTAATTGTGCGGCCGGCTTTGGCTTTGTTGCGTTGTTGTTTTGTCGTTTTGTTTGGGCGGGATGTGCACTTCTCCAGCTTCCGTTGCAGGTACACCTGTCTGCAGTCGCTGCGCCTGTGGTATTCGCGGGCCATGAGTCGCAGGGCGTTGCAGGAGGACTGCCAGATGTTCTCGCTGCTCACCCTGGTGGCCTTCGGCATCATCGGCACCCTGCTGGTGGGCATCCAGTACTACGCCCTGCACACCCACTCCTGGGGATTGAGCAAGCTCTGGACCAAGTCCTGGATGCTGTTCTTTTTGTTCATGACGGTGGGGAAGGTGTTCGTACATCCGCTTACTCACGTCTAATGTGCCCGCCCTCAGATTACCGTTTACTTTGCCAACATATACATGCTGATCAAGTCCCAGTTGACGCCCTGGTATCGGTAAGATATCGCTACTATATACCATTTTGGACATTCGATTAATCATTTAACCAAAACCAAATTAACATAAATTCAAGAAAAATTGTTTAATCAAAATTCTGAATTTTTTATCAAAATAATTATTTGATAATGGGTTAATACTAAGCTTCAATTTAAAATGCACCTTTTTAATTTTAAACTTTAATATTTCATTTGGAGTTTTTAATTTTTCGATCTTAATTAAAATTGAACAGCAATATAAAAATAAAAATCGTATTATCAAATCAATTCTAATTAAAAAAACAACTTTTTAATTTTCAAAAAGAAAAAAAAGCATCTTACCCCGAAAAGATGCGAAAGTGAATATTTTTCAATAACATTTTTTATATAATTTACTTCGAAATTGCCACATATTTAAAAATAAATTGTTATTGATATATAATTTCCACGATATTTAATAATAAAATAAATAAACCTGAAGTGATATTTTGCTGTTTGTTGTCCACATAGCTGGTGGCAGTCTGCGCGGGACATAAAGCTTATCCTTGAGAACCGACGACCCTTTCCCAATCCAAGCCGCTTTCTGAGCCCATTTCACCCGGAGACGGCCTCGACGACAGCCTCGATGTTCACCCACCACGATCAGATGGAGGGGCCCATGCCCAGCCGCTCGCCGGTCATCGTGATCAGCTCCAGCGAGGAGGAGCCCGACGACAAGTTGGCCAACAAATGGGGCACCCGGTTGGGGAGTGAAGTCCTCGCCGCAGTGGTGGCTGCCACCGTGGAATCGATTGCTGACGCAAGTGCCCGCGAGAGCGACAAACAAGCCGAGCAGCAGCCACATCAGTCTCAGCAGGAAAACCAGTCGCAGCAGCAACATCAGTCAGCCCAACAGCAGCAGCAGCAACAGCAGCAGCAACATCAAGCACAACAGCAGCAGCAGCAACAGCAACCAAAAGGTGGCAACTGAAAGGGCGATGGTGAATACTGGACTGGGTCGCTGGGGGATCGGGAGTTCCTCACTCCTCGCTCTGGGCAAGTAATTAAGGCTCAAGGACAAGGATTTTGCTTGGCTTTCGTTGTTTGCATGTCATTTGTTTAATGTAGTTTCAATGCTTTTAATGAACTTTCCCGATGAGAGCTCGAATTAAATGGGTAAACTTGAGTCCGCCCGCTGATGATGTTGTCTGTGGGTGGCGGAGCAACTCCTGTCCTAGTTGCTCTTCCTTTTCCTGTCTCGGTTCGTGCCTGCACTTTGGCTGCTTCCTTCAAGGCGCACAACTTCCGGTTTCCGGCCCGGGCTTTCCCGCCACCGACGGGCACCCTAAAGCGGGCAAATTAAAGCTGATAACACGGGGCGCACGAGGCTGATGGCTGAGCCAGTCACGTGATTGATGGCTCATAAATTAGTCATTTCGCCAGAGCAGCAGTCTATTTTAGAGTGTGTGTGTGTATTTGGGAGCGGGAAGTGGGCGGGGGCACTCGTTAAGGACGCCAACTCCCACAGGACGTTGCTCTGTTGTCGCCCGTCTTGTTTGGCCATTTTTCTCCCAGCCTCGAGTGCAGCCTCAAAATCACCCGGTAATTTGGCCTAGGCCCCCGTATACCCTTGCTTAGCCCTAATTCTCCCACCACACGTCCCCTTTTCCATGGCAAGCCATTTAATAACAGCACGAGTCCTGGCTGCTAATGCACACTGGTTCAAGGACCCATCGTTGTGCCTGAATTTTGAATGATTGGTCTATCTGTCACCACTCTTTGGTCCACTGTGAGGATCCGCCTGCTGGCCAAAGGGCTAATCCTGGCTAAGAGATGCGAACTGGTCGCCCACCTAATGTGCCAGTGAAGTTGACATATTAGGACCAGGCCCACGCTGTCACGCCCAACCGCCCCTCGTTTGCGTACGGGCCATATTTGGCAAGGGGTTAACAACCCACTGCGACCTTCAATCATTTGGCTTTCGACTAGTCCGAGACGAAACGAGTCGGACCCCAATGGTTTGGCAATCACGGACGGAATGATTGAGTGCCTGCAAATCCCAAGCGGAATTTTCATTTATTTTGCACAATTTCCATATGTTAAGCCATTGACTTTCGTACCCTGCCTTTTAGGCGTTTATGCAACGCTAGCCAGTATGTTTTTAAATTGATCGCATAAAAAGTCGGTTTATCCGACATATATGCCCTAGGTATTTGTTAACCAATTTTTACCATTTCATTAATAAATGTTGTATTTAATATTTGCATTTGATTACTTTTAATTACACACAGCACAATTAATGCACAATTAATTGAGTGCATTTTACATAAATTATTTCGACACGTTTAATGAGTCTTGGAAAGATAAAATAGTTTTATGAATAAGTTTCATTTTTAGTTTAAATGATTTGAACTGCTTTACGGTTATTATAAAAAGGCTTATTTTTAAAAATCTAAGCTTTTATTATAACATACTACTTAGTTCTTTCACACTGTGTTGATTTTGTCTTTTGTCTATCAATGTTACTTTAAATTATATCTTCTAAAATGATAGTATTTTTAAAAAGTATTTTTAGTATTAGGTAATTTTGTTCTTTACTACACAGATGTATCTGTCTTTATAGCTTTAATAAATACTAATTAACAAATTTAGGAGCAGATTCCCGGAAAGGGTATTCAAAGTGCGGTCCTCCCGAAACAGCCACCGATTCTGCGATATTTTTTCAAACTTTCTACTTACGTCCTTATCACCGAGCCGCTCCACACGGCAGTGGAGGAAGCCGGTCTGGCCGACGGTTACGGTCAAGTTGCGCGGCACATCAAAGTCGAAGTAGGGCAGCAGATTCGAGGGCGAGATTGTTGTTGTCGTCGTTGTGGGCGGCGTGGGCGCCAGTGCTGCGCTGTAGCCTAGAAATATAAAAACAAATGGGGACGGAGGTCAGCGGGATGGTGCGAAAGCAGCGGCATAAAAACTTGTGCCAAATGGAAATTTATTTTCATTTTCATTTGCACATACGTAGCAGCGTATTGTTGGTTTTAGCGGGGCATTCAAATGCCTCGGGCCTCGTGGCTGCCAAAGCCCTAACTGAAACTGAAATGTAATAAAATACGCATAAAAATTCTGCTCAAAAACGAAGCAGAAAAACAAATAAATGAACGCTCAGAGGGATACATACGAGTTTGTGTATGGCACCAAAAAATCCTCAACAAACAATTATACTTTCTTTTTTATTTCTTTCGGCATTTGTTTGCTGGTGCGTGAGCTTTTGATATTGGGGCGAAGTGGGGTAAAGTATAGGGTAGTAAAGTGCTATGGGAACTTAAACTTTAAAATACTTAAAAACCTAGCTCATACGAGAGAGCAATAAAGTCCAGTACTTCACCGAAGACAGGCAAACAAAAGTTACGGATCCCCAAGAAATATGGAAAATATTCCAAGTTTGGTTTAGTGATATTTGCACAGAAAGGTTTGAATAAAAATATGTACAAGTACAATTGCTTCTTTAAAGTGGATAATGATGAAAAATTGAGTCTTTCATAAAAGTAGAAACTTATTTGCGGATCAAAATAAAACTTTTTTCTTTTACTTTGGTGACTACGAATTCAGAAGACCATTTTTCTTAAGCTCTCGGGCGAAGTATAAGCGCAATTATGTGCCCTTTTGTTCTTCGCCAATCGAAAAGATGCTAATTATGATGGTAAAAATGTTTTCCGGACATCAGCACACTTTGGCAAGTTTATGGCCACGGAAAAGTTGGCCCACTAAATATGTCAAAGCTGGACAAAAGTTGTGTCCTGCAGTCCACTACTAAAAGCCAAGTTAGATAGCGTCTTGGGTGCCAGGAAACGGTTGAACTAAGTTCATCAATACGCAACGCGGAGGCAGATGGGGCTCAAAGGAAAAGCCGGCAAAACTTTTGCACATCAAAGCCCAGTACAAATCGTCGCAGATCGCATGCAGCCAACTGGAATACGAATAATTGAATGAGGTGATACGAGTCGAACTCCTGCTGCTGGCGTCGGTTTATCGAACTCCGGGCTGAACTACCGACCAGGAACCAAGCAAGGACCCCATCCATCGCCCCGAGATGGAGGAAAACTGCTGTTGCACATTTCCGTTTCCGCACGCGCGTAAGAAAAAGAAGTGAAAACTTTCGCCAGGGCACGCACACACGCACACACCCACGGCCACACGCACAACCACTTTCGCCGAGGCAGCTGGAAGACATACGCAAACTTTTCACATGCGTACCAACGTGAAAACATGAATCGACTTCACCGCATCGACGGCGGTTGGACTTGGTTTGGGTGGTTCGCTGGCTGTCGGGACATGACAAATTTTACGATTTACTTTTTGAGAAATTTCGAACACAAAGTTAAATTTAATGCGCACCCGCAACATTTTCGTACGTGCGGCTTTCCATCTTCGGGCAATATGCAAAACATTTCGGCATAGATAATAACGATCGAAAAAAAGTTTTGTTCGTTAATCGAAGTGGAGTTGCTCTTTTGTAAAAAAAACATAATGTAATGAGAGGAAAGTTTATAAATAAAAACAGATTTTACTTTTGGTTTTCGTTTTTATAATCGACTGTGCTTTTCCCGTTTAGGCTATGCAGTTTTTGAGGTACTTACAATCTTACGAAAGAAGTAATTAAAGTATTATAATACTTATAATTATACGCTGCCACATTTATGACGAATTTGATCTTTTTTCAGAGAATTACAATTAACTTGGATGTTGTCTTAATGGAATTATAAGAAACTATTAAAGTTACACCACCGTTTTATATATTTTGAATACCTGCATCATACTTTTATTTTGTTTATTTTTAAACGTTTTAATTATTTTAATTGTTATACTTTTTTTGATATAAACTGATTAATAATTAAATAGGAAAGCGAATTTAAAGCTAATTTTTAATAACATTGGGATATAATGTAAACATAATTATGAAATGTATAATGATTGCCAACCTTAAAAGCGATTCCCTAGACAAAGTACCCACAAGTACTCTACTCCGCTGCCGCATCCACAGAGATAGGTAGCAGGGTATCAAAAGCGAGCGAAAATTAGCTTAGAAATGTTGCACGTATGCGTGCGTGGCGCATAAACGGCGTGGAAAAGCGTGGGAAATTCGCTGAGCGGAAAACGCGCAACGCCAGAGTGGAGGGAAAGGGGCAGGGACAGGGAAGTCGGGGCTGAAACAGAACTTAATTTATTGTTTATCAGCGAGCATGCAATTTATGGGCAGCCCTGAAAAGATTTTCACACAAATTTTTGGCCCAGCCCCCCATTTTGTGGGCGATGGGGAACCTTGTGCTAATTTTAAGTTTATGCATGGAAATTTGCTCACGCTGTGAAAATTAACGATGCGGCTGCCGGCAAATGCCTAGCCCAACTTGTCGAAGCCTCCGATTTGCTGTTAGCCAGTTTGTTTGCCCCGTCATTTCGGCCCACTTTGGCTATCGATAACAGCCGAACGAACGGCAGCTGGCGGCTGTCAGATTTCGGCTTTGGCTTTAAGCGTGCGCTTAATCAAAAAAGCTCGGCGCCTGCAAATTAACATGATGCATGGCATGGCCAAGGGGTCCGGCCCCTCAAAACTGTCACCCCGCAGTCCCTGAGTTGCGGTTAAAGGACCAAAAATATTTGCCGACTTTCCAACCCGAAAATTAGCAAATGTGGCGGAAAATGTTTGCGGTGTGTGTGGTTCGCGTGGCATAACATATGCATATTTATGGGGACGATTTGCTTGGACCATAAATCGAAATTGCCAGAGATCGATAGACAAACTGTTAAATCAAGGCCGCCTTAATTGAGCGTGAAATTTAGTTAAGGTACACAGTATTTTCAAGCTTTTTTGTGGTTCATAAGAAATATAGGCAAAAAGGAATCATCCAAAGACAAAACAAAATTACTCAAGAAACTGTTTTTAAAAATCTATAACGTTACGTTTTTGTCTTATTAAAAGATCCAGGTATTTAAAATAAGGAAAAAGTAAAAAGGCGGCTTTCAACCACATGTGATAGTTTTACAGAGAAGACTTTTATAATATTAAATATTCTAAAGCTTAATATCTTATGAATAACACAACGAATATTACAATCGCCATGCAGGTTAGCCAGATTTGATGCCAATAGTTATTGATAATAAGCACGCCAATCAAGCCGATATGGGAAGAAGAAAAACATTTCCGAATAGAGATATTAAACCGACAGTGCTTTCTTTTCTGTAAGCTGACAGAACTTTGTCTTTGGCCTAGTTAACTTCGATTCGAGACCGACATCAGCATGTGTGCTTGAAGCGGATTCGAAAGCCAAGACTCCTTGACGAGAAGCGAGGAAGCGTTGGATTGTCCATGATCCCGGGCACTTAAGGTTAAGTTGCACTGACATCGCAATGATGCCTTGAGTGGCAGTCGATGCACTCGACGGGGCACCATCTCAACTTGGCCCACAAATGTCTAGACGAACGGGACGAGGAGCGGTGGGGGAGGGGCGGAGCTGGAGACGCAGCTTGAGCTCCTTTAAATATGCTGAACTATCGATTATGCTGGCTGAGTGTTTCCGCTTTGGCTCCGAGCGAGTGAACAGAGCTAAATATTTGTGCAGCAAATTGCTCTGACACTTTGCCACTCTATTTGCTAGGACAAATTAAACAGAAATTAAATTTGTCAGAGAAATATTGGGCATTTAATCAGTAAGTTATGTTTGAACAGGCACAAAGTAACCAAAAGTAGTCAAAGGCAAGGAAGTCATTGGGCCAATTTCGGGATATATATATGTACATATATATTTTTTATAAATTCAAAGCAGCCTTTGACTCGAGGATTTTCGTATTCTTGGGCGGCAAAGTTTTTTGTCGTGTGTCGCCATTTTTATGGCCGACAATGTCTGCCTTTCCCCACTTTCCCCACTTTCCTCCGCTCCGCCCAGCCATTTCATCACTCAGTTGGCATTATAAGTGCCGCATTTGGAATTTATGATTATTTTTTCCTTCGCTTTTCTTTCTCCCCTACCCCCCTTCCTCCGGCAGGCTAATGTGGTCATATGAATGCTTAAATACAAATACGCATACAAATCGGGGCAAACTATAAAAACAGGCGGTCATGACTCACAATGAGGCACGATAAGTGAGCGCGGCGACATTTTAGGCCATCATGTGTGAAAAACTGCGACTCTTGGCAGCTCTGGGAAAACTTCGTTAGACAGCGCCAACGATGTCGCATTTCAATGAGCATAAAATCCCATGAAAATGTTGCAAAGATGAACCGCCATGCCACCCAATCCGCACTCCCGAATCCCGAAATCTGTCTGTCTGCGTGCCTCATTTAAAAACCGCCCGTTCGCATTTGCATGCGCATCGCATGTCACGCAGAAATACCCAAAAAATCAGGGGGGGAAAAAAATGGGAAAAAATCGGAAATGAAATCAGATAACGCCCGCTGAATGCTGCGACATGTGACGGATGTGTCTCGTAAATGCTTTGACGAAAGCAAGATCGTTGGGCAAATGAAAAATAAAAGCCAGAAATTATCTGAAATCGGCTCCAGGCGTCGCCGCTCAATCAAAGGTGAACAAGTGGGAGACACTTGCCACCGATAGCTGTGTGTCCTCGTATCCTTCGCATTTCCTCGCATCCTGGTGTCCTCCTTGTGGGGACCACATGCTGCACCCTCGAGCGTGTTGACAACGCCACCAGCACACATAATCATTTTCTGGGGCCACAACTGCTGGCGTTGGCAAGTTCGCACGCCGAGACTCTCCAGCTGAGCTCAGCAAGTTTTGCCTCAAAGTGTGCTTCACTTAAATACAGACATTAGTCGGAGCCCAGAATCCCCATCCCCAGTCCGGTCTGTTTACATGCTCCACTCCGGCCACATACTTTATGATCGGAATCGATTTGAGTCCGCTTCCTTTTCGCTTGCCATTGCAAGTGCAATCGAAACGGAACGCAATTGTAAAAACAATTTCAGCTGCTTTATTGTTTGTGAATGAAATCCTATATTGGTTAACCGACAAGGAATAAAAGTTGTTGCCTCGCACCGACTTTCGAAAAATTGATTACACTTAATGGCGAAGATAAAACCGTAAAGCCTGACCACACGGCGTATGTGCAATGTTCGAGCAATTATCATTGGCATATTGCAGGCCATCGCTGGCAATCGCAGCCATTTTGCCCATGGTCATATTTCACTTCGGCCCTGCATTGGAACCTCCTGGTTCTGTCCTCCAATGCTGGCAATTTTCTATTAAGTTTGCCTCCATTCTGTCGATCCGAGTGCTCAGACAGTGTGCGCACTTAGGCGCGACAATTAATTTATGGCCTAGACGCTTTGCCAACACATAAATTATGCTTGCGAATGCCAATGAGGACGGGAGAAAGCAAGTGGAGAGTGGAGAGTGGAGCGTTGCCGGTTGGTTGCAATAATTGAACAACGTGGCGTATGAGTAACGAGAGTTGATACACAGGAAGGTTACGTAATCATTGGCATTATTACACAGGGAAATTATAATCGAAATGGTAGTAGTGTCAGATTAGCTGAAATTATTACTATTAGTTTTTGAAGATTTTTGCAATACGATTTAAATAAATATTTACAATAAATTGTTTATAAATATATTCAACCATATATAATACTTCAATTACTTTCTATGACGAAGTATTCCAATTGATTTGAAAACTTGAACAATGGTTGGATCGAATATAAAGCAGAAACTAAATCAAATTAGTATATGTTATGTAAGATTTAAATGGACAGAAATGTATAAATAAAATTACATTTTTTAATTTTTTCTGTGCACTTTTTGATTTTTTTTTTGCATGAAATGTTGTGCTTAAGATAGGGTTACTAACTTTACAGCCTAAATTATTATTAAATACCTTCAAAGTCTGAAAGCAATTGAAAATAATTTAAATATCCTTGAAATACAGCCAAATTTGAAACAAATTTGTATATTTCTTGAAAAATCGAACTGCACAGAATGTAATACATATATTTATTGAACAGTTTAAGAAATGCACAAAAATATATTTTTAGAAAATATAGACATAATATATTGAGACGTGCACTATTTGGATTATAAATAAAATATGTTGTTTTGCTGGGATTGTTTTCCTTTTCTTTTACTAATGTTTGTTCCGGAGAGACACATTTTGTATTCAAATAGTTACTCTTCGTGACGGTGATTTTTCAGCAAACAAAAAAGAAAAGTCGTACAAAAGCCCTAATGTTGTTCCCTGTGTTACACCATAAGGAGCCAAACTAATCGAGCGACCATTCCGATGTCGTGTTGATTAATTCCCCGCTGATATGCTAACACACAACTGCCTGCTCGGTCGACAGCAGTGACAGGTTTGGTTACATGGGAGCTAATTGCGTACAGATTGAATCGCCGATTCAGATCGGGCTCAAAGCAATCAGCAGTGAGTGGAGCCACTAGGAAACCACACGGTTGCAGTGGCAGATGAAACCACTTTAAGATAACCCGGCAATGACATAGTTTTCGGATACTGCCGGCCTTGCCAAGCCCGATGAGGAATCAAGTCAGCTGAACAAAGTGTTCCGACTGAACAATAAACAAGTTCTGGCATTGATTTCTATCTTGGCAGACTTTCCATTTGTGCCATCCCTCTCTGGCGCTTTGTTCCGTTGCCGTTAAGTTGGCCAAAAGTACGAGTTTGCCTTGAAAATTTTCCGGTTGACTTCAAAGCAGAAATGCAAAAATGACATTCACTTCTAGTGCCCCACTCAAATGTAGCTCTGGTGGTTTGTCGAGGGCCAATAGTAAATTGTATTGTATGCAGGCATTGAACTTTGCCGAGTTTTCCCCCCAAAGTGAAACTGGCAACGAGGAAACAATACAATACGGGCCACAATTACGAGTCTGTGTGAGTGAGGGCAAAAGTTAAAGCAGGCGGCAGGACATAGAAAACAAAACACACATACTGCCACAAAAAGTGCTGCAGACTTTTGGGCGTCGCTTTTATGGTTATCTCTGGTTGCTGTTGTTGTCCTGGCTATGGCTGACTTTTTCATGATTATGTCCCTCATTGCGGAGGGACATGGATACAGAGCGGGAGTTTTTGCTAGCCGCTCTGATTTAATTTAACAAAATGCCGCCAGCCAGGAACTCTGGCCTTTGGGCCATTGCCATTTGGTCAATTCCTATGCGAGTGTTGTATCTCTGCGAGACTCGGTTTCCCTCGGTATCTCACTCGTTGCGCCAGTGTCCTGTCATAATTTAGCACATTTTATTAGCCGTTTTTGCTTGGTCGATAAGACCAGTCAGTCGTGCACGGAGACAATGTAAGAGTAAATGGTAGGGCCGCCTTGACTTTATTTTAAATGAATAAACCAATTTAATTGCATTCAAGTTGGACCTTTTGACAAGCATTATTGTACACTACACTATAATTGCCATCTGTTTAAAAAAACCAACCATAAAAGTTGCTCTTACGTGGGATATTTATAGATTTGATGAAATGGTAAAGAACTTACATAGTTTTAAATGTCATATCAATAAATTATTTTCTGTGTAGAATCCTTGCCCACTGTCAGGACATCTGACGTAGGTCGTGGTAGTTGTTAGTGTCGCCTTGAAGACTCCCACATAAAATTAGGCTACCCGCTCGCCCGAGGGGTTGATCGCTGCGTATGAGTGATTTTTATGGCATTTTTATTGGGGCCGAGGGATTGGAGGCTTATATTGAGGCCCGCACCCACTAAGCCTTGTCTAGACGTCCTTCAGCATCCTCGGATGCTGCTGCTCTTCATTAGCCCGCGATGTTTATGAAGCCTTTTTCGCTCGAACTGTTAAGCACATTAACACTGAAAAAGTTTTCGCCGACAAAGTAAACAACTTACAACGAAATGCTGCATCAGCGAAAGAAAAGCGAGGAAAATCCCATTTAATATGCATGCAGAGGGAAAAGTCCCTTGCGATTCGCGAATGGGGGAATGCAAATGGCAATGCCAAACTTTCGTTTGCTTTAATCAGTGCGTAAAACATTCAACTGCAACTGGCAAGGAAGAGGGAAGACCGGGAGCAGTTCCTTGGGTCCCCCTCTCTTTACTTGACTTCTGTCTTTCTTTCGCTTTTTCTTCACTCCTTCTCGTCTTACATGGATTTACTGCGCTTGCAGTTTGCATTTCAGGCTCTGCCGGTGACATCCTCTTTGCGAAACAATAGACTCAGCCCGACTTAAGTCAGCTCGAAGTTCTTCGAAGGATTCCTGCGGCCACGTAGCTGATTCGTTTATTGTGCGACTTGGTTTTCCACATGCTGAATGTCTGTCAGCTGTCTGAATAAGGCGGCACTCACTCCTGTGCAAATATGCCAAACAGGAGCTTGCTCAATCTACATCTCCTTTTTTCGTGCAAAAATTATAACGAAATCCCGCGAATAAATTATAATGAATGGCGCAAGCATTTATTGAAATTTTTAACGGCGTTTTGGTCAAAATGAAAGCGAAATAAATTTCCAAGGCAGACGGGATTAGGGAAAAGTTGTCGTGCAGCGATGAAAAGTGCTTGTAAATGACAGCCATAATTTTACAGTTAATGGTTGGACATAAGCACAAGCGTTGAGCAATACAATTATATGGCTACGTAAAGACCTGGAAAAAAGTCCAAAGCAATTAGTGGACACATTCTTTGAAAAAACATCATGTAAAGATGTTTTTGAAATTGCAACTGAAACTTAAATTTAATTCATTTCAGAGTAATTTTGAATTTTTATCCAACTTAAAAAAAATCTATTAGATTGTTGGTACGAATTTACCCAATTGGGAAATGTTTATAAAGATCAAGAACAGCTTACAATTTTTTCTATCTTCTTAAATTGTACCAATACCCTTAGAATTAAATTGTTATTATTATTAATTAATAATTCTGGTCTCACGCAGATGTTATTCTCTCATAGAAACAGAATGATTCGTGTAACGTTTCTTGGAAAATCATCAAGATGTTAAGCCTTCCATGGAAATCAGTCGAATGTAAATGCAAATTGATTGAGCTACTTTACATATTCGTGTGTTTTTTTAATGGTTGAGAGCTGTCCGTGTTCCCTGGAATTGATTTCAGCACTGTCTGCTTCGTCATTCGTTGGGTATGGGGAAATCTCTTAAATATTCCGCCACAATGAACCGGCACTTTAAGGCCAAGGCGGGCGAGTGCCACGTAAATATATCTACTTACAAAACTCTCAAGTTAATGGTCGACTCTATTGGGCTTAAAAGTCAACAAGTTGGGCACCGTTCATCCCGCCACGTCCGAAGGGTCTGGTTTGGTCTGGTCCTGTCTTCTATTCAATTTGCATTCAGTATCATTGTTGTTGGCCACGTTGTTGTTGTTGTTGTTGTCGTTGTTGTTGCCATCCCAGCGTCACACACTACACAATGAACGCATAACGACTCGACCGAATGAAAGTGTGCAAATAAATATGTTTGCTGGAGAAAAGCCAGGAAAAAACAGAAAAACTGTCAAGCAGGGAGCTTATTCATAGTCCGGTCACAAATTCAACACCTACGCAACTATTGTGCCAATTTGGGGACCCAAGTTGACCTTTTTATACCCTTGCAGAGGGTATTATAATTTTGGTCAAAAGTGTGCAACGCAGTGAAGGAGACATCTCCGACCCTATAAAGTATATATATTCTTGATCAGGATCACCTCCTGAGTTGATATAGCCATGTCCGTCTGTCCGTCTGTCCGTCTGTCCGTCTGTCCGTCTGTCCGTCTGTCCGTCTGTCTGTCCGTCTGTCTGTCCGTCTGTCTGTTTCTACGCGAACTAGTCTCTCAGTTTTAAAGCTATCGAATTGAAACTTTGCACACACCCTTCTTTCCTTTGCACGCAGTATATAAGTCGGAACGGCCGGGATCGGCCGACTATATCCTATAGCTGCCATATAACTGAACGATAGGAAATGCCATAACTCTGCTGTTTGTAAAGTTAGGAAGTTGGGATTTTCTATGGCTTCTTTATTTGGCCAATCAATTCGACCTACCAAATTTCATAAGGATCGGCCGACTATATCCTATAGCTCCCATATAACGATAGGAAATAGCATAACTTTGGTGTTTTTAGAGTTAGGAAGTTGGGATTTTCTATGGGTTTTATATTTGGCCAATCAATCCGACCTACCAAATTTTATAGGGATCGGCCGACTATATCCTATAGCTGCCATATAACTGAACGATTGAAATTGCCATAACTTTGGTGTTTTTAAAGTTAGGAAGTTGGGATTTTTATTTGTATTAAGAATGCATCATATGAATAATTTTGGAGAATATTATTTACAGAATATTCTGCAAGGGTATATCAACTTCGGCTCCGCCCGAAGTTAGCTTTCCTTTCTTGTTTTTTAGATGCCACCACCCCCAAAACCTGCTCCTGACAATGCATGCAAATGACGGAATTTTTTTCCCATTCTTCGATGTGGAATGAGGGGTGTGTTTCGGCTTGCGGCACAGAAAAAAACGTATTAAATGTTTGACATAGAATTGGGCATTTGTATTCTTGGCTTAAATGGTATTGGCAAAATTCCTTCGATAAATTGAGCCTTAGATTTTTGGACTAAAACATATCCTGCTGTTCAAGTTATCCAACTTTGAACCATATTTTCTTAGAGCAAGGAAACAAGTTAAAATACTTTAAATTACCATTTTGGGTAATTAATTTAGTTATAAATTGATATTATTTAGGAGTTGGAAATAATTGTTAAATAATTAAATTTAAATATACATTTTCATGGTTTCTTATGGAAATTCAATGTTCTTTTGACTTTTCTATATATTTTTTTTCTCTGCACACCGCCCATTTCGCTTTCATTTCGGAACACGCCCCTAGATTCCTTTGTACCGGGATCTACTTCATTTTTGGGTTACTTTGCCCGGCTCACTGCTAATGTCTTCACTTTGGTGTGGGTCGGTCCGTCTGGCCGGGAATGGAATGGTCTGCTCTATGAGCTTGTTAGCACCCATAAAAGCGCCTGAAAGTGTGCCATTCCAGGAGGCCTTTGTAATTTTATGCCTGGCCTGCGACATCAACACCAACAGCCAGTCGAACGACAAAAGGAAAGCGGAAAACTTTAAGTCTTCAAATAGGGCTACGTGTCGCCAATGGGAATCTGTATGCTAATTCCTGTTGCCGGGATGCAAAACAAAGTCTCTGCTTCGTTTAGCTTTAATGCGTCATAATCAACACAATCATAATTTGCATGAGGCATGCTCCGCATAATTTTCCACATCATTTCCCAGGCAACAGCGATGGTAGTGGCAACTAATATGCCATGGGAGTCGGAAATTAGCACTCTGCGTCACCCGGGTCCGCCCTTCATCTCCACGAATCTTATGTACGGCATATTGCGTAACCCTAACACCACGACAACAACTGGGACACGAACAACATCTATGAGCGAGTGCAACTCATTTGTTTGGGCCACTAATTGAACTGCTTAGCCAGCTCACTCAGCCAAGAAGGCAAGCCCCATTTAACCCCTGAAAGCATAAGACCAAAACCTGATTTTGTACTTACAACAGTCTCCGTGGTTAAATCTTAATGAGCTCTGTGGCCCAGAAACTTTTAATCCTCCTCCTCAATAACTCGCTGTACAATTTCCTATTAGACTGAAAAGTTTTCATCACATTTGTTTACTTTTTGTTGCCAGAGCACAATCGAATTATGAGCTGAGCACACTTTATCAATTAGTTCAATAATTTATAAATTGTGTGCTTAACTAGGTGCGTTGTTCATAGTTTAATGTTCATCCAATATATGCAAAGTGCACTAATTATGAGTTAATTAATTTAAATTAGCAGGCAACCATAAAATATGAATGCAACATATTTAATTATTGAAAAATGAGTGAGTGCTTCGCAACCAAATAGAAATTTGCGATGCAAAGAGCTAAAGTTAAAATTTGATGAAGCCGCAAAAAGAAAAGCCATTTTAAGTTTGTCTTAGCTGGCTGTCGGACAAAGCCAATTTAACTTGGCCAAAGTAATTGAGTGCAAACGAGGGATTAAAGTCAAACACAGTCAATTTACGCGAACACTGTCCTTGGCCGAAACTGCAATGCAAAGTGGCCAAGTAGGGGCATTTCGATGCGATTTCGATGTTGTCAACCGTTTTTATTGTTTGGCTTTGGCGGTTAAGCGGCCTGACAAGGAACTCGAATCAGTCGTGACAACGTGGCGTATGCGCATTTTCTGATTTATGTATGCTTAACTGCAGTCGCTGGCGCTAATTGATGCGTGACCACATGGCGTATGCGTCATATTTGAATAGTTTGCTTAATTATATGTACGGCAAAAACGTTTTGCGGTCGCAATGCCACTGCAACTGCTGTCAGTACATTTCTGGCCCATTGTCAGGCACTCAATTGCCAGCAGCCACATGAAAGCTATGCTGAAAATTCGAATATTCGAGCTCAGTTTAAATTCGAGTTTCACAGACTAAGAAAATCTCACCAAATTGACTAATATGCGCGATATGGGACCAGTAAACTTGGTCCATCAAACTTATTTGGATTTCTCTTGCAACCTCTTAAATCTCTCCCCCGCACATACAATTAAAGTAAATGATGCTCGAATGGAACATCTTGTGGCAATATGAGAAAATAAATAACTAGATGTAGATGGGAATTACTTTTGTGTATTTTGTTTTGCATTTTGATGAGTTTCGCCGAGTATCGGGCGCACATCCAATTTATGCCCACGGCTTTTTCCGTCTGACTACGACTATCGCAAGGCATTCACTCCACATGAGCCTGTGTCTACGTTAATGTGGGTGTTTAATATATCACGAAATCGATTTTACGCCCTGGTGGAGCAGCCAGTCCACCATTCTCCCACTGGCTTTAAGAGAGTTTGGCAACTTTAAGTACTGCTCATCACTCAAACTCGCCGAAAGTGACCATGAATGCTTCAGGAATTGAATATTCCATTAATGCGCCGACAGGGACAGATGATTGTCACTCAGTCCATGGCCATTCAAATTAGATCTGGGAGCTGGGCCATAGGTATAAATTCCAAATGATTTGCGCTGATTGCGCCGAGTCGTAATTAAAGTTTTACAACCTAATTAAGGCCAGCGAACCGAACGGAACCGTCGGTTGAAGGAGTGCGTGGGCCGGCTCAAGAGTTCTTCAATTAGGCCACGCGGGACAGGGGCATAAACATTTTAATGACTCACGAAAGGGGCGATCAATGACAGACAGTATGCGCTGCAGTGCGTATCCATAAAAGCGGCCATTAAATGCCGGGATGTGTTCACATGCGGACACATCCTGCCGACGGAAATGTAGCCTTGTCTTGGGTTTTTATGGCTTTCCAATCAAATAATCACAGCAAACGTTTATCGCCTTCACAGGACACAAGCCCCGCAGACACATTCTTATTCATTAGCCCGGTCCGAGCACTAAAAGGACACTCCACACCAGGCGAAAGGATAACGCCCGCCAAGTGCGTCCAGGAAACACGAGAGCCTGCCCCGGGGGTTGAATACCCAAACTAATTACTTGGCTTTTTGAGCAGAAAATGTAATAAAATTTTTAGCCAGCAGCAGAGCAATGCAGTTAAAACACCTTCTAGTCCTTTGCCCCCCTCCTTTGAATGTTGCACACTTTTAGGAGGGCAGCCATAAAATTTCCGCCATTAGCAGGCACATTGTTGCCGGCTATTTCTATGATTAATACAAAACTTATTTATATACATTTTCCCTTTATCCTCGCTTTCTGCTTTCAGCTTCCCTTGGCTGCATGATTTACTTATCTCTCCGACTCCGCTTCCTTGGTTTTGGCTCCTTCCTCCTTGCGGCCATTTGAATTGCACTGTTTATTTTTCCTTGCTTTTTATGGCCAACGGGCGGAATTCGCTGTGGCATACTTTCTGTGGCTAAATACATTTGGATTGCCCGGCTGGCTGGCTCTTGATGCAATTTAAATGATTAAGTATTTTTTGCAAAGTGCAGCAGACTTGTGCCGGGAAGCTAAGCGAAAAGTGATTTAAAATTTTCATGAAAATTCATTCAAACTGCGTAGATGACCAGGCCTCTAAAGTCAATTAAAAGGTTCTGGGAACTGTTTTAATGGGAAAACAGAGACGACTTTAAGCCGGTTTTACCTTCCGTCTGAGCCGTTTCAGTTTCATATTTTTTTTTTGCCATTTCAGGCCGCCCCAGCGGAGCAGAAGTTCCATTAATTTGGCCCATTCATTAATTGAGTCAGTCACTAATTTATAAGCTGCTGTCGGTGTCCACTTTGTTTCTGATGCCGAGTTTTTGTTTACATTCTGGCAAACAGGACAGGACATGCTGGAGGGGGAGCGGGGACCGGAGAGAAGCGACAGGATGCTGATACTGACAATGGGAAATCATGAAATGTAAACCAAAGGAAAACATCAGCAAACAGCAAAGGAAAGGCAGCGAAAGGACCGAAATGGACAAAGCGAAAGCTGGGCGCAAATTACATGTATAATCAAGTGAAGAAATACGAGAGCACATTAATAATCCAGATTCATTAGGACGAAGCCCCAGAGAGCTGGCGGATACACCAAAACAGGCAAAACAAACAAATTGCAAATTGCAGCGGGCAAGCAAAAATCAAGAAGGAAAGAAAAGGGAAAAAAAGGGTGGAAATAGCCGATGCCAAATGGCAAATTGCTTGGCCAACACTTTTCCGGACTCCAGTGCGCTTTTCGCTAATCTTACACAACAACGGGTTAAACAGCGAAACCCTTGACATCCGAGTACCGCTGCACTGAAAAATTTCTGTTTTATTCTTTTTAATATTGATTGGTAAAGATATTTTAAAATTGATTGTTATACTGTTTATTGTAGATAAGATTTGATATTTTTTTAAACAAATTATTTAAATTTGAAAATTAACAATTTTAAATTATTAAAATAATAATACTTGAATTTTTTGAATATTAAATTAAACCGTAAAATTTAATGTAATAAATTCATTTTATCTTTCAATAACAGTTCAAAATTATAATTTTTACATGAAACAAATATAATGAAAAGAAATAAAAAAAATTTAAATGTAATACCAATTTATTTGTAATTTAAGTGGGTATTTAATATCATAAAAATAATTATTCAATTGACACTTTTTATAGTACATATAAAACAGGTGCAAAAAAGTTATTTCAATAAGTGAAAAACGTGAGGTTTAATTAATAATTAAGAAAAATACCACAGAATATCATTACTTCATTACACCTACCAAAGTTATTTAAACGATATTTAATTCCTGGATACTTAAAAAGCAGACAGTGTTTTATAAGTACTTTTGATCCAGGCATAAAGCTTTAAAGCCAACTACGGCAATAAACTATTTTGAACTATTTGTAAGCAAAATTCAAATTGTTGTGAACTCATAACTGGTAAATGGAAATTTGTAGATGATGTCAAATTTAATTAAACGCCACTTTCGGCCAGGGCCATGAATAATCGAGTGCAAATAAAGAGAAAATGAAATTATTTAGAATTTGTCACTGTCGCGGTTTGTTGGCAGTAAGTGGCTGACAGCTCTGCTCTGCTGTTCCCTCCTACTCTGCATTGCTCCTCATCCTGGTAACTTCACCTGGCCGCTCACCTGGTTGCCAATGAGACAAGGAGAGGCACTCGAAACAAATTGCCACATCCTGGATGTCTAGTCCCGACTCGTCAGGGGCTTGTGCACCTTGGCAACCACAGCAATAACCTCGACTTTGCCGCATAAATCTTCATCAGTCAAAGTAAGTAGAACAACAGAGCAACCATTGCCCCTGCCACGCCCCCCAAAACCCAGCGCCCATTTGCCAACTCAGGAAGTTTACAGGTCTGAGACACAGCTTCGCATTCGCATTCGCTTTCGCTTTCGTTTTATTTATTTATTTTATATTGCGAACCGGCTTTAATTAAAATTTATTTAAATACATTTTTTTGGGCAATCATTATGCCTGCAAGGATACGCTCAAGTTTCCTTTGCTTGTGGCTGTGCGAGCGTGATTTATAATGAAAAGTTCACAGTCGCCGGTCGGAAACGCTAACGAAATGCAAACATGCATACTAATTACATTTAAAACCGTCGGCTAAGCCAACTTAAGCACCAGAATAAATCCTTTCTGGCTCAAGGAGGGAACGCGGAAAGGAGAGTTATATAAAAAAAATAAATGATTACAAGTGTAGGATGTGTAAAACGGATCTTCCTTTGTCGTTGCTGTTGCTGGGCGCCTCATCCCTGGAAATTATTTGTAAATGCTGTTTAAAGCCGCCGCTGAGAGGCTTTTCTTTTTCCCGCTGCCTTTGGTTTTCCCATCCTCCCTTTGAGCTTATTATTTGCATATTTCAGCGGAAATAAAAGAGTGAATACTCTTGGACCGGCGCGTGTGAGTGGTCGATTGCTCGGAAGGCCCTACAGTTGGGTCAGCGATAGTCGATTTCGTTCCGGAATGAACAATCTATGCTAATTCAATAGACGGGCTAACCCAAAAATGAAATATTTCACCATACTCGGAGCTCCGCAGTCACCACTCCAAGGGGCGCCCCAATCTTTCTTATTCAACAACATTAAGTAGAATTAAATTCCAACACGCCTCTGATGTGGCTAAGAGGGTTCGCTTTCTGCCTGCCACCACCATCTTACAATTCGTTGCCATCATCTGGTGGGTCGTCTGTTTGCACAGCTTTCATTCCTCGCCAGCTTTTTTCGTTTTAAACAGAATTTCTCAAGCACAAACTCAGTGAGAGTGCTAATGAAATTATGAGAGTGCGTGCGGAATTTTTTTATGATAATGTATTTAATGAAATGCCATATGGTTGTTTATTAGCATATTAAATATTTGCGCTGACAGTTGGGGCGACTGTGGCCACATCACGTATACGCCCCGGCTTCAATGAGAGTCGCAAATAAACAGAGATTCATTTGTTTCTTATTTGCAGTATAAAATGTTAATTAGCTGCAATGTCGCAAGCAATTTTGATTTGATTCTGCGAACGCTGCCACCCATCTGTTGCTTTAATTTTCTATCTCAGCGATTTAATTAACGGCAACCACCTGACATCCGCACACAGCTCAATGAGGATCTCAATGCCCGAGTGCCTTGGCAAATTTGCGCCTGATTGGTTAATGGCAGCTGCGACTTTCTCCCTCTGTGTGTATCTGTGTATCTGTGTATCTGCTTAGCAATTACGTGTGTGCCTAAGTTATAAGTACACACACTGATGCCTGACAGATGATTAAGCTAAGCAAACATTCACACAAATAGACGTTTCGCTGCTTCACTGCATTTCAATTATTCGGGCCTCGAGCCGTAGGGCAAGCAATTGAATCTTGCTTTAAGGGGATCAATAAATCGATGCCTAACCCATCGATTGCTTCACTATCTGAATACCGAAAGGACGAAATCGTGTCACACGCATACACACCCAGCAATTATCTGCAACATGGCACACTTGTCACATTCTCAGGCATGCAAAATGGGCCTACGCCCTGGGTCCTAGCAAATACGATGAATTGGAGAAAGTCACTGCCCTGATGACGTGTTCCCCAGCTCCTTTCTGAAGTACACAAGGAGAAAAACCACTGTTTTAAAATTATTAGGGAAATCCACAAAATATTTTTATTTTTAAATTGCACCATGATTTGTATAAATATATATACTATTAAATTTGAAATTAAAAAAAAGGTTTGCCAAAAATGTGGTACAACCAAACTTTTAAAACTTTAAACTATTTTTCTGCACAATATATGTATGTGCTTATTTATTTATTTTAACAAGTAATTAACAAGCATTGCCTTAATAACATACGAACTAAATTGATTTGGCTAAGACCTTAAGCTAACTATAATATATATATTTTTAGAAGAAGATTCTAAGGTAAATTTGTATGTTTTGGCAAATGGATAAAGCAACTTGGTTATTTTTTTGTCAAATGGAGTGTTAGGCAAGCAATTGACTTTGGTGAAATTGTTGATTAATGTAATGCTTACAGTATTATGCTTTCTCATGTGGGATTTGAAAATATATGTAAGAGGCTTGAGTTGGCGGAGTAATATAGATTTAGCTAACAAAGTGGTTGCATCCAGAGAGTTACAGAAAGACAATTTATGTGTTTGTATGCTTTCTATCAGTATTTTTATTTTAAAATATAACAAAGCCAACAAAAAACTTTATTTACCCAAAACATATAAAGGTGATGGCGACCCCCTGTTCTATCTATCGCCTTACCCGGGTAACGCGGATCTCTGCCCGGGCGGACCTTTCCCCTTCTCCGCAGCTCGTGGGACCAACTATGGAATCAACTTTTAAAAACACAAACAAGAAAACGGAGACGGGAACTCCACAAAAACCCGGCGCTGCAAAGACGAACGATGGTTCCATTGCAAGCACCAGTAGGGCTCAGAAAGGGCCCCATCCCAAACTAGGGATGTCGGGGGACAGAAAGACTGTCGCTAACGCCTCTGCTATGTGCGCATCTGCGCCAAAACAAGTGGTAGGCGCAGCAAAGTCTATCGGGTCACCCGCTGGTGAAAAGAAGAAATATACATACGCAGAGAGACGGACTGCCGCCCAAACCCTGCGCTCACATGCCAGAAGCACTGTCGCCACGCCTTCGCCCGAATGGCTAAAGAAGGTAGAGTGGGCAAGGACGGTGTTTCCCAACTATGGGCAAGAGAAGCCCCAACAAGAAGGTGCTCAGGCGAAGAGGCAACGCTCCATAGAGCTGCCCGGCCCGTCGGCGAAGAGATCGAAGATCCAGCCGTCGGTCTCCTTTGCCGAGATCACCAAAGATCGGGTCCTACTCGGACTCATAGATAGGGAAATCCGGAGAACAGGATCCCCAGAAACAAATGGAAGGCGGTTGAGTCCAAGCTGTCACTCATTTGCCTGCGTATGGTACGCGAGAAGCCCGGTTCAGCGCCTTGCTGTATGGACGCGGGCTGGTACCAGGGCAGTGTAAAAGTGGTGGCCTGCGACAATCAGCGATCAGCTGACCTATACAAACAGGCGGTAGCTCAGCTCGGTGCAGTCTACGTAGGGGCGAACATAGTCGCACTAGATTGGTGTGACGTCCCCAGTAGACCGCGAGCCAGAATTTGGCTCCCAGCAGCAATCGCATCACCGGAGGACATCCTCTATATGCTGCAAGAATGCAACCCACATCTCCCCACAAAAGACTGGAAAGTCGTTAAAGTGGAGGAGCACGTAGGTGACGTAAACCAAGCGATCGTGGTGCTAAATAAAGAGTCGGTCGCTCCCATAGAGGCTGCTCGGGGAAAGCTCAATTATGGTTTCAGTGCCATACACATTAAAATATATAAAGGGGACTCTAATTCCTCGGGAAGTCCTGCCGGCAACCCAGCCGAGCAGGTGCTTGCGGAGGAAGTGGAGGCCCCTGGTGTGCCGGAGGACGGCTATTCAACCGACTCGTCGCTAAGCAGAGAGATGCGAGCGATGGGACCGGCAATCGACGAAGTGGACCTGAGCGATTCGGAGGCCGACGTTACTGTGGTGGAGGTTGCAGCTGGGGATGTCGCTAAGACTCCTGCAGATCAACCTACATCACAGTAAAGCAGCGTCCGCTGCGCTTTTGCTTCGCCTGGCCAAAGGCGAAGCCGACGTGGTCTTAGTTCAGGAACCCTGGGTAGCAGGAGGCAGGGTTGCTGGACTAGGAACAAAAGACTACAAGCTTATGCTTGACCCCAAACAAGGTAAAATTCGAACCTGCATTTTAGCCAAACGGCATCTTAGTACATTTCTGCTTCACAACTACAGCAACGGAGACAACACAGCAATAAGCCTGGAGCTGCAAAGCGGCTCTTTTAGGTTGCTATCGGCCTACATGGCTTTCGAAAAGGTAGACCCCCCAGACGCGCTAGTCAGAGGACTGGTACAAGAATGTGAAGAGCTTAAGAAAGGTTTGGTGATAGGATGCGATGCGAATGCCCACCATACTCAGTGGGGCTGCCCTATCAACAACGACAGAGGTGAGTCTTTATTCGATTTCATTCTTAATTCGAACTTATTTCTTTGTAATAGGGGCAATACCCCTACTTTTATAACAAAAACGTGCCAAACGATCATAGATCTAACCCTGGCATCAGATTCACTCATAAGCACAGTCATAAACTGGGCTGTCTCCGACGAGCACTCATTTTCAGATCACAGGTTCATAGAGACAACTTTGTCCTTAGTGTCACCTGCGCCGGTCAGCTTTGCCAACCCCAGGCGGGCAAACTGGAATAAATATAAAGAAATTCTATCGAACTTCCTCCCCAGGAAGCCACCAGAAAGCACTCCTTGCACTCAGGAGCTAGATAATATAGTTAGCAAATTCACAGAAGCATGCAACGCGGCATTCTCAGCTGCATGCCCGTTAGGGAAACCAAGGGGGAGGGAAAAAACCTCCTTGGTGGACCCAGAAATTATCAATCCTCAGAGCCAAATGCAGAAACATGTTCAACAGAGCGAAAGCTGCAAATGAGGACATAAACTGGCAAAGCTACAAAAAGGAACTAGCCACATACAAAAAGGCCATCAGAAAAGAGAAGAGAACTGCGTGGCAGAATTTCTGCTCGGATATTGAGAAGACAACTGATGCCGCAAGGCTCAGAAAAATACTTTCTAAGACAGCCGTATCCCTGGGCTATCTCCAAAAGGCTGACGGAACATGGTCGGACTCTAGTGAAGAATCCCTAAACCTACTCCTAGACGCTCACTTCCCAGGGAGCCTTCAAACAGGACATCCCCCAGGAAGACACTTTGGAGAAGGAATAAACCTAAATCTCCTACTATCAGACCGTAATATAAACTGGGCCATTCATAGTTTTAAGCCATACAAATCGCCGGGACCGGACAATATAACACCGGCACATATTCAGCAAGCAGGAGAACTAGCTATAAAATGGCTGAGAAAAATATTCCAGACCATTCTTGCAGTAGGAGAACTACCTACAGCATGGCGGGAAACGAAAGTCGTTTTCATCCCTAAGGCAGGGAAAGCCACCCATACTACAGCGAAGGATTTCAGACCGATAAGTCTGACATCATTCCTGCTAAAAATCCTAGAAAGACTGTTAGGTCTACATATTAGAGACATCATTGACCCGACGCAGATATCAGAGGCGCAACACGCATACACCAAAGGTAAGTCGACCGAATCGGCACTACACTTGGTAGTAAGCAACATCGAGAAATCACTCAGTATACAAGAATACACCTTGATCGCCTTCCTTGACATAGAAGGAGCTTTCAACAACGTGCTCCCCACGGCAATTACAGAATCCCTCACTGAACTAGGGGTCGAGCCACCGCTGGTGGGGCTGATCCACAAATTGCTGATAAGCAGATTGGTCACGGCCACTCTAGGGACCTCGACCCAGACTAGATTAGTGAACAGAGGCACTCCGCAAGGAGGTGTACTATCACCCCTTTTATGGAATATCGCGGTAAATAAACTACTGCGGATTCTTGAAGGAGGAGGCTGTAAAATAGTGGCATACGCAGACGATGTCGCCATTATCTTTAATGGTAGGTATCCACAAACATTATGCGACCTTATGACCGCAAAACTAAAAACACTATCAGAATGGACTACAAAGAACGGACTTGGGGTAAATCCCTCAAAAACGGAACTAGTCCTTTTTACAAATAGGTACAAAATCCCAAAACTTAACCCACCCACTTTAAACAACTGTAATCTCTCTTTTAGCGAGCACGCAAGATACTTGGGGTTAGTATTAGATAAGCGTCTTAAATGGGGCCTAAACAACCAAGAGAGAACCAAGAAAGCGACCATTGCACTTTACTCTTGTAAAAAAGCAATTGGGCTAAGATGGGGTATGTCCCCTAAAATCGTCAATTGGATATACATAGCGGTAGTCAAGCCAATCCTACTATATGGAGTGGCTCTGTGGTGGACCGCTTTACACAAAAATGTATCTTAACTCCACTTAACAAAGTACAGCGCATGGCGGCCTTGTGTATGAGTGGAGCCCTTAGAACTACCCCAAACGAAGCGCTGAATGCGATCTTGAACCTCCAGAGCCTGGACTTAGCAGGAATGGAAAGGGCGAAATCGGCGGCAATTCGACTAAGGGATACAGGGCAATGGAAAGCCCAACTGTATGGTCACGCTAAGATTCTTCAGCATGACAAATTGATCCCGCCAAAAACGGATCTATGTAAAACCCGTGAATACAATCACACGCCCTTCGAAGCTCTGATCCCAGGCAGGGAAGTCTGGGATCGTGGCCGACCGGGCTCAATAGACGCAATCTGTTTATATACAGACGGCTCCAAACTAGACGGACACGTAGGTGGAGGCATATACTCCGAGCAATTAGAGATCAGGCGGTCTTTCAGACTTCCTGACCACTGCAGTGTTTTCCAAGCGGAAGTGTATGCTATAATGGAAGCACTTGTCTGTCTAAGGGATTTAAACACCCAGAACAGACACATAAACATATATAGTGATAGCCAAGCGGCTATTAAATCAATATACTCGACAAATACAAACTCCCGAACAATAGCAGACTGTCGCAAATCTCTCCACGAGATGGCTAGTCAGTTTACTGTCAGCCTTATATGGGTTCCGGGTCACCGGGATATCGTAGGCAACTGTATAGCAGACGAGCTAGCCAGGCAAGGCACCACCATACCTCTCCTTCCAGGAAAGGAGAATGTCGGCATGCCGATGGCTACTTGCAAGCTAATTATTAAAAACCATTTCAGCAAATTAGCCAACGCTTATTGGCAAAACACACCGCAATGCCGAATCTCTCACCAGACATGGCCTGTAATAAACAATAAGAAAACATCAGAACTACTCAATTTCAGCCGCACTGAGTGCGGCATGCTAATTCGGGTACTCACAGGCCACTGGCTCGTTGGCGCACACGCCGGCAGGCTAAAAGCCCCAAAAAACGATTTCTGTAGAAGCTGCAGAGATGAGGAAGAAGAGGAAACGGTGGAACACCTACTCTGTTCATGCCCAGCCCTATGCAGGCTTAGACTGAAACACTTAGGATATCCTTTCATAAATGACCTGACCGAAATATCGCAGACTAACCTGAAGAGTCTAAGCTCTTTTATTAAATCCTCCGGATGGGGGACCTGCTGATCGACCAACCAACAGGCTGACTCTTAACGGATAGGGGACCCATAAAAATAGAGATCATACGGTATCACAATGGACCCACGGAGGTCTAGGTGTACCAGGCTACAGCCTGGTAGCCGTCCTAACCTAACCCTAACCTAACATATAAAGGGTGAGCAACAAAATATTATTTTAAAATTGAAATCCGGTTAAAAAAATAGAATGATTTATAATTCCATCATTTGTTCGCTGATTTTTGGTTAGCGGGCTTTCTATTTTAATTAATCCACAAAACACTAAAGACAAAAACTTTTAAAAAGGTTAAATAAATTTTGTAATTTGTTTTAACTCCAACAAAATTATTTATTTTATATACATATATTTATTTAGAGATACTGCTCTCAATCCATGTGTAGGTAGGTATCTACACAACAAAAGCAGCTACAAAATGCTAGCAGGAATGCCGGAGATTTAGGCAAGTGATACATCAGCTGCCGGGGCGCAAAGGGGGTGGCAGTGGGCGCAGGGGGCGGGACAAGCCCGCAAGGGGAGTGGCCAGGGCCAGGCCTAAAAACGGGTTAATGAAAATGAATGCGACACTCGCAGCTCTTCCGACTCTGGCTCAACACTTTTGTCATATACAATCTATGTTATGCACATGTGTGTGTGTGGGGTCCTACTCGTCCTGTGCTCTGTTTTTGTGCACTTTCCATGGACCTTTTGTGTTTGTCCCGTGGGGGATTTTAACATAATGAATGAATATGAATTTACTGTGACATTTTAACTGTGGCGATATTTTTCGTGCTGCTAGCTTTTAGGCGCTGGCTCTTTGTTTTCTCGTTTGTCTCGCTGCTTCCGTCAAGTGAGTGCACATAATGCGACCATCCCATATCCCATATCCTTCATCCTTCACACAGACACACTGATATCAATCATTGTGGATTATAAAATGTGCCAGTGACTGACTGGTGCAGGACTGTGAAATGAGCTGGCGAAACAGACAAGTCAGCAGCTAAGGTCGTTTTTACTTTTTTGGTAGGGACCCCTTGCGGGGCCAGACAGTTGGCAAATGTATCATTAATATATAATGCGCCAAAAAGTATGCAAACTTTCTGCGCTGCGACTTTTTGTGCAAAAGCTGTCAACAGGACCCGACGCGACTCGACTTGACTCCCTGCCCGCACATTAAGCGACTTTCGTGGCAGCTAAAAGCCAAAGTGGGATTAGACTGCGGTCCCATATTGGATTCTTATTTCAGAAGGTTATTAAATGATCCACCCACGAGTGCCACTGCCTGTCCCTCGGAAAATAAAGAGAAATAAAGAGACTGTCAACATTTGCTTAGCAACTTACGCACACAAATCAACTTTGAGGCCTTCTCTCCAGCTAGAGCACATAACACCAACAGCCATCGAGGCATGTTAAGCCAACTGAAAATTGCCTCTCGGCTGCAACATCCACTGTGCCAACAACCACAAAAGAGTCAGCTTATTAACTGCCTGACAACTTTCCCAGCACACATCAGAGCAGCTGCAGTCGGGCTGCACCTGCAGCAAGCTTGTGGTTGCCAACAGAAATAATTAAAAATAATTACGACCATGGCAGCAAACAGGAGCAACTACCACGACTACGGAATGGCAGTTGGACCAGCTTGGGATATGAAGCTGGAATTGCCGCCGGGCTAAAGTCTCTCTTTCTGAGCTGCCCAATGGCAGTCGTTGTCGTCGTAGTCGTTGCAGTGAAATTAATAACAGCACATACGAGCCGAAAAGAAACATACAGTTTGCCATTCAGGTCCTGTCATTTCTTTGCAGATTTTCTCAGCAGCAGCTATTGTGAAATGTGCACAGAGCAAAAACCACTACGAAAAGTTGTGTTTAAATTCCAAGCTTAGGCACATTTCGTCCTTGAGGAGCAAAGCTTAAAAAACGATTAAACAACTCGGCTCTGAGTTGTCAAATTTTAATTAAAAAAGATAGCAAAATAAATCATTTTGAGCTTAAAAAAAACATTATGACTTGAATTCATGTCTAAGATATGATACAAAATATAAATATAGGTCAATAAACAAATGGTGAAATGCTTTAGACCACTTTTATTAGACTTTTCAAATCTTTTTCAAATGTTTGTATTTCAATTATTGAAAGAATAAGTTCATTAAAATTAAAAGTACATTACATTATTAAAATTTACGAGAATGAGAGAATTTTCAAAGAACACTTCATTGCTCAATATTAGAGCTGCGTTTTTTCCATGCTATAAGAAATTCTTCTCTGTGCACAAAATGGTTTCCGTCCAGAACTCTAGCAGATGCGTAATAACAGCAATTGCATGTGGTTTCTTCTCCTTTTCCTCTTTTGCCAAGGACTAAGGCCACACATAAAGTATTCGCCGTGCGGTGCATAACAAAGTCATGGGAATGTTACGATGTGTTGAGTATTTCATCAGATTTCGGAATTTCACACCAGTTGTGCTTGCAGTTTATGACATTTGCTTTCTTCGAAGAACTCATGGCACTTTTAATCAGGCATTCCGAAATCAAACCAAATTATAATTAAAACCAGTTCCATTGGGAGCCCTTATTCCTTCAAGAGGTCTGAGGATGAAACACGTGTAGACAATTCTCTGTCTGATAATGAAATGTGGCTTAAGTGCTACATGGACAAGGACAACCATTTAGCAAAAGGGGCAGCTTCCACCCGACTCTGCTCCTGATCATGCCCCTCCCACAGCTGCTGCTACTGCTACTGCTAAAATTATTTTAGATTGTCGCTCAAAGTTGGGACAGAAGGGCTGGCCCATAGACAGGACTTGCTATACATCATAGGCCGTTCCAGGGGCCATTCGCTCGGACTTTAGCTAAGCTTTGCTTATGACCCGGCCAACAAATTATCAAATCCATCCTACGCACTATCCTGGACATGGAGAAAAGCCCGGAGGAGGCCCTGTGAGAGCAATCTAATGTCCGCACGTAGCCGGACGCCCTCCCCTTTGGCCCTGTGAAATTTAACATATGTGCCCCAATTTGTAAGTGTGTGTCCTGTGTATTTCAGGATTGTGCAATTTTTCAGGCCGCACGCACTCACACGCCCATCGGGCCCAAGGGATAATCAGATTGAGAATGACTGGAGGCAGAGGTGGAGGCCAGAGGGGCTGCTCCTTGCGGACAGAAACATTTTCCCAGTATGTATTTCTTTTGACAAACTTTATTTAATGCCACAATTTATTACGGCAGGATCGGAGAAAATGGGAGTGCGTGGAAACAAATTGAAACCGAATTGAGGTCCTGGCAGAACCAACAGCCGCCAGCCAATCGCTCGCCCAGCTCATTAGCTGTTTGTGCAATTAATATCAAGAGTCAGACGGAAAGTATGGAATATTTACGCAAGGTTGCCAATATTTGTTCAAATAATTTGCAGCTGATGTCGAAAACATTGGGTCCAGATAAAAGCCATTTGCTTTCAGGCTCGCTTTAATTACACGCTGGCATCGCTCGCAGGGTTCTCCCTAGTTTTTTTTAAATGGTTAGCTCCATTTTTTTGGGATAATTCAGAGAGCTGTCAAAGCACAGCGCTCACAGATAACAAAGCCGCCAAAACTGCCACGTATTGTAGCTTAATATTCGGGGGAACCGCAAAAACAGCCAAGCGAGGAAAAAACCCAAAAATGGCAGGCCGTTATGGGAATTCGCCCAAAACAAACATTGGCCCCAACGCCACGCACACACACAAAGGCACAAACAAATTGTCGCGCTCAGACGGGACTGAAAATGTCTGCGAGCGATGCCATTTTGATCAGCCATTGAGGCGGCTTAATTACTGCGACCAGGCAGCGTGATGGCCCAAAACACCCGGCCAACGAAATGGCCAAGTGCAGAATGCCCCCAACAACACAAGGCTGCGCACATAAAAGCACAATTTGCGAGCGGGCGTAAAAAGTTCAATAGATGGCCCGGTCATGAATGTCAATGAGAGAGCGTCGGCATATAACCTATATAGACCCGTGGAATATGAAATGAAATTCGAATGTTTATAGGCTGGCGGAGAATTTAGCGAATTTTCGGGGTCATCGAGCTGGCAGCGTAGAAAGTTTTCCGCTCAATCTTGCGCTGCATGCAAAAGTTGTAATTGCCCTAGACTAGACATGAAAATACTGCCGCATTCCCTCGGCAAATAACCCACGGGCTTAAAACAAGGGACGTGGGAGCTGTGGCAACCTTTGCCTAGTTTTCGGCATCATTTATTACGTATACGCAGCGTCTTTCGCTCGCCTTTTTTTTTCGTTACCAAGTTTAATTGCTTTCTGCTGTTTTTAACGGCCCACCCAATTGCTACATTGTTGTTGTTGCTGTCGCTGTTGGCCACTTGCCAATGCACTCGAATTCACACAGCTGCACGCAGTTGCAATGCAGCCGCTGTTGCATATTCAGAAGCACTGCAGGTCGACACCCTAAGACGGGGTTACCCGAACTTTGTAGGAGACTGGACTCAAAAATTTTAATCATGATCCATATATTTTAAAAGTTACAATATTGATATACAAGAATACATTTCCAAGATATAGTTTTTAGGTTCCTTCAATACAAATAATTATAAATACCCCTTTCAAAAAGCATTGCCTTAATGTATTTTTATTTTTTTTTCTTCAATTGAATCCTGTTTTTTCTTTTATTAAGAAATTCAAATTTAACACACTTAACACAATAAAATATTTTGACCTTCAGCTGGATCTTTATCATATCATATTTACCCAAAATAGCACAATTTGAATATAAGCATTTTCTACAAATTTTGTATGATTCAAAAAGGTTTAAGAAAAAGTTTTTTAAAAAAATCTTAAAATTGCTATGGAAATCTGAAGCTTTAAAAAGAGCTAAATAAATATTCAACGTTTTCTTGTTATTTCAGAGTATGCGAAAAGTCGTCTTGGGGTCTCGAAGTAACGCCTACCGCTCTGTTTCTCTTTTTTGCCAAAGGACACCACAAAATTAAGGCAAATGCTTGAGTTCAGTGAACCAAATATGGAACAGTTGTTGGTTGGCTGCTTGCTTGTATTTTCATTAATTCTTTTTTATATTTTGTACTTTTTGGAGTGAGAGTGTGTGTGTGTGTGTTCCGCTTTTCAGGGAAAGCAAATGCGCATAATTGTCGAGACCGAGCCATAAAAATGTAGAACATGACAAGCGTCCATAAATGTTAGTTGGCTGTCAATTCGTGTTCGCAGCTGGATAAAAGGGTGAAGTTTTTGGCCGGGAGTGTTTCCCGCTTTTCGGCCGGTTTAATTAAGTGCGCTCTGTTTTGGCATACCCCCTGCCCCTTTCCCAGCCACTCTGTCCCTTGAATGGGGCAAATCAATTCGAAGCGGATGCCCCACTCACTCCCAACACATATCAAAGGACTCGAAATCAACACAAGAGGCGTGGCAAACTTTCGGCCAACAATGGCTAAGGAAACGGGAAATGAAAAACGCTTTGACTATATAAGAGCTCAAAAAAGGAAATGACACATCAACACAATTGCGAGCTGTTCGTATGTGCGGCACTCAAGCGGCAGCAGAAAAAAGGGACTGGTTGGAGGGCCGATCCAAGGCGAAATAAATAAATATGACACGCGCGAGCGCATGAGAAATGCGTCAGGCCCCCGGGCGCCAAACGCTGTTGACAATACCAACAACTGGGGCTGCAGCAACAATAACAAGCCAGTGAGGCGGACATGTACAGCAAATAAATAAGGGCCAAGTAGAGCGGACCCACTTCAACAGTTGCCTATTTGATACCCCTTAAACTTGAGGACCAAACTACTCTAAGCTCCAGGCATCTCTGCTCTGTACCTGACTTTTAAATTTAATTTTAAATTAATAGCTACAAAGTTCTCTTTTTCCATAAAACAACAAATCACAAATAACTGGTAAATTGCTGGCTTTCCAATTGCAACCACTTAATTCTTTGTCAGAAATAAATTCAGCACAATTAAGTCATTTTTGTGTTCTGCAAACTCATAACTATTTCGTTTTGTTTGATCTGCACTAAACGATAAACTTTAAAAGTCATAAATTACAGTGCCGGTGGCAAAACAAAATTTATTGAAATGTTAACTTATAATTTATTTTATAAATTTATTAAGAAATTTACTGCCAGCATTTTATCGTTATTTTAGAGTAATAGAGAAAAGTTGCAAAATTATACTTGAGCTGTCAATATTAGTAGATAAAATATGAATTTTTAGAAAACTCAGAATCTAATATAGTTTTTTATTAATTAAGTGTGAATTTGCCAATTAAACTGAAAAATAAAACCAATATTTTAATTGTATACATTTACTAAACTGCCCAAATTGTAATTTTGTTAGAATTGTTACACATATGATATGATGTTTTTGATACTGAATAGTTATTCTAGAATAGTTTCTTTCATTCAAGCCTATTACCCGCCATGTAAATATTAAGAACTTGATACCCTTCAGCTCCATGTACCCAGAGCTACCCCCATCGCGTTTGTAGAATAACACCGAAAATACAACGGCGAAAGGATAAGCAGCCATTGGGGCTCAGCTCTGTGAAATGTCGACGCCGCCGCCGTATTTTGTTGCTGCTGATGTGTCTGTGTGATATATTTCGGAATGACATAGCAATAAAACTGCTACATCGCACGAAGAAGCAGCACCAACAGCCACATAGACAATTGTTGGTTGTTTCCTGCTAGTTGCTTGCCTTAAACATGCTTATTTCGGCATCCCTAGCTCAGTTTCCAGCACACAACTCCGGCTCCGACTATATATCCCCACAATCCCCCGCTCGATTGTGTGAGGAATTTTTAATAAAAGCGGCTCAGACAGGCTCGAGGATAGGCGGCTCAAAGCAACATCCATGTAGGTTACTGGCACGCCCCGGGAAAAACAGCAACGGCATCGCTCTCCAACTCCGTTCACGGCGAAAAACTTTGTCCCCAGCACGTGTGGCGTGTCCCGGTGTTAATAAAACGAATTTTACTTGGGAAATCATTGAGGCCTACACGATTTTTAGAGCCGCGCAACTGGTTTATGTTGCTCCTGTGGACTTATCCACCACTTCAGCCCAGTCCCCCCACAAAACTTACAGCGAGTTGGAGTGTATCCCTTTTACGACACTTGTCTGTCTGTCTGCGAGTGTTTTGGTTCAATTTGGTTTGCCACTTTGGCTAAAGGCTTTAAAATCGAGCTAAAAGCTGGGAGAAAGCGCAGCTGGTGAAGAATTTTCGATTGTGGAGTGCTTTTTAATAGCCGAGTATTCTGGCTCAAGGCTGTTTGGTGGTCGTAAAAGCAAGCCCAAACAATGGGGGGGCACTCCAGTTTCAGCTAATTTATGTCAGCATATAATTTGGCCGACAATAAACAAAACAATTCGCAGCCATGCCCGGACTCTGAAAATTAGTTCAAATCAAATGCATAAATTTTCTTCTTGCTTGGCTGACGAAGTTTTCTCAGCTCTTCTTCACAGTTACGTGACCGAAATAGTTGAGTTTAGCAAGAAAGCGCTGTGCCAAGTGAATCAAAAATAAAACTCATATATGTATTTTTCGCACTGGCTCACACATCCTCCACTCCATCCCAAAAGCCAGCTCCCATTGTGGCAAAATAAAAACAATTTTCATTTATATTTTTTCCTGACGAAAACCTAAAAACAACAAAGCACACACTCAAGGGGCCGGAGAAGCAACAACACAACCTTGCTCGCAACACATAACACACAAAAACCTTGGCTGTCATATAAATGTCAAATCCATAAGTGTTACGACGGCAACGGTAAAAAAATAATCTTGGTGGTTTGACCTGCCTAGAAACGAAGGCGAAATAAGAAAACCTCGATTTGCCTAAAAAAATATATACTTTCGATGTCAGCAACTTGCGCAACTTTTCATCTTTTCTCTGGAAAAACTTTGAAGAGGCAGTTTAATTAAGAAACTATTTGACAATACCTTAACTCCCGAAATTCGCTTGACAACAACGTAGAATCAGGGAATAAAATATAGGTAAGGTATTTTCCTACTAAATATATGGAGTGAACACAGTTCAAGATATAATCTTTAATGAGAAATTTAGTTGTTCTTTTTCTTCCCTCAGTGTATATGATTTCAAATTAAGTCAATCTTGGGGATACGAGAAAATTATTTGTGATAACTTTGTGTTATTACTTTTTGTGCATGAATTGAATTATAAAATAAATCCAGTAAAGGCCCGTTTTCTTGTTTTTAAGTAAATTTAAATTAGATTTTGAACTGAAAAAGGGTATTATATATATATATGTATATATTTATCATTAGCGTTCGACCATCTTGTTCCACCTTCCACCATTCTAAAATGATGCCCGTCACCAATTAAATGATTAATGGCACTCCTTGAGTTTCTCTCTAAACTCCTTATGCAAAACATAGTCTGGAGCCCTTCCGGTTGAACTTTTAACCACACATTTATCACAAATTCATGTGAAGCCATATGCCATTAAAATCAACAACAGAGAAAGTTTATTTCTTGAAGCAGCTTTTGGGAACAAAACAAGTGAGAACGCTATAGTCGGGTGCCCCGACTATCAGATACCCGTTACTCAGGTAAAGGGAGTGCGAGGGAGATGGAGATAGAAACTTTGATCACGCATAACTTTTTAACGAATGGTCCGATTTGAAAAATTTCTTCTACATTTCGATAGGTATTGATAAACACAATAAAACTGCATTTTTACTTTTCCGAAATATTTAAATTTTTAAAATCGTATATAAGCGATTGTGGGCGTTAAAGGGGGCGTGGCACCTTTTTGAAACAAACTTGCGCTGCGTAGGAACTCCTAGAATCTGCATGCAAAATACCAATCTTCTAGCTTTTATAGTTTCCGAGATCTCAGCGTTCATACGGACAGACAGACGGACAGACAGACGGACAGACGGACAGACGGACATGGCTATATCGACTCGGCTAGTGACCCTGATCAAGAATATATATACTTTATAGGGTCGGAAACGCTTCCTTCTACCTGTTACATACTTTTGCACGAATACAATATACCCTTTTACTCTACGAGTAACGGGTATAAAAATATGTGTATTTTGTTACCCCTTGAATGTGTGTGGAAAAATATGAAGACGAATCTGGTCCGCTGCCCACCCATCAAGGATAACATGAGTCGGCCTTGAAGAAGACGCCTGGTTTTCTCCCCGGAGCTTGTGTGAATAACCTGGACCTGCCGGAAAATAGATCCTGCGAACCCTTGAGTATGTGCTTTGCATACTTTGGGGCGCCTCGGCGGATGGAAATGAATGAATGTGCGTGCTGCTCGGCATTTGTCTGGGCCAATGCGCCAGTTCATTCATCAGTCTGACACCGCCGAATGATGTGCTCCCCCGATTTCCAATCACTCCGCAATCAATTATTTTTAAGCCGCCCCGCAATCGCTTAACTTTGCATTAACTGGACTCAACGGAAAATCACGTCAGCTATTATCTTTTTTTCGTTTCAATCAATAATTTGTCCCTTTTTAGCGTCACTGAAAATATTTACAAAAATACTTAACAGACTGGGAAAAAATGCGGTACATGCGAACGATGTGGTGAAAAAGGGAAAACCGTTTGTTTGCCTTAAATGGCAAACAGCTGTGCAAATAACTGCAGTTTTGCATACAGCATGACACGCACACACAAACGGCAAAACCGCAAGGGCAAAATTTATTTATTAATAAACCAGAAAACCAAATAACATGAGACCGCGAAAAGACACGGTCGAAAGTTTTATGAATTCATTATGGAAATTTGCGCATGTATTTATCGAATTTTACCCTGTCAATTAATTTGAGAAAAAGAAACAAACTGCCCATCTCTGTCCAAAAGCCAATGTAAAAAAATTTAAATATGTATTTGTAAGATAAAAACAACCCTCGGATATGCAAATTAAATTTTTTAACTATTACTATATTGAGCTTGAAAAGTTTCATAAAAAAAACTGTTTTGACGCCTTTATCAGTAATAGTTCTGATACAATCGTGAAGAATCAAATTTAAATAGGGCATTTTAATGTATTTTTTTCAACTTCATTTTTATTGAGCTTAATTTTTAATAAAAATATAAAACTATACGCTTTTTACAAATATACGGCTTACAAAAACCCTTTATATTTATTTCTTTAGATATTTAGTAAAAAATATCCTTTCATCTTCAATATGATAATTTAATAAAATAAATATGTCCTGTGTTCTTTGAAAAGCCAAAGCCACCTTAAATGAGTTTACATAAATTTATTGTGGGTCAGAATATAGATCCTTATTAATATCAATATTTATATAATAAAAACATTATTTAATTAAAATGATTACTTTCATTGTGTCTTGTATCTGTCATATAATAATTACCACCTTAACTAAATTTATCACTTTAGCAAAGGTTTAAATTCTTGGGAGCATGCATTCCCCAATAATTCACCAGGAATTCACTTTGATTACTTGCCTTTTTGCAGATTTTCAATTGCCAGGATGAGTAATTTCTGTTTGTCTGCGCTTAACCAACTTCAAGTAGCTTTTACCCAAATGAAATGGCCAGACAGATGCCAGAGGGCCAACGGGATGGGCGAGTAGAAGGCGGGCGAGCAAGTCAAAGGAATGGAAGACAAGGGAAACAATTTGCGCAAAAGTGAATTGCATTCGGAAAGTATTTCATTTGAAAATTACAAAGCCCAGACGAACAACTGCCAAGGCAAATGATGGAAAATTGTATAAAAATGCAATTTACTATTTTCAGAAATGACAAACGGCGGGCTGCAGAACGGAAAGCGGAAAATTGAAAGCTGAAAGCCAGCAAGCAGACATCTAAGACCAGAAACTGAAAACCGAAAAGCAAAACCCAATGGCAATAGTTTCGTTTGTCAACTGCAACATGCCACATGTAACGCAGCAGCAGCAACATTAACAGCAACTGCAGCCAGCAGCGTTTTGGCCCTGACCAAGCTTCAACAGCATTTTCCAAGTGTCTGCAGCTCGTTAGTATTTGTTATTTTTTTGCCATTTTTTGTATATTCCCACATTTCTATCTCTGATGCGGTGGCTGTGCGTGCCTCCCATTTGATGCATTGAAAGTGAGACTTCTGGCCCAGTGTTGCAGAGTATTATATGAAACTGTTTGCCCAGCCCACACGTTGCATGTGGCAGCCGCACTCTGCGGTTCGCCATTCATCCTCAGACCCTTGAAATGGTCGCTGGACCAACCTTGATGGCTGCGAAACCAGGACTAGGCTAACACTAGGATTCAGCAGTGGGTCATGAGTGCACAGGAAATAAAAACCACATCTGCATTTAAGTATTCAACTCTTGATTGGAGAACACTTTATGCCTTAAATGTTCAACTTAATGTCCGATACTTAAAGCCACTTCGATGCTAGACATTAAGTTATTAATAAACAAGCTATTTATAAATAATAATTCGATCCGTTAGAATACAATTTAACCTTTATTAAGCAAAGATAAATTATTATGATATGTTTAAAGGAAGTCTGCCATTGCCAAAAGGCTAGTGCCGCTATCTTTAGTTTCTTTTTTTTCTAATATTCACTTTCTAGAAGATTATTTAAATTGTTAAATATACTTTCTCAAGTTCTTGAGAAAAGTAGTAATAAAGATACGGCGGTCATACAAAATAAAACAATAAACATATATGACTTTATTTATATTTAAGGTAAACAAAACGAAAATAAGTAAGTTTAAAGTAAATAAATTTATTTACTCTAAACCTAAACTGGCAGCAATTATTTATAAGTAGTAATAAAGTTATGGTGTACATACAAAATATAAACATTAAATATCTTTCACCTTGTTAATGTTAAATATAAACAAAATGTAAATAAGTAATTTAAAAATAAGTATTCACATCTAAAAGATATGTGCTTTCTAAAAATAAACCCTTAATTTGGTTTTCCTCTGTGTATGCTTTTATTTGGCCAGAACGTTTGTGGACTCTCGACTTTTGGGGGTCACACACAGATGGGCACTAAATGCTTTCACCTTTTGACTTGCGCCAGAGCAAACAGAGACAAAAGGGGAACTTTTCCGTCTCTGTAGCGAAATTAAAATTCTTAGCACAAAAATTAAAGAATTTCAATTCGCATTCTCCCCGCCCCACAGCCACACCGACTCGCTTGTTTTCCGGAAATTGGACGGGAAATCCTAGGCGACAAAGGAAAACCTTCGAGTAGGGTTACGGTGGGCCATTGGGTGGAAGTCGATGGGACGGGGGCAATTAGAACAGCCAGAGCCTGGCGCAAACAAATTAAATTTAATTATAAATTAAATGAAAATAAATTGGATTATTTAATTAAAAAGCCCGACGACTCACCTCTGAGCAGCACCATCGACAGCAGCAGCAGCCAGCCGATGAGCCAGTTGAGTAATCCGAAATTGGCTCTGGATGGCAGGGACATTTTGCTGCTGTATCTGTGGTTGTTATCCGCAAGTTTATTGTTATTACGCTTGTAGTCGGCACGCGATCCGCCAGCACGGGGCGGGACTTGGCTGGTCAACTAACGATTCCGTCAAATTAGAGCCGGGCCCAACTCTCGGCTAAGCTCTGCCTGGGGAGCAATGAAAGTGCTTTCTCCGCTTGGTCCTATTTTTGGTTCGGTTTCACTGAGAGTTTTTCTTTTTGTTTGGGGTCTTTATGCTGTTTTTGTTTTTTTTGCCTAATCCGTTTTACACAACTTTTTTTTTTGGTGGGCGAGGGGGTGAGCGAGTAAAAGGTTTTAAGGGCTCCGAACACTTCCAACAGATCGTAAGCCCAAAAGCCGCCAAGTAGGCAACACTTTTCAGGGGGACTCTAATTTATAGCACTGGTTCACTGTACTGTGGCGGTGGGTTCAGCTCATTACTGGGGCCCATGCATGTGGCTATTGCATTTTAATCGCCCGTCATTAATTCGCCATTAACACGCAGGCCCGTCGACTCATTAGGCCTGGCACCCACCACACAACACAAGTCTGGCAATTTATCTGGCTAGAAACCCGCGCACATAAATCAAGGAACGCGTGCTTCGCTTTCGAGTCGCAGGATGGAACTGACTGGTAATCGGAGGTCGTGCAGCCAGTGGAATGACGAATGCCCCACATTCGGCTGACTTCGGCACTCGGCTCACTTCGGCCAGGGGCTAAGAGCTAAGGGCGAAGAGCGAAGAGAGAGCGGGAAGAGAAAGGCTCTCTTCGGCCGGGTTATTGGAGCACGAAATTGCCAAGAAACTTTCGAGTGGAGCTATTAAGACTCTTTGTTTGTTTATCGCAAGTGCATTGCCAGGCACTCACCCGTTATTGCATCTGCATTGAAATATTTGTAAATAAGTCTCTATTTTCCTATACAAAAGTTTGGTAATTTCCACATATGCAGTTTAATTTTAACCTGACGAATTTTGATTTAGGTTTTATTTGTTTACGCGATAAGGGTTCGCAGCGCAACGCATGAAAGGTATTTGATTTACCTTCATTACCTTCATTTGTACAATTATATGTATATTGCTCTTGATGGGTTATATTTTAAAAACTATTTTTTGAAAGTGACTATTTAACATTTAGCTGGTACACAAATTGCTTTCGTTGGATAACAGCTAATAAAGTATTTGTAGGCATTTCTATTCAACATGTAAATGAAATATGTTGCACGGGTCGGTTCAATTTAATAAAGTAGTGGCTTATCAATTTTTGACATTTTAATTAAATATTGCAGACTATTTATGTTGCTCTGCTCTTGCAAAATCATACAAATCATACATATTTGCTATTCAGCTGATATAAAATAGCAAAATAATAAAGCAAAAAATAACTATTTGAAAAAAATTAAAATGAAAAAAAAATAGGTAGTACGCAGATGAAGCTTTAATTATAACTACAACTTTCGCATTTCAATTAACAAATATCAGGCCAAAAAAAACTAAAATTGGTAATATGATTTTCTGCAAATTTTAATTATGTATAATCATAATATTCTAGACTTTAATTTTAAATATTTAACCAAAGCCTGTTTTTTGGAAAATCTAAAGCTATTAAGCAATGAGAAAAGCCAAGGGAAGATATCCTGGCGTAGGTCAGTTAAGACGTCGTATAAGAGTTCGCTCTTATACTCGCGACGGATGAAGAGAAAACTTCCCCGTGTGAAAGTAGTTTCTGCTCTAAGTTTTTACCAGTTCAATTGACCAACAAAAAAATTCATTTTTAATTAATGCTAGTAATTAGCAGTTTTTGTTTCTATCTCCCTTCGGCGGTTTTATTGTTGGGACTCATCCCCCAGCCAATACACAAAGAAAAGCACACACGAGAATTTCAATCAATTGCGAAACTTTTAATTACAAGTCAATTTAATTTTGAACAAACAAACAGATCAAATGCACTCGGCGGCCCCCACTGACCTCCCCGCGATTGGTCAGGCCGAAGCGTTTAAATCAATTAAATTAATTAGCGACTGTGAAATATATTTGCAGAGTGGACCGAACTTTTTCCAGCTGATTATATTTAATTAATTGGCCCAGCTTTTGACTTTCCCAGCTTACGTCTGGCCCACTGCCCAAAGTCGGACAATTCGGACGGACAGTTCGAGTATTATGCAATCAACTTGCGGACTTATAAACACCCCACAGCCAAGGTCGCCGCAATTAGCGCCCCGAAAGCGATTACTTCCATTCGATAGACGATAGACCGTGAGGAGCAGAGGGGGCCTGGGGGTGGGGGCACGTGTCAATCGCAAGCCGATTATAGATAAAGTAAAAGGCGAAAAGCAAAATCAGTAAACTTTTTAATTGAAACAATTTGTAAAATGTTGCCCAATACCGTCCCATCCCCAATTTCCATTGCCAGAAATAAAGAACAGACAAACTTTCAGGTCTCGCTTTTAATCTTCCTCTTCGGAGCCTTGAGCGTTCAATTCACCTAACAGAAGCCCAGCTCCCCCAATATTCCGTGATTCCTTTATTAAATCACCCGGCTGCTTTAACGGCGGGGTAGTGACAAAACAATAAGAAAATGTTCCGTATTGATTTTCTATATTGACAAACAAGTAACTCCCCAAAAATTCGACAAATCTGGCTCCGTTTATGTTCCAGGTTCGTTTGCCAAATCATTATTCCAATCAGAGACGCACGCGCGGCTCACAATTGGATTTGGACTCGGATATGGATCCGGAATAGAGGGGAGGATGAGGCCGGGTGAACAAACAAATCAAAAATCTATTAAGACGTGCGATGCGGCATATTCAGGCTCAACCGATGTCCCTGCGGTCACGTGTCGCCGCGAAGTTGCAATCGTGCACTGGAAAAAAACAGACAGTTATTGTCTCTGCCAAGAGTCGTGGTTTTTAGTTTAGGATCCCATTATTTATCAGTGATAATTCTCGATATTTTAGTGAAAAAACGAATAATGGAAACAAAATCATAAATTTATTAACAAATAACATAAGCGTTTTAATAATAACTATAAATAATTTTTTGTTTTAAGTTTTTGGCCTTAAGTTCTAAAACTACCAACTTTTATTTTAACAATTAGTTATTATTTTATAATACTACTTATTTATTATACTTGAAGAAACTAGTGATTTGACACTACTATCATTAGATGCTAACCATTAAATACATAAACCACATTTGTAACATAACTTTAAAATTTTTAAGGATTGGAAGTATTTTTGTCTTAAGATAAGACTTACTTAACGAGCACTGGGATTCGATGGGTTAAAATCTACCCAGTTGTAATAGCTCATTTTTTCAAGTGTCGAGATATACCTCGACTCCTGTTGACAACAACCCAAAAGTGGGGAAACCTTCTTTTCCGTTTGGCGTGGGAGCTATCGTTGTGTTCCTGGGTCGCGAGATGGAACTGGAGCTGGAGATGGCTTCATTAGGAGTGCAGCGGCGGATGAGATGACCCCTTGGAGAGCAGGAGTGGGGGGGAGGCGAGATACGAGGGTGGCAAGTGCCATTAATTGAAATGCCAAGCAACAGCTCGTTGGGGCAACGAGGCATGACCAAATTACAGCCGCACACACACGCGTGCTTGCCACTTCACTCCCGTCCCCCAAACTTGTTTATACTTTCGAGATGATTTTGATTTCGGGTGTGAGGATGTGCCAGGACCGCCATCTCTTCGGGGAAAACCTATAAAACAAAGGAAACCAAAGCAAGGAAAACAAACGGAAAAGGGAAAAAGAAATGAGCGGCAGTGCAATAAAAATCAAACCCGCATAATTTAACACAAGTGCGAGCACTCTTCACAGCTGACTCAAAGCCACCGGGGAGCAGAAAGTGGGTGGATTTTGGGAGGATTTTGGGAGGAATTGGGGGCGGTGGTGCTGAATAAACGCGTGTGTGACGACACCCAGACCCCCCGTGCAAAACATCTCAATTATTTGTTGACTTTGGAACGCCGCTTGCACACTTTCGCCCGATTTTATTATCAGGCCCCGCAACATCAACATTAACATTTAAAACAATTTTCAATGTTGTAAAAAGACACTGTAAAGGAGGCGCCTGCAAAAGACCAAGGCCAGAAGCAATAAGGGGAGCATTTACTATTTGTATTTCCTCGCTCGCAATTCACACGCCTGCATACTTAATGCCAACAACAAACACAAGGGGCAGCACATTTGCCCTCGAACCCTGACCCCCCTCCCCACGAATATAGAAAATCACTGGGGGAGCTAGCAAGTAAGCCACACAACAGTTTCTCTTATCGCTCAAATGTCATCGACTGTCGGCAGTTTTTGGCTTTCGCTTTGACTTCAGTTTTTCGGCTTTACTACTGCCCAAAAAAACACCCCTCTGGCCATTTTCCACTCCCCCCGCCAACCCCGCAAAGGGCGTTCATTTGTGAAATTCTAGCCATGCCCAGGGGCGGCACTTGCGGCATTTAGTTAGTAATTTAGCGCATTTAGTACGCAATTTCTGCCGAAGGCTTAGAGGGAGGGTGGAGGGGGCTTACCAACTGCCCTACTGGGGTCATGGCCCCGGTCATTAAGCCGGCTTTCTCTGCGAAGGCAAAGTGCACAATAATTGTAGTTTTGCTGCTGATTCGCTCATGAATATACAAACACGCAGTGCTGTTTCCTTAAGACGAATTTGCAGTCACGGATAAGAATTCGAAAACGGTTTTTAATTTTGTTAACTTAAATTATTGTAAATAAAAAAACTTATATAATATCAAAATTATATCGCAAATGTAAATAAATAAATCTAGTAGGTTAATGGTCTCATTCATAATTATAATATAAATTATTAAGCTATAACATAATCGTTTAATCAAATTTTAAATAATGTTCATTTGTTATCAGGCTTACTCTTAATTTATAACATTAAAGAAAATAACAATGAAATGTATTAGTGAGTCAATCCTACAACTATTTTTCAAAAAGACCTGTGCTCTTTGCTCTTTAATACACTTTAATTCACTTTATAGAATTTCGCCTGTCCAAATCATATGTACGCTCCAAGATAGTCTCAATGGCCGTTTGAATAGGCGGAGATATGGTAATTTGAGTTTGGTCGAGTCCCTGCCGCACTTTAATCACTGACCACTTTTTCCGACCATGACAGAACATTCCAAGCATTAACATAAATAATAAATGGTCCCTAATGCAACGCCTGCTCAGGCATTGACAGACACTGGGATCAGACAATAACATAAACATTGCATTTAGCTCCTCGTGAAAGAAGATTCAAAGTTAATAGTTCGGTGGACAAAGTTCTGGATTGAGGTCCTTTGACCACATAAATTTGGCATCCAAATCAATAACCGGGAGTCGAGGAAAATTCCAGGCAGAGGGAATGGGGATGGGGATGCCGTTGACATCGGCTAGTGTTAAAGTTAATAAATTGTAGCCAAGGAGGATTTATGTGGCCGGGCCTCTGCCCTCGACGGCAATGACATTTCAATGTTTACATAAGGACGAAGGCGAAGTAAAGGGGAAGTGGGAGTGGGAGTGGCAGGCTGCGTGCCTGCTTGTTTGTATTAATAACCATTCTGCCACTGCGATATGCGTGACGCTGCAAATGGGCACACAGAGAAAAAATATTCGACCATAAGAATTACCGCACAACTTTCTACCCTTAATCTTACAAGGCAACTACGAACCCTGCCGAATAAAGCTCATTTTCTTTCAGTGCCTTCGTGTGTGTCACATATGAGTGAATATTTTACTTTCGTTGGTGGGTTTACTTCCCCCGTAAAATCTTTTTGGGTGAAGCCCAGAGTGCATGTCAGCAAATCATAAAATATGTCAATCCGAGGTTTCCCCAAGTCATTCGACCATTAATAAAGGCCACCCACGAAATACGGAACAATTAAATTTTAATAAACTAATCGAAGTCAATAAATAAGTTAACTTAAAGTAGGGCTATGCTGGCTTTTTCTTAAAGCCTATGCCTGCGGTACTTTTTCAGTACCTGGCCGTAAGAAGTTCGACCTTTGAGGTTTGCAGATCGTAATGTTCCAGGTCGGATCCGCAACTGACGCCTGCGACGAGATCCCTTGGACAGGACAATGCAGGTGGTTCCAGAACTGCCGGAACTTGAACCTGTGGTAGAAATAGCCGAAGGTGACGAAGTGAGAGTAGAATAGGTACCATCCTGTCTCCATTGGCCGGATGGATCTGCACTTTCTTCTATATCATCGTTGCTTCTTCCGTTGATAATCTCTCCGTCAACACTGCGGCTGTTGAAGCAGATCTCCTGGGCTGTTCCACTGCTGCTCGAGGTCGTTGAAGAGGCCGTGGAGTTCAGCAGACTGGTGAGGTAATCAATGGTCACGTTCGAGGTGACCACATCGAACAGAATGGAGCCGCCAACGCCTGTGGTAATGCCCAGGGCAAGTCCACTGAGACCGGCCAAAGTCGAAGCTACCGATTTTCCAGCTTCAGAGTCCTCACCTATTCCGGATTCTCTAAGAGCTTTGCGAAGTTCCTTTTCCGACAGTGGACGAAGGGCCAGGCGACGAGCTGCAAATGGATATCGGAAAATTAGCCAGTGATTAATTCCAATATATACAAAAATGTATCAAAGTTTGCGCTGTACTTTTTTTTTTATTTATAATCCTTCTTCGTTCTAATGGAAAGTTAAGTTTTAATATTGATATTAATCAGTTACACAAATTCCTTTTCGTAAAAATTCTTTATGACCAGAATTTAATAAAATTGTGCTTAACCCTAAATTCCTTCTTTGATATTAACAAAACTTAACAGAAGTTAATGTTACATAAATAAATAATATATACGACAATCCAGCGAGGGTTGCAATGGGATCGTTAGATCCCATCTTCAGCTTAATCGTTCCACTTTCACAACTCACCTTCTACACCGGCACTGATACACGCGGTGAGGATGAGTAGGCCACATGTCAAATTCCCGAACGATTTCATCTTTTCGACGACCTTTCACGTAATCGCGTAGAAACCCAACTGAAACAGCCGACGGGTTCTGCTTCACTTTTATCTGTGACGAGAGGCCAAAGAAAGTTCCAAGCTTTGCATATGCTAATTCCCGAATTCCGTAGACAATAATGGTTTGACCCCTGACAGATCGGCGACCCCAAAACTGGTTTTGTTAGGACCATTAATAAGATTGACTTCGTTTTAAAGTCGAAGTGAATATCGAAATATTGCGACTCAATATAAAAGTTTATTGGATACCTCAAATTTTTAGACTTGTAGTTAGGGGGTAAACTTGCTTCAAGAAAAAGATATGTGCATTTAAATCTAAACCATTGGTATTTATTTTAGAAATTCAAATTATGACAATCCACAATAAGTTAAAAAAGCAAAACAAATTAAGTAATCAGGAGAAAAATTTGTTAAGCTGTAATCTATATAAAACTAATGCACCCAAAAATAGTCCCAATTCAACCATTTAAACAATCTTTATATTAAATAAACATTACCATTTTTATAAAAGTCAAATACATTTTCGAAGGATTTTAAATAGTTTATAAAATAGCTTACCTAATTCTTAATTATTTACATAATAAACAATACAAGTTATATCTGAATTTGAACCGCCCGAGCCTAAGCAGATCTCCCTTACAGAACCACTTTTCTTCGAAACACTGCTTTCTTCCGCCTCGGTAACATTGGCCACGATGACGTCGTAAATGAAGACCCCAGTGAGGGCCTTCCCCAAACCCAGGGCAAAACCAGTGAGGGCTGCGAAGCCGCTGGCAAGGGATCGACCCTGGGGCAGAGAATTCTCCTGTTCTCGAACCTCTGCGGGTCTCAGGGGTCGCAATTTGAGCTGCCTTGCTGAGTGAGAAGAAAAAATCCATTAGCTGATGGACTTTGTTTAGGTGGATCATCGTATCTACCCATGGGACATCCACTGTAATTTAAAAGAACAATCAGGCCTATCATGAGCAGCCTCGTCCACTTGTGGCTGCTGCTCATCTTGCTCCAGGAAACTTAACTTGGCCCGACCTCAGCATTGATTTATATGCCTGGGCCAAGTCTTTAGAACTCATTTGCATAAACACTAATCACCGGCAAGACAGCCAATCAGTCATTCCACACGTACACATATGTTTATGCCTCGATACTCCCATAAGCAGAAGATTTCTTTTTTTTTTTTGCTAATCAAGCACTTTCACTTTGGTTGATATGAATATGGAAACTTGGCAAATGAGCAGCAACGAAGACGAAAGCAAAACTTGATGTGAGGTCGCCGGGATTTGCATTTATCAAAGTCGGAACAACAACAGAGATTCTTGTGACCAGCTGACCTGCTAATCGAACCGTGTCACAAGGTGCTCCTCACCAGAAACGAGTCTTATGTAACAGCGCAAACACATTTCTTCTTTTTAGGACTCTGACTTTTTGTTTAAAATCCTTATCGCAGTTACACTTACGAGGGGTTATTGTATTTTTTAATAGGTTTAAAAGAAAAACAAGATTTGAAATAGGTTTAATGGGCTGTAAATCAAATTTTTAGGGGGAAGAAGGTCATTAAATGTTAGGCAACACAAAATATAAAGTTAAATTTATTACAGAAAAATATATTTTATTTATACAAAGGAGAATAAAAATAAACTCCTTAAAAGCTAAACATAAGCATTCAAAATCGTATTTAATTTTGTGACAAAATTGTGCAGAAAATATTAAAAAAGTCATAATTTTTTGGTTGAATGTACATATATTCATTCTACTCCAGAGGCATTTATCTTTTTTATACTTTTTTAGTTGGACTTGTAACCATTTTTAAAAATGCTTGGCTTCTGTAATTCAATAAAATTATATTTATAAACTCTTTTTAAACCAAACATAAGGGCATTCGGGGTAACATCCCAAGAATCGACGGCTTCAACCGAACTTGCTTTTTGCGCGCTCTTCTTGGGTTGACTATAAATTCAGATTTTGTGGCTCGGCGGAAGTATTAAGCTGATTTTATGGCTTACAACTGCATACTTAAATCTGTTTCCAGGCCAAACCAGAGCCGAGCAGGGAGTGTTGTCTATCCCATTTGGCAAGCGATACGCAGGCGGTCCCCGGGCGCACTTTTATTTGCCACGTACAAGTTGTGAATGGCCGGGGAAAGTGGCGCATAAAAAGTTTTAGTTGCAGCTTTGTCAGACATTTGCCTTTTAAAATGGCTTAAAGCTGACATCTGCCAATTGTCGGCGAAGTTTCTGGCTTTGGCCCCCCGGGGGAGGGGGCTTGGTAGCTGAAGATATAATGGAACTGCCTTGCAACTCCCTCTGGTCTTTATTTTTGAGGACATTAAAAGTGTCAAGGCGAAACAGCTGCTGGGCAACAAGTGAAATGCAGGCGATGGATGCCAAGCTGTCTGCGCACGCGAACAATGCCGCATCAACACCATTATTAGCATCATTATGCAGCGCCTGCAAGGCAAGCCACCCTATATAGGTACAGTGGAACCCCCCTCCAGGGAACGCCCGATTATTCCTGATTTATGCCATGGCAGCGGGCGTTGCGCACAACATCGTTTGCAGCTCATTAATCAGTTCTGACGCACGTTGGGCTCCAAAACCAAAACCAGCACCAGACAAGTCGTCATGTGGCAAGAAAAGTTGCTGTTTCCCCGGGAACCTGCAACATAATCAGATTCCCTGCCCCGAAGGCAACTCTTCGTGGATGAAGCGCCAATAATTTCATACCCCCCGTGTAGGAAGTATCTGGTTTTTAATAATTAAAATTGGTTTTCAAGAAGCCAACCGCAAGTTGTTCTTAAAAGATTGGTTTACAATGTTTATCTTGTATTATTCCTAACCCAAAAGTAAGAATTACCAAAAAAAAACCTGTACAATAATATTTACTATTTCATCGATATAAAGAGCGATAAATGGATTTATATAAACCAGTTTGTTACCTATTTAATTCTCAAAATTTACATGTGAGCCTTAATTTTTTTTTTTTTTACTTATCTTTTTGAATAAGTAAATGTAAACCATATATCAAATAAGTTACTCATATCTTATTTATTTAATGACATTAAAAACAAAATATTCAGTATATTATGTATGTATAGTATAAACCTATTGATATATTGCAATGATATATATCAAGTTTTTAGTTTAGTTCTTATTACTTTTACACAACATTGTAATAGTAAATCTATTAAATTTAAATCGAAATCGAAAAAAAGGCCAGTAATACTCAATATATTGAAATTGCATTGTATTGCAACTATTCAGCTTTAAAAATCTTTGGCAATTTTATGATTATTTTTTTCAGTGTACTCACCTACTCCTGCTTTGTTGTAATTGAGCACTCTAAGTCGACGGCCTGATGGGAATTTTTTGGATAATGTGAACTAATGTACCCAAGTCAGAGCAGCCTCTGTGGAATGCAGGGCATCTGTGCAACTTCGAGGCGATGCGGATTGAGCGCGCGAGAGGTGAGAAGCTGCAACACAATGAGCAGGCACCATAATTTCACCGTTTTTTGCTGGTTTTATGTGGCACGGCTGAGTGGATTTTATGCTGTGCAGTGGCGGGAGAACCGCGTCAAATGAACATGCAGCGCTGAAAGGATGGACCAAAGATAGCGGGCGGCATCGCAGAAGGAACAGGGGCATATTTCAGCAGCTGCGCAAGATAAAGCAGCCGCGATGATAACCCCTGACTATAAATACATATACATATATCTACGTACGTATTATGTTCGCATAAACTTTATGCGCAGCACAATTTATAAAAGCGCCAGGAAAGGAGTGCACTTACTCCAGGGCCATTTGCTCGTTAACATTAAACGCCTTTGTGCAGGACGACTGCCGCCTTATCACTGCTCCTTGATGGGCGGACATTCGAGCGGTTGATGGGGCGCCGCTTAAAGGATGCTCGATATATCCAATCAATGCAGGCCCATTGGCGTCGTTATGGCCAAATACGGTTATAAGTTGCATCAAAAGTTGATGGCTCCATTGTGCTGCTGCCCCTTTATTTACGATGCGATTTATGGCGCCTCGAAAGGGGCAGCCCCCCCCTTCCCCTCCTCCTCACCCACGGAGGTCAGACTCTAATTGTGAGAACAAGAACATGCGTGGTCCGCCCAGGACTGGAACAGAACGTTAGTTAGCTTACCGCCATAAATCATTCTTTATTTCACTCACGCACACCATCCACAATGAATGGGCCCGGACATTAGCACCTTCTTGGCCAGCAAATCAAGTGACGTGAGTGTGTGCGTGGCCAGTAATTAATTATGGTGTTATTTAATTTAATTGTGAGCGGCATTAGGACGCACTCAGTCGGGCAAGTGCCTACAAATGGGTTTCTCGGATTACCAACTTGGCTGCCATCTTTTAAACTGATGGTAAACGGAGTTTCTGGCTGAGAAGGAAATATATACCTTATTATTCAAATTAGATTTGTGACACCCTAATTAATAGTCAGTTGGCAGACAAAAGAATTCAGAATATATTTAAATTCTTTAGGTAACAAGTAGTTTTTAAAATTGATGTTATGGGATGGAAGTACAATTTCTGAATACATAAATACTGAAAACAATTAATTAAAAACTTTAATTTCTTATAAATGTGCAACATCAAAATTTTCCTATAAAGAACCAAATAATAAATATTATATATATTGTTTTCTACTACAACGAATATTGAGTGAGGTGTTTCCAAAACCTATTTAACACATGCACTCATTTAATAACTCATTTAAACCTCTTTATTATAAATATTTAATTTTAAACTAATGGTAAACACTGTTTCTGGCTGGGTAAAAAAAAGTATATGGAATATTACTCTTTTATTCATATTAGATTTGTGACACAATAATTAAATAATAATTACACCATTAAAAAAACAAAATAGTTTAAATTCTTAAATAGGGTAAAAGTTTTTTAAACTTTAAAATCTAATGTTGGAAAAGCAATTTAGTAAATATCTTAATTAACCTTAATCTGAAGCTCAATAATATATTTATAAGCATGCCTATGTTACCTATGTTACTAATTTTTAAAAAAGAACCTTTATAGAAGAAGTAAAATATTTTTATTACAGCTCTATAATTTTACGACCCCTTCAACATGGCTATTTCATAAACCTTTTTAACACGTTCGAAACTAAAAATTTGATTTGACTCACTTATGGCCCTTAATCAATGAATGTTCGGCTGACAAGGAAAGGTTGTCCTTTCTGTTGTTGCCGATTTTGCCCTTCGGAGTGTCAAACCCGAACCACTGACAACCAAAATTTGATGGGGGTCATGTGGAAAACTGACTGGGAATTTTCAATTTTTCCTATTTTCGGTAGTCCTCTTTAGATATGTTGGCATTTTAAATTAGCGTTAATTGAATCCATATGGGCGGAGATGTGATTTCTTTTTTTGCGACCCGGTGTTGTTTTACTTTCGGACACTTCAGTGAGTCAATCAGGCGGTCCATCAGTCAGTCACTCAGCCAGCTGTCAGGATGTGTGTGGAAAAGGAGTTGGCGAGTGACAAGGACAAATGGCCGGAAAAGTGCGGGGGAGACCCTAAAAAGTACAGGCCTACGGTCCTTGAGCCAAGTCGATTTGATTCTATTGGATCGATTGGATTTGACAATTGCCATTGTTAATGCAAATGTGGATGCATATGTTACTGGCTGTGCATTGGGGCGGAAGACGATAAATAATAAATACAATTTGCAAAAAATCACTAATTACAAGAACTCCCCACTAGTTTCCATTAACTGATTTCGGGCGCATTTCATTCAGATGATTCCACCATCATTTGCTTATGCATTTCGTTTATAACATTTATTTCCTAGTTAAGCTCCCAGAGGTTAATCAGCCAGAAAATCAACAGTTGCGCATAAATAATTTCGTGTTCGAACTTATTTATGTCTGTGTCCATGTGCACTGAACCACAATGTGCAACAAACAATTTATTAACTGACTCCGTTCCATTCGGTTGTCATTTGCAACCATTTGACGTTTTTCCGTCCGGACACAGCCTAATTAATTTTACACTTCTTCCCAGCTGAATTGTCCCTTGGCGCGACTTTCTTTCGGGAATTTCATAAATATTTAATGCAAAATAATTAACAGCAGCGAGAGTGGCCGGGCGAAGGCGATGATTGATTGCCACCTGCTACCATTTGGACAATCATGAAATTTCCGTTAATCAAGTTTTATTAATTAAAGGCAACAAAATGCGCCAACCCAACTGCGCCACATCTCTGTTAATTTCACCTTCCTTGGAAAGCTGTAAATCATGCCTTATATATCACCGAACTGGCCCAGTTCGATGGGTTGAGCTCTGTCACCGGGCATTAACAACTTTTCCAACTTGGCCATAATCCCTTGGATTATGGTATTTAATCTGACTGCTTCACCACTCTGTTTTTCCAGGCTGCGGAAATTAAGTTATTCGATTTTCATCAGTTTTATTTTCCAATTTTATGAAACAAGTAACTCGCCACAAAACCAATTTAATTGAAATTAAACTTTTCTATTAATTTGTTAGACAGCTTTTGCCAATGGCCGTTTATTCTACAAAACGTATTGGGTATTTCCGACACTGATAAGTTACTTTGTTATTGATCCAACCATTTATTCTGTCTATATGCTTTTGGAGATCTTAGATACCATAAAAACTAGATCAAACCTAATACTTCTAGGGGTAAGGTTAATTCTTATTAAAAAAACCATACAATAGATATATAAACAAGGCAGTGGGTACTTAATAGTCGGAACACTCGATGTTCGAATTTATTTCTTTCTAATTTATGTTCACAACATGTTTATGGGTTACTCGTTTACCGAGATTGCTTACCACAGGCAGTTGGACAAAATGAATTGTTCATAAATTGGAAAAGGCACTTGTCAAAAGTTATCACAATAGTAATCAAGGTAATTACTAGATTGCTTTAACCCATTTGTAAAAGTAACACGAAAAACCCACTTTATGTTTACCCTTAACAAAAGTAATATTTTAATATTTAATGTATTAAATTTATTAGTTTATTTTTTAGCATTAAGCCAATTAAATTTACTTATGGATTGCAGCATTATATTTCGCTTTAAACACATTTTGGCTTTAATAAAATTTAATTTTTAAAAGTACCTACTTTTAAAAAAGTTTCTTGTTCTTACTAACCTCACTTTATATCTTAGGATCCTGAATTATTTTTATAAATTTGAATAGTGGCTTATTGTTATTACTTGTAAGTCCAATTTTATAATTCGATGGCATCATTTTCAGTGCACTTATATACCCTGCCTTTTGTGTATCGGATGTTTGGATTTTTTTAAGTAATCATATGTTCCTTCCCAATCGTCAGTTCGACGGCTGAAATCCTGCGTGATGGCCGTGTTGTACTTCTTCCGCGAACCGGAAACGGTCTTCGATTGTGCTAGTTTCATCTGCGGCTTGCAGTTCATTATGGGCTGCACCGGATTCAGTAAGCAGGGACCGGTCTTCAGGATCAATCTATGGAGGAGGATATACTCCCTGACAGTGGCCATTATGGCGTTAATGGGTCTCTTCGGCTCCCTGAGCGCCCTTTTAGCGTCGGAGGATGTAGGAGAACAACTGGTGAAGGCCCATGGTTTGGTTCTGGGCATTGCAGTCCTGGAATTGGTCATGTCCACCTTTGTTTTTGTAGCCACTGTGTTATCACTGCAAATAGCAGCACGCCAGCATTTGGATATTTATTTAAGATTGGCTGCCTTGGATTCCAGACTGATAAGCGACTTTGGAGCGAATCTAAATTACAGGAAGATACTGAGAAAGAACATAGTATTGCTGGCTGTGGTGACCTTAATTTACTTAACGGCTATCAATTGTGCCGCCATCCAGCTGGGCAGTGGTCACCGAGCTCTTTTTCTACTGTTCGCTATCAGCTATGCGATCGTCACCGGGGGACCCCATTTCACGGGATATGTGCACATGAGTTTGGCCGAAATGCTGGGCATTCGTTTCCGGTTGCTGCAGCAGCTGCTTAGCCCAAAGTTTCTGGAATGGCGGTTTCCGCAGATGGAAGTCCGAGAATTGCGTATACGCCAGGTGGTGGCGATGGTCCAGGAGCTGCACTACCTCGTCCAGGAGATCAACAGGGTCTACGCGTTCAGTCTGTGGTCAGCCATGGCCCACGATCTGGCCATGAGCACCAGTGAGCTGTTCATGCTGTTCGGTCAGTCCGTGGGAGTCGACGGGGGTGGGGGTGGCCAGCTGGAGGATGAGGAGGAGCAGCGGAGTAGCTATCGAATGCTCGGATACGTGGCCCTCTGCATGATTCCACCGCTTTATAAGCTCTTCATTGCCCCCTTCTACTGCGATCGCACCATTTCCGAGGCTCGAAAGTGTCTCCGACTGGTCGAGCAGCTGGACAACTGGTTCCCGCAGAAGACCAAACTGCGTCCCCTGGTCAAATCCTTGATGTCGTGGCAATTGCAGGCTAAGATCCAGTTCACCAGTGGCCTCGATGTCGTTCTCAACCGTCGGGTTATCGGACTGGTGGGTATTGTGCAGAATATTACAATAAATTACATTATCCTTTTTTATTTATTCAGTTCACAACAATTCTGGTCAACTACCTGCTTATCCTGATCCAGTTCGCCATGACACAGAAGATGGGAGAGCAGATCGAACAGCAGAAGATTGCTCTGCAGGAGTGGATTGGAAACTAAGAGGTAAAGGTAAGTTTATTAATATTATCCGTAGGTTACCTCCAGCATGTTAAAGAACTCATCTCTAATTCACAGAATCAAAGAAATAAAGTCATAGTATTTAAACCTGGTTTTGTGCAATTCTACCCGTTACTGGAAGAGTAATAGGATATATTTTATTTGTTTCAGAGTAACTTACAGATAAATTAAGACGAGTATATATTTTTCTGATTAATAGCCGAGTAAATTTAGCCATATCCGTCTGTCCGTATGAACGTTGAAAGCTAGAGAATAGAAACAAAAAATGCAGTTTCTAGACATGTCTATGAATAGCAAGTTTAAACCTACTTGAAAGCCCAAAATCGTGAAATTCTGTAAAGACGTGGTAGAGAAATGCTTTTGGGCGGTATACAATCAAAATTTAACAATGTTACATAATTTTACACCAACAATTAACAAAAAAGTTTCCAAATCAAAAATTGTATCAGTAGTTATTAAGAAATTAAGTTCAACAAATGCAATGAAGTCAGTTTTAGCGATAAAATTTCTTAACGCCAGATGGCGCCATATATTTCAGGCCTTTCGCACCAATTGAATTGGAAGTGTCGCCATCTGTTCGGGATGAATTTGTTTTGAAATTTCATTATTAAATAAAATTCTAAAATTGAAAGGTAAATCACATTTTTAGAATTTACAATTCAAAAATCAACTTAAAGTAAAGCTAACATTTCGATATCTTAAATTGCCTTAAATTTATGGCCGACCCACAGGTAATATTTATCAGGGACTAAATTAATTCTCTGCGAGTGGCTCGTTTACATGGAAACTCCATAAATAAGTCAGCCCCCACGCAAAACTCCCCAGTTGCAGGCATCTTGTCCACTGTCCTGTGTCGACTGCACCCAGGAGAGCCGACTAATGATTATTACGTTCGTCGTTTTATTTTATTTGAATTTTATGTAAATTTCCTCCTCGGGATGACCTGTGGGCAGGCGGCCGTTTTATCAATGCAGTCCAACCCCGCAGGTGAAAGTCTCCGGGGAGTCCCCCTCTGCTAATTTTTTGATGCATACGGTTTCTATCGATTTTTCTAGTCAATCAGGAATGTGCCAAGGAGGAAATAAATGAAGGAGTTCTCGGAAATGTCTTGGCATTCTGTTTCTTTTTGTGCCGGAATGCCATGCGATTTCCGAACCCGGTCAACCATTTATACATTGATTTAATTTCGAAAATCAAAGTTGAAACATTCGTGTAAGGGTCGACACTATTATGAGTATTCCCGCGATCCACACGACTGTTATTACTTCAATTTATGGCCAGCACATTGGAGGCTGACTGAAAGGGAGACTTTGTGTATTTATGGCAAGGCGGCTTTTATGCTCGTCGTAACCATTGTCCTGGATATGACGCGTAATTGAATAATATTTTTTCGCCCTCCCTCCATCTCGCTCTTTACGCCGCATTCCATTCCTTTGCTGTATTCAAGTATTTTCGATTGCCATGACTGCAATCTTCGTATATACACATTCGCATTTATTCGCAAATGTTCGGTCTCATATAATTTGCAATAATTACCAACGGCCTTTTTGCCTTTCAAGAAATGTGTTCGGAATTATTGCATGCGACTAATTGAAAATTGATGGCGCCCACTTTGGACGAATAATCACCAGAATAATATTTGCGCCCATAAAATATCGAGTATGAAAACCATAGAATATTTTGCATTAAAATTAGCCAGCAATTTTTCGTGGCGGAAAACTATTACAAGGCAACTAAGCTTGGAAAAGTTTTTTGATCTCAACAAAATTCGCAAATTATTTATGACAGAAAAAGGAATAATCATTTTGATTTCTTTTTTTTTATCAGTAAGAGGGGTTCGGCTATAATTAATATTTACACAATTGTAATTTAAGTAGATATACGTCAGGTACATATTTCAGTTTCAGTAATACCAAAATTCGGAAGGTCGAATTGTACAATACTTGGTCGTTGTCGAAAATTCCAGTTAGCCATTGAAATCTGTATACTATTCAGAGTCGAAATCATTTTGTTCAATCAGTTCGATTTTTTTGCATTGAAATCATATATTCTTTCACCATCTCACAAAAAAAACTTCACAGTTAATTGGATACTCTTCTTTAAAGAGATCTGCAACATGAAATCCCAAAAGACTAAGCAACATGCTTGGATGGAACTACAACGCATACAACCTCAAGGTGGTTAAACCCCCCAACCCCACCCAAGTATCCTTCCTGCAAGGACTCTGCTCCGTACATATTGTTATAGGCGAAGAATGGAAGAGTGTGGAAGCCCCAGCTCAGGCAGAGCTGACAAGCTTTTGTAATGTCCAAGCCAAAAACTCATAATAACGTAACCCGCTTTACTTAACTAACTCATTTAAAAGTTTCACTAATAGCACGTCACACATGCAGCACATGGCGTGTGCTTAGCCCAATTAAAATGTGGTCAGGGCTGAAGCTTTCACAACCCGCGAGCTGCCCGCATCAGCTGGAAAAGGGGGTTTCGAATGGGGATGGGTGTGGAAATGAGTGTGTGGATGAGTATGGGTGTGGGTATGGCTGTGAGAATGAATCTGAGGCTCTGGCAGCATCTGCCTCGGCTTTATGCACAAAAGTCGCAGCAACAATGCAGAAATAGTTGAGTTTTTCACCTCGGCTCCTCGGCATTTTCCATTTTGGAGCTTAATTAGCAGACGTAGCAGCCGCCGACTTTTTGCACCGTCGGTTCTTAACCGTTTTCGCACCTTCATGAGGAATACAATGCAAATGCAATGTGTTTACACCCAGGGATAATGGATAATGCGAGCTGGCACAAATTAGGGTTAAGTTGGCTGACAAAAAGGATTCATTATAATTATGCGGCCCAGCGGGTTGGCAGAGTGGCTTAATAAAGAGAATCGGGCAACTCGAGGCATTTGTCAATAAGTTTCTCGCACACATCCTTTAATTAGCTTTGTATGTTTGCCCTCACTCCATCCATAACTGTCATCCCACTCTGCTTGTGTCCTTCTATCCATATATCTCTCTGTCTGTCAAGTCAATCTACATTTATTTATTTGCATAACTTCCACTTAAAGTGTCAAGCTGAAGTCGAGATACATGAGTCTTTGCAATGTTTGTTCAGCATTTGACAGTCGAAGCGAAAGGAGAGCGGGGGCGGACTCTGGGGCAAGTCTTATGCAAATATAATAGTTTCGTTACTCTTCTGGGGGCGAACATTTAAACAGATTTGCCGGCAAATATTTGCAGCTGTGAGTTAATCAAAGGGCAAGTGAAATATCACGCATACCGCACGTGCGCCGTGCAATGTGCATAATTGATGGGCAATCAATTAAAACTCACTTTCTCACTCCGGGGAAAAAAGTTTTGGCTGAATCTTTACCACACCTAGAGTGCCAATGGATTGCCTTCGGGAGCACTTTGAATCGGATTGTCTTTGCAGCGCATCTCGCATGCAAATCCACTCAATTAAAGCAATTTCGATGCAATTCGAACGTCTTGGTGATGTGCGTTACGGTGTCGGCTTTAAATTAAAAATGCATTAAGTGCGAACTGTCGTTTGCTGCACTCGCAATCGCACTCGCACTGTCCCTCGGCCCTCAACCCTCGGCTTCCATTTCTAATGAGGCCAGACACAAACATTTGCCCACGTAATAAACATTTTACGACCGTGCGAGTGTTTATTTATTCAAATGCATTTAAAATAGCATGAAATGCCATAAGGAGGCGACACTTAACGAGCCCAAGACGAGTCCCCACTATATGTGCCACACTTACAGGACATATATATACACACATGGGCTCTGATCCCAGCGAGACGAGCACGCAATCAAAGACGGCGAGCTCGAGGACGAGAGAACTCTCCAGGCTGAAGCATTCGCCATGTCGCAGCACTGTAAACACTGAAGCCTCCTTTCACTCGGGGCAATGTCAAGAGCACCTGGCCCACTCGCCCGGGCTGAGGAGATAAAGCGTTTTGGGTGGCATCCATTAATGCATTTACTAGTCTTTACTGCTCGCTCATTTTGTTTGCACAGTCCAAGCAAACGACTTTACAAGTGTCGCAGCTGCAAGGACACGGCTCAAAACAACACACATGCACGTCCAATTCAAGTGCAAAGAAACAAGCAAATTATGAGCATTTCGTGCAGGCTGCTTAGCAAAAAATGAAGCAGCCACGGGCCAGCAGAAAGGTTAGGGGTTAAGGCCACTTTTGGCCAGCCATTCTGTCAAGAAATTTAACTTGAATTAAATAAAAATTCTAGCTTTAATGAATTCCATATCAAAATTTACTAGGTGCTTAAAATTGTTCTTAAAATTTCATTCCGCAGAAGAGTTGAGCAAAATAAAACGTATTTTATTGTGACACATGCAGAGACTTGAAATTTATTGGGCAAAAAAAAACACAATGGGAGACATAAAAGCCCATATTTTCTCGTATTTATAAAGATTATCCTCCAAACGTTTTTATTTAAATTTTCAGTCGGAGTGTGAAAAACGGCAAACCCAATCAGCAATCAATTAGGCATTGATTTAATGCGTTCGAGCCGCAGCCGAGTCAAAAGCTGCGTTTTAATTCAAATACCAATATTTTGATTTGCGATTGGTTTCCTTGCAAGCCGAATTCATTCATGGAGCACACGCATATACCATAGAAATCAGTTGACTTAGTGGCGGCAAAACCAAATCAAACCCGCCTAACCCACACCATGAGCCAAACAAAGCCCTCGCCTAAAAATTCAGTGTAAATGGCCAGACATCAGAATGCATGGTATACTATTTACACCCGTTGGAATCCGCGTCCAGCTGCAGCCTATCTGCGCTGAATATGGGCACGCAAATCCTGGCATTACCCCGTATGTGCACTTGAAGAAAAAGGGTATATTGTCAGGCTACTTTAACAATTAACACTATTATAAATTACTATTTTCCTCCTTAGAAACTAAAATTAGAAGTAGGCTGCATATATTGGATTTCCGTATTTACATAAATTTTATATTATTAATGATAATGAACCTTTCTTTCCAATAAAATGTTAACATTGATTTTTTTCAGTTCTATTTCAATTACTTTTTAAATTAAGGTACATTTTCCAATTATATTTTCTGGTTGTCTAACCTTCAAATTTGTTCACATTCTTATAATAATAATAAGATTTCTCATTAAAACTGCTGATAAGTTAATGACACTAAGAATTGCACATAAACCAATTTGTGATGAAATTAAGTTTACATAAACTAACCGATATTTTATATTCTATATCAGATACCTTTGCATTAAATATAAACAGTAGAGTTTAAAATTTAAAATCTTTTTAGACTTATTTTTAAAACTGTTTATACGAAACGGGTCCTTCTTTTCTCTGGGTGTATTCCCCAACGCAGGCGATTGTCATTGCAGTTTGTCATGCGTGTTTCGTACAAAATGCGATCAGAGTCGACAAAGCGACAAGTCAGCGACGCTAATTCGATTGCAATTCAAAGCCGGGACCGCATTTTGTCGTCCTGCAGGCGCGGCTTTAAACTCACGTACCAGTCGCTGGAAAGTAGCATTTAGCAATAATTTTAAGCGCCGAATTCCCAGGCACTTGCCTAAACGGGAAATCTGAGACAAACACATCCGCCGGATGTCTTTGCCAAAATCAATGAAGAACTCAGGTAGATAGAGACGGAGTGAGATGCCAGCAACAGAAGCGAAAATCGTTTTGTAATTTGAATTTGATTTTGGCAAACCGTTTTGGAACGCGGAAATTGAAAGCGCATGCTGCGAAGAAGCTTCCCCTCTTACGTAATTACAAGCGGGTGGCTGATAAAATAACAACAATGAAAACACTCCTGCTTCGGAGAACTCGAAAAGTATATATAGCAACAAGCTGCAAGCGCCCTAAGAAAGTTTCGCGGTTACGGCACTTGCCAAATTGACTGACAATGCAGAAGCACATATACGACCATATTCACCGACACAAAGTTCGTATAATGGCTTAGGCGCCATCCTTTCAGTCACCCAACATCACACCACACCACCCCCCGCACCCCTCCCTTGTCGACCCGCGCATCCATTTAATTGAAGTGAAATAACATTTTGTGTCAACGTCTAACGAGAACTTGGTCGCTCCCCCTCCTCTTAATCGTAAACTTTTGCTGCAGCATCTGGCATACATTGCGTATGCGCAACATTGAGCTCGCTGGAAAGCGAAAATGTTTTGTGCCGCATGCGAGTCTGTTGCAGGGCGACCAACATGCAATTTGCAACATGCCCGGCAACACTCGATGGCCTCCAAAAGGACTTGGAGTGGGTGCGAATCCGTGTGACTGCGTGTGGTTTAACTCAACTTTAATTGAATCCAGCTAAGATGCTACAGATGGGCCAAACGCTTCCAGATCTCGCCAACAAATGAAACTAATGAAATCTAAATGTTTATTGAGCACCGGATATACAATGTTTACTTGAATGCTACAAGTATTGACAAGTGGCCAGTACAGCGGCCTATTTCCCAAAAATTTCGGAATCAAATTTCAAAGTTGTAGGGGCTTGGTATAAAACCATATTGGCATTTTTTGCTTTAAAAATACATTTAACGAAAATATGTTTTTTTTCAAAAATATAAAACTTAATTGTTTAGTATAGCGTCCAGTCCACAATAAAATATCATCGATGGGAACCTATTTTCATAAGAAAGCGGTAATATTTTTAAATGGATTAAATTTTGTAACTTCTAAGAGGCAGCTTTTCTATAATCAAAATCAAACCTCTGAATAGCATACAAAAATTATTTAAAAGTTGATTCTTTTTAAAAGTCTTTAAAAAGTGTTAATAAAACGTTGTTAAATTATCAAACTTTTTGTCAGTCCTTTAATAAATGAGTAATGAAATTTTTACCGAAAACTTTAAAAATTTCTAGCAACTAATAGTTGCACATCAAACCCCAATCGCCGTAAAACATAATGGAAACAATCAACTCATATGTATGTAGAAACATTTATACCATTATCATTAATTCCACTTACTTGCTAGATAATATGTATTATTTTCTATTCTCAGAAACAAATAATTTGTGTTCCCGGAATGTGCGCATCAATGAAAGCCGAAACCTTTGAATGCTGTCAGTGTCTGAGAAATATTTTTAGGACAAAAAGATAGGTACATATGTACTCACAAATCTTGACATGTAAACTGATGTGAACCATAAATACAGTGCGGTGACTAGGTGCCTGATCGAATTGACAACCTCTAGGAAAAAACTGTTGCTCTAAGTTAAACGCGAATAAAGAACACTCTGGCAAATATAAACATTATTACAAAAAATTAACTCTGGAGATATAAAATGTATCTTGGACTTTTCTGGCGCCCTATCAAATCCAAACGAAATTCAATCCAAATTGCTGATACTCGATACTTACAAACAGTACAGAGTTTTCTAGTTTGTAACCGTGGCATCCGGTAATCGAGTGAAGTTTCTGAAATGGTTTCTAGAACAACAACTTGGTTTGTTTATAGTATTATAGTAATAAACTTAAATGGGGTTTAGACAAATATACAACATAAATAAATACAAGCCGGTTTTATCAAACGGAAAGTTTAGACAATAGGTATTTATAAATAGACATGAAATGTGTATATAAAAAGCATAATAAATAAATGAGGAATCAGAGAGTAATCCTAAAACATACATTAAACAATAAATAAAATCCAAGCTCCACAACAGAGAAACTTTATTAAATAAATTTTTGGAGTCGCTATAAACTGGTTCCGAAAAAAACTGAAGTAGATTGGAACACGAATACTTTGTACTTGAAATAATATCATACTTATTACCCCTAATAGTACTTATTATTAAGTACAAGTAAGTACTTGTTCCTTAATTTTCGGTTGATCGATGGGACCAAAAGTCATTTTAATAAAAATAGTATAATCCAATTCGCTTAGACTGGCCTTGGCTATCAGCAAGTAAATAAAGGATTGAAATGGCAAATGGGATTCGCACATTTTCGGCTCCCGAGAACGAATCATGCGGGAAATCTGCGCTGAGTTTCGGATGAGGGGCGAGTGCAGCCATAAAATGTGGGACTGCAAGTGGGGCACACATCTGGCAGCTGTCCTTGAGCCATTTTACGCGCTATATTCACGTCTTCCGGCCCCCCCACTCCATCCCCCATTCGTCCTTTCCAGATGTCGCCACATTTGGTCAAGCTTTGCATTTGACTTATGCTTTTTACGCCTTTCATTTTAATTCGTTTAAGCTGGAGATGCATGACGCACCCGGAGGAAATGTGCAAGGAGTACCAGAAGCGCCTCCTAGTGCCACATGTCCGAGCAGCCCTGCTCCATTAAGCTAAGTGCCGTGCGAAGAAGAAGGATCCTGCGCTCGCTGCAGGATATGCAATGCATTTGTCACTGCGGAATGCGTTTTAGCAAATGTTGGGCACGCTTTCAAAATTACATAACACAAATACCAGGAGATGGAGCTGCAGCCCGGACATTGCTTTGAAAAAGGCACCAACTCCTCCCAAAGCTGGTGATGGTGCTACAGTTTTTCCAGCTACACGCAAAACAAATTCCCCCTTTCATTTTTTGATAAAATTGTGTTTGAATCGGCTTGAATTTTATTTGTTCAGTTTTTATCTATGTAAACTGGGAATAAACTGAATATATTTAAAATAATATTTACACCTATACAAAATATTATTTTGCCCACACCTATATATTTATTTTAGCCTGAAACAAAATGTATATGCTCTGATTAAACGCATATATTAATTGGATATTTGTACATATAAGATACCGTTAAAATAATGTAAAAGAATGAAAGTTTTGCATTTCATACTATGAAAATTATAGCAAACTATTAGAATTTATCTTTATATACAATCAATACGTATCTACTTTAAGTTCTAAAAAGGCAAGCCATTAAAATTAAAATAAACTTAGTTTTGTGATATGTATGATTTGAAAAAAAATCTTAAATACATTTATTATTCAAAAATTAAAATAAGACAATCAATTTTAAGATCCTAAATATAGATTTTATCCACCAATGTCTCGAAATGACAATACTTAAGTGATAAATTTGAGTTAAAACCTCAATAATTTTCTCTGTGTGATGTTGCTGGCGGGGATGTTGCTGCTGGTGATGTTGCTTCAGCCTTTGTATGTTGCTGTGGCGGCAGCTGAAATTAATATTTGCACTCAAAATGCAATTTTCCAGGCATTTCCTCTCCTTTTCGGTGGCGGTCCTGGTGGCATGAGTTGGGTGTTGTCACTTGTTAGAGCTGCTGTTGCCCCACGTACACGCCAGACACTTCCGCTTAGCCGCCCGGAACACAACCGAAAATCTCCAGACCCCATGCCAGTACCAGTCTTTCATTTTGCATTTTGCATTTTCCGTTTAGCAGCGTGGGAAATGCAGCGTCGCGTAAATGAATTTGCCATTTCTCATGGCTGAGTCCCGGAGCCGCCACGGAGTTGGCCAGATTCCAGGCCCAGACGCGTGACATGACCATTTGTCAAAGCCGGGCCCATGTGCACACCCACATTAATAGGTAATTAGGCAACCGTTGGTGTTGCTGCAACATCACGGCACCTGCAACAATAATTGCATTATTCATGGGCTGTCGCATGTGTGGCTGCTATTTCGAGCAACTCAATTTCATAATAAGCGAGTTTGTAATGCCGTAAACAACAGGAAAACAGGCAACAACAGCCGCCAAGTTCAAGAACTCAATTAAGGTGGAAGCTGGAAACTGAAAGCTGAACGCTGAACACTGAAAGCGATGCCAAGGATCCAAGGAGCCATGGAGTCGCAAGGAAGCTGAGAGTCCCTCGAGGATCCTGCGCTGCCATCGTTAATCTTACATGCAAATTCATATTAAAACTATGCCCTTGCCCTGTCCCGTCTTCCTCGCAACTGGCGCAGCACAAAAAGTTGTTAATTTTGTATGCCAACTGTAAGAGTACTTTGAGCCCCTCTCGACCCCTTTCACCGCGCCTCTTTAACTCAGCCACTGCATTGCGCATTGCTTCTCATTGCAATAACATTTTGTTTATTTGAACTTTTCTGCTGGTGGCGATGGTGGCACGGGAATTTCTGCACAGCCCTCGCATCTCTGCATCCAATCCACCCAAATCCTCGACAGAGATGAGCAGCCAATGATAAATCCAAACGAATTTAATTAGAGAATGATTATATGGCGATAGGCACGTTGGATTGAAATGATTGAACGCCCCATATGGATTAATTAAATAAATGCATTTAATTGGCAAAACCAAAATATATTTATTGAATGCAAGTAATATTATGTTTATTTTGCACGGAAATGAACAATACAATGATCAAACACACTAATATTGATTGCATCCCGGCTGGAGTCTAATTTGTTTTGTATTTATAATATATTAAAAGTATTTGAGCATCTTTTGATATTAAATTGTTGGCTTTATAACTAAAAAACTATTTCTAATATTTTAAAATTTGTTTTGCTTTCAGTTTACCATTACTTAAAGAATTTATGATTTAGAACATTTTCAAAATTACAATTTTTAACAATTAATAAATAATAAAAAAATGCATCAAATCCATTTACAGAACTCCCCATTTTTTCGCTGCACTTTGGTAAATGCAATGTCAATGCAGTGAGTAGGATTTTACAACGCGGCAGAGAAAGTTTGTCTCGCCGCCAGCCACGAAAAACAAACAAGTATGAAAAATGCTAATGAGCCTCTACGTAATTAAAATCACACACCCATATTTGCTCACAAATGTACGTACAGAAAATCACACAGGTGAGCAAATGTGGAATCCTCGCTGACGAAGATGCAATTTCAACTAATTAGAATTTTATTAACTAGAAAACGGACAGATTGCTGCCAACCTCCGACTGCGAAGAGGATTCGCCTAAATGAATTCCCGCTCGTTAAGGACACGACTCAAAAGCCAGGCAAATAGTTGGCATACAGAAACCATGTCAGATCCAATCTGCATATCAAATGGAGAATTCGGAACCAATTTTCAAGGCCAAAGCCAGACAATCAGAAATGCATGCATTCCACCAAATATCGAAAACTTGCATAGGCATAATTTCACACTAATCCCCGAGCGGAGAAAGCAATGAGCCGGATTCCCTACGGTTGTCTTTAGAACTTACTGAATTGCTGAAATCAGTAGCTGACATTAGTATTATTTATTATTAATTATTATTATTTTAAAAAAATCATAAGGATACATTTACTAGTGTTTCAAAGAGCTCAAATAAATGTTGACCTTTTGTTACCTAGGCAAATTGTAAAGAACTTTTACAACAAAATTTTAAAATAAAATTTATAAAATAAACTTTAAGCCAAGAATTATTTTTAGATCATAGCTTTTTTTAACATATGTTCTTATGTGTACATTTTAGGCCTAATTTTCTTTATTTATTCAAAAAATAAACATATATTAAACAACTTATTAAATATGTGCAATGTCTGTCATGCACCAACTTAAGCTGTGAAGTACTCGAAAGTGGCGTACATTTGAATTAAACAACATTTAGAATCCCCCAATAAGTAACTGCAGGTGGTAAGTTTAAGATTTGGCAGACCCATTTATATGCGGTTAGTGTGTTATAAGGAAACTTTGGGAAACTGATAAACCAGATTACTGTAGCGCATCCTGGCACAATTTCAGTTTTCAGATCCTGCAAACACACAATCACACTGGCAGAAAGACAGTGAGAGCTACGTTATTATAAACAAACTGCTGTGCTCTCGTTCTTTGCCATTTCCATATTGTAGGCAATTTTATAGAGTGTGTAGGAGTAAAAATAAAATACAAAATACAAAATAAGGGAAAAACAAGAGGGCAGCATAACAAATCGGAGGGGGAGGTGGTGGGGGGGGCGAAGGCAACCGGAGCAAAGGCAGAAAATTCGAATGAAAAACTTTCTAATGAGTCGGCATTACAATTTCAAATTTGTTGCGCAAATTATTATAAAAGTTTGTGTGTGAGCAGAACAACATACTCAAACTTATATACGAGGAGCCTGAGGTTGGCATACAAACGCCACAATAATTTACAGTCCTGCGGGGACTGACGATGCCAGGGAGTCAATTGCAGGCGAGTAGCCTAGTTTCACTGTTTGACTGCTACCTTTTCCCCAGGACTTCTGTTCTGGTTCTGTTCCACTCACTCAGTTTGACATTTAATTATTAAATTATGTTTACAGCCAAATCGGTTAACTTTGTTCGGGTGGCAGATTGCTATACTTTCGATGAGCCAGCAGCAGCAGTTGAATGTTTTTGGCAGCCGTGTGGAATTTAAATTCAGTTTTTTCCATGGTTTTCCCTCCGAAATTGTTTTAGTGCCGTAAATAAAATGTAAGAAAATTGTACATTTATACATAAAAAAGGAGGATGACAGGTCGGGCTGGCCAACAATTCGCACCTAATTTAGTTTATTATTTCATGATTTCATTTATTTTTGCCTGCGGTCGGCCGAAAATTGTCGGCCAAAGTGGATTAGAGTCGGTTTGGGCCGTAAAAGAAATTTAAACTTTTCCGGGCTGGTTTTTTATTATGCGTACAACAAATTGTTGCATGCTGGATGCCATGGTGGATGGAAAGGGGAGAGCGGGTGGCGCACTGCTGGTTTAAATATTTAAATCATTTTATTTGCCACACCACTTAGCGAACAGCATTCATGGCAGCAAAAACCGCCTGCACTTCTTTCTGCTTTCGGGCAAAATCAATTATTTAGGCAAAATGTCAGCCAAATCTGTGCTCAGTTGTTCTGCAGTCGCTGTTTGTGTCACGTTATGAATTTAGATTAAACAATTTAGCCATCATGTTGAATGTGCAACGGTGCCAATGGGAATAGAAATCAGTTCAGGGCTCTGAACACAAAAAATGTTCTCAAATCGAACCACACTTGGTATTCAAACCGTTTATGAAATACAATAATATTTTGAAAATCAAGCCATTGAGGATTAAATAATTTGGAACTATGTCTAATGCAAAACTTCACTTTTTTCCTTTAGAATATCATTTGAAATGCAATAATGGCGCTCGTAAAATAAAGCCAATAACTTTTAATTATATAACTAAAGGTAAAAGAAAAACAAAAAGTATATTTTCGCCCGGGGTATGATTTAATTGGCTCTAATTACTAGCTTATTGATATTGATATATTTTATATATGTTAGCGACGACAAAACAACACACAAAATCCTTTTTTTCTTACCACATTATAAACTTTCAGTATCAAGCCTTTTATATTTTATCAATTAATAATAATTGCTGTATCAAATGAAAGTACAAGTGAAATTTATATATTTAAAGCGCACGAATGTTTTATTTTAGGCAATTATTTCCGCTTTTCTAATTGTGGCGTATACCTTTTGAAAATTGCGGCTAATTTAAAAACTAATGAAATTTAATAATAACCAATTATGCCAAAATTTTATACAGAACAACATTCGGATAAAGCAATATTTAATAATATTTTCTACTTTAAGGACATTTAATGGCTAATAATTTCGCCTATTTGTTCCAATTTGTCTATAACTTTCTTAATTTCTAGTCCCTTTAAGTATAAATCGACAATTCGAGCTTCATTACGCCCGAGAACTTAATCGATTTTCGATGTGATTGAGCAGGAAAACAAACGCTCCCCTTTTAGGGCAGCAAGTGCCGAGCTATTTTAGACAATTATGCTCTGATTACACACGTTTAAGCTGCCATCGGACACCATTCCGATTCCGGATCCAGGACAATTGTTCGTTCGAAGGACGGGGCGGGGGGCAAACGAAACGAGGTCCTGCACCTTTGTTAATTGCTGTTGCAGGCGTCTTCTGGCCAATGAGCTGGCGGAAGCTCAAATGGCACTTGCCGTGCATTCAACATTAGTTCGTTAGCTCCGGCAAATGGTCAACAGTCAGAGGCCCCCGGGCCCAAGGAGCGGCGACCTCTTGGCCAGAAGTCACAGCACGGCCAGCAAAAATGTCAACTTGAGGCGAAGAAAGGACTCAGACAAAGGCTCTAGATATATGTATATATAGAGAGAGAAAGAGAGATGGAGGGCATGGGGATATAAGCCAGGTGGGATGCGCGGCCAAAGGGTGAAGTATAACAAAAGAGTTGGAAATTAAAAAGAGACAAGCAATTAAAATGGCTTACAAGCGGACGAACAAGGGGTAAATCGTGAATGCAACCGGCAAGCGGGAAAGCAAAAAGCGGGATACGGGATTCGGGGGACGGTAACAGCTGTAACTGTAATTGTTGTTGCTGCTGCGGCATAATTGCCGACAGGATGCAACGCACGCGACCACTTCCGCTTGGCAGGCGCTTCATCCTCGGTAGCCATTCCGGCCCTCGTCCATTAACCCACTCATGCCTGGATCCCAAAACATTTTTTTCCAACTAGGAGCAAGTTTAAATTCATTTCCCAAATCTTACATTTATAATTTTACCATTGGTTTTTTTTTGTATGAAAGTTTTTAAAAAAATTGATATCCTTTTATAATTTTTTTTTATTTTTGTAGATAATTCTATTTTCAATTCAAATTATTTGGATCAAACTTAATATGTACTTCTATATTTGCACCTAGCATTCTAATAATAAATATAATAATAAACATTTCTGTAAATACTTGTATTTGTGACAAAACTTTCTTCATATTTTTTCTTTTATTTAACACGCATTAAGATTTTAAAAAATGGGTTATTATATTTGTTCATAATAGGCTTAGAAACTTTAAAAATATTGGCAACTAGGCGGCACACAACACCATCCAAGTTCTTTGTGTGAAATATAAAATTATATTACTTATTAAATAATAGTACGTTCTGATAATTACAAAAATTAAGTTTCGACAGGAATATTTAGTCTTTTTTTTATTTTAAGCAATCGCATCATTTTTTTATGAAATTAAGCCCAATGGCAGCATTAAAAAGCAAAGGGTTAAATAATCCTTAGCCAAGAGGCAGCAAAGAGACAGAATGGCTTTCCAGGCAACTCATAAGGTTGGCACATTTTACGGACAAAATAAATGGCGAGCCGAGTGCAGCAGAAATTAATGGCAGTGCAAACAACAAAAGCCCTTCCCCACCCCTCTCCCTCCGGCTCAGAAAGAGCTCGGTCCGCTGCACTTTGGACCCGTCCTCGGTCTCCATGCCCCAATCCCGGGAACCCCGCCTCGTCCTCATCGCTGACTCTGCTGATGCGTAAGTTGTCAGTTGCTGAATGGCCAAGTCCGCTTGTCGGTCATCCCGAACCCCTACCCCCCTCAAACCTCCCACCCCGTTTGAGGCATATGCGGCTGGTTCTCTGGCTCTGAGTCTGACTCTGGCTCTGGCTCTGGCTCTTACCACTGACCAGAACTTTGCATAATCCGCATACGCCGGGTGGGCCCGTAGGCAGCTTTACGCCATTGAGTGTTACTTCCGGTTTTAAGGAGCTGCGCCCCAACCGCTGTGGCTAGAACAATTACAACAATTGGTTGTAACAACGCGAGCTGCCAGCCACCTGAAAAAATAAGAGCTCAGATTACTGTGAACTCCGGGAAACGACCATGGTTTACTCACGGAATTTTACGGAATTAAAATATAAAAATTACAGATTTAAGAAGAGTTATCATTTAAATACAATTTTTGAAATCCAATAGTTATAATTTATTTTTTAATCGCTTAAACCAGTTGGACATATTTCCTCATTTGTTTTTATCATAGAAATGTTCATTTTTCTACCAATAAATCGAAATATTTTTCAAAACAAACGCTATTCATTGGGGAAAAACAAGAAGAGAAATCTCTATTTTAAGCTTTTGCTACTACAGAATTTGGCAGCCGCTGTAAGTTGCTGTAATTTCGAAATAGGCATCCTCCGTAAGTAAAAAGTATAATTTTCCTAGCACTTACACTACCTTTTAGATGCCTAAAATTGTATCTTCCTGTTGCTCACTTTTGTAAGATTATAACATTCTCATTTATTGTAGAAAAGCATTGGTTTGCAGCAATTATTATTTGAATCAATATTTTTCCATAAAGATTTGGAAATGCAAGCATCCATTGGACTAATAGTCAGGCCCGGCAAAAACAGAGTATTTCCTCGCATTTGGCTTCGCACAACCCATGAGGCCAAGGGGTATGGTGATGGTGACCCATAATGAAATACATGGCATATGCGGAGACCCGGATCAGCCGAACAATGTGTGAATGCAACTCCACAGCCGGTCGTGGCTCCGGCATCCTGTGCACTCCGTCCGGATCCCCGCCGTACGACGGCAATCATAATAATGGCACACAATTTAACAGCATTGCATATCGGAAGGAAATCTCGGTGGCCGCAATCTGTGCCTCTCGTCTTCGGGCGGCTATGACTTGGACCCAGACTCATTGCATTTGCCTACTTATGTACTCCATCCGAGGGCGGTGGCCGAGGAAGGGGCGTGGCACCGGGCACTGCAGACCGTTTAAATGGGTCACTTTGACCGCTGCACAAATGACAATTGCCGGTCAGCAAATCCTGGGGAATTGCTGCAGTAGTCGGCCCGGCTTAAATGCATATGCATTAACAGAATAAATTATGAATGTTATGCACATAAAATTCTGTCGCAGTCGGGTTCCCCACGAGTCTTTCCTGCGAAATGGCCGGAGTCATCAACTGAGTCATCGCGGAGCAGACCCAAGATTGAGACGGTTTCTGCCTGGATCCATCCACAACGTGGTTATTAAAGTGTCACTGCGGCAACCTGGCCAACTGACGTCCTAGTTAAAAGTCACAGTCTAGAGAATTTCAATATCTCACTTGCAAGGGTGCAATGATAAGGCAGGGAGCACATTCCTATTGCCAGGCCGAGGTGCCAAAAAAGATAGTCGATAGTCCTTGGAATTATTTTTTACTGAACCAAAAATAATGGAAATTAAGATATTAAGGATTGGGAAAAACTATAAAATTATCATAGTAATTTTAAATCTTTGGATTTATTTTATACAAAAAGAAACGGAATGTGGCTCGAAACAAATCTTGTATTTTACACTAAAAACGGTACAACAAAATGTAAATGTTTTGAGGTATCTGGGTAATTATTATCAATTTTGTTTTTCGAAAGCAAAATTAAAAATCCTGAAAAAAATAAAAATTGAAATTGATAAAAACTTCCCAAAAACTACCGATTAAATCAATAGTTCGGAAAAAATTTACATTTCCTAAAACTATTAAATGTATTCCAATTGTGACTAGATTTAGTACTGAATGATGTAACATAAAATATCCCTCATTTCGAAATAGCCATCCTCCGTAAGTGAAAAGCACTGCACAGCCTGTTTCCAATTACTGCTCACCTGAAATCACCACGATTGACCAGGGGATAGAACATCGTTGGCTTGGTCAGGGTCAGGCTGGAGTCACGGCCGCTCAAAGGGGCTGAAAGCCCCATCTTCCCCACCGTTGCTTCGCCTATTTCTCGGGCCAACGTGTCCAGGCCGTGGTCCGCTTTGATTGCAGTCACCAATTAGCGTAATATTCGCAATATGCTTTTGTCTGCGTATTCATTTTTATTATTTTTCCTTCGTTCTTTGAGACAGTAGCACGCCTAGGGGACGGACATGAAGAGTATGGCTCCCAATTCCCATCCCGTGCATATTGGCCGGCAGTGTCATGGCAAAAAGTTTCCAGAGCCAGATGGTTTTAATTGCTCGACGGGATGTTTTTTGCGTAGGTCTTTGGAAATTAATTTAAAGCACTTGAACGCGAAGGAAAGCAACTAATTGATATTGCTTAATATTTATGAGGGGGTGAGTGGCAATGCAGTGCAATTTAACAAATGGAAAACTCCGGAAATGCAAATTGGAGCAGAAACAGCGGCAGTCATGGCAACAAAGTGCTCACTGAAACCGGAGAGTTGCAAAGAAATTAGCCGAGTCGAATGTGTGTCATGCACTCAACTTAACAGCGGAAACGGCAGGTGAGTGCCCTGCCCCACCCCAAAACATTTGGATTCTTCAAGAGCTGATAAATCCGTGCGCGGTATGGTCGCAAACATGGCCGGCCCTCCGATCTGATTTGATTTGGATTCATTCACCCGCCATGACAGAACTGTGCACACGGTTTTCTTCGACGAATGTCCAACGAGATATCGTTTGGGCAAAATGTAAACAATGCGCTTTGTTAAGCCCGGACCTTATCAGTAAACAAACGAGGAAAATAGATAGGACGTTAAGCAATCGATATTCATGTGAAATCACGCCGGCCCAACTCAGCGATTAACAGATTTTAAGGGCTTTAATGCTAAGCACACAGTCCATGATGCAACTTAATATTACACTTAACCCTAGACATTCCTTAAAAAATCCCCTATATACACAAAGCAAGAGCGAAGAAAGCTACTCCTCATCCTTGATACAGTTCTCGACCAGTTCTCGCAAATTGGGGTTTTCCATGGCTGCAGCGATTCGCTCCTTGTCATTGATTTGCTTGTTAACTGGATGAACAAACACATGTTTTAAATACAATAAGTCTATTGAAAATGTTTGTCAAGCCAAACTCACTTTCTTCCTCCGTTTGATGGGCTCCCTTCTTGATGTATATGTCTAGTTTGATATTGTGCGGCAGTCCGCGTTCCACTTTCACGCGTATACAGAGTCCAATAAGCGTGGCCAGCGAGCAATGGGGCACTGTGGGATTAAACTCAATGCGTACCTGAAATAATTACCAACGAAATATTTTAACGCCTCTTATTTGTATAAAAATCTAATTTAAATGGATATGAAAACTTTTTAAATTCTTGACTGCTAGAAATAATGTTAAAAATCTGCTAAAAAAAAGTATTGTACATTTAGAACTTCTTTAAAAAAAAAAAATAACATTCTTACTATAAACATGAAGTTTATCTAAAAACACATTTAAAATGTTTAATAAATAAATTCTTATATTGCATTTTAACTAACTAACTATTTTAATACATTTTTTGAAATTGTTCAACCTAAAAAACATTAGAAAAAGCAAATATTTCGGAATATTCTACTAAATGAAAGAGTGAAATTAAATAAAAGAAGGATTTTCAAACATTATAGTAATAAACACTTTGTAAGAGATTATAAGTAACGTTTTAACTTCCTAAGAGGAGTACATTTTAACTTCTCCCCAACTTTTTTGATATTTTTATCTGTATTTCTAATTAAAATATAATAAAATTAAAAAAATGAAAATTGGTTTCTCCCAAATTAATACTCTTTTTAAAGGAATTGGATAACGTACAACTGAAACATTAGAGCGCGTGGGTGGCATCACGAAAATCCCATCCTCGTAGATAACATTCAGGTCCTCCAAAGTACACGGTTTCTCGGGATCGCGAATGCTGCGCAGCAGATCTGCGGAAAGGCAAGGTGCAAATTACATAATTGAGGGGGAATTGCAAGGAAAAATCAAACCGTAGATGGTCTCCTGCAGATCCGTGGCGTTCCTGTAGCCCAGTTCGTTGAGCAGTGCATCCTCGCCGAAGGCAATCGCCTCCTCATCCATCGACATCTGGCTCGTTTTGCGCACTAAATCGTCGGCGTTGTTGCTGCGTCCGCTGGTGCTGATACCGCTGCTCGTACCGCCTGTGCCGCCCGTACCGCTCCCACTTCCACTATTCCCGCCGCACGACGACGTCACGGTTGTGCCGGAATTGACGCCGCTGTCGGATTCCGAGAGCTTGCGCTTTATGTAGGACAGCATGTTTGGCACCTTTGGGTTGTGTTATCTCGCCGGGTTTTATCTTTCCGTTGTGTTTGCTTGTGCGCTCGTAATCAGTACAGCATAATTTGTTCACCTGACACTTTGTTTTCCTAGTTTTTCCTTTTTTATTTGTAAAATCCAAAGAAAATCCAATCGCAGCAGCTGATTTTTGTTTGTGTGTGGACCAGGGCTGCGCAGTCACAGCTGGCATCTTTTCTAGGCAATGTGGTAGCCCTACAATGATGGGTGGCAACTCTGCGCGCTTTCCCGAAATTTGAAATTAGCCAATACTGTTTCTTATCAACTTTTCTATTCTCTTCTGTATGCTTTTAACTTATCGTTTGTTGTTGGTCAAAAAGTTTCACCGGCTAGTTATTGGCAAAAAATATTAAACTCATAAAGTATCACACTATCCGTATTAAAAAACAATAATATAAAGACTTTTTTTTGAAGCCGCACAGTGGGCACTGTAGCACTTTGCACCGAACTGCAGTTTCTCGGCCCATCGTACTTAAGTGTAAAATCCTCAATTAGCAGGCTGTGCGATTGAACGAATTCATTTAATTTTTGAGACCGGGCGGTGCATTAACAAATAATTCATTTCGTTTTAGTTTGTCGTACGATTTGTTTCTTATTTGTGAAAGCTCGTCGAACGGAAGCAAATCTCGCTTTACCCTTTTGAAAAATAAAGGAAAAAGTTCGTAAAAAGCGAAAGAGCCGTCGAAATCAACACGACAAAGGAGTTCAATAAAGGTGAGAAGAAAAAGAAAGTGACAAAGTGGCTGTGGTGAATTAATGAACTTGTAAGTGTGTGGCGCAAAATAAATATGGCGCTCCTGGAAGGAAGCTGTTAGTTTTCCAATATTACGTTTTAATCCACCTCTTGTATCTTCGGCGCAAGTCACTTCGTATAAAACCCCAATAAAAGCGGTTCGCGTTTTACAATTTAATTTTTACCCACAAAAATAATATTTATTTAAGTGAGCTTATTTTATACTTTTTTTTTGTTCTACATTATATCTCCCAGATCATATAGAAAAATGGTTGCCGATAATGTCGATTCTGGAGTGGCCATTGCCGCTGCCGACCAGTCCTCGTCGCCTGTGGTCGCAAAGGACGAACTCCCGGCCGGCAATTACATTTTGGTGGGCGTTGACATAGACACCACTGGACGTCGTCTAATCGATGAGGTAGGTGCTTTGATACTTGAAGGATTCTCAATCGGACCTAACCCCACTTTCGATATTAACCCAGATTGTCCAGCTGGCCGCCTACACACCCACCGATCACTTCGAGCAGTACATCATGCCCTATATGAATCTGAATCCAGCTGCGCGTCAGCGCCATCAAGTTCGTGTTATTTCGATTGGTTTTTATCGTATGCTGAAGTCGATGCAGACCTACAAGGTAAGTCAAGTCTATTAAGTACTAAGTATTTTTAGTAAAATTCAACAAATTTTTCAAATCTGTGATTTTATAAAGGTTTATTTAATGATCTTTAAATTTAAATACAAATACACTATGGCGAACAAATTTAGCTTGACATGAAATAAAAATAGTTAGTGGTAAAATATATGTTTTTTGAATTTCCTCGTAGATCATTAAATCCAAGTCGGAAATCGCTGCCCTAAAGGACTTTCTCAACTGGCTTGAGCAGTTAAAGGCCAAGGCGGGCTCCGGCTCGGACGGGATTTTGCTGCTCTATCACGAGGAGCGCAAGTTCATTCCATACATGATCTTGGAGTCGCTGAAGAAGTATGGCCTGCTAGATCGCTTCACCAAGACGGTGAAGTCCTTTGCCAACAGTCTCAATTTGGCCAAGGCCTCCATTGGCGACTCCAACATCAAGCACTACAGTCTGCGCAAGCTCTCCAAGATCCTGTCCAAGAACAAGGAGGATGCCGCCTCTGGCTCTGTATCTGCATCTACATCAGGATCGGGCTCAGTATCTGGATCGACATCCGCCAGCGATGGCACCATGGTCGATAGTAACGGCAGCATAAATGAGAAGCGTTCCCCCAAGAATGGCATCCAGGTTGAGCGGGATCAATTCGACGGAAACGCTAGTGTGCGCGCCAAACTGGCATTCAATGTGGCCCTTCAGCTGAGCAACTGTGACCGCAAACCGGAGCCGGAATCTTCGGAAGCGCTGGAGAATATGTTTAACGCACTAAAGCCCTTTGCCAAGTTGGTGGGATCCGATATCCAGGAGCTGGATACCCAGAACGAGAACCTGGAGCGCCAGAATTCGTTCCGCCCGGTGTTCCTTAACTACTTCAAGACCACGTTGTACCATCGAGTGCGTGCCGTCAAGTTCCGCATTGTGCTGGCCGAGAATGGGTTCGATCTGAACTCCCTCAGTGTCATTTGGGCGGACAAGCGCATCGAGGGCCTAGACATGGCTTTGCAGTCGATTGGGACGATTAAGAGCGAGGACAAAGCAGAGTTACTTGAGCTCTTGGACAGCTTCTTCGACCCCAACAAAACTACGATCAAGCCGGTGGTGAAGTCGACCAACAATCGTCGTCGCAATCGACGCAGCACCGGTCAGTCAACCAAGAACGGAGGAGCAGTAAGCTCGCGATCCGACAGTGCCGAGTTTGGTGCTGGAGGCGACAAGTCGCAGAGCGTGTCCTCGGTCCCAGACTCCACTACCAAGACGCCGTCGCCCAACAAGACGCCATCTCGTCCACAGCGCAAACGCAACTCGCGTCATAGTTTGGGTGGCACCAACAGCGGAATCAAGGTAGCGGACTCGTCTGACAAAGCCGAGCTCAACAATACGGCACCAGCTGCCGTATCCGCCTCGCCATCCCCAGTGGCTATTGCGGCCTCTAACTAATACATCTTTTGGTGGATCCGTAAAGTAAATACCTTATAAGAAGCTTTGGCAATTTGCTTTTTAGATAAACTAGTTGACGAGAGTTCATCTCTCGTGTAGATTGTTGATTAATTTTATGGATTGCTTACGCTTGTATGTTTATTAAATTTTTTATATAACATCGGTATGGAAAATCAGATGCAAATCAAATTTTTTGCTTACAAAAAAATTTTAAACATTAAACTCTAAAAAGAGTTTAGTAGAGTTTAATTATAATTTATACTCGCATAGAAAATCGTTAAATGCTTAAACTAAGAAAGGTCAATATATTGGAAATTCAGCATTGACGATTAAAAATCGCATAACTTTCGAAAAAATTGGAAATTTAACTTTACACTTCTAAAAATGAAAATATGAAATGACTTTTCATATATTAAAGGTATTTTAAATTATATAATATACTTATGAAATTTGTTCTTTTGAAATTGGCAATAACTTAAAGCTTATTTGTTTTTACATTAGAGCTATTGTAAAGTTTCTTTGAAAAATCAACGAATCGTAATTTATTTAATTGTGCTTTCAGTAAAATCGAAACTTTGAATGAGGATAACACACTAGAAAATAAGAGATGACCAGAAATGACTTGGGCGGATAAAAAAAATATGCACAACTTATCATAAGAAAGTTGCGAACTTTTTTCCTTTTTTGAAGAACTGGCACAGATTAGAAACAATATCAAAATTTCAGTGGAAGCTAAATTTCCAGTGCACACTACCACACGCACGCTCACGAGCGCATCGATGAATGTATACTGTGAGTAAACCGTGACGTAAACTGTGACTGTAATAGTGATGACACAGCTTCAATTGTCTAATTAAAAACGAGTGAACTGTTAATCGAGACGTTAAGAACAATAATGTGCAGCATATGAGGATGCTGCGCCCACTGTAAACACACGAGACCAGAGATCGACACTTTGGAGCAACATGCAAGCATATTTTAAGAACTGATCGTACGATTATGAATTTATGTTGGAGATGGAAAATAATGACTGACCATAATATGATTGTACAAAAAATGATAATCGCTACAGCGTTTAGGCATAGTTTTCCAGGCGAGCCGATGCACGATGTCGTACCAGAATGGGCGATTGGAAAAATATGGGCCAAAAACACGTCGATGAAAATTTTACATTGGACCAGCCTCTCGAACTACACTCGGAACCCAATAAATATTATAAGTCAAGACAGAGCCAGGCCTGGTCCAATGTTGAAAACTTTCACTTTGAAGCTTAAACACACTAAACATAAAGAATATACAGTAAAACCTCACACGCACGCATGCCACGCAACGTAAAAACACAAGTAAAAAGCACGCGATCAACGACACAATTCGCACACTTAAAAAAAAGAAAACAGAATAATGGATGAAGAAGAAACTATAAGCTGAATTTCCAGTACATGTCAACACATTAGTATTTCAAGCTGTATTTCATAAATGTTTCATGATTGCATTTTTTTTAAATCCAAAAGCAAATGTGATGTTTATGTATATAAAGGCGTGAATAAACGATTAGGATGTATAAGGATTAGGATATCTTTTTTTCAAATTACAATGTGGTTCCAATTTACACGAAGAAATGGGATTTAAAATAAAAAAACAAATTAAAAACGTATATTAACGAAAGAAGGGCGGTTACAGCTTCGTCACAGTTTTAAGGTCCATCTCGTTCATTCTGTTGTCAGTGCCTATATATTTGATAGATTGGGGTCGGTTTGAATTTGCAATAGCTTTAAATCTAAAATTAAATTTGAAAATCGTGAATTAACGACTATCGTTTCGTCACCGCATACGCTTTAACTTGTTCATCCCTAAGTGTGGCCGTACGCGCCTGGAAAGGGTGATATCGTGCGGCAGCCCGTGGATGGCTTCCATTCCTGGTGATCAGTGCAATATCTCACACATCTTGGCCAGAATGGAGGTCGATCCGGATGAAGAGCTTCGCGACGAAACGCACACTTCCATATACGACGGTTACCCGCCCGATTTCGGATACTTTAACATGGCCCACGGAATGCTGGTGGAGATCTCCGAGGAGATCCGTGCTTTGTTTCCGCAGGAACCGCGTCTGCGGTTCTGCCAGCTGAACAACCTTCACTTAGCAGCTCGCCATGGCCAGATGTTGAGTTTCGTCGAGATTCTGAACACCGTTAGCTGCAGGGCGGTGCAAACACACCTGGTCAATACAGTGAGTACTCGACAGAGCGTACAGGTCGTTGATGGAACGCCTTTTTGCGTAATTGCCTGAATTTACTACTGCGTCATTAATGAAAATCGCCGCCGCACGTATACGTATTATTCGGTTTATATGTAAAAACAAAGTCTGCTGCCGCATAGAGCGCTTTTAAACGCTGCACTGCTGGTTTTCTGCTTCTGGTATTTACTTGTGTTGTCATTGTTTATAAGAGAGAACGAGGGAGATGGATAGAGAGAGGGGGCGGCCACATGCTCTACTCATTGAACGGGGAACCCCCGCTAACCGCGAATTTGATTAAAATGAATTAAAATCTAAAATTTATAAGTCATTTTATACCCAATAATAATATATTTTAATCTCTTTCATAAGTGAGATATGATAACATATATTTTCACTAGATTTCTTGAAATTTTTTTAATAAGTTCAATAGAGGGTAATTTTTAAAAAATCTTTGCTGTCGGCAATTTAAAAACAGTTTTCATAATCTGAGCTCAGCACGACAAATATAATTAAACAAATGTTTACTAAAAGAATCGTTATTAAGAAGACATAAATGTATTTTGTTTACCAAACAAAAAAAAACAAGAAATCGTATATAGTTTAAAATCAATAAAACCGTTGACTCTGCAAATAGTAATTATTTCTTAATACCTTATTGGAAATATTAAACATTGTTAACGAGACTCCACTGTACTTGTAGTTGTTGTGTGTTTATAACTTTACTGCCTGCCAAAAAGGCAGGGAAAATCGCAAGCAAACCGCAGTAATTGCCGAAAATTTTCGAAATTAATGACTGAACAGTATAGATAAAACCCTATTTAAGGCCCCGAAAGTCACTGTCACAATCAATTGGATATCAAGTAGATGACACTCGGGCCATCTTTAACCAATTACTCAGAGGTGGCGCGGCTATCTGGATACGGAATTGGCCTGATGCCAGATCCAATGCTTTGCAGTTTCCTGAAATCCTAAATGTGAAATGTGCGTTTATTAATTTGTTTACTAAGCAAATCTTTACGACACCTTTGTTGTTGCGTCGTAATCTAATCCAACTTGGTGGGTCATACATATGTAGGTCTCTTAAATAATGCAACTTCATTGTACTTACGTACATATATAAAATAATATAGGTTAAAGATTAATAATCAAAATAAAATGCAAAGTTTAAGAATTTTAAAATTTACTTTACGATTTTCTGTTGCTTCCTTCGTGTTTAAATATTCAATAGGTCTAGACAACTATTCTAAGCCATTAAATTGTTGCTGTGCACTTTAAAAACACTTCAACACTTAGCAGTACTTGTTTTGAAGAGAAAAAAATCTATCAATAACAGCATCATTCCCAGTATCCTTTTCTTTATATCTTTAAATTTTCAAAATTTGAGTTGTAATTCCGATGTCCTGCGATATCAATATTTGTTTTCTGTGTGGAAGTGTGGTTGACTCTTGCTTCCACCCCCTTATTTTTGTCTCACTCTCTCTCTTTGAGCGTCGATGGCTTAAAGGAATGCAGGCGAACAGCTGCGGGTGGTAAACAAACCCTCAAGGACCTCTCTCCGCGAACAGCTGTTCGGCCCTGCGCAGGATCTATTGCTCCCTCTCGATGCGATTCGCTTCGATTCAACCCCCAAAAAAGGCTGCTTATGCAAACTTAGGGTTGGGAATGGATAGGAATCGTGAGCCTGGCGAAGTTTTATCGAGTTTTTCGGTGCGCGCCTCGCCCTTAGGACCTCCACTGTCCAGGCAGCTGTCAGTTAAAATTCAGATTCCAGGCCATGCACGCGGAGCTGTATCGGTAATAGATGGATTTTTTTCCAGCTCCAGCATAAAGAACTTTGAAACCAAACCGCTTTTCCCCAACTAATTGCAGCACTCGCAAGCGCTGGTATGAGTCCGCCTGGCCAGGAGCCGGATTCTGGCGAGGAGCAAACGACACGCTGCCCGTGACCAACTACATCACCTATCCGGCGGTGAGTGAGTGTGCGTGGGGTGCCCCTGGCCAGCAGTTTCTTGACCCAGATGCAGCTATTTCCGTGGCACAACGCAGTAGCCAAGTTTATGGACTTTGGCCTGGATGCTGTTTTGCACGATTTTCTCCCATGTAAAGCGAACAAAGAAAGCATTCACGTCCTCTCACAGACTTATACCCTACATTTATCACTTGCGACGCACTATTTTCGTCCAACCTTGACTGTGAAACGGCTGCGCACGCACATCATAAGTTTTTATAGGCCCCTCTAACTTTCTGTGTTTTCTCTATTCCCCCAGAATTTCGATCAGCCAGATGGACAATCGCTGACCCCGCTCACAATGGCCGCCATGTCGGGCAATGTGAAATTCGTCAAGACCCTGTTATCGCACTACGACGTGGACTTGGAGCGGGAGTGCAATGTCATCTTCGACGGAATGGTGGTCTACGGAGCCACCGCCCTGTGGGTGGCTGCCGGAATGGGGCACCTGCAGATTGTCAAGATGCTCGTCCAGGCGGGGGCGGACATCAATCACAATACCAAGGCGCAGTCGTCGCCGCTGAGAGCTGCCTGCTATGAGGGTAAGAATCGATCGCTTTTGTCCCCAAAATGTCACTGCAATGGTTTTAGCTGAAGAATTTTTGTATTAAAAATATTGTTTTTTTAGAGCTGACTGTATTATCATTGTCTTAAATTTAAAAAAAGTTATATACCAAATATTAAGTTTATCGTAAATTGTAGCTTAGAAGTGCGATTACAATGTTCATAAAAAAATTCATTCCATTGAGGTTAATTTGTTTGCAAGGAATTTAGTGGGATTTGATTTAAGTAAAATTGGTTTCCAAAACGATATTACGATTCTCCCCTATATATTGAATAATTTTACCAATCATAAAATCCCCAGGTCGATTGGACATCGTGGAATTCCTTATTGATAATGGAGCAGATGTAAATGCCACGAATTTGTTTAACAACAATACGCTTATGATTGCCGCCTACAAGGGTCACCATTTAGTGGTGCACACTTTACTTCAGAATGGATCGAGGGCCAATGATCAGGCCTTGTGTGGAGCCACTGCCTTGCACTATGCGGCGGAGAGCGGCCATCTGGATGTGGTGGTGGCCCTGCTGGATCATGGAGCAACTCTTAAAAAGAATGAGCTGGGCATCACACCAGCATTGCAGGCGGCCGAACGACTCCACGAAGATGTTCTCGAGGCGTTTATCCAGAGACCGGAACTGATGAGCTTAGAGGAGCAGATCACAGCCTTAGAACTTCTTGGAGCCACCTATGCAAACGATAAAACCAAGTACGATATAAATAAGGCGTACAGCTATCTGCTGAGAGCCATGGAACTGCGATACATGAATCCTCGTGGTGTGGTTCGCAAGAAAATTCAACCCACAGTGCCCGCCTACGACAATTGGTTTGAGACTGAAAATCTGCCCGAATTGTATGCCATCAAACTGAACCATCACTCTATCCACATGGAGTCTTTGGCCATTAGGGAGCGGATATTGGGTCGCAATAATCCGGAGTTGCCTCAGGCAATCATCTACCGCGGGGCTGTGATGGCTGATCAGGGCCGATTCTACCAGTGCCAGGTGCTTTGGAACTACGCCATAGATCTACGAATGCGCAATAATGTAAGTTTGACCTTGGTATCTTATGTAAATGGAGTAAATGATTATTGTTTGTTTAAACTTCGCCAGGTTTCTGTGGATCGCGATCTCTTACGTTTTGCCCAGCTCTTCGCTCAGATTCTTCGGGTAGAGAACCACAACCTTACATTAGATCACGTTCTTCCTGTATTGGCAAAGTGCCAGCAGGAGATCGAGAAAAACAAGTTTAAAATAAAGGAAGCCAAGCCCAATACTTGCCCTAGTCTGTGGCAGGACCAGAACAATCAGAACTGCATTACGGCGCTCTATCTAATCAAGATCGTTACCCACCTGGCGCGACGCAAGAAGGACCAGGACATCAACGAGGAGCACATCCAGGAGCTATTCTTAGTGGTGCGCAAATTCATACAGAACGACACTCGCCTGCAGGATGGGCAGACATTGTTGCACATCGCCGTTAATGGAGTGATGCCAGTGGATGAGTTCTATACAAATGAAATGTGCAGGTCGGAGTCTATCTTATAGGAGTTACAAAAATATTTAACTAATTCCTTTGTTCCCACTACAGGTTCCCCTGCTACGCCACTGCTCTGGTTCTGGTGCACTGTGGCGCGTCTGTCGAAGCAGTAGATACGGCTCGGAACACTCCACTTCACATATTGGTAACCAAGGTTAACACAGCTCAGGATCGCCAGGCGGAGATGGCGCGTATTCTGCAGCTGTTCGTGGAGGCGGGTGCCCATTTGGATGCGGTGAATGCGGCTGGACAGACAGCGGCCACAGCCTGCAAGCAGCGTAAGTTAATGAATTCGATTTCACTTGACCTTATTAATATATTTTCCCGTTGCAGCTGTCTTGGCCAATCGGCTGCATGGCCATCAGAATGCACACACCAGCCTAAAGTGCCTAGCTGCCCGAACAATCGCCACCAACCGGCTGAACTTCAAGGGTCTGATACCCACGCAACTGGAGGCCTTCATTCAAATGCACAGCGTGCACAAGGTGCTCCCGTAGATTGCCAAAGGCATAAGCCGCAACTGAAGTAATTAGAACTGTGAATACACTGAGCCACGTTGGAACACATTTATGTACGAGATAATTCGAATTTAGCGACTTAATTTAGCCAAAAGAATGCAAAGGGAAACGTTTTATTTTTTTACACATTTTATTTAGAATTTTTCACTTTTAATTTATTTACAATTACAATCTGTAACAACTGCACACGTGGACTGACTGTTTGTTTGTAATCATTAATCGTAATCATAACTATTAATCATACATTTTGTACATTTTTTATGTAAAACTACTATTATTCGCAGTGCAAGAGGCGCAGGCCACCTAAGTTGAATCAATCGAATTGATTATGTTTTTTAGGTGCAAATGAAATAAAGAAACAACCAAAATATGTAAATCACAGCTGACCAAGACAAATTACGCATATATATACAATTTGATAAACCGAATATTAAGTCTAGATGTCGGCATCGCTGATCTTGTGGTTGTTGTGGCGCACCTGAGGATATACCTGCGGCTGGCGCATCACCTCCTCGTAGGATGGTGGAGGCGCTTTAAATACAACACATTACTAGAGGGAAACCATAGAAGGGGATCTGAACTCACCATTGATCACGTAATCCTCATCGTGCATATAAGCAGGATTTATCACAGCATCCGTCGGATAGGTTCTCTCGACTGTCCGCTCCTCCAACGTGGAGCGTTGCGAACGATGAGAGTATCGCTGCAGATTCTCCGTGTTCCGGTGAAAGTTGTTCATATAATGATCTTCTCGCTCCACATCATCGTGTTGCAGCTGGATTACATGCACGGAGGGGCGACGATCTGAGGGATTGTTATACACAAATTGAATCAACATATGTACCAATCACATTTAGCTAGCAGATAACAAAACTAAGTTGAAATCGCAATTATTTTGGTTTATATCGAGCCACATGTCTAATGGCTGTCAAATGAATATCTAGCTTCTGATATGATTAATATTATTTGTATACTGATAATGTGAGAAATTATAATGGCAGAAATTAAATTTTGTTGTTTTTTCCCTATTAGCGATTCCATCTAACCATCTAGAAAAAGTTGCACCATACCCGTGTCGGCGATGGCGTCGGTGTAGTTTTCGGCAAAGCGAAAGGGAGCCGCCAGGGACTTTTTGCACTTAAGAAACAGCACGATTAGAATCCAGCCCAGGATGAGAACCAGGTAGACAAAGCCCAGCATGCTCATGTGAAGGCCGTAGGTCTGACCCAATGGGTCTGCCAAGCTGGAACTTTTCTTCGACTCCACCTAGCGCTTCAGTAAGGGTGCCAAAAATCGATAAATGCTGTCACTTTGGCGGCGTCGAGTGGTCATTGTTGTCGTCCGACGGCTGGCACGGAACAACTGACCCAACTAGCCAGCCAGCCTGAAAGTCGGAACCGCGCTGCCGAGGGACCGTCGCCATATCAGCAGATGGCCACAACAGAAACGCGGCTGAAACAAGGGGGTGGTGCCCGGTGTGGTGGCGGAGGGGGTTTCACAGTCCAGCTCAATGCTTGTCAACTTTGATTTCTGGATAACTGGAAAGAATTCCCAGTATGTCCATAAATTATACAATGAATGATAAGGACCCAAATGGAGTACCCTGTATGGGCACGTGCATGTGTGGAGTTACTCTTCTCCTTTGGGAGCGTGGGATGTGACCGGCCATGAGGTCATTTCCATAGAAATTAACTAATTCGCTGGACGGCGCTCCACTACGCATATGTTCGTGCGACGTCATAGTTGTGAGGTTAATAGCCCACTTAGCATTATGCGGCCTTTCGGATGTAACCTGACCAAAAATAGACCCCGTAAAATCGCCCAACTGACCTTAGAACCTTTTATTCGATTGCAATTGGCTTTTATTTTTCTTTTCACTCTTATTTACTTCATGTTATGTTTCTCTTGTCTATTGTGTGCTTGGAATTGGTTAATAAATTATTAAAGCGTTTATTCTAAAGGGGCAGGACATAGACTAAGTTAACACTAGTTCTGGATGAGACCGAAAAAGTCTCCATTTAGGGAAATCTTTACAGGAGAGGTCAACAGAAAGCATTACTGAAAGACCTTTTTATTTCAATCAATTTACCTAGTATATAAACATTAAAGAAATATTTGCGTGTAGAAGACAAAATAAATTTTAAAACCATAGATGGATTTACCATGCTAAATTACTGAATTAAAATGGACAATTTTAATTTTTTTTTATTTATTTTAAATTATAACAGGACTATGAATATTTTGTTTCCCTAATTATTCATTATTTTACAACAGAACTATGAAGTTTTAGATTGGTCGTGGTAAATATTGTAATAAGTTCAAAAATCATTCCTTTTTTCACATTACTAGGATTTTAGGCTTGAATTGCTTAGGTTTTGAAAGCTTGCCTGATTTCGGAAGGTCTATCATTTTCTATTCTTTTGACCCCAGCTGTACATATTGTTTTGATATATAGGAGTTTCGGGATACGTATCGATTAGCTTATGGCACAAGTGGGTTAGTGTGGGCCAACTATTTGGATTAGTGCAGTGGACCTTAAGGCTACGTATGTATATCGCTATCAACTACTCAAGTCGGTACAGTCGGCACTGTACTATCACAAGGTTTATTGAGTGGGCAGGAGCAACATCCTGCTGCTTCTGCTACTGGTTGCTTCTGCCGCCTCACAGACTCGTCGTGGCCTGGAGCTTGAGGTAGCGCGTCCCATTCTCCGCATCCGCCAGGCGGGCTATGTGATCCGAGGCGGCGTAGCAGGTGGTGGCCGTCGGAGTGCCCGGTCTGCTGTTGTTGTTATTGTTGTGCATGCTGCTGCTGTTGCTGCCAATACTATCGCTGTTCCGACCACCGCCTCCATTGCAATTGCTGCCACCCGTCTGTCGGATCCGCGTGGCTCCCCAGATCAGGACCAGCACGGAGGTGACCAGCACTCCGAGGCCCAATCCCGGCAAGAAACTCTTGTTCAGTGAATCTATTACCGTGTAACTGTGCAGCAGATTCGATTGCTGCGTTTGTTGTGGCTGACTTCCGGGCACCGAATTAAAGCGCCGCTGATTCAGCTGGTAATCCTCCCCAGCTTCGTGGACCACCTCCGGTTTCAGCTCATTGGCGATGTAGTAGGGACGTCGCTGGTATTGACGAGATACGGGGATGGCACCAGGACTGCTCCTTTCCAGTTGCGTGATATTGGAGCAACCGATGTTCAGTTCCGCCGCGGGATTCTTCTCCTGGATCATGACCAGACAGAAGCGATAGCTGTAAGGGGTATGGTTATAGTTGTAGTTATTTGATCAGTTATTCGTATGGTGGTAACCTCACCTCTCGCCTATTTCCAAGGAAGAACTATCCGGCACAATAACACTCACTGTGTTTTGACCATTGACCACTTTGCTCTCGCAATGGATCTGTAAGGAATAATAATTATGAAGTTAGTAAAAGGTACTCGATTTTATGTATTATTAACTCTTATTACCGGTGAGTTGTCTATAAGAATCTCATTTATGTGCTCCTCCTTGTAGACAAAGATTGCGTCGCACATATAGTCCTTCTTGCTAAGATTTAGAAGCCAGGTTAGGATCAGGCCATAGTCCGCCGAAAAGTGCAACTCATGTAGAATAATCTGTGGGATAAAAGTTTTGTTTTTAATCTGAATGTCAGTGATGACCCATTGTATGTTTTATATGTAGGTCGTTGTTTCTTTATAAAACAATGAAGAATATTAACTTAATGCCGCTTTATCATTACAAAAATTTCATAATAAATACCAAGGCAATTAACATATCTTGATTAGTAAACAGAAAGTAGAAGTCGGGAAATTAGCTTTGAAATTAGTTTAAACTTGTATGAGTCTTTAGATAAAGCTTGTCCAAAGTGCAGAATTTGATACTGTGCGACAAAAAAGTGACGAATAAAATAATGCTGAACTTGTGATAAGACAACTTTTTGGTTGGGAAAAGATACCATTCAAAATATTACACCAATAACAGAATATTAATAGTTTTTATAATTAGAATGAAAAGATATAAAAGTTATCCTATTTCAGATGTTCAGCATATATATAAATAAAGCTCACCTCCTCAGAGAGATCCTTGATGGGCGACGTTTGATTCGGCTTAGCCAGTGTCTCCAGGTGCTGCATGATGTTGGCGTTGTCCTTCTCTACGTTGTCCATGTCGCAGCTGAGTGTCTCCACGGGAACCTGGAGAAGGGGAGCTCCCTCCAGCCTTGGCGGCGTCACACAGGAGGCACTCAGGCTGGAATGGAGCTGGGACTCCTGCAGCCATTCGGCGAAGGGCCGGATGCTGCAGTCGCACGACAGAGGATTGTCCTGCATCTGCAGACTCTCCAGCTCCCGAGCTCCGTCCATGGCATTCCGGGCCACAATCGAGATGTCGTTGCCCGCCAGCCGTAACTCCCTTAGAGATGGTAGCGGTGCTATCAAGTCCGAGGTCAGTGCTCGCAGGAAGTTGTGGGTGAGGTCCAGTACGGTCAAACGGGACAGATGTTGCAGCGAGGAGCTGGAGATGGCCACGATGCCGTTGTAGCTCAGATCCAGGCTGTCCAGGGCCCCCAAACCGAAGAAGGCGTGATCCTGCAGGACATCGATCTGGTTGTGGCGCAGTGAGAGACTCACCAGCCGCGAGAAGTTGGCCAAGGCCTTGTTCTGGATGCTCTTAATCAGATTTCGATTGAGATTCAAGCTTTCGAGGTTTCTCATCCCCGGGAGTGTTTGCTCACTCAGCGGTCCATTCAAGTTGTTGGCCTGCAGATCCAGCTGCCGCAGACTGAGGCACTGGCTCAGCGACCGCAAACTCTGGGCATAGTCACCCAACCTATTTCCGCCAAGCTTCAGCACCTCCAGCTTTCGGAGATTGCCAAAGGTGCGCTGGGAAATGCTCGAGATCTGGTTGTTGCTCAGCTCTAGATAAACCAGACTGGTCAAACCCACAAAGTCGGCGGTGCCCAGCGCCTTGATCTTGTTATTGGCCAGGTCCAGACGCTCCAAGGCGCCCAATGTAGACAAGGCGTTCCACGGCACGCTCATCAGCGCGTTTCCGGGCAAGCCGAGTGCCTGCAGAGGTCCACGGATTCCCAGGAAGGCGGACTTGTGCACCCGCTTAATCTCGCCAGATGAGATCACTAAGCCGTGCAGGGAGACTCCATCGAAGATCTTGGCGTCGCTCAGGAAGGTCACGTTGCGCAAGGAGCAGTCCAGCAATGAGATTGAGTACGGAGATGTGCGTAACCTATCCGCCAATATCTGTAGAAAATAAAATTAAATTAATTTTTAATGCTATGATAAGTTTTTATACCCGTTACTCGTAGAGTAAAAGGGTATATTGTATTCGTGCAAAAGTATGTAACAGGTAGAAGGAAAGGTTTCCGACCCTATAAAGTATATATATTCTTGTTCCGGATCACTAGCCGAGTCGATCTAGCCATGTCCGTCTGTCCGTCTGTCCGTCTCTCCGTCTGTCCGTCTGTCTGTCCTTATGAACGCTGAGATCTCGGAAACTATAAAAGCTAGAAGATTGGCATTTTGCATGTAGATTTTAGGAGTTCCTACGCAGCGCAAGTTTGTTTCAAAATGGTGCCACGCCCCCTCTGACGCCCACAAGCGACAAGCTGTGGCCAAAGTTTTTATGCTATTATGAAAATTTTTTTTGATATATATTTGTTTCGTCAATACCTATCGAATGGCCTAATAAAAGTTTGCCACGCCCACTCTAACGCCCAAAAACCCATTAAACGCTTAAGCCTGGTTAGCGCCTACATTTCTGCCTTTCATGGCCGCAATAGTGCAATAGCGCCATCTAACGGATGACTTTGGAACAGCTGGCCAAGGTGCTCAACAGAGTCAACGTTAATTCTCGATAAGGATTTCTATTAAAGGAAATTGCGATGGTTTTCATTTGTCAATACCGAACTATATCCCAAGAACTGTGCAAATCAAATCAAGTTAGCCAATTTGGAGGTGTTCCCTGGGTACCGATTTTAACATAAAAATCGGGAGCTAATTCGAGCTGCGAAAAACATACAGAAGGCATATTTATATTAGTTGTTTAGCTGAGTAACGGGTATTTAATAGTCGAGACACTCGACTATAGCGTTCTCTCTTGTTAGGAATGTTTTTGACCATTTTTCCTCAAAGTCTAAAGAGTTCCCAATATAAAATAATTCAAACCTCATAAATCACAACTGTTAGCTACGTATAGCAATATTTTTGGGCTTTAAATTAAAGTGAATACGAGAGATAAAGAGCTGAATGCACCTAATCTAATCAATATTAAATTTGATTTAACCTTAAAGTTCACTAATTAAATAACTAAAATAAAAAATCTTGTTAAAAAAGACTCCGTGGCGCAACGGTAGCGCGTCTGACTCCAGATCAGAAGGTTGCGTGTTCAAATCACGTCGGGGTCAAAATTGGAATAACCTTAATGCCAAATTCAATTTATTTTGTTTGAAATTAGGAATAGATTTTTCATTAACAATTATTTTTACTGATTTGCAAAGGGCATTGGATTCTTTTATTTTATGATCATGTTTTCATCATGAAAATTTTTAAATTTGTGTATTTTATTAAAGAATAATTAGTAAGCCTTACCAGCATTCCGTGCAGATCAATGTTGCACCGTAGTGTGTGGGGCAGGTCGCATCCGCACTCGAGTTCCGCATTCCGCGTGCCCGTGATGTTGGGGCACTTCCACTCCATGAGTCCATCGTCCACGGGCAGCGGCAGCGAGGACACCTGCTCCGCCTTGCGCTTCCTTGGAGAGCTCTTGTTGACGTACTTTCCGGATGAGGACTTGGACTTTCCTCTGCCGGAGACGAGGGCGGGAACTGCGGCAGCGGACACCACATAGGCGGTGGGCGTGGTTGGCGGTGGTGACGGCAATGGGGACGGTGAGGATGTGGTGGTGCTGGTCGTCGTGGTGCTGTCCTCTAGCAGATCCTTGAGGTCATTGGCCGCTGCCAGGGCGGACAGCAGCGAGAGCATGAGAAGTGGGCTGCAAATGGAAAAATTTTCATGGAAATTAGTCGGGCAAGCATTGAAAAGCGAAAACACTTGGATGCTGGGCGGGATGCACTCCTCGCACATCATCAGATCGTGCGTTTTTAGGTCAAGCCGCAGTTGTCACTGACACTCTGACACACAAACACCCACGCAGTGCATCTGTATCCAGTGGATGCGTTTCGGGCTAAAGATTCCCATTGTTATCTCTGCAAGACAATTTGCCAATTTAGAGCTTAACGCAATCAAAGCGATTTATTGAATGCACTGCGAGATAATCTGGGGGCTTGTATTTTAGCCTAGGAATATTTGAAAATTATGGCTATCTTTTTTTTAGTACTTAAGAGGCCAGATTCCTCTGGGACGTCCAATGTAATTCTTAAAAATTGTCTTTAAATATATTGTTTGTTTTTTAAGAGTTACCCACACTGCCGAGTAACCCGCACATTTTTTCCAAGTCACCAGATCGCTCCCGAGTGCCGCCTCCCACTTTCAGAAGAAAACAAAAACTGCGTGCGAGGCTTTAAAAACCCAGATTTCGGGCGCTACGCATCCAGTGCCGTAGAAATAATTCCGCAGCAAAGTGCCCAGTACCAGTACTCGCAGTTGCCGCGGAGGGAAGCGCTCTAGAATCCGTCGAGCCCAAAGGATTAGCAGTGGTCCCAGCACATCACCCACATCCCTCTGTCACCCAACATGGCCAGTCACTTGCCCAAAGGAGGTGCCCTCGTCCTGGTGCTCAATCTTCTCCTGCTTTCGCAATGGGAGACCGAGTCCAAGCTGCTGACGCGTTGCCAGTTGGCCAAGGAGCTGTTGCGCCACGACTTTCCCCGCAGTTACCTGTCCAACTGTGAGTATAGTGAAACAGCCACAACTGAACGTATTAAATGTTGCAGCTACATTTACGAAGGAATTACAAAACATTTTAGAGAAACGGTTTTGCGGAATTAAAAAATATTTCAAAGTTACAAGTGTAAAATAAATACGGTGTACCAAACAAAAAATTTTATTTGTGTATAGTGTGTGCATTTTGTAATTAAAAACAAGTATGTTTTGATAAAATGTTAATCTAGCATTTTAATTTGAGACTGAATTTTTGGTAAATATTTTTAAACAGTCTGTAATACTTATTAAAAAGCAAATTTCAAAAGGTTTTGGTTTTAGTAAAGATTTAAATTACTTAAATACCCAATTCTCTGGATTGCATTTTGTGATTAGCTAATACTCTTTTTCATATACTTTTCCAATGAGATAAAAGATACACATTTGAAATAAAACAAAAACATAAAATGAGCTCTAAAACCTTAATTAAATATCTGACACTTTCTATGCAGGGGTTTGCCTGGTGGAAGCGGAGAGCGGTCGCAGTACATCCAAATCTATGCAGCTGCCCAACCAAAGCGTCAGCTATGGACTTTTCCAGGTGGGTTAGCCCAAGATACTTATCTGCTATTTTTTTGACCGCTTAACGCTAATCCTCTAATCCGCAAATCCACAGATCAACAGCAAAAACTGGTGTCGCAAAGGGCGCCGCGGTGGCATCTGCAACATCAAATGCGAAGGTGAGTCCACATTCCCCGAACGCCCACGAAAAAGCCAGGTAAATAGAAAATCCTTTCCTTGGCAGAGTTCCTGAACGATGAGATCTCGGATGACTCACGCTGCGCCATGCAGATCTTCAACCGCCACGGATTCCAGGCCTGGCCCGGATGGATGAGCAAATGTCGTGGGCGCACGGTGCCCGACGTCTCGCGCTGCTAGGACTGCTCTTCGACTCGCTCTTAGCCTTAACTAACTCTATGCATAGCTACTAAATCACATAAAGCTTAAGTCATTATGTCTGAAGAAAGTGTATTTATTTTCCGGTCCCCGTGATTAAATCGTTTTCAGGTATTTCCCGCTATCAGCTTCAAGCGAGATGCTATCGCAAAGCCTGTGTTTTTCCTGGTCCTAATCATTCACCTCTGACCATCCGAAAATATCGATCAGAATATGCTTTATTAAAGTGTCTCAGAAATTTCATTGAACAGAATTCCATGAAAACATAAAATTAGAGTTTTGCTATGGTAAGATTTTTTATTGACAAATTGTACTAGTTAAGATTATATGTATTTCTTTCAATTTTAAAACTTGCGTGTTATATTTTATTCCAATTCTTCTGAATACTTTTCGCTTGCTTTAATAATCTCTAAAGAAATATAAATTATTATAAATTATTTGTATTATTAGGCACATAAAAAGAAAAAAAACCTAGTATTGTTGCTAACTAAAACATATTAACTATTTTTAGAGATTTCTGCGACACTCAGCTTTCTCTGAAATTCCTTAAAAGTAAATAAAGACCAGTAATTGGATCATTGAACCCAATCTGGTTCGATTGATAACTAAAAATACTTCGTTTCACAATTATTATGAAAGTTCTGAGAATTACAAGCCCCAGTACAGAGCCACCCGAAATTAAGGAATCTCCTCACTCCCTGAATCACCCTAAATCATCTGATTTGTCAGAGAGTTCAGGTGGTAAGTCAACCGTGGCAGCGGGCCTTATCAGCTTTATCAGCCCGCCGAGCAAATTCGTATGCCTTCTGCTCTGCGATCGGCGTTTTTGGGAGAGAGTTACCTCTACCGAGTCGAAAATAGAGGCGCAATTGTATCTGAGAAATACTTGGGCGTTCAGTACTTAAACTCGGGTCAGCTGCGTAGCACCGGCGGGCTAGCTTCTCATCGGATCCGATCGGTTGTGCAAATCATATGTATTTGAAAGCACGCCATCGCAAAACGAAACCCACGGAACGCGGTAAGAAGATACAGATACTCGCAAACGGCGGATCGTAGCCACAGATACTCGTACTCGTACTCGTACTACTCCCCTCGACAAACTCGTTTCCTGTTGCCGAGATCGCTGTTGTTCTGCGTTAATTAGGTAAACAAAGTAAACAAACAATTTGTTCAAGTAAAAGTGTTCTGCCAGAGGAAGTAACTCAATCTCATTATTACATTCGCTTGCATGCAAATTTCGTAAAAAAAAGTGAAACGTGTACATGCGTATACTTAATGAACTATTAAGAATAAGCCTCAAAACTAATTTGTTTTTTTGGTTGGTTACTTACGATTCGTCAACCTTGAAAAGTTTTATTGTGGGCAGATGGATCGCATAAAAACTATATACAAAAACAAGTATAAACAGGTATAGCTAGAAAATATATAAATATAATATAACTGTTTTAAAGCCCTGAATTACAAGTAATCAACTTAGCGTTTAACTCAACTTGAATACAATATTTTAATGACATTTCCATTGTTCAAGATGAAATTTGTTTAAGCCTCACATTTATTAGTTAAACTACTAAAACTGAACTAACATAACTAAAACCGATTTTGCGAAAAAAAGTGTTGATTTGTAGAATGGCTATTAATAAAATGGTTTACAAATTAAATTATACTACTGAGTAAATAACCCCCTTGCGAGTGTTTTTGCATATAAATAATAATTTATAGCCATACTAGTAATACAATTAAGCCGTTGCAAGCAACAAATAACAAGCAACAATAATAACTGGAAAGCGTATCCAAACAAATCTAAATACAGAATGTACATAGTTAGACTTTCGAGTACTTAGATAAGTATAATCTTTAAATATATTAATCTTACGCAGACATGCAAGATAGATATCTTTTTAGATGGGATAACTGATATATACTGTGATAAACATATACAAAAATGCAAAAACAAGACTGATCCAAGGCCACGAAATCATGTGGGTGTAAAGGCATAAATAATGTTAATTCGTTAGTGAGTTCAGCATTAGCCATAATTGAGGGGTTCTTGTTGTGTGTTAAAAAAGAAGAAATGTCATGGGAAACTGTGAAAAACCAAAAAAACTGTGAAACTGTCCAGAGGTATTTTAACACTTTCAAATCAAGCGTATATCAGGTGTTATGGCTTGTATATAAGGAAAACAGGGAATTATGCGCACAGCAGAACTCTGTGAACTGTTTGGGTTAATGGTTAAGTAAGTCCATAGATAATGAGAACCAACATTTGCCCAATGCGCTATAATCCATGAATTGGGTTTTTTCATTCAGGTCTGCCGAAAATGAAAACTCTTTGCCTGTGGCTGGTACCAGTGCTGATCCTGCTGCTGCTGGGATCGAAGCAAGTGGAATCCAAGAAATATCAGCGATGCGAACTCACCCGAGTACTGGTGGAGAACTACAACTTTGACAAGACTTTCATCTCCAACTGTAAGTTATTTGCAAATCAAGGCAAACAGTATTTAACTAATGGAATTGCGATAGGGATCTGTCTGGTGGAGCACGAGAGTTACCTGGACACCAGGAAAATAACGAGGAAGGAAAACGAAAGCAAGAACTACGGTCTCTTCCAGATCAACAGCAGGGATTACTGCACGGAGGGACGAAAAGGCGGGCAGTGCAATATGAAATGTGAAGGTGAGATACAATTACTTCTATATTTTAAAAAGGCGATTATAAATGCCCTCTAAATATAAAACTATTATTACGTGGCATTTTTATATTCAAACAAATTAATATTTAACTGTGAAGTTTGGACTTAAAACATTTAAAACTATTATTGCAATTATAAACACTGCATTATTTGGAGAACCTTTTTAATCGAATTAGTGTCATATATAACACATACAATTAATTGTCTGTCTAAGCGCGAGAAAAACAGATAAAAAACTCACATGTATAAAACAGTAACCAGAAACTTTAAAACTACCGAAAAATGTTCAAACGAAAGTCTTGAGAGAGTTCATTGTCACCAAAAAATAATAATAATAATAGTCACATTAAATTAATAAATAATTTGATAATAATCAATAACTTTAAACGTGATATTTTTTCACCTAGTCTGACTAGCACAATTAATAAAGATTTTTAAACTTTTTAAACCATAATCAGGTAATCTGTTTTTTTGTAGGGTACATGATCTTGGATTTTCTATATCTAAATTATATTTTCGTTAAACCATACATTTTTTTAAACATTTTTCCTCTTTTTCTCTTCTCTCATTTTTTGACAGACTTCTCCAATGACGACATTGGCGATGATATTGCCTGTGCCAAGATGATCCAGGAACGCGAGGGCTTCAAGTACTGGAAGGGCTGGGACCGCTTCTGCCGCAATCCCCAGAACCTGCCCAATCTCCGCGTGGTCTGCAACCTGCGCAGCCTGTCGCCACTGCGGTCATCTCGCGGTTTCCTCCCGGGCTGAACACCTATTCCTATGTAATACTTGAACACCTAGCTTTAAAGATGCATATACACATGTGAATGCTTTGCATAATTGCTTGTTCGGATCTGAATTGTGGGATGCCCACACAGAGAGTGCAAATCGGAGACTGAGGGCTTCCAAGTGGGCGGCCTGGCACTTTGTTTGGGCGTTGTTGGGATCTTGATGGCACTTTCCAATGACATCTCGACATCTGCGACTGGGGGTAATTGATATGGCAAATGCAGCTGAGCTGCAGTGCAACACGCTGCAACCCGAGACCCATTCAGAGCCAATCAAATCAGCGAGCGGCGTGCTAAGGTTCTTGTTAGTGCCCGGCGAACAATATCATTTTGCATTTCCGCCCAACAAAAGGCGGCGTTTCCGTTTCTGGGCAACAATTGTGAGCGGACGCACCGCAGGGCATCAGGGAAGCGTGCAAAGCCAAAGGCAAACAATAACAGGTGGAGGCTCAAAAATCAGAGCGTAACTGCCAACTACAATGGCCAAACGTGGCCGGAGGAAACACTGGCTGGCCGGTTCCATTAGAATGCGTTTTGCATATGTACGTGGTCAAAATAAATCTGAGTTTTGATGGTACATCCACACAACGGAAAAATTATAAGGATAATTTTAACGTCATCTTAATTGGGTAATAAATTAATTAATTCATTTAATTTGATTTGGCTCAATGATTAGTTAGCAAAACTTAATTGTTGCTTGCCGTTTTCGTGACAAACATTTTGAAAAGTAAATTTCTTTATAAAAAAATTGGCAATGATTGGACTGGTATTTTATCATTAGCATTGTTAAATGTATCAGAATGTAAGATCTTGTTTCGTTTTTCCAAAATCATTTTAATTTAATCAAATAGAAATATTTTTTCCTGTGCAGCAACATAAAGACAAGTGTTGTGTTGACCATTGCGTACACACCGGCAACATCCTCAACAATAAAAATATTTTAAAATGCAGCTCAGCTCAACTCCACCTCTGTCACGCTAACTGGTCAACGATTCGAAACGTTTGAGTGCCTTTAATTTCCGCTGTCCCCCGTCCGATTCTTTGGTTTCGGGTCCCGTCCCCAGTGTGGCTAATTATGCATAAAATGCCACGCCCCACACGCCCCACACTTCCAAGCTCCCAGAACTGGATCCCACTGCTGACCTGTCGCCGCTGACTCAGCAGGATCAGGATCGTTGGGCACTGCACTCAATCAAAACACATCCATCCGCCAACTAGCTGCCTCTTCGGCGTCTGTTTGGCCTCAGACTTAGCACGGACTCGCTAATCAAGCCACCACAACCAGTTGGGCTCTTCTGGGGCCAAAAGAAAACCCAAAGCAGTCGTCGCCATCACCTTTTTGTGTGTGCGCAGACTGGAGACGCCAGTTCGGGTTGATTATTCATCTGGGCCCAGAGCTGCGAGCTCCCACACATCAGAATCGAAAGTCGATCTTGAGGCGAATTTTTAATACTCTTTCCTTCATTTTAAAATCATTTGGTTGTACTGAAATATCTTCTAAAAGCTCATTCAATTGTATTATATATTTCTTGGAATTTTGTAGTTTTAAATGTTTGAATTTATTCATGTAAGTGGGGCACAAATATTTATTTATTATTAATTGCATTTTCTCGTTTCGAGTCCCATCAGTCATTGATATTTAATTGGTTGTTTAATATTATGTTACTCCTTACAAACTTTTACTGCCATCTTTAAAATACTTTCAATAACTCTTCTAACTTATATTGTTATAGTTAAAATTAATAGTTATATGAGAAACTCTAAGCTTGTGGCAGCAGTTTAAATCATTCGTATATGTGTTAATTATTAAGTTTAGTGGGGGACTATTTCCAAACCCTATCCTAGGTAAGAAATCCATTTCTGAGGTCTTCAAATCTACCCTGGTTTCTGTGTAGGCGCTCTGTTCATAGCGCCATCGTCATCGACTCAGCCATTATCATCATCAGAGCGGAGACCGAAAACCAAACACCAGGAACGGCAGAAAAGCGGCAAAGCCAGTCCCAAACGGGCTAAAATTAAGGCACGTCAACGGAAATAAACCCTCTGGTAGACATATGCGATGGTATGATATATGGGTGTAAGCACGGCCAAATCGTTGGAAATGGATTGCGTTGGTAACGGCATTGCAACGTTTTCTTCGGAACGGAACGAGTGTGCCGCCTGATGATGATGATGATGCTGCATGAAGATCAAGAGATACACGATATGATAATGACGCCGCAAAATGGGTGTGAGTGTGTATCTTGCAGCTGACTCTGCTCTGAAAACTTGCCACAAAACTTTGAAACTGATTGGAAATTTCAATCATTTCTTAACAACAAATCGTAAATCGTAAAAAAAACGATTCTTATTTATTTTGCACATAATTTAAGACTTAACTGGCACACAAGCCAACATAATGTATTATTATTTAGTTTCTTGTCTTTATTCCTCTCACCTTTGCTTAACATTTTTGAGCTCCCAAAAAGGCCAAAACATGCGATAAGCCACCGAACAATTAAAAACGCGTTTTTTGTTAGCTTGCCTTCTTTGGCAATAATTGAAAAACTCGAAAAAAAGATAGCAGGTAATGGTGGATGGGGAGATAACGAATGGTAGTTGCTCTTAAAGTGCGGCTATTTAATACAGCTCTATTAAAATTAATTTGATTAATTTTTATTATCATTTATATCTAATTCCCAATTCAACAATTAGGTTTTAAAAACTAAAAATAAGAGATTGAATTAAAAACAAGAGAGAACGTTATAGTCGGGTGCCCCGACTATCAGATACCCGTTACTCAGTTAAAGGGAGTGCGAGGGAGATGGAGATAGAAACTTTGATCACGCATAACTTTTTAACGAATGGTCCGATTTGAAAAATTTCTTCTACATTTCGATAGGTATTGATAAATACAATAAAACTGCATTTTTACTTTTCCGAAATATTTAAATTTTTAAAATCGTATATAAGCGATTGTGGGCGTTAAAGGGGGCGTGGCACCTTTTTGAAACAAACTTGCGCTGCGTAGGAACTCCTAGAATCTGCATGCAAAATGCCAATCTTCTAGCTTTTATAGTTTCCGAGATCTCAGCGTTCATACGGACAGACAGACAGACGGACAGACGGACAGACGGACAGACGGACATGGCTATATCGACTCGGCTAGTGACCCTGATCAAGAATATATATACTTTATAGGGTCGGAAACGCTTCCTTCTACCTGTTACATACTTTTGCACGAATACAATATACCCTTTTACTCTACGAGTAACGGGTATAATAAGGTAGATACTATATATAGCACCTGGCTTTTTTCTGTGCAGCTATTGGAGGAGTGCAATTTCGACGTCAGCTGCAGTTGGGTTGCCTAATTATTTATTCGTAAGAAATTGTATATATATTTTTTAGGCACTTTAACCGCAAACGAACTACAAGAAACAGCAGCAACTACGTCAGCGAGCAAATTAGGCAACATGTAGCTAATCATAATGACAGCAACATGTTGCATAGGCCAAAGGCGAAATTAGTAATTTGCTATTTTATTTTATTTTATTTTGGTTTGGTTTGGTACGGGCATATTGAATATCAACCTGCTGGGGCATTGTTCGAGTGTTGAAAGCGCATCGAAATGGGGAACATGTGTGTGTGTGGCAAATGAAATTTGCGCCTAGCATGAATATAGTAAAAGTTGCTGCAAAAGCCATCCAAAGGTCGAAATGTCACGCAAAGTGGCAACCACAGACGTGCAGCATACAAACGAAAAAAAAACGTATATAAAAAGTGGAAACCGAAACAGCTGCTTTCGAAACTGAAGTAGCCACACCAACATCGACCATTGTTGTCTGCCTGGGTATTAGCATGCCAAAAAGGAGAAAAATGAGTAGAAGAGGGGGACAGGAAACAGAAACACACAAATTGTGAGGAGAAGCCGGCAAAAGGGATTTAATTGTGATGCCTATCCTGCTCCCCCTTCCCTTCTGCTCTTTGGGAATTCGAATGCGTGAATGACTGGACTCATTTAATCGTCTCTCTGCTAAGGCGGAAACGGATGCTGGCCTTCGGACAAGGATCGTAAATATTATATTTCCATCCACAAATATGATTTGGGGTACCTACGTAGGGATACTGCGATTTTTTACCAAGCTTTTCAATTTTGGTCGGTAGAGACTTATTTCAAACGGTGGCAAAAACTGTCAGCTTTTAATCTTATGCTGTCAATTGTTAAATAAGATTTATTTATCTGTAATTGAATGCTTACCTCAGTTTGAAAAAAAATATATACGTTTTTGCTATGTCTTGGATACTAATTTTTTATTTTTTTTTTAAATACTATATAAGTTATAACTAAGTAGGAACATAAAATGTATTTAAAAATATATATATTTATATTTTCCATGAATGCTAATTGTTAGTTGCTTTAATATATAGCAAACTTGTTTTATTTATAGCCTAAATATTTATATAATATATGAATCATTTTTCTGGATGTTATTGAAACTAACCAAATAAATATTAAATGGGCATCTATGACTTAGTTCCGTAAATGTTGTATGCTATTAAAATATTTATCCAAAAACATTCAAGATTAGACTAACAAAGTATGAAACTAAAATGCCTTAAAATGTGGTTTTTCTTTTGGCAACATCTGTCTCAATGTGGGTTCCCTGCTATTTTCAAATAGCTGGTAATATTGTCAAAGCGAACTGCAAATCACAGGTCTGACAAACTTGTTTCGGCTGTAAGCGACAAAAAACAGAGGGGCAACAGCAACAAATCCGAGAAATAAAATTAGTGAGTATTATTTTTAAGAGTGGGCCGACGACAAGTCAACGGAAACGTGTGGGTGGCTGGCTGTCGTCTCTGCTCTCGCAACGCTTTGGTTTTCGTTTGGGTTGTTTATTTTTTGCTGTTTTCGCCTTTGTTGTGCTGGGCAAATTACTTTTTAATTGAACACACACGTGGGCAGCTGCTCGGCCAAGTACCGACACTCGAACAATTAACCAAATCGCAAGAAAAGTAACCAATAAGTGACGGCAATCGCTGCAGGTCGAACCCCGTCTCTGGTGGTTTCTTTTGTTGGATCGGATGAGGCCAATATGAGCCAACAATAAAACAAAATAAAGTAGGTAGTATGCGGCCGAGGGAAGAACAGTTGGCTGATCCGATCCGATTCGGAGCGATTTCCCTGGGGCAAGGTAAACAAACCATTCGACGGAATGGCTTAAGCCGGGTTTTGTTCGCTTGCATTTTTATTTTATTTACCAAATCTTGCACTTTATGGGCCTCAGCGTCTGGCTGAACATGAACATGAATGAACTTGGACCAGGCTGTGTTTAATTTAAATTAAATTGGATTTTTCGTTGCCTTCGATCTGGCCCAAAACGTTTTTAAGTCCAAGTGTGCCTTTTTTTTGTATGCCATTTGCATATGAATATGGCCGACGGCAGCCGCTGCGAACAACTAAAAGCAATTTGAGCTCGGAATTTATGGACATTGTTTGGGTTCAGGTCCAGTCGCTCCTGCAGCTCTTCTCACTTGCCTTTGGGTCGTTTATTTAATGCTTATAAAAGTATTTATATATTCTTAACGTGGAACATAACGACCGGCAAACTATATAATAAATAAAAACATCAAAAGTAATGTACTGGCGAAATGAGACTTTACCCGAAGACAGGAAGAAATAATTAGGCTCAAATTTTTTTTCTTGGAAGTAAATTGACATATTAAAAAAATACGAATTGGATAATAAATCAGCTTGAACCAATTAAATGCATTGGGACTATTTATGAAACTGCAATAATTTTTTTTCAGTTAATATGTTTTTATTAAGAAACCTTAAAATATTGTGATAGATTAGAATTAGCAATATTGCATCTTCGTTATTAGGCTTTTTAATAAAAATATAACTGGTTTAATGGAGCGATAAATTTTATTTACTTTTATAGTAATTTCCTTTTTTAATACCGACAGCCCCACCCAGAGCAGTCTGCCACCCAAAAACGTGGGCTTCCTTAAGATCCCTCCACATCCTCCCAGAACACCTCGACATCAGTGCAAACAATAAACCTAAAAACCAAGTTCACTGCCCACGCAAAACTCAGAAAGCCAGTTGAGACACGAGGAGGCCGCCAACGCATGTGCATAATGCTAAATCGACTGTTAATTGCGACATTTTGAAAGCCGAGACAAGTCGGGCCAAAACACACAGCCACAGAAAGTCAATAAAATGGAAATCTCAGATTGGAAAAATCAATGAAATTTTGGGAGGGGAAAATATTAAACATGAAGAAAGCCAAGTGGTGCGGCACGGAAATGGGCTTGAAAATAAACTAAATTAAACATATTATGCGACATCAGTTGGTAGATAGATACCACAACAGATCTTGGTCTAGCCCACACCAAGAGTTGGCTGCCCACACACGAATGCAAATGCCAGACAGACCAAAGTTGTATGGCAAGAAATTGCTCGGATGCTGCGGAGGAGTATGCTAAGTGAATGGCTGTATAAGTTATGCATGCACTGCCAGAAACCAGAGAAACCTTAGGTTCCTAAGATCCGTTCCCTTAGACCTGGTCAGTTGCTTAGCCAGCGTAGCATCATCTTTTTCTCTTTGAGGGGGGTGGGGGGGCAATGGAGGAACCCAAAAACATAAGCTCACTGGATCGTCAGATGACAGCGACACACTTTGAGCACACAAAGTAAGTGGGCAGCAGGCAGCTGTTGTTGCGCTCCCATTGCCAAATTTGGCAACTGGTTGTGGAGCAACAGCCAGCGGCAAGTAAGTAGCACAAATGTCTCTTATTTTATCTCTTTTCCTTGGCCGTATATATAGTATATATTTGTTGTTGTCCCGCATCAAGCAGACGCCCACGGTTGACGAACAACAAAAGACTTAGGCAACGAACCTGCCGTCACAAGCCAAGAAGAACAGAAACATTCGAGTGGTGGAATGGAGATCCAAGCCAGGCGGCTAATGAGCCGCATGTAAAGCAGTAAAAAATTATATAAACATTAATTATGAGCAATCTTTTTCTCCGCTTTCATTGTTATTGTGGGCGTTCGAAAATGAAATGTAAATAAAAAGTCTTTTTCTCTTTTCTTATTTCATTGTCGCCGTAAGTTGAGTCCGAAGATTCCAACCTGCCCGCTGTGAAAATGATGAGTTATATGAAATTAGAAGAGGTCGGAGAAGCAACAACAAAGCGCTAATTGCGCGTAAACTGAGCGGGATAGGCAGCGGAGCCTCCGTGTGTGGGTTTCTTTGATTGTCTCTGCTCCAGAGCCCTCGAAAAGCGTGGGCTTTTCGTCGGTGAATTGGGAAAACATTAGCCCGTGAAATTATACGAAATTTGAGAGGCACGCACAACGGAAGTGCCATGCGTTGGGCGGCGTTAAATGACTTCGAGATGATTGAAATCATTATGACTCCGAATTTTAATACGAGTTCATTATGAGCCCGGGGCAGTGGCAACGATTAGTTTGCCTTCGATTCCGCCGCTATTATTAGATTAAAAGGTGCTAATTTCTGCTACACACGCGGAGAGAGTGTAGAAAATGGCGAATAACAAAACCATTCCGATTTCTATCGCATTAAAAGCGGTGGGCGTCTTCTATTCGGAGCGACTCAAATATTCACATATTTGCCATCAAATTAACCCAAAGACAACTCACCTGAGCTTTGGCCACATTTCGATGGCTGGGCGAGGTCCTCTTTATCAGCGTGCGAAACTTAAACAGAGCGGCGGTGCCAGCGCTCATAGAACAATCAACCGCATTAACCTGGCCGGGCCCGACGCTTGGTTTCCGTCTACCTGACGATGACGACCGGGTCTTGCCTTCTGCTCCAGAACGTTTGTATTTAAAATGCGATAAAGATCTTTACGGTGCACTGACGACAATGCGATTGCTGGGCCGACAGTTGACACCGCTGGAGTTCGGGCTCAAACTGGACCTGCGGCTCACACAAACACTCGCGCGCACTCACACGAAATTAAATTTCATTCATGAAAAACCAGCGACTGCAAGTATATGTAGGTAACAGCAATCAACAGAAAGAACCGGAAACGGATGCACTGTTTGCTGTGTGCCCCCCGCCAGGATTCCCAGAGTTTCGGAGGGATGATGACGAGGCCAGGTAGCGCTGTGCGTCCAATTCCACCGACCGACGACAACCACTCGAGTATTTGGTCAAATTTGCATTTTCACAGAGACGTACTTGCGAGTTGCATGCGGCAGTGAGGCGGGAAACACAGAAACACAGAAATTGTATGCGCAATCAACAGGCACGAACTGGACCCCACGACGTCTGAAACTCGACTGAGCGGCCTACGCTCAGGCAAGGCAGGTCGAGCCGCCAACAGAATGATTTCATATGCGTTTTCCTCTCCGCTTCTCGTTTTTCAGCCTGCCTTCGTTTCGATTCGTCTGGGTGTTGTGTGTTTGTTTGTTTGCCTTCGCAGTCGTCAGTTCATTCACAAATACTGGTCCGATGAATGGGCCGCCGCCTTCGCCTCTGCATCTATATCCGAATTGTGTGGGCAGGCATCAAATTAAACATGGCTCGATTCTTTTTTTCGGCTCGCCAAAGATCGCATACCGGGCCGCTTCTGCTGCTGTTGCTCCTGGCCTAACCCAAATACTAGCCACTAAGCGAGCATGGATAGCTGGAAAATAAATCAACCACTCGGAAAAAGTTCTCACACTCGACATGGCATCTGCTTGGCCAACGTTGGCCGTGGGCTATTTGATTTTCACATTGAGTGTGCCGCAAAACAATTTTCTTGTTTATCCATTTATTTCCCCATGCGGACTGGGAGTAGCGCAAATGCACAAATATGGACAGGGGAAAACGGGTTACAATGATTAGCACGCCGCACACACTTCGGCGTCTGGAGAATCTGAGTGGAAACGGGCCGCGTTAACTTAATTAATTTGTGCTATTGTCCAGGGCTTCGGTCTTGATGGGCACCAGTGAGGGCGGGATGTTGAGAGTCTGCATTGATTGGAGGAAAACCAATTAGCCACCTTTATTGTAATGCGATTTCTTTGGTATGGCGACTTACCTTGCCGGGACAGGCAGCCTCGTACTGGTGTTTAAGGCTCTCCATCTCGTAAACGCAGGTGGACAGGGCAGTGCGCAGCTCGCATAGCAAAACCATATCGGAACGCAACTCGTTAAAGGAGATGCATATGTCCTCCGTGGGCGGCGGAGCGGGATCTACAAAGAACAAGCCAATTAGCGCCAGCAGTCGAATATCTTAACGCTACGACTCACCAACTTTGAACTCCTGGATGGCTTGTTCGAGGGCCTTCACCTTGCGCTGGCCAATGTTCGCCGGCAGTTTCATTTTCTGCGAACGCAGCGAAACTCCGGAACCGCGCAGGTCGGCGAACTTGATACCGCTACTGCCAATCTCTATAGCGTTCACCACTGAGTCCACTTTAGAGGGTCGCGGCTGGTGGTGTACCTTCTTCTTGTGCAGTTTCTTTTCGTACTTTCTAGTGCTGGGCGTGTTGGAGGCGTTGTCATTCTGCTGATCAGCTTGCGATATGAGCTTTTGCAGGTCCTGTGTCTTCCGTTCGCGCTCCTTTTTACGGGCCTCGATCTTCTTCATCTCATTGATTAGCATTTGCTCCTCTTCCACCTGCTGAGTAGTGCGTTTGAACAGCTTCTCGAGCTGCTCCTTGCGCCGTCGTTCGTGCTCAGCATCATAAGCGAATACTTTCTTTTCACCGGTCTGATTCTTGGCCTTGGCGAGCAGGGCCACCACCTCGTAGTATCGCTCCTTGAGCTCCTCCACGGTCTTAGCGCCATGCTGCTGGCGGTTCCAGCGATCCGCCATCACAATGAAACGGAGGTCGAAACTGAAATCCATAGAACACATTTATTTTGACCATAATGTAAGAGTGCGAAGCTTACCGCCTGGCCAGATCAAACAGGTGATCTGTTTGCACCTTGCTCCAGTTGTTAATGTTGTTCCTCAGGTGGGCATTGTACTCCGTCATGGTGTAGGAGGGCACCTCCAGCTGTTTGTTGAACTTAGCGAATGGATAGTCAGTGGAATCGTCGGTAACCCGTTTCCAGTGATGAAAGACGGCGGCATCGTTGCGCGCAGGATTTGAGAATGGAGCCCACTCCCACTTGCGCACCTTCTTCATCCCAAGACGCGCCTTCGTCTGCTTATAGCCGGCTCCAATGCCCAAGGCGGTATCGGTGGGCAGGAGCGGCGGAGCATCCTTTTTGTCTGTATAGAGCAGGGCGAATACCTCCCGATGCATTCCCTCCGGTCGTCGGGACGCTGTCTTGGTCCTGATAAATTAAGCGTTGGTTAATAAATTAAGCCTGACCATGTGAATCCATTTGTTTACCGCTCGAAGTTCCGCTTCTTGGTGGCCAGAAAAGAATCCCTTGTCACTTCGGGCGTGTTGGCACGCTCCATATCCAAAATATCGCGTACATCGGCCGACATGACTACTTATTTGTTATTATTAACAACGTTTAACTTAAAAGTCTTCAAAAAATTGTTTATTTTGATGATTTATTGCAAATGCTAGTTTTTAATCAATGTGACCATAAATATGATACATAAAATAGCCACCTAAAAATACTAAACTACAGCCGCCACAAGCTAAAATACATTTAGTACATTCCAGGGCGGTGCTTTCAAAAGATGTTCGTCAAATGGAACGGTTGGGATTTTGAATCCATATCTTGAGTTGAATATAATGTAAACCATTATGTATTATGTATGTAATTTCGCTCAATGCAGGCTTTCAAAAATGTTCAGTAATGCCGTCTTCTAACAGAGATCCACCATCCGTTAAAGGTTTTGCCGTTCCGAAAATTCCCAGTTAGTTCCCCGTCCGAATTTGACGGACTTTTTTATGCGATAGCTAGGCGATGTTTTTTCGGTGCAATTCTGAGTTGAAACATTCACTATGAAAATTTAAAAAATAATGGCGGGTAACTTTTCAAAAATGAAGGCGCCAAATCAAAAAATGCGGTTTATACTTGTAATAATTAATTAACTGCTGATCCATTCACTCTTTCTTAGGCGCATACCGTACTCACAACCTAGAGCACCTTGGAGAACGAGAGAACAAAAAACAATCATTTATATACAATGAACTTGATTTGTTATCAATTAGACAATATTGGGCAAAAGTGGTTCATATTTTTTCTGCAGGCTGGCAAAAATCTGCAGACATATTAGTTTGATTTTATTGTTTGCGTAGATCACTTGCAGTCTGTCACCAAGTATCAGTTATTACGCTGTTGTACTCATTTTAAACGTTGTGCAAAATGTAACGGGCTAAAATGATGAGCCACAGCTGTTCAGATCAGCTGACATCGGATGGTGGATGGTGGATGTGCTCTGTGGGAATCGGAGTTTCACATTTGTCAAAAATCCCTACCGTTTCAAACGGATGGACTCTATGGGAAGAGGGCATTACTTCCTCATCCAAATTTGACGGACTTCTTTATGCGAGAGTTAGGTGATGTTATTAAGTTGCAACTCTGAGCTCTTCTTCTTCACAGTGAAAAATAAAACATTCTGTACGAGACCGTAAGCATTGAGACCGCAATCATTTGAAAATGGAAGACGCAAAAGGTATGTATGAACAATAAATTCTGTTTATATATGCAATAATTCATTGTTTTTAATTTAAAAGTAAACCTTGGAGCGCTCTGGGATGGGGCCTCCGATGCCATGGACCCCGATGACAACTGCAGTGGAAGTCAAGCCTCAGGCAGCACTGCGCCTCCTGCAAAGGTGGACCACGAGGCCATGCTTTTGGAGATAGCAAAAAAAAGCCTGGAGGAGCAGGAAAAGCAGAACGAAATCATGTCGAGGATGGCAGACAGCCAAGCTAAATTCCAATCCGATTTGTTGGATCTGTTGAGAAAATCAAATAATTAAAGAATTTAGGAATATATGATAGGTTTAAAAATAAAATGAAATTATAATGAAACAAAAAACAAACATATTTTATATTTAATTACCTTAATAAAAAAATTTAAACAAAATTTGGCAATAGCTGTTCTTAGTTTCTCTAAAGACGTATTAGTCTTTAGATTTTGCTGTTGTACAGCCAAAATGGTTGGTAAGTTACTTATTTTAATGTCGCAGAATTCAGAGACTTCAACAATAGTGGTTTATTTTTTGTTTAGCCAGAGCTGAAGAAGAGGGTATGAGATAATGGGAGCTAAAGAATAAAGACTTTTGGGAAGTTTTTGAGATCCTAGATAGTTTGGTGATCAAGAATATACATACATACGCTTGAATACAAATAAATTATACTCTGCAAAGGTAAAAGCACACAAGAATATCATGAATTTCGATATTTTTAAGGTACATTTAATTTGACGCACATTTAAATAAAATGCATTTAGATTTGAATACGGCCACACTGTCCGGGAACGTTCAACGTGCTCAAAATAAAACATACGCGGATTTTCCGAAATTATGTTGTTTTTCTGCCCGTCGTGCGGAAATATACTGATTATTGAGGAGGACACGAATTGCCACCGCTTCACGTGCAACACCTGCCCGTACATATCGAAGATAAGGCGTAAGATCTCCGCAAAGACCTTCCCCCGCCTTAAGGTAAGATCGGTGTATCCAGTTGGATGATGCAATTTGGGTGTTATTCGTGATAATATCGCCACGTTCTGTAATTCCAGGAGGTGGATCACGTTCTGGGCGGCAAGGCAGCGTGGGAGAACGTGGACTCGACGGACGCAGAGTGTCCAACGTGCAGTCACAAGCGGGCGTACTTTATGCAAATCCAGACTCGGTCGGCCGACGAGCCCATGACCACGTTCTACAAGTGCTGCAACCACGAATGCAACCACACCTGGCGGGACTAATGCGCCGCCTGCAGACACAGCTGCTACGAATTGTCCAGGCTCACCACAAAACGACCAGAATGCAGCACCGAGTGAGTGAGCTAAGCACTCCAGTTTGTCCAGTCGGAGATGAGGCGGCTCTTCAACTAGCTCGTCAGTGCCTTCTGAGTGGTCAGGTTATTGCCCTGCCCACCGACACAGTGTATGGCCTGGCCTGTGATGCCAATAACGAGTCAGCCATCCAACGGCTCTACGATATTAAGGGCCGCGATGAACACAAACCCGTGGCAATCTGCGTACACAATATCGCTGCTCTGCGTCGCTTTGGACAGGCTGCCCATCTCAGCGACGAGCTGCTAACTCGTTTGCTCCCGGGCCCCCTGACCATCGTGATCGAGCGGACGCCCCAGTTGAGCAACCGGTTCCTTAATCCCAGCACCTCTAAGATCGGCATTCGCATTCCGGACTTCAAGTTCATGCGCGACCTGTGTGCCGTTTGGCATGAGCAGCCTTTGGCCCTGACCAGCGCCAATCGTTCCAGTGAGCCCAGCAGCCTGGAAGTCTCGGAGTTCCGCGCTTTGTGGCCGCAATTGGGCGCTGTCTTTGATGCAGGCCAAATTGGACTCACAGAAGAGCGGCGTCTGGCTTCCACGGTTATTGACTTGGCCACTCCGGGCTATTACGAGATTGTCCGCGCAGGTGTGGCCCTGAAGCAGACCCTCAGCATGATGGAGTTGTTTGGCATTCAGTCGCGGAAAATGCTATAGTATAAGAGAAACTATTCAAATAAATTATAATTGCCATGCTTATATTTTCTAGATTCTTTTCATTTAGATTAATTTTTATGTGTTATTTAAAATAGTTTAATAAGAAACAAAGGTGTATCAGTCAAGAAAAATAACACAATTTTAAGGTGAGGCTCCTGATACCATTATAAATATATTAAAGGTGTTTATACATATTACTGGAATGAAAATACCGAAATATCTGAAGCAAAATATTTTAAATTAAGCTCTATTAGCATTATTTCGGTAAAACGATCAATAAATATTCTTAAAAATATCATATAGTTCAGAGGAAAATGTATGTAATATGACTACTTACCGAAGGTAGATTCCCGATGATCTAAAGTTATATACCCCTGTTCAAGTTTTATATTCAAAAAATGTATTCGAATTCACTTTCAGTTTGGGTATATTTTTTTATTACAATTTTTAATTTTATGAAAATTGAATTCGAGTGAAATCTTTGTCGGTGAAACTTGGAACAGGGCTGAAATTAACTCCTATTTAAAGATCTAGTAAAAATAATATGAAACTTTCTTTGGCTTTTTACTTTCATATTTAATTTAGAACATCCTACCTTGCCTCGCATTCGGGAACACAACAATTGATTATAAAATATACGCGTATTTTTGTAAGTATGTACACAATTGGAACTATCTTGGGCGCAGACTCTCCGCCAGGTGGTCAGTCTAGTTGTAGTAGTTGCTGGTGTTCTTGGAGGCCTGGATGGGCCTCCGGCGGCGTGGCAGCTCGTTCTCCAGCTTCCGCCAGCGTTCCGGTGGCCAGACAATGGCCACTGCCCTCGCGGACATCAGACCCAAGGCCACGGGTCCGAAGGTGTTGCTGTCCATGGAGTGGCCAGTGTGGTCTCCCTCCACCCAACAGTGACCCTCGGGAACTCGCACGATCTCGTGCTTGTAGCCCAGCGTGGAGACCACGTCGCCCTGTAGCCCCACCACGCGTTTGATGATCTTCTGAGCGGGATCCTTGGGCGAAATGAGGGATATTATGTCGCCGCGTTCCACCTGGCTGTTGTGTGTGCCCCAGCGTAGCAGGAACACGTAGTCCTTCTCATCCGGCACTGGGTTGAGAGCGGGCTGCATGGATATGCCTGAGGGGGAAAGGAACGGGATTAGTTGGATCACAAAGGAAGTACCAACGAAGGCGACCCACCATCTACCCTGGCCACATATCCAACACAGTCCAGGAAAGTTACTCCCAGCGGCAAAGCGTAGAGTAGGGACTTGCCAAAGAAGCGAAACGCCATGTGTCCGGCTGGATGAAATACTGGACCTGGACCGTGGAGCTATCGAGGTGAATACATAACCAGCGTTTTTGGCCGAGTTCCTTGTGCGCCCCGGCTCGTTTCGTATTCACAGCGAACGCCGACACGGACTTTGTTTATGCTTGCAAAATACAGGGTGTTCCAGCGGATACAGAAAGTCGATTGCTTTTATTAAACGAAAAATTAACTATTGTACTTTAGTTACAGGTGTTTTCATAGGGGTTTATTGAAATTTTGACATAAAAGTGTAATGTGACTGGGAATCAGCAGCCCTCCAGCTCGCTCGGAATGGGAATCTCATTCTGGATTGCGAACTGCAACAGCGCCTTGTACTTGTTTTTCCAGTTGCCCACCTCGCGGCGCACCTGCTCGTTGTCCTCGTGCATCTGTTCCAGTTCCGTCCACTCAAAGGACTTCTTGGACTCCAGCTCGTCCTTCTGTTCGATCCTCTTGATGCGACAACTGGCCGCGTATCCGCGGTTTTTCAACGTCCGTCGCCGCTGCTTCATCCGGACAATCTCCTCGCGGTTCAGGCCGCGCATCTTAAGTGTGCGGTTGAGATCCCGCACAGAAATGCTCACCAGATCGTCATCGGTTATGTCCGGAATGGGACACGGCGAAAGTGGGGCCTGAAAATTAGACTCCTATCAGGGTTTTCTTTTTCCTTTCAGTCGATTCTCAATCTACATACCAGGGATGACTTTCTCTCACGTTTTGCTTCCATTGTTTCTAGTTTTCTTTTATTTATTCGAAGTTTACCAGTTTTTTACAGTTTTCTTCTTTTTTGCGTTGTTATTGTGCGTCTGCTTCTTATCTACCTGCTGGTGGCCATTCACCGGGAACAAGTGTTGGTTAGGGTCATATTTATATAGTGCAGAATTTATTACCATTACCACTTTAAAGTTTGGCGGGTAATTTAAAACGGAAATATATCACAAATAGGTGTTTGTACTATTTTAACCCAAATAATTTTTGAAACGGTTAGTAAATCTAAAAATGGCGAAAAAAGTAGTTGTGTGTATGGTTTAAAACTAATTTAATTTAAAAACTTAAACTTTATTAATTTACCAAATTGACATAGATAAACAATATTTATGTACTAAATTGAAATATATATTTATTTAGTTGTATAAAATCGGTTTTAAGGTATTCTACATCGGAAAAATCGTTTGTAAACCTACTGTATTATTCAATGGATGCTGTTATCTCATAAGGTGGCAGCACTACCAAAGCAAAGCTTGCGAAGCTTTCTAACACTAGTTGCCTGGAAGAAAATCTCGACGCCAAATGTTAGCGGGAAATAATCCTTAATTCTGCTGATGCCAAGTTGTGATCCTTCGCCATGAACTCGCAGGTTATGTACCACAATGTGCCCACTCCGCCGGGCAACGTTTCCTTGGCGGCAGCCGCTCCCGACGGCGGTTTGCTGTACGCCGGCATACGCTGCATCAACTACATATCCGCTCCACCAGCGAGCGGCGAACAGCCCCAGGTGGTGACCATGTCGACTCGCATCAATATCCTGGCCCTGGACGTGAGTCCCCTGTGGGGCAGCGGCGGCGGGCATCCAGCCAAACCGTTCGCCATAGTCGGCGATGACCTGAGCGTTCAGGTCTGGGATTGTGGACTGGGAGAAGCCGTCATCGGGCACAAGGCCCACCAGCATCAGCACGAGGCACGGGATGTGCGTCCCGTGCACCACACCACCAGCTCCGTGCTGATGAGCTACCTGGCCAACGGCAACATACTGTCCATGGACGCCAGCGACTTGGTCATCTACTGCGTCGCCTCCAACACCTACTGCCGTCGGCCCACTTTCATTTCGCCCCGTAACCACCAGCTCACGATAGTGCGCTGTTCCCCCCACAACGACAACCTATTCGCCGTGGGAACAGCAATGGGAAACGTGCTGGTCTGCGACCTCCGCAAGATGAACATCGTCTATAAGTTCCATGGGCACAAGGCACCCATATGCGGCCTATCCTGGCGAGAGGTGCCTGCCCCACAGGAAGAGCACCTCAACGATCTTACCTCAAGGGCCGAACAATGGCGAAGCCGCAATGGAGAACAAAATGAAAAGCCCAAGTCGAAGCCACCACCGCTGTCGAAATCCAGAGCCGCTGAGTCTGACGACTTGTTCGACATTTACAACTTTGATCACCTGAAGTGCGAGTTTGGAGCACCTGTCGCTGCGCGGCGCCAATCCTCTGTAGACTGCGAAGGCGGGTTTGTGGGCCTGGAGAAGCCAGCCGGTGCCGCTGCCCTGGATTTCGTCGAAGCCTGTGAGAGCGTTAAGGCAGATCTCTTGGCAAATCGCCAAGAGGAAACCACCCATCACGTGGAGGTCACTCTGAACGACTGTGAGCCTACAAAGCCCACTGGTCCGTTGAGTGATGCCAGTACCATTAGCAACAAACACGATGCCAGCGATTCCACCGAAGGCAGTCTCGAAGTAATCCAGTACAGCTCCTCCAGCGACGATGCCGTGATCGTTGATGGCGAAGCCGCAAAGCCAAAGAGAGAAGTTCTGCATCACATCTACCACCAGGCTGAGGTGCACGCCTCGGAAACGCCACAGGCAAAGTCTGAGCCAACGAGCAATCTCCAAGTGGTGCCGGCCATCAGCACGGAGACCATTAGCTCGACATCCGGAAATAGCACTCGGTTGGACACTTTACTGGTTTCAATTGACGGAGATGAGGTGATGATGATTTGGAATGCGAATACAGGAGCGCATGCTGGCAAGAACTACAGCAAGAGCAAGGCGGCAGGTGAGTGGCTTCGAGTAACCGTAAACAAAGATTACTTAATCGTAAACCATATTTCTCCACAGGCAAGCTTAACAATGTCTACTGGCTTAACGACCAGGTCATTGTATCCCTGAGTCGCCATCAGCTGTTCTTCTGGTCACTTGAGTTTGAACGGAAAATGCTTCGCTACAAGATAAGCAGGGACAAAGCTCACAGTTGCCAGCTGCAAGACATTGTATCGTTTTCGTGTGACTCTAGCAAAGAGATAATTTGGCTGTGCAGAAACAACCGTCAGATTGGAATGATGAATCCCCTGACTGGCCAAGTCAGTGCCTTCTACGGCACAGTGGCATTCGGAGTGCGAGCCATGGCCGAGTGTCCGGATGATATGAACAAGTAAGCTTGTATTATATTTTCTAAGCCCAATAATGATTTCTTCTTTTCTCGTGTAGAATCGCTTTGGGGTGTTCGGACCGTAGAGTGGCCTTTTTCGACATATCGAAGCTCTCGACCAGCTGCCTTCCCATCGATAGCGTCTATGTGACCAGTAATGTTTACTCCTTGGCCTGGAGTCCGAACTGCTTGGAACTGGCCTTTGGCACCTTCGACGGAACGGTAAGTGTTTTATCTAATTCGATTTTATTGAAGACTAAAGCTAAACACAATACAATAAACACTAACAATAGGTTGGAATCCTTGATGTGGAGCGCATGAAGGTGAAGACCCATTTACGGACCCCGCATAAGAAGGAAGTCTACTCCCTGGTGTGGCAGGACCACTACATTTACTTCATTGTCAATCGAGTTTTCGGGTTTTTCGACTTAACAAGATCAAAAACTGGTGAGTGCAGATTTTGTCCTCATCACAAATGTTGCCGAGTATTGTAGGTTTGGTTCTGGGCGTTTCGCTGCCCGTAGCTGATCTTAGTCTGCATGTCGTTAGTTTGCTTCTTACGGAGGTTGGCCAAGTGGATAGTTTTCCGATGGTAGTCCCACGCATTCCATGTTACGTTAATCCAGTTGGCCGGCGATAGATCGTTGGTAACGACCATTTCCGTTTGACATTCAAAGTCTTTTTGCTTTGGGGGCTCAACAACGAAATCCTGCAGCTCCTGGGCTATCAGCGCATCGTCCAGCTTAAAAAGAAGTGCCAGGTTGGCATTGTTAAAGACCACTTTTCTAAATGCAGCTATGAAAGGCTCAAATCGGAGCTCTGCGAATCTAGCGTATCTGGGGTCCCGGAATCCAAAAGTAATGTCCACATTTGAGCAAAGTTTTCTGGTTACTTGGGCCGGCATAAGCAATCCGTTCGTTATGGTCATGGCTAGGGAGCAAAACTCATTTATATCCGCCTTGTTTAGGTTGCAAAAGTTGCCATCCGTCTGCAGCTCCTTCACAGCATCCATGCGCTCCTCAAAGGTGCAGACCCTAGGCTTCTTTATGCGCTTATTCAGGGCCTGCAGTTCGGCAATAGTAGCCTTGATCAGGGTCATCAAGTCGTCGACGACCAACGCCTCCACCTGCTCCCTCAGCTTGTTCAACTCCACAATGTGGTTCAAAAAGTTGTTCAGATTGCCCCAAACCTGGGAGATGTACACAAAGTGCGGCTAAAAGAGCGAACAAGATTAGGGTGATACGAATGATAGGGACAAATAATTTCACTTACAAAGACAAGCTCCGAATCGATGGCGGTACGCATTGAGAGGGCATCGTTTATCTTGGCGATCACGCAGTCGTAGCGCTTCTGTTCGACTTCGATGAGGTACACTGTGCTGAGGTAGCTCTCGTTCAGAGTGGTCAGACAGCGATGTTGCATGAAGTAGGTCAGCGAGAACTGGTTCAGACGCTCCAGGTGTTCGAGGGGCACACGGTAGGTCAAGGTCTCGTCCTTGTGATCAATCTCTATGAGGTCATCAAGGGCCGCCTGGCAGATGGATCGCATCTTTACAGCCTTTTCCATACTGGCTGAAAAGGCGGCCTCAGTGTTCTTTTGCGCCATTTCCAGATCATTAACCACTAAGAAAGATACAATATTAATGATTTTGAAATAAAAAAAGCATCCTATTATAAGGAAAGTCACCAACGAATCTGTGCACCCACCACTTCTTACATTCTCCCGATCCCCATCAGGGCCATCGTTGTTATAGATTACAATGCCACCCACAGTGGCCGCCAATCTCTGAAGGTATTCCAGCCGGTGGTACTTCTTCTTTAGAACGTAATTCTGCAGATCACTGCGCCCGATCACGCTGTTCAGAGCCTGGGCTGTCAGTTTGAGCAGCACATGGTTCTTGGGCGATCCCAGATTGTAGCAGGCCACGATGAAAACTTGCATCTTGGCGAAGAGCTGGTCCAGCTGCAACTTATTACAGGTCTCTGGATACTGAAGAATATCCCTAATGAGCACCTGCAGTTCTGTTTGGAACTTTTCATCGTATTGCTTCTTGACGTATTCAAGGTCTATAGTTACTCCTTTCTTCATCACCCACGCCATTTTCATATTCGCCATTGTACAATTCTTCGGGTTCACATAGCTATCCACAATTGTATTTACGAAAGAGTCGATGGCACAGGCAGTTGGTTTATTCAGGTCGTATTTAACCAGACCTTGTCGCTGATCCCTGGCAAGCAGGTGAACCACGAAGATGACGAACTCCTTGTCCACCTGGAGATCCAGCTGATGTAAGCGCTTCATGACGCGGTGGCCGATAGTCACCAGTGTCTTATGCCGCGGCATTCTAATAAACCGAACAATTAATTTATTTCAGAACAAGATAATTATTTCGATGAAAGAAAATGTGTAATGTGACTGCTTGTCATTTTTTTTGCTAGTTGTTACTTTCTGTTGCCCCAGGTTACAATGTAATCGATTTCGACTTCGTACAACTTTAGTTGTCCATGAACGCTTTAAGTTGTCCGTGATATTTAAAAATTGCTGTATTTTAATTGTCATTAAAATGGTCGCACAATTATCTTTGAAATACAAATTTTCGGACAACAATGGGGTGAATTTGAATTAAAAACCAAAAGTTTCTTGCTGTTAAGATAAGATTTAATTTTTTGTTTAAACTCAGAACAACATGTAAACCTTGAACTTAATCCAAAATAAAGGGGAAATACACTTGGGATTTAATATCGATGTAATTAGTCATAAATCGTTAAGATTAATTTTAATAATTTAAGTAACGCAAACGAAACTAAAAATCTCTAAACAATTCAAAGATTCATTTAAAACAATACCAATCAACTCCGCTCAATGTGCATTGCACACATTACTTAAAATACATAATCATCGATTTTATTAAGCATTAATTTTGGTTAGAGAGGTCTAAATTATTTCATTTATACATTTTTTTTTGTAGAACCCATAATTGTAAACTGCATCTCTCGGCCCAGTTACCTCAGCGTGCGTGGATCCTTCCTTTTTGTGGGCACCGATGATGGACTACTACAGCTCCATGAGCGAGATTCGGGAATGGACAAGTCCTGGACTCCGTTCATCCGCCAGTCAGCTTTATTTGCTCGTTATGTGACCGATATAGCCTGGAACCCATTGGATAGCAATACGTTTGCAGTGGCCGGCAACGACAAGTTTGTGTACGTGATGGAGTTCCAACCGTCGGAGCGCAAGTGGATAACGCAGCACACTTTCACGGCAAATGCGGAGAAGGCTTCGATAACCTCGCTGAAGTGGAGCCATAGCCAAAAGCATTTGCTGCTATCCTTCCACATCGAGGGAAAGGTGTGCCTTTGGAACTGCAACGAACCGGAGAAGCCACCACTGACCATCACATACCACTGCCCCATGTGGTGTGGAATGTTTTTGCCCACCGACGAGAACATCATTATGTGCTCAGGAAAGGCGCTCTCCGTGGAGCTACTCGACATCAAAGACGCCTTGTCCGGCGATGAGAAAAACATCTGCCCCAAGGTGGATGCCCTGTTAAACGTTAAGTGGGCTAGCAAATCCCTGACGCAGCCCTTTGCTCCAGTTCTCTCAGCGGCTGACAAAAAGCGACAGAAGCGCGAGCAACGCAAAGCGGCGGCTAAGCTAGAAGCTGAGCAAGCCAACAAGGAGGTGAAGAAGATTCAGGGGTCGGACACCTCAGTGAATAAACTCCCTGTTAAGGATACAACAGTTAATGAGACTCCAGTCGAGGAGATGCTAGGCGCCCTCAACTTGAACAAAACGACTAACAAAATGAATACTAGGGAGTGCATAAAGTGCAAGGAACTGGAGGCCAAACAGCCTCCCGACAGTTTTCTGACTGTAAGTTGGCAATTGTATTCTCCTTTAATTGTAAGCTAACTACGTCTCCACCCATAGCATAGCCGCACCTGTCTCTACCTCGTCCAGAAAGAGCTAAACAAGAGCGCCCTGGAGAAACTCGCCATTGTTCTTACAGAAGATGCGGCCAAGATTGACAAGTCAGTGCTCATGTCCAAACTTTTTAGTACCAAGGTTATGGCTAAAGAGCTCATTGCAACAGAGTGTAGGTTAATTGAATTAATTAGGTTGAATTTAACGACAAATGAAATATTTCAGTGACCAATCTGAAGCACTCGAACACAAAAGACATAGCCCCTCTTTGTCTGGCCATATCCACGTTCAAGTTGCGGGAAGAACTGGAGCAGCATATGGCCAACAAGACGCTTACCGAATGGCATCTCTCAGTGGCCCCCTCAGTGTCTTTTACGTAAGTGTTTAAGGTTCCTTAATATGAAGCGCTTTTTCTTTAACCAAGTTCATTTTTCAGGTTTTGGCAGGAGTGCTGTCGCGCTTATGCCAAACAGATGGAAGAAAATGGGTTCATCATGCACGCAGCCACCTATCTCTTTAGTCTGGGAATGCAATCAGAAGCCATTGATCTATTCCTGGCCAACGAGTATTACAAAGAGGCCCTGGTTCATGCCCGCATATGCTTGCCAGCGACGGATCCCTTGATCAAAACCATAATTAACAGCTGGCTCGAGAATCTAGAAGGCACGGGCAATTTCGCTGCGGCAGCCCTAATGTAAGTGGAATCAATATCACTTATAGCACTGGGATACAAGTTTATTCAAATCCATTATAGATGCGTACTGGACAACGAGATGCTGCGTGGCTACTCTTATTTAAGGAAGTTTCGTAACTGTACCCCCGAGATCGCCGAACTAATGGACCAAATCAAGCGGATTGGCCAGCTGAGCGGAGTGTTAGATGGTGAGACGATTCAGAATGGATCGTCTGCCGACCATTGAGCGGAAATTAATAGCGGTTTAAGCATAGTTTTAGCTGAAACAGGCTGTATTAGATGTATACGTTTGAAATCGCCCCGATACAATCATTAAGCTATTATCTATTAGCTAGGCATTTAAAAGTTTTGATTCGTGAATTTACCTACTTTTCGTACTCATAGATAGCCAGAGACTGAGTGGAATTGAAAACCATTTAAGTTGCCATTTGAATACCAATATTTTGATTTAATTTAACCTGAAGAAAGGAGGAAAATACCTCGAGAAAAACATATATATCAATGGCACCATAGTTAGTAAAGGAACACACACAAATTGAATTTCAAATAAACGAAAACGAGAGAAAAAGAAACCCCAGCGAGCGTTAATTAGAACAGGCAGCTGTTCCACCGGCCAAACCATTTGTTATCAGGCGTAAAAGCTGGCCCAAAACAAAAGTATGACCGTTAGGCCTCATTTTCGTCTGGGCTTTGGCATCAAATTATGCAAATGCGAGGGTTCCCCAGCCCGCCGACAGCATCATTGCCAGTTAGAAATTAAGTTTTAATTGTTGGAACAAGAGTCAGGGCGAGTGAACTTGCTGCACAGCCAGCGAAAACAAACGAAACCGACAGAAAAATGTAAATCAACAAACGACAGGCCAGAGCAGAGCTCGAGCTTGGCTCGAAACTTACGGCTGGGAGTGCTCTTCAGTTGCCAAACAGACGTCGTAGCCGTCGCAGTGCTCGCAGTGCTCGCAGTCGTTCGGCGAACGCAGTTCGTTTCCTCAGTCTTTCGAATTTCACTTTTAACCGTTTTGCGAGCGCGCCAACTTGAGGCGTACCGTTATCGCGGCACGTTACGGCTTTTCACGAGTGCGAGTGAGTGACCCACACATACCGACCATTCTCACGTCCGTCAACTCTGACTTGACCTGGTGCTGGTGGCCTAACCGTTGTACAATTAAATAACAATCAAAACATAATTGCATACGAGAGCATTTCGCTTTTGCGATGAGCCGAAAAACGAGTTCCCCAACCTCGCTTTATTTAATTTGTGCGCGCAGTAAAAGTGCCAAGAACCACTAGCTGCTGGTTTTGTTGTGTGTCGCTATACGGCTATGTGTGCCCCATTAAAGTCGGGCGACGCAATTTGCATGAGCGACAACTTCGAATCTTTTGAAAATTTATACTAAGCCATATGACTCAACGCTGAACAATTTCGTGGCCGCGTGTGTGAGTGCGTCGCTGAGAAATCGTTTCTTGCTTGACTGATAATTCCTACGATCCGCGCTTATTGTTCATTTAGTTTTTGGTATTTCTTGTGCCTGTTGTAACTGCTATACGGGATGGATCGCTGGCAATAATAATCATAAAGTGAAAGGTATATTTTACATCGCATCGATACATATGCTGGATATATAATAGATGATTGCATTTTGAAACGCACAGGCACAGCACAACGGCAACGCATTGGATTGGCCTTTTCATTTCGATTTCGTTCCCATTTCGATTTACATCGACTTCATAATAACAATTTGCATAACTTTGCCGCTGCATTGTTGTTTATTCATGCATTCACTGCTGTCCATTGTTGCACTTATGCTATTGAACTCGCAATGCAGACACAGCAGCAACACATGGGCAACAATAACGAAATTAAATTAATTTAATTGCCCAAAGCGCGGAAAATACAATGCGAAATATTTTGAAATGCTGCTCGCATTTTTTCGGTCACACCAGGTTCACAGAAATGATGTTGGATCTGCATAATTTCGTAATCCTCGCCGCATGGGTGTGGCAGTCAGTCAAGGGCGCTCCGAAATCGCTTGCCACCTTTTCCCGGCGGTGAGTGCTAATAGCAGCCGGAGGCCGCCGAAAACCCGTTTCAGAAAACGACAGCTCTGCCCCCGAAAAACCGGACAGCCCAGCGAGAATGAGTTTGTCCAGCTAATTAGCAATAAAACATAGTTGGCTTGCAATTCTTTCCGGACGCCGAAGAAAGCCAAAACCGGGCCCGCAGGAAAGAGCTGGGGGATCGGATGGGGGCCTAAACTTGCAACGTTGGCGGAATGTCAATGGGGCAAGTCGACGCCCGACACTTTAAGGTGCGCATATCCGGTGCGTCGCTCCTTTTTGGGGAGCAAGAGCACCAAGACCAAACCCATGGTACGCCTTCGGGTGGATCATCATCATCATCTTCATCGCTCGATGAGCTCGGCGCACCTGCGTGCTGACGGCATTCAGCAAGTTCGTCGCCTCTACTTTGGTGACGATGAGTGTGTCTATTATGGGCGGATTACCGTATCCGACTAAATGGATAACTGGGCTCTGAGTGATGTGTTGGCGAGGCGTCTCAATTGTTTACACTTCACAACACGATTTCGTGGGCAAGCTAATGAGATAATTGGTTGGGTTTTTTTTCTTTACAAGTGCCTCCGGAATCGACACCTTCGAATGGGTTGAAATAAATCTTTAAATTACTTTCCATTTGTTACTGGTTTCACATTTCTTATCATGATTCATTTCAAATTTTTTCACTTTTCTTTCATTTTTTATTTCATAGGTGTATTTTCTATTCATTGCTTTGGGTTTTATTATGCATTTTAAGACTGGTTTACTATCTTATGTTAAATTCAATACATTTTGGGAAACAAATAAAAATATGGAATAATTTTTGTAAAAATTATTACAAATTGAGTAAATTAATTGCAAAAAAATTCAGGAACTGTTTTTTAAACTTAAAATGACAAAAAAAAATTAAAGAAATTCAGAACTTTGGAAGCACGTTGTTAAGATAGGAGATGTTCTCTTGTTGGATGGTTTTTCGATATTAAAGTATTTAAATCTATTGTTTGACTCTTCTTTAAATAATTTACATTACATAGTTCATTAAAGCTGTTCTATTAGTTTAGTATTTCATTACTTGGTTTCAGCAGAAAATATGTGCTGTACTAAAGTTTGGTAGTGGAGTGTAATTGATTAATTGATTTGGGTTTTGCCATGTTTGAGAATTCATTTATCATGACATAAGGTGACTCGTAACTGGCAACTAGTAAACAGTGCCAGTTAGCATTCAACCAGAAGCTTCCTTCTTAGCACGCGACACCATTTGTTTAGGGTCAAATATTTGCTCAACCAAACAAAAGACTTGGCCAACAAAACGGTTGTGTAGAAAAGTGAAAATCTTCTTAATAATACGGCACAGGCCGTTAGCCGACTGACTGAGAGTGCTACTCTGTCTGTTTGTTTGTTTTTGTAGTTGGCCTGTTCATACATATGTGTAGCAGCCAAAACAAGTTCGCTGCCTAAGTCTTTTGTTCCGAGTATCGAACTGGACTCATCTCATCTCGGAATTCTCATTTCAGCACCAACCTAGCATGACACGGCTCAATTGGGCCGCTTAACGCTTTCATTCAACCCACAAGCGGTCTGGACTCGAAACCCATTCGAACATAAACCAAGAACTAGAACTCCGCACCACATCGCTCCGCTTCGCATCGCATCGCACCACTGGCCTCCTCCAAAAGGGGAACCAAGGCCACCCTCCCGCTTGCCAGCATAATTTCTCTCGAAAAACCGCACTCACATATACATATCTTCCACCATCTTCGACTACGACCGCAACCGAATAACACGAATAATGAATTATCAGAAGGCCAGTGAAAAGCAGTCGCCGTCCTCATTGAAGAAGCGGCCGCCGGGCAACGGCAATAGCATACAAAACTTTTGGAACGAACGCATTATGGAGCGCTTCATAAAGGCGAATCTATTCATTATCTGCTGCGTGGTGGCGGTTCTTCTGCTGGTAAGTGCAAACTCGGGGAAGTAACTTCAGTGGCGATATCTCCATATCGTCTCCATCTCCGTGCACACATCTTTTTCGGACTGTCTGTCCGTCCGTTACCGTTATCAGTGTGAAAACATTTCTGCTCCATTAAGTGAAAATGAAATGAAATCGTTTTTTGCGGAGATGTACAAATTTCATCTTATTTTTACTCTTTTGCTGACCGACCGAACTGACAGGCCAGACAGTCCAAGTCGTTGAGGGAGGAGGGGTGGGAGCTCATTAATTGATTGATGGATGGTGGCGGAGCAATGTTGTCTCCGGTTTTTTTGTGCAAACACATCTCTGGCTGCCATCGCCTGATTTATGTTTTCGCTTTTCTTTTGCAAATGCGGCTAATTTCCATTTCTCTTCCCATTCCGATTTCCAATCCACGCAGATCGTCTATCTGGGGGCCTTCTCGTGTGAGGTCTCTTGGATACTGGAGGCCCACGGGGAGCTGCCCTTCGCCGCCTACACACTCTGCTCGCTCTACTTCGTGATGTTCGTGGCCACGACGATCCTCATCCACGGCCTGGTCAGCGGGCTGTGCTGGCCCTTGTTCGCCTGGTCGGGGATCATCGGCCTCCTCTCGATTCCCGAGCTCGTCTTTGTCATGATCATGACCACACAGCACTGGGTAAGTCGTTCAACTTAACTTAAATATGACTGGTCTAACTGGAAAGACTAGAAGCTCGCCAAGTCCTGGAATATTCTTATATGTTTAAAAATAACGTAATAGCGCTTAGTTGAAAATAATATCTGAAATTATTAAGACATTTTATAGGTAAAGAATGATTTGATAATTAAATAAAGATTACCGTAGGACCTTAATTGACAAACAGTAAATTTAGAAGATGACTAAATATATATACCCTTCCTTACAAAACTGTGAGATTTAAAAGGATTCTAATAGTGTGGAATACTATGAAAAACCTCCTATCTCCTATCATTTTACTATGTTACATATAACAAATGTTTAAAAATTAATAATTGAAAGTCAATCATAACAAGAAAATGTGTAATTTTATTAAAATAAAATTTGGTCACAAATAAGCAAATCCACTGAGACAGAATCAGTTTCCACTACAGTATACACAAAAACAAAAAAATTAGTTTATGATTAGTTTTAAAATCAAGTTCAGATCCAAATACTTTTTTTTAATCTTTAATGGTTTTAATTTAAAAATTTAATTTAATTTAACCTATCAATTTATAAATGTGGCACTCCATAAGAAATCTATAAAATGAAAAAAAAGTTTTTTTTTATATAAGCATATAAATTTAGAAAAAATAATTTTTTTTCAAATCACATTTGTCTGCGTTGGGACTTAACCATTTTAATCGCAATATGTTCCAGGGACTACAATCAGTGCACGGACTGACGGAGCTGACCTCGTATCTGATTCGCCTGATCATCAACTGCTTCGCGCTGATCTGTGTAATTCCCACGGGCATCCGGTGGCGCCGGGAGACCCAAGTGTTGAGCCAGCTTCAAGGACTGGCCACCCGGCTCTCCCTGCAAACGCCCGCACCCAGTGTTCCGATGACCAAGGCCGATTCCCGACGGTCCAGCCAGCGGCTAAGTGGATTCGAAAACGCCGGCTACCAGCTGTGCGATGAGACGGTTGGTAAGATGCCCCTGGGTCCCGGCATGGGATTGGGTATGAACAACCAATGCGGCGGCAGCCAGGCCTTTGGCTCCCAGAACGAGTTCAACGCCAGCATGTTTGCTCCGGCTCTGGCGCAGCAGTTTAACAACGCCACTCTGATGCAGCGAGGCGTGGCAGGAGGAGCACCTGGTGGCCATCGTGCCCAGTCCCTGATGGATCTTCGCTGCACTCTGCCGGGAATGTACAATCCGCGGCATGTGCTCGATACGGAGGACAAGAACGCCAAGTACTTCAACATCACCATCGATGATTTAAAGAACAATCTGCAGGACTCGCTCCGACCATCGCCGCCATCGCTGATTGGCTCCGCTAGCAATGATCCCATATACTGCTCCATCGAACCCAAGCAGTTGACACCGCCACCCGCTCAGCAAAGGAGCCACAATCGTCCGCGCGGAAGCCACAAGCAACCGCCGCCGGGCAAGCTTTCGAGGAATTGCGTGTCGCTGGAAAACCTAGACGGGATCAGCAAGGTGCAGAACGACCTGAACGCCTACGGGAATAATCTCCTCCAGAACTACACGCAGCAACAGCAATACTACCTGGCCATGTTGCTGCACCAGCAGCAACAGCAACAGTTGCACCACCAACAGGCGGCTGGGATCTACCGCAGGCCTTCCAACTGCAGTTCCTCGGGCGGATTCACAGGCACCGTCCTGGCACAGCCGATGCAGCGACGTGGTTCCACACACAGCCAGCAGATGCAGTATTACGGGGGCTTCGGCTATGCCAACTACGCCAATCCGTACATCACGACAAACAGCAAGCTCTCGCTGGGCAACGAGTCCGACGACTACCGGAAGTACCGCGATGTGGCCCTCTGAGACCGGGGTTCCGGAACCCGGGAAAAGATCCCCAATCGATCATCAGTCAGCGCTTAGGTTACAATCACTAGTTGTAGGACATGCTCGACCTAGAATGAGATTCCTCGGAATAACGACCAAAGAGCCACAAACTAACTCAGTTTCAGTTCGTAGACTAACGTTACACTGGGAGAATCCTATGCCACGTTTATACGCAGGTTATATTTGCAAGTACAAGATACAGATTAATAATGCCACAAACACAAAAATTTACGGGCACGCCTCATTTGCAAATAAAAAGGTTCTAAGTGAGAAACTCCACAGTAAAGTCGGTAAGATATAATTTTAATTGCAAATAAACAGTAACAAAAAATGTGATTGTAGACCTTTTCACAGTATAATTTCTTTGACAAACAATTTTGGTTGCAAATAGCTGGCGTATAAACATAGTAATAGAGTAACTGGTTAAATCATCGTGACTTCTTAAAACAAATCCCGAAGTTAAGCTTTAAGAATCGACCACAAATCGACATTGACATTCATTGTTTATTATATGTAGTTGCTAAGAATACGGATAACAATACTCTGATCGACAGTCTAATCAAACGATCAAAACCTGTACATAATTGTAATAAAAGGCATTCATGTTTTTACTCGAAATCCAGAAGATCCGACAATGGGTTATCGTTTGAATTAGAAGGAATGGTTGCAGTTGCCGTGCTAGCTTTGCTGGCAGCTGGTTTGATTGATGGCCGGGCCACGGGTTTGGTCTTTTTGGTTGTGCTGCCTTTGGATGTAGTGCTTCCTCCGAACAGGTCATCATCGTCGTCGTCGTCGCTAAAAAGGCTTTTGCTTGTATTTACGGGCACCTTCTTTACAGGAGCAATCTTAGCTGGCACCTCCACCTCATCGTCATCGCTGCTGAAGAGTGAAGCTGCCGCCGGTTTGGTGGGCTTTTTAGTTTGGAGAGAAGGCAAAGAAGCTGATGCAGCAGCAGTGGCAAACAGATCATCATCGTCATCACTGTCAAAGAGTTTCGGTGGAGCCTGTGACTTAGGCTTAATCTGTTCCTTTGGCATTTCTTTTGTTTTTGGGAGTGTTAAACGAACAGTTGCCGTGTTTGCCTGTCTTTCCGCTGTAGGGGCAGATGATTTTCGAGGCGCTACTGATTTAACTGTACTAAATAGCGAATCATCTTCATCTGGGCTATCCAAAAAAGAGGATCCCAACTTCGGCGGACTCAAGGTGACCTCCAAATGTTGCCGATCAGCTGGTGGGTCATTAGAAACCTTTTGTGCCAAGAAAGCAGGCTCTTTCTCGGCTTCCTTATTTTCGAAAGGGCTGAAAACGAGATCATCTTCATCGGGACTGTCCAGAAATGACCGATATGACTTGGGTGCATCAGATCCCCTATTTCCTCCAACCCAATTTTTAGGCGGAACTGCCTGTATGTTGACAGAATTAAAGAAGGAATCATCTTCCTCAGGGCTGTCCAAATTTGATCCACCTAATTTAGCCGAAGCCGTCTTTTCCATCTGCGGCGGGATCTCTGGCGGCTCATTGAGGATTGGAAGTGCTGGACCAGGAAACATCCGTGTGTCAACTGACTGCGAAAGAGGAGTCTTGATATCACTAGACTTAGATGGTTCTAGTTCAGGACTATCTAGGGAGGACCTTCTCTGAGTCGAAGTTAAAGTTGAGCCCTGCTCAACATCCAACATGCTTTTGGCGTAATTTTCCTTTCTTCCCTTCCTGGTCGAGGGACGTCTTTTAGCAGGTCCTCGAGCGCGAGATTTGTTCACATGCTGCAGGCCACCCTCTGCTGATGGTATCGCGTTCTCCTTTGAACTCGGCGTGGTCTCAGTGGACTGTGCGGTGTTTGGAGGCTCTTCTCTTTCGGAACTAGATGACTCTGGTTTTCTGAGCACCTTTGGTAGGCCTCCGGAGCCAGGAAGCAAGGCCTGCACATTAATGTTGATGTTGGGCATTTTCAGTTTTTTAACAGGAGAAGTAGGAGTAGGTAACTCAGAGCTCTCCTTAGCTTTGCTGCGATCAGGTTCGTCCGCTACCGGTGGTTCATCATCAAAACTGAAAAGCTTGGTTGCTGGCTGCACTGCTCCTGCCCTAGCTGTTTCACTGAAGTCATCGTAGAAGATTGTGTGTATTCGGGTTGTAGTGGGTGCAAATTCCTCCTTCTGAGTTTCAGCTTGCTTTTGTGCTTGTACATCATCACGGTCATCATCTTCGGGCGGGATGTCACTAAATAAACACATGGCACCATAATCAGATGATGAGGAAGGTTGATCTCCGGGCGTCACTGGCGATGGCTTGTTCGTATTCGGAATTTGGGGCAAGGCGGGTTCAAAGAAGTCTTGCTCGCTGTCAAAGATCTTCGAGGCACTTAAGCTGCTAAGACCACTGCTCCCAAGCGTTTGAAAAAACTCGCTGTCATCCGGCGGCTCGTCGGAAAAGAGATTTGAGTAATTCTGCATGATTTGCTGTGCAGCAGCCAGGTCCGCAGGCTTCCTTGGGGTGGAATCAGCTTTGGGTGACTTATTTGTGACATCGGCCACCATTGTTATAATGGGATCTTGATTGGTTTGATAATCGTCTGGAGGTGGGCTTTCGGATAGCGACACATCTATTTTAGATTTACTTAACTCTTCAGGCACCACATCCTCCTTTTTTTCCACGGTATCATCTTTTTTGTTCTCTGGCAGTTTGTGGGGTAACTTTTCTGGCTTAATCTCACTCGCCAACTGTTCTTTGGCTGGCATATTAATTTCATTAGTTGTTATAGCACCAATTGGCTTATCCTTAGTCTTAGATGTACTCAAAAATGTATCATCATCACTAGAATTTTCGTTGAACAAATCATTCGTCTTGGAAGGAGATGCTGGGAGATAGACTGGGACTATTGTTTCAAAAAAAGTATTAGATTCCGTTGGTTTAATAAATTCTTTGCTTTCAGCACCACTTTTTGGGCTCATTTTACTATTTGAAGGACTTAAGTATGACCCATCATCGCTTAAATCTTCATTGAACAAATCTGTAGACTTAGGAATTATAGGTACAGAAAAATCATCCTGGCTAGCTTTTTCCCGTTTAGAAGGAGATGGCTCCTTAACACTTTCAATGGGGGGAGGGGATTCTCGAAGAATAGGTACAGAAGAATTTAAATTTTTTACTTGTGACTCCTTTTGCTCAATTTCCTCTTTCGTCGATTTCTTTTTTTCAATGTCTTTTTCTGTTTCTATTTCTATTTCAATCTCAGTATTTTCAAAAGTCTTTGGACCATTATGTGGTTCACTAGTAATTATACTCTTAGCCTTTGGTGTTCCAAACAGATCTTCATCATCGATGTCATCAAATAAACTTTTCTTTTCAGCTATCGGTGGCTCAATCTTTTTGTCGGGCGAAATCTCCTTAGGCGACTCCTTTCTTATTTCTATTGCCTTTTTAGAGCCAAAGAACTCATTGACATCATCGTTGTCATCGTTTTTAAACAAACTGGTCTTTTCAGCTACTTTTTCAGAAAGATTTTTTGGCTGGGCTGACGGTTTGATAAATATATCATCTATGTCCAAATCATCATCATCAAATAATGAGGATTTTGGTTTTGAAAGAGGTTTTTGTTCTGCTGCTTTCAATTTAGGTGTAAACGAGCTCAAGAAGTCATCGTCTTCCAAATCATCATCAAACAACGATTTTTTCAACTGTTTTGGTGGTTTCTGAGAAGGAATTTGCTTCGGCGGGGAAGGGGAATCGTCAAAAAGAGACTTGGCTTGATCTCTTTTGGTCACGATTTCGGCGCTCTGTTTTGGGATGGCACCTGATGCGCTGCCACTGTCGAACAATGACTCTGGTCTTGGAGCTGGACTCAATGGAGGACTATCATCAAACAGATTAACACGTTTTGGCACAGACTTCTCAACTATCTGCTCGGGAATCTCAGTCTTTGAATTTTGTTCTAAAGGCTTTTTTTCTTTGGGTGGTTCCTTCACAGAAATCGTTGTTGCGGGGACAACCACGTTAGTGTTCCCCTTTTTCTGCACTTTGTCAACGATTTCGGACATAAACGAGTTAAACTCATCGTCGTTAAAAAGATTTACGGGCTTGCGCTTAGTTTGACTTGGCTTGGTTTCTGTTTCCATGGGTGTTTGCGTGGAAACAGCTTCGTCAAAAAGCCTTGGCGGCTGTTGGGCAGGACTACTGCTGCTGGAGCTCAGCGAAGCCGTAGACACTACTGGTATACGACTGGAGGGGTTCCGAAAAGCTGGCGACGATGTGGGCGAGGATGAAGTGGACGGCGGATCATCGCTAGGCGGCGATTGCCGGAGTGCAGCGAACATGTCCCTCTCATGAGGGTTTCGTTGACTGCTTATAATCGGTCGCGGTTGTGTCTTAATTGTAGCCTCTACGACCGGAATAGCAGGTTTAATTACTGGCGACACAATTGCCGGCTCCCTGGCAAACGAGGCCAGGGAGGAGGAGTCAGAAAGATGAGGCTCCTCAAATTTGTTCACTGGCTTTGTGATTTTGTTGGATACGGATTCCCCCTCATCCGACGAGCTGGAGGAGAATTCTTCGGACTTTTCATCCTCACTATTTTCTTTACTGTCATAGAGTCCGGCGTATTTGTGTTCCTCCCACTCTTTTGTCCCAATAATATAGGGCAGGGGAATAGCATCGTAAGGATTCTTTGCCCGAAAAACGGTTCTGTGAAAAGTAAAGTTAGTAAGGAACGGAATTTATGGAAGGAAGCCACATACGTTGAGTGCACCGGTGCATCCTCGTCATCCGAATCGGGCACCTCAATGGTCACCGGCTCAAAGTTCTTGCGGAACATACGCAGGTTGTTTTCCAGGAACTCCTTGGCCATTTCCTCGGAACTCCTAGGAGGCAACTCGGGCTGCAAGCAGATATACATAGATCGGTAATCACAACACCCATGGAAAATTCAATCGCCTATTGCACCTTCTTCTTCGTTTCTTCGGGCATGGCCAAGTCGGCGTCATCCACTTCCTCGACCCGATACTCCACAAATTGATTTCCAAATTGTAGGGATCGCAGGCTGTTGGTGGCATTGTTCAAGGATATATCCACTTGCTTCACACTCTTCTCAAAGTCCCTTAAATTTCTACTGGTCTTTTCGCCCCTTTCCTGAAGATTCTGTTGGAAACATTTTATTAAGTTGGATTGCTGATAAAGACATTCGTCATACAAAAACAAACCTGGGAAATGCGCTTCATCAGCGCTAGGAGAGCGCAATCGCCAGCAAAGTTCCAGTCTGGAGCCTGGGCTATAATCTGATCCACATCCGCACTTATATCCATTATAATTCGACTGCAATTTCGCTGTTTGAAAAATTAATAACAATGCAAAACAAACAAAAAGATAACTTAGTGATCACACCCAATTAATGATGTGCGATAGTTCGCGTGATACTTTCGCCTGGAAATCAAAAAATGTATATCTACAAATGCGCCATACCAGCACAGATAATACCCTTAATATATAAAAGAGAGTTATAAAAATTGTACATTCAATCGCAAATTCCACATTTACATTAGACGACATCCACTTCCTTTCAAAATTAAATTAATACTTCTTTATCTTATTATTAATGGGACAGACTAATTATACCGCCTGGATATTACGTAAATTTACTGACCCAACAAATTCAGTTTTCAGAATTTACAACTATTTAGCGATTTAATGTAAAAATAATGCAGTCCGACTATTAAAGTAGATATGTTTTAAAAATCCCGCCAAACAATGTAAATGCATTTCGGAAAGACAATCGCTCATCTCTATCAATGCCGAACAGCTGTTTGAATAATCGTTATCGATAACTATTGTTCGATATAGCACGTGTTGTGGCCGTTCGCAATTTACGAATTACGCTCTTGCTTAATTTTAAAATAAAGTCCAAACATATTAGAATATATCATAATTTAAGCTAATATGGCTATGCTGGCGGAACCACGACGCCGCAAGCGGTACAATTTGTGCCCGCGCGGCAAGGCGCTCTATGAAGGTAAGTATTTTAAATTAAAATTAGCTACACAAACCTATAAGCCATTAAAATACTTCACAGATGAAAACCGATTTGGCACCAAAATGCTAGAGAAAATGGGCTGGACAAAGGGTAATGGCCTCGGCGCCAAGCAGGATGGCGAAAAGGATTTTGTTCGCATTCGCTTTAAAAACGACGCAGAAGGTTTGGGATTCGAGGCAAGGGATGACCAATGGACCACTCATGAAGAGGGTTTCAATGGGCTGCTCAAATCCCTGAACGGGGAAGATAACGAAGCTAATGGCAAAGAATCGGAACCCGAAGAGGAAGCCAGACCTATGGGCTTCGGCTTCAAAGCCGAAGACCCGGAGGAGCCGTCTAAGAAGAAACTTAAGGAAAACATCAGTGGAATGTCGCTGGAGGAGCGATCAAAGCAAAGTAAGGCTCGCGTTCACTACAAAAAGTTCACACGGGGAAAGGACTTGACCCAGTACAGCGAAAAGGATTTGGCCAATATATTTGGCAAGAAGGCAACCGACGATATCGATGTACCAGTGGAGGTTGAAGAGCCGAAGGACGAAAAGCTGGTGGATCCCAACTTCGCTGGAGTGCAAACAGTAAGCACTGGACTTTCAGTTAGCGATTACTTCAAACAGAAAATGGAGGCCATTAAAAACAGGCTAAATAAAGGACCTGAGACCGCCGAGGCACAGGTTAATGGCCAAGAAGAGAAGTTCGAAGAGATCATAGCAGAGAATGGCCATGAACCCAGCAAAAAGAAGAAAAAAAAGAAGGACAAGGAAAGGACAGTTGAGCCATCGATTGCAGAGGAAGAAACTGAGCAAACAGCTCACAAACAAAAGAAAAAGAAGAAATCCAAACGCTCCTCTCAGGATGAGACAGAACAACCTGTGACCCTCTACGTTGAGGAACAGCTAATGGAAGGCGATGAATCCAAACTAGCAAAACGAAAGAAAAAAAACAAGGTCAAGCAGGAAAAAGCTACAGAAGATTTGATAGAAACCATAGAGCATTTTGAAGAACCTGCCCCAAAAAAGAAGAAAAAGTCCAAGAAAACCGACTTGATTGATTCGGAAATAATTATAATTGATGATGACTCCATCAAGGATAATGACTCGAATGCCTTTGATGAAAATGCGTGTAAAAAGAAAAATAAAAGTAAAGTTGCCAATCAATCTCAAATGGAAAACACTCCTGCGATAATCGAAGAAACCTCAACAAAAAAGAAGAAGTCCAAAAAGGAGAAGAAATGTGTGGACACCATTGAGAAAGAACTAGAGGAAATACCACCGTCCGTAACTGAAGCTACTGAAAAAAGCTCAAAGAAAAAGAAATCAAAAACTAACTCGGAACCCGCAGCTGAACTGGAGATTCCTGCACTAACTGACAATGTAGAATCGGTAGTAAAAAATCTTAAAGGGACTGGAAGGAAGCAAACGGACGACGTAAGTGCTGCCAGTAAAATCTCCGGCGATAAAAGCGATCAGTCAGCCGATGAAGATCTGCCCACAGACCTCTTATCACTGGACGATATCAAAGAAAAATTAAAATCATTCAATACTGTTAAAATCTCTCAATTTTGTGCAGAAAAATTCCACATGCTCGACATGAGTGCGTTTTGCAACTCGACGCTGGGCGAGATTGTGGGCTATGGGACCAGCGAAAACGTGGAACTGGAAGTGGAAGAGATTCCTACCGACGAAAGCCGCATACTCGACCTTTGGAGCAATAAGTCCATTGCTGAATCTAGGAAAACTGTTAAATTTAATTATCCGGCAAGGGTTAAGCGCACGACTATTCGGGCAGTTAAGAAAAGAGTCGCGTTTCAAGGAATTTAGTTCTAGCAAACGAAATATAATTCAACGTGATTCTTATTATGATTGTTTTGTACATAAACAACTTAAGTAGGTAGTTTGTAAGCTTCATGGTTTACATTTTAATGTGTAACAAGATAATTAATTAAACTGAACTAAACATTTCAAGCTGTGACATATTCTTCAGTCTTATTCATAGAACCAAAGTGCGGTTCGACTGTGGTGAATATTCTTTCCCGTTGTCTATGCACGCGTTTATGAATGAATGTTAAAGTTAATATCAGTGGGGATGTCTTACAAGCTAGTCAATACGATAACATTAAAACTAGTCTGGAGTCACATTTCGATTCGCCAGACGGCATGATCTTCGCAAGGGCCTCTTATCCTGATCGGAGCTGTGAGATCGCTTGAGGGGACGATTGGCGTTGCTGCGGCTGAAGTTGTTCAAGTGAACATGGGTATCCCACTGCGGAGGAGAATTATGTTAATAAGCTGTATTCAAGGAATACAAGTATGTTGCCAGCTTACCGAACCAGACACTATTTCTGAGCGCTCTGGATGCCAGTCCAGATCTCTTATCACATTTCTATGTCCTTCAATAGCCTCTTTGATTTTACCAGTAAGCACATCATAAACTGAAATGAAAACGTATGTTTTTGTAGTTATTTAACCTTTTTGTAGATGATTATCCTATTTAAAAGATAAAGTGTTTAAAGTTGTGAAAATTTTTATAATTTTTTTTTTTTTAATATCCAAGAATGACACAGTGTGTTACTGATAAGTCTGCAACTATAGATGGCCAAAAGGTCTTCTTCTGTACTTTACAAAAGTTACATTAAAATTGTAATAAAAAGCCAGTAGCCATCTGTAGTACAGAAGAAATATAAATTTTGTTTGTTAGTGTTTTTAAAAATACAACATCAATTTACTGCAAGATAAATAAATTCAAGCTAAGCCACTAAATTCATTTTGAAGGCCTGTAAATAAATATCGAAGGGATACCGCAAGTTAAATTCATGAACTCACTTATAATACGTCCTGTGGCACAGCCCGTGTAAATGTAACGCTGTCCTGTCTGCTCCAGGGGCGAAAACTTTGCCCGCAACAGGGTTTTAGTAACTCGATGACCGCGGTAGGTCATTATACTGGCATCCCCATCCAGCGCCTTTTGGGGATTGTAAACTGCAATGACAGAAACTTTAAAATAAGAAAGATTACCAAAAACTTGCCTGGGCTTACACTCGCGCGGGACCCGATTCCAGCGGTAGTCCCACATGGTGAGGTCCAGCTGCTGCTGTCTGGCGCGGTTGCGGTTGCGCAGATTGCTGGGCTGCCTCATGTCCCAGATCTTGATGCTTTGGTCTTTGGAATTGGACAGCACATGGTAGCCGTCGTTGCGCGAATCAATGAAGGTGACGCCGTCGTAGTGGCCGATAAAGGAGGCCACCGATTTGGACAACTCACGGGAACGGAAAGTGGTGCGCAGGTCGTACACTTTGAGCAGGCCGTCATCGCAGCCGGCGATTATCACATTTGGGTCCTTGTCGTGCAGGAAGCACACCGAGTTTACATCGGTGCCGGGCATGCGGTGCGTACGGAGGATCTGAGTGGTCCGCGTGCGGATGTCGGTCACGAGGACATTGGCGTTATTGCTGCCGCCGATGATCTTATCGCCCGTGGGTGAGTAGCGCAGCGAGAAAATGGCCAGCCTGTGGTTGGGCAGCCCATTAACATCGATCCACTGGCAGTCGTCTTCGCCCCCGTTCACGGGCATGATGAAAACTGAAAGGAGGGCTATGAAGTATGGTTTACACTTGTGCCACTGGCTAACTATATACATGAGCGGGACCAGGTGCTGTAGGCAAAGTATTGACCATTCGGGCTGAAATCGGCATCGATAATGCTCCACTCGACGTCGCGGGCCCGGATTCGGTTGAGCAGGTGATAGGTTCCCTTGGCACCATCGTAAATGCGCACAAAGCCATCTGCAATGGGTAATTGCCATAATTGGTCACGTTTCGATGACACCCAAAGTTTAAGCCCGAAAAATACCGACCTTGACAGGCGGTCAGCAGTTTGCTGCCTGTGCGATTGAACTTGGTCACAAAGATTTTCGAGTCCAGCGACATGAGGCGCGAGGACTTCTTATTTGGTATGTAAAGATTGGAAATGTAGCGCTGCTGGTTCTTGGAAAACGAGGCGCTGTGGGGCGATGCCAGCCCATTTTCTCGCTGCTGAAGGGCACGCACTAGATTCCAGCGATAATCCGGATGGCTTACCAGCCCACTGGAAGCTCTGATCTCTTTGTACATGTCGGTGCTCTGGAAAGAATACCTCAGCAGGAGTAACTCTCTATCGTTATCTGTGGGCAAGATATTTCACGATTACCTGAAATTTGACCAGATCTGGCTTGCTTCTTATTACTGGCAGTGCGTGATTGAAGTAATCAGAGCGCAGCTCCATGTCCATGGCATTTACGGTAAAGTTAATCACATTAAAGCCTAGCTCGTTGTCAGAAGAGTCAAAGTCATCATCGTCATCGCTATTTATGTGAATTCCCAACTGATTCCCCATTACTTTTTGCGTTTTCCCTTGCCTTTTGTTATTAAAATCACAGTTGTTGGAGATAGTAGGACCGCAGGCAGAAAGAGTCCAAATACCAGTCAGTGGTCTGCAACCTGCACAACCACACCAAAGCTCAAAAGTTTACTGACTATCGATATATCGCTGTTCTGTTGTAGTAATAGTAGTGTTGGACAGTGATTATAATCTGAAAAAATATATTTAAATTAACGAACAGTTTATTCTAGGCTTGCCTTGTCAATGAACCATTAAATGTAAACAAATTTTGTTATGCAAACTTATTTTAAAGTACACAATTACAAAATTCATGGCTTAAGAAATGCAATCATATAATTTAAAAAATTTCCAAATTAGAATTTCTGTGAAATGCCCTGCATTACAATGATAAACCAAATTAAACCGTTAGGGTTTTGAATTAAGTGAATTCGTGGCGAACAATCTTCCTGCTATTTGAACTTCTGCATTCAAGGTTAAACGCGTTTATCTAAAAATAACAGTTTAATACGCGCCTACTATATTCAAAGTTTAATGGACTATTTTAAAGCTAATCAAAAATAATGAATTACAATTAAAAAAGAAAAAGCTTCAGAGTCTCTAAGCCTAATTTAATTATTTATTTTCACATTTTTTGGGTTAATATTTCCTGTCTAAGCTGCAGGAAGTGCTTGTAATCTTTTTAAAAGAGGCTCCTTTTGCAATGGCCTAAAGCCTTACTGGTTAAATTTTGTACTAATAAAAAACACAATATAGTGTGTTATATAAAAAATAGATTTTTTAAATTCTAATATTTATGCCTTTGAACTGGTATTCCCCCACAGCGAACACGTTTTAAAGCAGCAACTAATTATTAGTTTTTAAACGTCGTAAAATCAAATAATAATTCCACCAGGGGTTAAGTTAACATGGGGATCGGACTATAATGGGGATCTGGTTCTACGAGTGGATTTTGTACACCATAGTGTACTATCGATAGTTGCTAGGCATGCGCAGTGAGCTTTTCGGAGCTATGCATCAGCTTTCCCGCTGTCAAGAGAAAGCTTGGCTCAGAGCAGATTCCATTCTGCGAATAGCGACTAGTCTCAAAACGATCGTGGAACTGGCTGGAACTCGAATGGAATAACGGCGGTCGTTCTGCTCGAATCTTGTGCTTGTGTGAGTGAACGCGCCCGTGTGTGTCGTGCTGCCGTGCATGTGTCTGTGTTTGGTAATGAAATTTTGTTACATTCCCAATATACGAAACCTGCTGTCTTTGAGACTTGACTTATGGAGCCACAAGAAATGCCGAAAATGTGATAAAACGAAGCGCAGAATCGGAATTCCAAAGACGGACCTTGCGAACTGAACGATCTGCTCTCCCCTTTTGTGTGTGTATATGTGCTTGGATCTCGTTGGGGCTATCGATGTGTGTGTGTGTGTGTGGAGTACGAGTGAGTGTGCCTGCGTGTGTGAAATTTATGATAAATACTAAATACTTTTGCACAAAGCGCGCCCCTTTTGCATTGAGAAGAAAGTTGTTTAGCATATACGCGTAAAAGTAATAGAGAAGAAGTAGAAGTGTGTCAAAAAAAGGGCCCAGAACTCCAACTGCAGCAACAATGCTCCTCTATACCTCGCGTGTGTATAATCAAGGCGAAAATAAAAAATAATAGCGATGCTGGGGAAATAATTTACGAAAAACTGGAACGAACGATGCCGCGGCAGACACAAAAAAGTGAAAGATTGCAAGCTGCGACTGCGTCACGGCATAAACACACACAAAAGTACAACTCACACACACAGCGGCGGGGGTGGGCGTGCATGAGGGGGGGTGGGGTATGTTAGAAGACACCACCTGTCATGGGCGCTGGTTGCAACCCCACCCCCTGCCAGCTACATATGTACATACACATGTGTTTTCCAATTATTGTGACTGGCTCATAAACAATTTTCGGTGTTTGTGCTTCTAATTTATTGCCAGCGAAATGGGCGATTTCTAAAAGCAATTCATTGTTCCATTCAATTAGCAACTTGGCAATTGACATAGAAATCCAAGTACATTTTTATCTTGAATTTGCGCAAGCAATTCTCACACTCTTCAAAAATCAATCTTCCCTGACGAGAGTTTAATTTCAAAAAAATTCAAATAAAAGGTACAGGATTGTTCTAATATCCACACAATAAAGCTTTAACCGTTCATCCTGTTAAACTTATTTAATGTAACAAATAACCAATTATTTTACTATTTTAGTAAAATTTTGCAATACCATCAATCATTTTACATTTTTTATTCAACTTACTTTCGATTTTGAAATGCATTAAATGGAATGAAATTAGGCATTAACCAGTTACTTTTGAGATTCCGAATAAACGGTTTTGCTTCCAACATAATTTATTTAAACAAAATAAATAAGCTTATGTAAACATAGGAAAGGTCAAGATTTTTCGTTTTGATTTTCTCCCAGTGTTAGATTTTAAGTTGCTAGTTTGTATTTTTCCTCATATCGCTCTGCACTGAGCCAAAGTGACGCAATCATTTGCATTTTATTTTAATTCCTATGATTGTTTCATTGCCGGGCTGAATAACCAGTTGTTGTTTGTCGTGTTGTTTCTGTTTGGCTGTTGTTTCTTTGCATTTATCAAATCTTTGTATCTGGCTTTAATGTGATTAGCTGTGGCAATTATGCCAATTCAAGTTCATTATGGTGTGGTGGTCGTTGTTGTTGTTGGGGTTGCAGCAATTTACTGTTATTATTGGTATTTATTTAATTGTCATTGTTAGCGTTTCGTTATCCAACGGCAGCGATATAAACGAAAGACTTAGGCAACGAACTTGTTCAGCCAAATTGAATCGCCCCATGCAAATGCTTCCGACTGCTTATCAATTTATTTAAATGTCTCGATCGGGAACAATTGCCCGTGCAGAGCAACTTTCGTTTTTGTGTGACTGCTTCTCCTTTTGTCATTTTAGATTTTTATAATTTATTCGCATGGCATTTCGTCCGCACTCAGCTGGAAAAGAAACCAAAAGCTGGCACGAATAGCGGCACACATGTGCGAAATTCTATGCGGCTTCTCGAGTTACCTTCACTCTGCTTCTTAGTCACACCCAAGTGACCATGGTGGCATGGTGGGACGATGGGATGATGAGATGACGGGTGATGTAAGTCGCACGAGGCGTTTTGTCAAGCCGCCCCAGCTAATTTGCCCACTTCGGTAGGGTCTTCCCGGCCGCAGTATCCATGTCCATTACAATTATCATTACACGCTAATTATGTCAAAAGCAAAGCGTAATTGGACCATTCAATCACACCGATTGTGATCGCATCAAAAGATCAAACTGCCATTTTTGTCACCCTCGTAGGCGTTTCCATTCATGGAACACGCGGATTGTTGATTGATAATCGAATCGATGCGGGGGTTGACCATAGTGCTGGAAGAGATTATTGACAGGTTACTCATCGACCGAGTGGAGGGTCTTTTAGGGACCGATTCCCCCTCTCGATTCACACATCAATTTGTGTTGTAGCCTCACATTCGCTTCGGTCGATCAAGAGCAGACCTCAAAAGCGGAACCAAATTTAATTCACAGCCAATCAAAATAATTTGGTGTTACAAAATCTCTTGGCGGCCTTCGCCGCATTTGCATTTTCCCCTTTTTTCCGTTTCTATTTTTTATTTTTTACCATTTTCCATTAGTGTTGCAGTTGCGGCGGGCATGCAATCCACAGATCAGCAACCTTCGATGCCGCAACTGGCGCTAATCATAAGGCCTTGCCACCCCCAAAAACCACCCACCATCCCGCTAGCCATCGCCAGTCTCAACGTTCATTAAACTTGAAAAGAAAGCAAAACGATGACGATGACTTCGACTTCCACTTCGAGTGCGGGTTTTGGCTTTGTCTGAGCAACTGAGCCGCATTTGTTTTAATTTTGGTCAATGCAACAGCCGCCGCAATAGCAGCAGCAACAACAATGATTTCAATTAAAGTAACATGCACTTGCTCGCACACACTTGCCTACACACAATCTGCTTTTTTCCACTTCAATTTAATTGTTGAAACTAAACAAAAACCGAAAGGAAACCTGCCAGCAACAATCGCGTCAATTAATCAAATGGAAAATGCAACTTTTGTGCCGGTGCCAGGCGGCAGTTGCACGTTGCACGATCGAGTTGCAACAAAAGGCAAGCAACTCAAGTTCAATTGTGGCACGTTTGGAGCAATCTCAGGCTCAAACTCCCGACGAGGTCAATGGCAAGGCGAAATGTCGTAAAGCGCTCCTCGACTACCCTTTGCCCCAAACCAGCCAACTTTTGTCCACCGTGTCCAGTTAATTTAAATTCATTAATAATCTCGGCTCACAGCCAAAATAAATGAAAGTTTTGGCTCGGCCACCGCCTGCGCAGAAACTAAATTTTTGTTTTGGGCTTGATTTGGTCTCTGGCCGAAAAATCAAATCACAACCCAAATAGGAAACGTCTATCTCCCACTCAGCCAGTAATCGTTTTGGTCATTTTCGTTGGACAGCTTCTGCCAGCAGCGGACGGATGACGAGGATGAGCGGATGATGCCAGCCGAAAGTGTCTCCGTTGCCCCCAGAACCAACTGCAAACTCGAAAAACTAGCAGAATACTTGTAAACTCCACGCGAAGTGAAATTGAAAGACGAAAAGAAAAGTGACAAACACAACAGACGGGTACCCAAAAACCAGTCGGAAGCTGCCACAAAATACAGGCGTACAGATCGTTTGGGATACATAGACACATTATGTATCGGCCAAATTTCTACGAGTCGACTTGCCTGCGCTGCAGCGAGACCGTCTATCAGGTGGATCGTGTGGGGCCGCTCAAGGATTTCACATTCTTCCATTCCGGTTGCTTCAAATGCGTACACTGCGGCACCAAGCTGACGCTCAAGACGTATTTCAATAATCAGCACAAGCAGGATGACAAAGAGGTAAGTGCGCCACCACACACAACCGCAAACAAGAGTGACTGAGACGGACAGGCAGACAGACAGAGAGGGAAAACGAAAGACTTAAGCGACAAACGCGTCAGACTAAATATTTGCACAGCTGCAAGATGCAAAAATGCAATTCGAACGACACTTTTTTGTGTGCCTATGCATAATAATAAATAACTTCGTTATTGCACTTTGCCGAGGCGCAAATGTGTGTCAGTGCGGTCTGTCATTCATATGCAATATATACCTATAATCTTACTTATGTAGTATGTAAATGCATGTACAGTGCGTTTCGCAGCTATAACGTTGCGGTAAGCAATCAAGTCGTGGGAATCGTTGTAGGCAATGGACTAGGTTAGAAAGAATATTTGATTATCCAGTTGAAGTGATCAAAATACATTTTATGATTTCTAGTTAATTTATATTTTACTTTACTTAAATGACTCCCAAATAATAATGTTGTTTCTTAAGTTTGTACAAATTACCTGAAAAATATGATAATGAAAAAAATTCTAGTTTTAAAATACGCTTTTTACCTTTTTTAATAACTTTACTTAATATTCATAATTCTTCATAAAGTTTAGATAGCCTTACTATTCTTATGAATTAACGCCAGTCAAACTTTAAACCAGTGTCATGAGGGCTTAAAACAATGTTGCTTGTGTATCCGAATTGTGTATTCAAGCTCTAATCAGCCTTAAAACGCACTGTATCTAGGTCCCAGTTGTTTGGTTGCATATGTCTATTGCCACCTGCTGTGTGTAGGTGAAGCGGTTGAAGTTGCATTTGCAAGCGACTGACTTTTGGGGTCTGCTCACGCACTCAAACGAAACCCAATAAGGCTAATGGGGTATATTGATTTGATCGCCAGATACATACTTGTAATGATTCAGCTGGAAATTCCTTGATGTTTAAGGAAACGTTAATTGCAGTTCAATTATCTATGCCCATTAAGAAGCATTAGAAAAAAGTCTTAATAGAGCCCATTGAAATTATCTTGATGTAAAATCCAAGTCTGAAATAAAATTTCGACAAGAAAAAAATTTATATTGTTATATTTTAGATTGGTTTTACATTTTTCTAGTCATTCAAAAGATTTTAGTTTTTAAATAAGAAACCCCTTTTAATAAAAACCTTGCGGATGTTATTTATTGAATAGCGATTAAATGGTAGCAAGAACAAAATTAAATTATATGTAATATTCGATAAATGTATTTATAGTAATCTTCGATTCCACCCCGCTTCTAGGTCTATTGCAGTTCACATGTACCAAAGAGCGGACCCGGCCATCTCGACCAGACCTCTGTGGGCATTCGTCAAGCCCTGAATGCGCCGCGCACCAACAAATTCGTGAACGAGCAGATTCGGGGCACGCGCAGCGAGATCGATGGTTAGTATGGGGTAGTCATGGATTCCTAACTTGGCTAACAGCTCTGTTTTGCGGGATCTCTTCAGGTGGCCCACTGGGGGGCTCCCGGCAGTCGACGCCCAACGGCTATGGTGGCCGGGAGGTCAGCTCGCCGTCGCAGAACGACTCCGACTACAAGTACGGACGGTTCGATGCCAGTGCCCTGCACATCGCCCACGCCCTCAAGCAAACGGAGATCCAGAAGGCGTATAATAAGGCGCGCGAGAAGCCGATTGATTTCTACCTGGTAAGCGATGTCCGATTACAAATCGGAATACGTTCATTAACGTAATAATAAGTAATCCATCCGCTGAGATGCGGAGCCAAGTGGCCGTAAATTAAAAGAATATTTAGTGCAGAACATCTAATGAAATTTTAAGTGGCTAGCGGGGCAAGCTGGTCAAGTGTGTATCTCCCATTCTCTCCAAGCTTCACCGATTGTGCAATGTTCCTGGGCACATCGTCGAGAGCTTTATTAATGCACTGCCAGCCGTGGTTATGTAGGCTAGTGTGCTATTTACACATGCCCGTGTGTAGTGGATTGTTGTGGGGTTGCTCAAGTGTCCGAGACTGAAGCTGTAACTACAGTTTAGCCGGTACTATTATCCAAAATAAACTTGTGTTAAAACATATAAATAAGAATGAAGGCAAAACAATTTAGAATTCTTTTTTCGACTTCTGCTCTTCTTTTATATTATCAAAACATGTTAAAAGAAACCCTGCTTTTCCATTTCTTTTAAATTTAATGTGCGGCGAGCACCAACTTTTTCACTTTAAACAACATTCTAAATTTTTAAGCTGGTTAATGAAATCGAAATCGACATAAGTAGATAAATTTAAGTCCAGAAAAATTTAATATTTCAACTGCAAGAAAACCGGTAATATTGAAGACAGTTACTATTAAGTGCTTCAAGAAATGAAAATCGGGTGGCAAATTTAAAAATTTAAGACTTCAGGTTAATGCGGATAAATGTGATACCCAAATTGATCTAGTTAGTGGAAACGCGCCGTGCGATTCGCCAAGCTGATGGGATGATCACTCGGCTAGATTATAATTTATTAGCCCGACTGGTTGGCCAAAAGCTGCTTGCGTTTATCGCTGCTCGCATCTTTATCCATGACTTGGCACTTGCCTCGACCGGAATGGTAATCTCCGCCTGATGCTCGGGTGAAAGCATTATAATCGCATTTTACGTAAAAACGAAATTCAAATCGCACACGCTTTGCTTTTCTTTGGCTCACACTCGCGCTGCCTGCCATTGCAAGCGCCGAAAACGGATTTTTCTTTCACTTTCGAGAATGCCACACGCGACTGACCAGCACACCACTGACACCACAGCACCACCAGCACCACCGCGGGCAGAGACACCAGCAAATATTTTTATTGCAACGCTCAATTTAACAAATTTCGAACAGGTGTCTGATGGCCCACACGGCAGTAACAGACGCCGCAAGACAGCGAACAAGAAAAATATGTGAAAAACTGCATGCATGCGATCATTAAAAATTGTACATGTTTTACACTCACTCGCACACATATTAAACCCCATCACCCTCACTTTGGGCTTGGCGCACTATTTTGGCAGTGAAGTTGTCCAAACAAAATAAAGTTGTGATCTAAAAAATATTGCAAAAGATGGCAGTCGTAAATCATAATATTTGAAAACAGCGTCTCAATAGCTCCCATGTAATGACTGCCAACTTTGATTTATACCCGTAAATTTGTTTAGATATAGGATTCAAATTCCTAAGATTTTATTTTATTAGTATTATTGCTTTCGTGTGAAAGTATTTAACGGGAGGTAAAAATTTCTTTAAAGATAGAGACTTTCTGCTTAGTTGCATCTAAAGTTATTTACAAGTTTTTTTTATACCCTTGCAGAGGGTATTATAATTTTGGTCAAAAGTGTGCAACGCAGTGAAGGAGACATCTCCGACCCTATAAAGTATATATATTCTTGATCAGGATCACCTCCTGAGTTGATATAGCCATGTCCGTCTGTCCGTCTGTCCGTCTGTCCGTCTGTCTGTCCGTCTGTCTGTTTCTACGCGAACTAGTCTCTCAGTTTTAAAGCTATCGAATTGAAACTTTGCACACACCCTTCTTTCCTTTGCACGCAGTATATAAGTCGGAACGGCCGGGATCGGCCGACTATATCCTATAGCTGCCATATAACTGAACGATAGGAAATGCCATAACTCTGCTGTTTGTAAAGTTAGAAAGTTGGGATTTTCTATGGCTTTTTGATTTGGCCAATCAATTCGACCTACCAAATTTCATAAGGATCGGCCGACTATATCCTATAGCTCCCATATAACGATATGAAAAACCATAACTTTGGTGTTTTTAAAGTTAGGAAGTTGGGATTTTCTATGAGTTTTATATTTGGCCAATCAATCAAACCTACCAAATTTTATAGGGATCGGCCGTCTATATCCCATAGCTGCCATATAACTGAACGATTGAAAATGCCATAACTTTGGTGATTTTAAAGTTAGGAAGTTGCGATTTTTATGAGTATTTAGAATACATTATGTGAATAATTTTGGAGAATATTATTTACAGAATATTCTGCAAGGGTATATCAACTTCGGCTCCGCCCGAAGTTAGCTTTCCTTTCTTGTTTTTTAGTAAAAATCGCTCAACTGTTATATTGCAATAGAAATCTAAATAGTCCCTACAGAAAAAAATCATTAATTCCCATCCACATCGATCAAATAACTATTGAAGGTTTTAAATATTAGCAATCGCCGGTCGCCCTATTATTTAATTATCTATTATATTATTATCTTAAAGATCAAATTTTTCATCGGCCAGGTCCATTTTTATTAAATCTTCAAGCATTTTACCATTCTGTTCTCTGGTGCTGTTACATGGAACGCGACTGTGTCGTGGCCAGTGCAGCGGCACAGACACGGCCAAGACAATGGCGCCACCGTCACAGTTGCCGGCAGCGTCACTTGTTTTTCCGGCTGCGCTGCCGTCGTCGTTTGCTAAATCTAAATTATGCGCGGCACAGTGAAAGTGGCGGCAGCAGCTTTTGTTTGATTAGTGGAGAGTGGAGCAGCACACACCGCTGACGCTTGCGCTGGAGCCCAAGCTCCGGCTCCGGCTCCGGCTCTCCCGATCTATGAAACTGGCACCGCTCCTCTTTGGACGCCCTTATGCAATGCACGCGTTTTTAAACGCCATGTAATCGCCGTGTAATTTGGCGCCGCAATTCCATATAAAAACTCTCACGCAGCCGCAAAACGCAGACACTTCCTCATAGCTGAAAGCTCTTTGCCAATTTACAATTTATGCCACTGTTTTGGTTTCTGTTTTGGTTACTTTTGGTATTTCTTTTTATATTTGGTCGACGGTGGCCGCGCGCTTGCGCAATAATTAATTTCAACATTTTTGGACTTTCGTTTTCGTTTGGCTCTGATTTGATTTCTTGTGTGTTTACATTTCGCTATTTTCGCCTTTGTCACCGTGGGCGTCGCATAACTGTTTGGTTTGCTGCTCCGGCATTATGGTCATATTTAAAATCCGCTCAAAACCGCTCACGCAATTCCGGCGTCATCGCTTTTGACCATTGTCACCGGGCCTTTGAACCGTTTAGTCTCAGGTGTTTCAATTTTTTTTGTCTTTGCTGCTTATTACTTTATTTTGTGCCTTTGTTTTATAGTTATTGTTTGAACTTGACATTGAATTTCGGTTTTAATTACACTTTGTTGTCGAGTTGCATGGCGCTAAATGCTTTTCGAGTGATACATATTCCCATGCGGAAGTTATAATTTCGAAAAAGCCATTCACAGAAGTAACAGTTGGTCAAAAAAGACAGGGGATATTAAGTGCAGCTTGCAGATAGGTGATTAAATGTGCTAGCATTGAGAATGGAGCAAATATGACTCAGATGATGATAGACCATCAGTGGGTAGATTAACGGTCGACCAAACCTTCCATTACCATAATTAGCACGCACAGTTGGGGTCAAAATAATAGCTGCAGCGAATAAAATAGCTGCAATCCATCACCAAGCTAATTAAACTGTTTTGGTTTTGGTGATTAAGAAATGATTAATTCATTAACATGGTTAACATTTTCAGCTAATCAAAAAATATTGTAATTTGCATTGCTAAATGCTTTTAAATCCTTTTAATTATTTCTTGGTAAAGTAGAAAGAAGAACTAACTACCTTTTTAAGAAAGATAAGTTTAATGGTTATTCAATAGAAATAGAATTTTAAAATACTTTAAGTAAGTACCGTAAAATATTTTAAGATATGTATAGCAAAGGAAGAATACATCTCCGACTTATGGTATTTTTCGTTGTAACTTGATGCTTCGGTAAACTGACTGTTTGCCGGACCACCTGCAATTATCGACCCGGAGAGCTGCAATTATCAATAGATGCACGCAATGCGTAGTGCATCGAATGTGTGGGAGGGAAAATGTGGAGGTGGCTGAGCCGTAGAAGATGCAATTGCAGTCGAAGTTGGGGGCCTAATGTCAGACATTGAGCCGGGCTTGTGGCAACTCAGGCGTGGCATTATAATTAGCCAAGTTAGCAAGCCAAGCATTGCAAAAACAACAAATCCCGTGCAATGCAATCAACGAAACTGCAGCTTTCTCCTAAAAGCATCAACTTACTCTCTCTGTTTTCTGCAATCTTCCAGGCTCGCGAGGAGCAGGCTCATCTCGAGATGAAGCACCGCAAGGAGGAGGACGACCTTTACCGAAAATTCGCCAGCAAGCGCGCCGAGGAGGACCGCAAGATACAGGACGAGTTCCAAGATGAATGGGAGCGTGAGTTGCAGCGACTTACCCACAAGTTCGAGAAGGAGCTGGCCACCTCACGTCGCAGCCGAGACGAGGCCAATATCCTGACGTTGCGTCACGAGCAGCAGAAGGAGGACCTCGAAAAGAACATGACTCTGCGGCGCAGCAAGAAGAAGGAGAGCATCACCCGCAAGATGCTGGAGCATGAACGGTACGAGACCGCCGCCCTGGTGGATCGCCAGTCCAGCGAGATGCTGGAGCTGATCAGCGCCCGGCGATCGGAGTACATGCAGAGTGAGAGCATCTTCTTGGACGATGAGTTCAGCGAGGGCGCAGTGCCCGTGGAGTACCCGCTGAACGCCCCGATTCCTGCTCCGCCAGCGGTCAGCAAGTTCCAGATCTACACCGATCCCATAGAGTTCGAGGACGTCGACCGCATCGCCATCTCGGTGGCCCAGGAGGACCAAAAGACTTTCACCGACCTGGTGCGCCAGTTGGTTGGACGCTGCACCACGGACATTGAAAAGGCCCGCACGATCTTCCGCTGGATCACGGTGAAGAACCTGAACGCCATGCACTTCGACGACGATCTGCGGGGCGACACGCCCATGGGTCTGCTGCGTGGCATAAAGTACGGCACAGAGAGCTATCATGTACTGTTCAAGCGGCTCTGCAGCTACGCTGGTCTCCATTGCGTTGTCATCAAGGGATATTCAAAGAGCGCCGGCTACCAGCCGGGCGTTAAGTTCCAGGACTCCCGTTTCCGCAACTCCTGGAATGCGGTCTACGTGGCCGGCGCCTGGCGCTTCGTTCAGTGCAACTGGGGCGCTCGACACCTGGTCAACGCCAAGGAGGCGCCCAAACAGGGTCGCGGCAAGAACGACAGTCTGCGGTGAGTATAGTTAATCGGTGGTATAAATACTCCTGCAGTTTTGAAAGTTATTTGTAGTTCCGCGAACGAACCCGTATAAAAAAGGGGAAAGAGAATTTTAATGTTCAATTAACCTTTTTTTGAGAATTATTTAAGATAAGTTTCTCGTCTTCATGGTAATCTTATAGTAGGTTTGTCATTCGATTTCCCTTAAGGTTACCACAATGACAAAAAATCGAGACTAAGTCTTTTTATAACACTTAAAGGAATTGATTTCCGACCAAATACTTTAAGACCGATTGGTGGGAAACATTGGCCTTTTATAATAGGTAAATGACATTATATTAAGCTTCAGGATTTAAGACCGAACGGTCTTTTTGGGCTTAAAATATTTAAATTTTTTAAGTATTCATAAGATATTCAGAATATAAACCAATTTTAAATATTTTTCGCAGCTATGAATACGATGATCACTACTTCCTCACGGATCCACGCGAGTTTATCTACGAGTTCTATCCGCTGCAGGAAGAATGGCAGCTGCTGAAGCGCCCCATTACCCTGCGGGAATTTGAGAACCTGCCCTTCGTCCGTTCGCTCTTCTTCCGGTACGGACTTCACTTTGCGGACGAAGGTTACGGCGCTGTGGTCTTCACCGATGACACCGGAGCTGCCACTGTGCGCATCGCCATGCCCACGGATATGCAGAGCTGCCTCATCTTCCACTACAATCTCAAGTTCTACGATAGCGACGAGGAGCTCTCCTACGATGGCGTCTCATTAAAGCGATTCGTGATGCAGTCGGTCATTGGAAACATCGTTGCCTTCCGAGTGCATGCCCCATGCTCTGGCGCCTTTCTGCTAGACATATTTGCTAATGCGGTAACGCCGCAGGAGTACCTAACCGGCGAGCCAATGAAGTTCAAGTCGGTGTGCAAGTTTAAGGTGGGTATCGTTTGCGAAAATGAAGTAGAACAAGTTGGGAGGTCTATACCTAACTTATTATTTTGCTTAAACTAACTTCCTTTTTTATTTTGTATACGAATTATTTTAATACGTTTTTAAAATATTTTCATAAATTATCTTTTTTTAATTTTTGGAATACGCAAGTTTACATCAGTTTCATTGTTTTAAAAATAACTAGTGATCCCATATTAGCACTGTGTTAATAAATATAGAATCTTAAACTATATTCCAGGTAAAGGCGTTCTTTTAAGGAGTTCGAGGAAAACATTTGTTTAGTCATACAGCTATTAACGGGCTTCATTATTTCCAGATTTGCTGTGAAGAGCTGCAGACGGTGATGGTGCCACTGCCGGATTGTGCAAGTGGCGAGTGGGGACCCACGAAGGCCACCCGCTTATTTGGACTCATACCTATCACGCATCAGGTGGGTTGATTGGTTATTTCGCTGGGTGATTTGATTCGAGTGCCCCGTTTGCTTGCAGGATCCGCTTATCTTCGCCGGACGCAGCCTGGACCTGCAATTTCGCATGTCGCGTCCGCTGACAGATTTTATGGCCACGCTGCACAAGAATGGCATTGAGGAGAAGAAGCTGGCCAAGTATGTGACTCACAGCACACTGGACGACATTGTCACGTTCATCATTAAGTGAGTGCACAGGGAAATGGAAAATTTAATGGCCGCTCATTCCAATCAACTCTTTCCCATACTCCGCAGCTTCCCCGAGGAGGGTCAGTATGGTCTGGACATATACACGCGTGAATTGGGCGCCCCTCAGCACCATCATCACCACAATAATAACAACTCCTCATCCTCCTCCGGCGAGAAACATTTGTTGACGCACTGTTGTAAATATTTAATCAACTCGTCCAAGCGGAATTAAGTCGGTTGAGCAGACGCTGGTATGGTTTCCTGGACGGTTGAGACGGAGGAGGCATTCTACGCGAACACAAACAAAATGCAATATTAATTATAGTCTACACTTAAGTGGAAACCTAACAAACGTTTACCACATCACAAAATCCATTATGCAGGTGCTAAAAGAAAACCAGGCAATCCAGCAATCTGGCCAATCACGGCTTAATCTGATCATGATGAACAATGATAATGAACAATAATTTTGCTCAACGATTTGGCAGCATTCGGAACTTGTAAATACTCTAGACTCTAATCATTAGACCTAAAAGATGCCTAGTAATACCAACCCTAAAATCAGCTCATAATTAATTTGTACATCTACTGAATAATGCTTAATAATTTATTACATAAACGCAACGTTGCCCCTTATGCATGAACTTATATTATACATATATAAATACGACTTTGATTTAAAATGTTTAATGTTTTTGTTTAAGCGTTCATAATGTGAATAAAACCTTATTATACAAATAATCCCTACACCTACAAATGCAAACTACAGCTGAATCAAGTTTATGTATACTTTATTTGTTCATTCATCTTATCATACAGAGTTTTAAGGTTGACTTTCCCCCAAATAGCAAACTGGTGCGGGGGAGAATGAGGGGCAGGGGCTGATGGGAGGGGCGATTCTGTTCCAGTTTCTTTTTCTTTTGGGGCATTTTCACTTAAAGTTAGAGAAGAAATACATAAATTTCTTTCGTATTTGGAGGATGCTCTCTCGCTCTGGGCTTTCGGGCCAGTTCTTCTGTTTAGTAAATTTAAATTTAAACGTGAAACGCAGCACTTCTCGATGGTTATTGTAGTTGTTGTTGCCGATGGTGTTGCTATTGCTGTTGTAGCTGTTCAAGTTGTTGCCCACTTAAATGTTTCGCCTGCCATTCTCGTGTACGCTGCAATGAGAGGAGTCGACGGAAGGATGGCAACAAGCCAAAGGAAATCATAATTAATGAACTTTTTAATGAACAGCAGATACGGCTGAATGAATGGGGGTGTGTTCGTGGCCTTTGATGGGATGGTAGTGGGGATATAGTTTTGGGGGAATAGTTATTCGCGATGGATGTTTTTATTAGACATGACAAGGATGGTAATCGAGTTTGGGGGCCAGGATGAACTGTGACACTTTTAGTAATGGAGTTTCCAATGCCCAGTTTAATTAGTTAACCTTCGATAGAATGATGAGCACAAATGCACGCCGTAAGAAGACAAGGGATTTATTGTTATTACCAAAGACCAAACAACAAAATCACTAGTCTTCCATACGGAATACACTCCCAGGAGAGCCAATCGGTTAGTTATTATTGAGTTTGGATGCAGTTACGATCAAGCACTTAACTTAACACTTGGGAAGCAAATGACACCGTTTTCCAAATTAATCACACGCTTTATTCGGCCGGGGCTGGGTTCTGGGTCTTGGGTTGTTTGTTAGAGTGTTATGTGGGGGTGGTTATTCAAATGAGAAGGAGTGCATACTTCTTAGTCTGATTGCGACACCAACCTCTGTTGCAGCAGATACTGGGCCATTTGTATTTGCTTGGGCGTGCCCGAGATGGTGATGATACGATCGTTCGAGTTGGGCAGGGGCTCGTCGATGGTGATGTACGCACTGGATTCGTTGCGAATGCGGCGGATGCGGCCGCCTCCCTTGCCAATAATGGCACCAGCCAACTGAAATGCAAGAAAAAAAAGTTAGAAAAATGTCTCTAAGCCAATCTATCAGTAGACCAGTCACCACTTACCTCCTTTGGAATGGTGACCTGTGTGCTGTTGTTGGGATCATGACCCTGCGGAACATTCGTGGCCGCATTAGGGCTGCCATTCGGTCCACCATTAGCGCCAACGCCTGCATTGAAGCCACCAGCTCCATTAGCACCGCCAAGAGCTCCCACACCGCCGTTGTTAGCACTGCCACCACTCAGTCCGTTGCCCAATCCGCCGGCTCCACCAGGATTCTGGCCAAAACTGCTCAAACTTGGAAGGCTGCTGGCGCCGCCCTGGTTTTGGCTAAAGCTGCCCAGACTTGGCAGGCTATTGGTGCCCTGGGTCTGTCCAAAGTTGCCAGAGTTACCGCCGAAGTCACTGGGCCCACCTCCAAAGCCGTTGTTGCCAAAGCTGCCACCCCCGAATGGCCCACCGGCTCCTCCTCCAAAGCTGTTACCGGCAAATCCGCCAGCACCGCCACCAGTGTTGCCAAAACCATCGACATCACCGCCTCCTCCATTGGCCCACGGGTTGATGAACGGATTGTCGCGCTGTCCCATTCCAGCACCTGCAGCAGCTCCGCCAGCAGCGCCGCCAAAGCGATCAGTTCCGCCACGTCCGCCGGCATTTCCGCGTGCTCCTCCAGCACTGAATCCTCCTCCATTGCCACCGGCTGCTCCGCCGGCGGCGCCACCAGCACCTCCTCCGCCATTACGGTTGTTTCCTCGCTGGCTGGGTCGGGTACTTCCGCTTCCAGTGCCATAGCCGCCATACTCATCCGCGTACACGCGGTCGAAGTTCATCGGATCATAGTTGTGTATGGCGCCCTTAATGGGAGTGTCCCGGGTGAGGGTGATCACCTCGCGCACCGCATCGATGACCTGGCTCTGCTTGCCCACGGTCTGCACCACACGATCCGTGCTCTGGGGTGCCACATTCGAGAAGACCTTCAGAAAGCGGCAGCCGATACGCTGAAAAAATAAAGAAAAATAAATTAGTTTCACAAAAAAAAAAAATACTTTTAAGTGTGAAAAGTTAAAGGGTATTTAGCACCTCTTATTAAATTTTTGTTTTTTTTATATATAAATCAATATTATTAATCAATTAATATCAATTATTTAGTTTGCCTGATCAAATGTTGTTCATTTTATTTTTACTTATTTTCAGACCAAATTAATGTCAATTAAGTTTTTTAGAATTTGAGAGGAATTGGTTGCAGCATTTTTGACATGGTGGTTTCTTTAAATATTAGGATTTCCACGATAGTTACAATTCCAAGAAATGTATCTGAAAAATATCTAGGAATTAAGCTGAAAGTAATTCCTCATGGTTGCCTTTTTGGAAAGACACTGTGTAATCCTGAGGCTAAGTACATGTATTTTCCCAGAATTTAAAACAAAAGGACACACACCGAGCATCGTAAATCCTGGTCAAGGTCCACTGAAAGCCGAGTCTAAATCAATTTGGCCGTGACACTTCCCCTGGGTCCTGACCTGAAACTCTTCTTCTGTGTGTGTGTGTTCTGCATCCTCGCTCAGCGGGCAATGGCTCCTAATCAGCATGAAGCGGCGGCAGATGTTGGACATAGTTTCTACCTGCGCTGCCACAGCGATTCGGGGCAGCTGTCTCTTCTGCTCTGCATGTAAAGTGGCAGGAAGTGCTTGCCCCCTATCTGATATCCTCTCCGATATAACTCCAGCTCCTCGCCTTCCTTTCCCCGTCTGCGGCGGAAGTGTAAATGGGAAATTCGATAGCCACTTAAGAGGGGACGAACAAGCGGCTCGCACTGATTTCTAAGTGTGTATTTGGAGGCCTGCTTCCGCTTCAGATCCCCCTTGCTTCCTCTGGGCCTGTCCGTCGTTGTCCCCTGTCGCCTGCCTGCCTTACCCATTTTTATTTGAGCCTGCCCGCTTGATGATTGCATCATTCCTAAGCCCATTGCGTGCTGTGTGAGTGTGGCAATGACCAAAGGCTGCGTCATGTTGCCTCAAACCCCCACAGCACCCTCTCCCAGGCGACAAAACTCGTTGCGTGTGCTCCAGACAACAATGGCGACATCAAAATTCTGAAATATACCCCCTCCGGCTGCTTTTCGCCCCACAAGTGGAGCCTTTTCAATAGCCAGGGGAAAAGCGTTGAGTCACACAGTAGTGTACAAACACACAGGACCAAGTTCCATGTCAGTGGTCGGTCAGTGAATCAAAAAATTATTAAATTTAAACATGACAACAGACTGTATCTGGCCTTGTCTTTAGTCTTTAAGCTGTGTGCGTGTGGATCTCGAGAAGTGGTAATGTAGTATACTTTTGGTCGTCTCACGAAATGCGAATATTATGTAAAAAGACAATCTAATGGCTTAGCTGGCTATAAAACGAAGCTCACTCCAAAATATAAACATTTATTATTTTAATATTTTTTGGCGCCCACGGGGGGTCAGTAGAATTTTGCCAAACTGACGCTTGGTGGCGCCACTGAACTAACTGGTGGCACATGCACTTGGAGCATATAAAGCTTTACATAAAAAGTCATGTGGCCAGTAAGCGTAAGATTTTAAGTGTAAGTTATATTTCACCAGTAATTGAAAGAGTTTTATTTTACTTTTATTATTGTATGTGGTTTAAATATCACTTTTACCTTTTAGATTCGAATTATTCACTTCAAGCGCGCACATTTTCAATCTAAAAATATGTAATTCATTTTTTATATTAAGAATTTCAGCGTTTGTGAACTCCATTTGATCGATTGTTATTTTTAAGCGCGGAAACTGATGTAAACAAACTATAAGTCATTTGAAAGGTGTTGCCAAGACTTATTATCGCATTTGACTTCACAAGCGAAGCGCAAAATTTGAAAAAACTCGGCGATTCGATTTTCACAATCCTCCCTCTTGAACTCAATTTTTGTCCATTGAAAAAATTTTGCACGGCTAAAAACATATGGTAATCGCTTGGAGCAATGTCCGGACTATAAGGTGGATGCATTAACACTTCCCAACCAAGCTCCCGTAGCTTGTGACGCGTCACCAAAGATGTATGCGGCCTGGCGTTGTCATGATGGAACACAACGCCCTTACGATTCACCATGGCTGACCGCTTTGTTCAAGTGCAATTTTCAATCGCTCCAGTTAGTCACAGTAGAGGTCACAATTGATGGTTTGGCCATAGGGCAACATTTCATAATGGATAATTCCTCTGATATCCCACCATACACTCAGCAACACCTTCTGAGCCGTCAGTCCTGGCTTTGGCACCGTTTGAGACGATTCACCGCGCTTCGACCAGGATCTCATCGCAGCTCCTCTGCGATGGTTCTAAAAGTCACATGACGATCTCGATCCACTATTTCCATGATTTTATCCGTATCAACGGTCACTGGTCGCCCGGAAGGCTTGGGTGTTTCGGAATCGCCTAAACCACTTCGGAATCGCCTAAACCACTGTTCGGCGGTTTGAATCGAAAGTTTGTTATCTCCTAAGACAGCAATAATCTGTCTGCGAGATTCCGCAGCAGTTTTTCCCTGTGCGAAATACAATTTCAAAATTGCCCGAATTTCTGCGTTTGTGAACTCCATTTCAATATATATAGCAGCCCTCGTATAGTTTTTTGTCGGCGAGATAGATTAGGGGGACTCACAAACACGAGAGCAGGAATAGAAGCAGGAGCCCGAGGACCGTTCCCGACCAGCGCCAATGTCGAACTAATTGGGTTCAACGATTGCCAGTTGCCATGTAAGGAGAAGAAGACGCAGGCAGAGAGAAAAAAATGGAAACACTCACACAGAAACACAGAGCAGTGAAAGGCAGAAAGGAATATACACGGGAATACACAAACACAGAGGCAAAAGCAGCGGCAGAATAGCAGGCAAGCCTATCTGCTTCTTCTCTTCGTCCTGCGGCTGTGGCGTTTGTTGTTGTGTGTGTCACGGCAGGCCAAAAAGGAAACGCAGGCTGCTGGGACAGCTGCTGCTCAGCTCCCGCTGGCAGCGAAACGGAACCGGTGTATTTCTCAGCTCTCCTCATTTTAAAACAAAAAAAAAAGAACTGGTGGCAAGAAAGATAGCTTAGGAAATCCGATGTACTCATACCCTGTTTTTTAACATTTATTAGTCAATATAATCACCAAATCAATATTTTTTATAACATATTTGAAATTAATGAGTTCGATTTATATTAAACTCAGATAATCTTTTTAAATCGAAATCATTAAAATTACTGAACTCCTTTCCCTGACAGATGTACATAAAATGTGTATATAGATAAAGTTTGGGATGAAATAGAATTTTAATTTTTGTTTATCTATTCAAGATCTTTTCTAACTGAGTTAGACAATCAATTAGAAAAATATAGGAAATGTTTTGTAGATTTCGAAAGGCGTACTGTTTTGCTTTTCAAACAGCTCAGCACCCTCTGCTACGGTACAGAATGTTTAATTTTTTACAAAACGCATGCGCAGTTGTGAAAAAATAAATAAAACGAAAGTAAATGTTATGAGCATAATCAAACAACACTACAAAACTCTGTACATATGTGTGTTGGGAAGGGCTGAGGAAATGAGGGCAACCATTAAACAACAAATCGCCTACGATTGATATGCAAAAAAGAGTGGAAGCAATTCATATGTGCAGCATCCCCTGTATTCAGCAAAAACTCTTCCATTAAAGGATTCCATCGAACTTACTAATGCGCTTAAGATCTGCCACGAGAAGAGGATAAAAACAGAGAGAACTCGTGAGTATAGCTGCAAGTGGCAATCAAAATTCACTTACGACAACTGCAATTATAAAACTTTTACATTCTTAAGGACAAACAGAAAAACAAGCCAACCAACAATGGATACAAACTTAATTGGAGTACAGTTCTTTGCCGTAAGGATAAAAACCACATATCAATTACGTTAAGTTGAAGCTTTACAAACATGTATCGTTATATTTCTAAAAGCATAGATTTAATTTATCACCTAAATGTTAAGGAAATGTTATGAAAACCTAAAATATATGTTTTCATATCAATTTATGGTGACACGACTCTAGCCCTTAGGGAAAAACATTTGGGAAAACTATCGTTGAGCATCCAAGGAGCTGTCAAGAATGCGGCCAACAAGCGGAAGGAAGCATCAAACTACTAATTTGATGTTGAGCACACCAGCGAAAAACGAACCGGATATTGATGAACTCCACTTCTTCCGCCCCACGAAAGTTCCCTTTATAAACTTATTAATCAAATGATCAAAGGGAGCCAACCCAAACCAAGCGTCAACTCGCGCTGGCTCAAAAAAGATGTTCAGGAAACCAGATGTCGCTGCCAGGACTCGTCGATGGTTCGTCTCAGCTGCCGCAATCCAAGGAATGCCGACCAAAAGGGTGCCTTTTCTCGAAATTTGGCTAGCTCTTTTCAAGGTTGTGCTAGGTACTCGCTTTAAATGTCATTATCTTTTAAATAGAATTTTATGAAAAGTGATCATTTTAATGGTCCTTTTTAGCACCATTTTCAGCCAACCGTTGAAGACTAATATTTAAGCTTTATATAATCTTCATAAAAAACTATTTACGCCTTAAACCAACAAGAACGTATATTATTCTAACCTAAGTAATTTGTATTTTCATAAGTTAAAAGAATATAATCTTCTAAAATTATGGCAGACGAAATCGATGAGAAAGATGCACCCTATATCCCGATGCCGAGTGGTATGTTGTACGTGTGTAGGTAGCACCTGTTTGGCATTCATTAAGACGAACAGCAAGCAACAAATGTAAGCCGCAGGCAGCAAGACGGCAAAGCAGGCAAGCGGGCGGGAACAAAAGCCAATGGCACGCTCAATCCTCAAATGCCTTTTAGGGCATTTTGGATTTACGCACACACACAATGGATGACGGCTGCAGGATCAGCCCGGTGAAGTCGAAGTAGAAGCAGCTGTCGCTCATTATTATAAGACCCTGACAGATGCCTCTCCTGCCTCCTTGGCACAGGACAACATTTTAATGGCCAGCAACATGAAACATGAAGCAGTTGTCTATGAACCGGGGGCCTATAAATATACCTACTCCTATATATTGGGAACACATGTCTGAAAATGCGACCAATTTGGAGCTCTTTGGCGACAAGGGAAAATGTTTTTAAAATAAGCCAAGCCGAACGAAATGCAGATTAGTGAGACCAAATAAAGTACCTAATTCTCCTTGAGAAACGAAATAAATACGGACATAGAACTTAGCCCGGGGAAGTAATTATGATAACCCCAACCGATGAGCAACGGAAAACCGGCTTTGGCAGAAGGTCAGAGCGGGAAAGGGCAGAAGAATGAAGCCAAATGGCCCAGCAAAGGGAAAGGAAACAGCTGCTTGCAGGGCCAGTTGTTGCCACTGCCTGCGCTGTTCTTGCCACAACAAAGAAGACAATGGAGTAACGAGGACGACTTCCTTTTTCCAGCAAAGTCGCAACGAAAAGGGACCAGAAAAAGGTAAAAGTGCTTGGACGAAGACAAGACAAACACATGCTCTTCGGCAAGCCGAGGAGGCTGCTTCATTCTGATCATCTGCTGTGACCATCAAGGCGGCAGACGGCAGCTGCAAGGATGCTGCATGCCTGTGAGTAGCGTCTAAGAAATTCATAATAACAAAACAGCAACTCAAGCGACGCCAAGGAGGGCCAGAATATACAGACGTAAGCTTTTTGTTTGCCGCCGCGGACTTGTTGACCTCCATAAAAACAGCGCAGCAGCGGAAAAATATGAATATGCAAGAGCTGGGTGGAAAGTGGGCGTTGCTGCCATATAATGTACATTCAGGCACCTTCATTGCAAGGCGGGCAGGACATCGTTCCAATTAAAATGCAGCCCTACTCATCGCTAATTAATGAGCCAAGCCGAAATGCACCTGGAAGGACTCGTGCTGGAGGTGCAAGGGCGGATTGCCAATTGATTCACCCCAGCGCATCCCACATTTCTGATACGACCCCATTCCATTCCTGTGAATTGCGCAATTGGAAAGCGCTTGGTGTGTCCCATGGACCCATCTTTCCTCCTCCCACTTCGCACCTGCCGTTCGGAATGCTGGTGAAGAGGCTGGCAAAGTGACAAGTGCGTTATGAAAGCGTTGGTGCAGACGTCAGCAACAGATTCCCCAACTGAACGTCATTCCAAACCGTCATCTCATCGATGGAAATGCATTCTACTGTCGCTGGCAGGGAGCAAGGAACTGTGCGGTTGCAGAGCCCGGAGGAGTTGGAGGCCACGTAACTCGTACAAAGTTTTCGATTTAACCAAGCGCAAAGTTATGTTGACGGGTTTCAGCCTCACGTGACTGCAGCAACCGTTCGGAATCGTCAAAAACATGTCACAAATTCCCACTAACTATGCGGGCTTCCTCACGTCCTGACCTGCATCTCTGCATTTAAACTTCCCCCTCGTTCCCACCATTTTGGTCATAATAAGCCCAATTAAGTTAGCCTTCAATCGTCACGGCTGGCTGGGGATGTCAGTTGACCGCAGGACACTGGCATAATATGGAATGGACAGTCGTGTGAGCGCCGCACATGCTTAGGCACAACTGGGAAAAACATCAGAAATAGCGGAAATACTTGAGCTAAATGTGTAATCAGCAAGAGCCTTGGGACCGGGGACATCAATATGTGACAGGTCGGGTGATACACCTTCTATCGGCTACAGTTTTTTCCCACAATCAAGTAATGTTCTGACCCTTATTATAAGTGGGTCATATGGCAGTATCAAGATAGATCATTAATTACCCAGCTATAGTAATAAAACTATACAATATTAATTAGACTTCGAATTCCCAATTCTTAAATGTAGTTTGAATATACCAATACAAAACAAAAAGAACGGAAGTGGGCAAAACATTTTAAAGTCAAATTTTGTGATATGCTAAGAATATAATTTTAATAACTTTAAAAGTCAAATTGGCATGACGAATTCACATCAACTCATTGCTTTAGAGCAACTTCGGTATTAAAACCTAGTTCCAAATGAATGAACCCTCTTAATGCTTAATCGGACCATTAATGTCTATCACTAATGTATGCGAATGCAATTAAATTCAGTTACTCACATCACGTATCTCCTTGATCTTTTGTCCACCTTTGCCAATAACGCAGCCGGCCAAGCTCTGGTGGATTAATAGGCGCACATCAAAGTCTTCGTCGCGCTGGGCGGACAACATGAAAGAAGGTTATCAGTCGGGATCATATCTCTCATGGCACTGGAGCACTTACCTCCTCAAAGTATTTCAGCATTTCGGTGATTATCTCCAGAGTAGACTCTATATCGGCAGATATTTGGATGGTTCTGTTCGAGCGGTTAAACGTGCATAGAAATTGGTTTGAGTTTTTATAGTGAGTGTTGGCGAAAAAAGAGAAAAAAGTGAGGGGAAAACGCATATTAGAATAGAACATTAACTGAAAATTATTTTAGGTCTAGTCATTATTGTGTTTTTATATATATTTATCGGGGACCATAAAACAAACTTTGGTAGAGTTTCGGTGAGATAGAGAACAAGAGGGCGAGCAAGTGAGATTCAGTCCCTTTTGCCATGTATCAGGCAACAAAACCACACAAGGACACACAAGACTCTTGCTGGGATTTCAATGTGGACAAATGGATGATCTCAGGCCAGCAGATCGTCTCTTGGCTCATGTCTCCTTTCAGAGTTCGGTGAAATACCTTAGGCCGTGCATTTTGGGATGGGTTAATCGGGTTTCTTGCGGTGCATTGCGGATTAGTATGCGATTAGGATTAGGATTAGCCGGAGAGAGCGAGATCGAGAGACCGAACTAGTTGCTGGGCAGCGCAAAACTACTACAGATACTTCGGGACACCTAGTGCCGGTTTTAGGGGGAGGACACGTCACAATGTTCATGTATTTATTTATAGATGGGTACAACTAGCGCATACAGGACATACATAGAGATCTAGATGGGCTAAGGCTATAAACACGAACGAGTCCCACTCGGTTCGGTGCTTGCGAATCCACACAACATACGAATACGAGTATAGGATATGCATTGGAGAGATGCGGTTATAATCTAGTAATTGGTAAAAGGTTAAAGATTTCATGTGGTTTACCGTTCGGGGCCTTGGGAATCGTCGACAGACACAGTGGCTTTATACTGTGCCGCACATTATTCACACATATTTGGAGACACGGGCGGGCAGGCAGGCGGGCGGTTGATGGGCGGGCGGGCGTTTGGTATCGGTATCGGTTTCGGTTTCGGTCGATGGGCGGGCGGGCAATCAGACAGGCGGGCGGGCGGGCGTTTGGTCGTTCGATGGACGGGCGATTTAGTACAAGTTTTTTTTTATCGGTTGATTGATTCGCCGTTTTCGTTTTCACATGGAGAGAGATATTTCACAGGGAGGGGGAAAGGCACCCACACAGATACAAACCCACATGGCACATGGAAATGGGGATTCGCGCGTATATATATACAGATATTAGAGTATATATATTTGTATAGGCGTTTAAAGCCAAATTTTGTAGCATAGTGCACGGCAACAGGGGGTGCAATTTGATTCAATTCAGTTCGGGTTTGAGTTCGGGTTTCGACATCGGGCCAGACCAGTTTCAGATAAAGATATAGATCCGAGGTTACCCAGTACCCGGGTGGGACATATAGACCAGAGACCATGGACCAGCGGTGCAGAGTGATGGTGCGGGCGGGCGGGCGATTGGTTGGTTGGAGGTTCGATTCGATTCGATTCGATCGATAAAGTTCGGTTCGATTCAGATGAGCGGTTGAAGATTTTGTTGGGCGTGCGAACCGACGACAGTTTGATTTTTATTTGGTTCAAATCGAAATCGATTTGTTGGTTACATATGGGGTGTACGCAAGAATAGAGAGAGAGAGAAGAGAGAGAGAGAAAATTGTTCATTTAGTTAAAAGGTTAATTAGCGGTGTAAATTTATCGTTTTATTTTCATGTTGTTCATATTGAGTTATACAAAAAACTGAATTTTTGTCCAGGTTTTGATTAAATAAAGCGCCTGTAGTATATTACATATTGCATCCAAGCCTGATGGATTATATTCCCCTAAGATTGTTTTTGAAATTTTCCTTTTTTGAGTAACGAAACGATAAATAAAGAGAAACAGAGATTCGAAAAACGATAGCCAAAGAGAGAAAGTGAGAGATAGTATGAGAGAAAGAGCGTTAGCTGAGTGCAAGGACCCGAGTTAGTGAGAAGCGTGTTGATTTTCGGTTTCTCGAGGACTTCCGCCTATATAGAGAGCTCAGATCTGGAAAAAGATATAGTGGGGAAGAGAAAGAGTGAGAGAAGGTAAAAAGGGGGACCATACCGGCACACAAGACAGGGTTCTCTTCGGATTCGGTGTTGGTTTTTAGATTTGGGATTTTCAGAGCTCGATTTCGAGCTTGAGAATTGGACGGCTGCCAGAGACAAAGTCGAGAGAATTTAGATAGAGGTGGAGAGAGAGGGAGACAGAGTTCGCAAGAGAGACACACAATAACAGAGGCAGACGCTTTCGGGATTCACTGGGGACATGGATTTGATTCGGTTATTTTCGCTTTTAAGTTTCTAATTTGTGGTGCAACAAATAAAACATAATTGTAAATAATACTAGACGCTTCAATTGTGAATTATGCAGTTTGTTTTCTATCTTTTTTTTAGTGACAATGGGGTTTATGTGATCATAGTACCTGAGTCCTCATCTTCTGGATGTGCTGTCCTCCCTTGCCAATCACTGCGCCAGCAATCTGTGAAATAAAATAAGAAAAATAATAGATGGGTGTATTGTTAATTATGGGGAACTAAACAGCGAAGCTTAAATTAATCATTGTTAAAACACTTACACTGCTTGGTATCAGGATGCGAACAGTCTCCTCGTTGCGGCGGTTGCGCTTCTGGTCCTGTGGTCCCTCCCCTGCATCGTTCATTTCACGCTTCATTCTCAGTCTCTCTGCAATCGGAAAAGCGGAATTCGATTAATCTCGCAATTGTTTTGCCAACTATGTTGAGCTTTGCCCAGTTTCAGTTCAACTGACACATTAAATCGCACTACCACTGCCTCGAACCACAAACTAAATCATTGTGGGCCGAACAGAGTTGTCATTTCAGCTACTTTACAAATCTGTCTTAAATTTAAGCTTTCATTCCAAAAACCTGATTTTTTTAAAGGTAATACAAAAACAAGAAAGGAAAGCTAACTTCGGGCGGAGCCGAAGTTGATATACCCTTGCAGAATATTCTGTAAATAATATTCTCCAAAATTATTCATATGATGCATTCTTAATACTAATAAAAATCCCAACTTCCTAACTCTAAAAACACCAAAGTTATGCTATTTCCTATCGTTATATGGGAGCTATAGGATATAGCCGGCCGATCCTTATGAAATTTGGTAGGTCGAATTGATAAATAAAGAAGTCATAGAAAATCCCAACTTCCTAACTTTACAAACAGCAGATTTATGGCATTTCCTATCGTTCAGTTATATGGCAGCTATAGGATATAGTCGGCCGATCCCGGCCGTTCCGACTTATATACTGCGTGCAAAAGAAAGAAGGGTGTGTGCAAAGTTTCAATTCGATAGCTTTAAAACTGAGAGACTAGTTCGCGTAGAAACAGACAAACGGACAGACGGACAGACGGACATGGCTATATCAACTCAGGAGGTGATCCTGATCAAGAATATATATACTTTATAGGGTCGGAGATGTCTCCTTCACTGCGTTGCACACTTTTGACCAAAATTATAATACCCTCTGCAAGGGTATAAAAATTGAACACGAAAAAGCTAAAAACTTTTGTCAAACATTTTTTGAAAGGGAAATTCGACAGATGCATACATAATAATAATGCAAAAAAAACAATCTTTTTAAAATTATTTCTTTGAATAAAAAAGTATTTAAAGATATTTAGAAGCAACATTTTTTTTTAAAGTAATATATTAATTTAAAATCCTTTAAATGTCTACCAAATACATGAGCTTTATTTATTTCCTTTTGAAGCATAAGCATCACTGATGAACAGATTCAAAGAAGGCATGCGGTGAGTCGCAGTTTTGGTTGTCGTTTTTGCCCACCGCAATTGAATAACAATTTAATTCAGTTTCCATTTCAGATTCAAGCTCTGAGTCGATCCGATCTGGTTCGTGCCGCAGCTGCACTTGACTGCGATCCATCTCAGAGCCCCGCGTTGCACTTCCAATCTGGGTGGCATCAATCATCAAGTATACGCCCTGTGCCGCACAAGCCCCCTGAAAGCCCAGTAAGCGGAAATGCCAGACAACCAACGCTCAAACGAAACTCATATATATTATTTCTATAAAAAGATTCTTGTATAGCACTGCATATATGATTTATATGTTGGCATAATTGAGCAAACCACCATGTGCAATAATAATACAAAATGTAACGAAAAATTATAAATTTATAGAAAGGGAGCCCGAAGCAGTGAATGAGAGTATGATCCAACAGTTGTGGGCCTTTGGGCTCTGCCCACAACAATAACATGAAATCCCGCATTTTTTTCTGGAACTCTTGGTTTTGTTTTATACCCTACAACAGTATCTAATGGGAAGCGTGAAACTTTAAATCTGTTTGTCAATATTGATTTTATTAACTCGCCATCTAGGTGGTACAAATTAGAAGATACAATATTTTGTACATTTATTTGGAGTCTTTGTTAAAATTTGATTTTCCTTATTATCATTCTTGGTAGAAGTCAAAGATAGTAATTTAAAGCTAATACGAAGTCTGTAGAGAGGAACCAACAACTAACAAACAATAAAATGTTAATATATGTTGAAAAACGATTTATTTTAAAACACAAAAAACCATGACTTATTTAAACCGCAGAGTATTTTTAACGTCGATAAAAAACAAATCTGTTATACTTTTGCTTTTTTATTCGTGGTTTCACATGTCAAAACGTCAATTGTCCAAGCTGCTGTTAAGTTGTCAAAAATATTTGATACAACAATGAGAAAACACAGCAGCGACGGAAGATTAAATGAATTTTTTTCGAGGGCCTAAGAGGAGGCTCTGAAAACGACTGGGCTTAAAATTGAAATTGTTGAGCTATGGAGTACAGGTAAATAGTGAGGTTTGTGCGTGGGAAGAGCTTAAAGAAAGGGTAGCCACCTTCGATTTGGAGATGACGAGGTCGTTGGTTGGTGATGCAATTGTTAGCTTCTAAAATGTGCGCCACTGGAAACATTTTTGTGAGGTATCCTCTGATTAAGATAACTGGTTTTAAGGATTGAAATTCAAGGAAAGAAAATTAATTTCCAAACAATTTTTCTATTCAATTAAAAAAATACCAATGCTATTCTACTCTTTAAAATATCCCAAAAGGATGTTAAAAACTATATAAGACACAGTTTCAAATTTGATAGTGTTTATTTTACCACAAATTTACCTTTTTATATTCTTCCAAAAAATATCACAAAGTTCCACAAATTTTATTTTTTTTTGGCAAATATCTTATAGAATTTTTTGTTTCACATTCACAGAATTTTTTTAGTTATATAAAACTTAGGATCTGAGGATCCGACCAAATGGTAAGAGCAAGTGCATAAAGCACCGCCCGAGAGTGCTGTACAAAAACTAATGAACACAATTTACTAGAACTGGGGCTATTTATACCGGAAACCCATCTATTTAATACCCAAGGGCTGACCAATCGGAAGCTATAGGATCGGTATATGGACAGCGGAAATTGTCAGCCAATAGAAATCGTACAAATCAAGTGACAATACCAAAAACAGGGGAAGTTACCGCTTTTGGACACCGGATGCTAGGCAACCAGGATAATTGTACTGGACTGACCATAACAGAACCTCTATACGGACTTAGAATAGATAAGTTCCTATGTACCCTATATACGAATATATATTGGTATCATGGGAGGAAAATGCAGTTTTCTATTGGAACTTTACATAGGTGAAATATGGATTCATTATATAAAATCGAGTCCTCTCTAACCCCAACCATAAGATGTGGCATATGTATGTATAATAAAGAGCCACAAATTGTATAGTCATTTTCCATACGGGTGAGGGGCTGGGTAATGAATTTAAAGTTCGACATTAGACTAATAACCAGGCGTTTGAAATGGGCACAAGAACTGCAGTTTTCTTGCAGCTCTATGAATTTTCTATGGAACTTCAGCTGATGTTTTCACATTATGCATATTTCAAAGGCCGAACAAACGGACATTCAAAGAAGTAAGCTAGCGAATACGAAGCAACGAGAGGCGGAACCCTTTTGTCTAAGATAGCAAATCGTTTAACTATTGATAGAGCAATCGCCATATAAAGTCCCTCGACTAAATGCCTGTGAAATGCAACAAATTGCGCTGACCTGGACAAATACCATTATGGGGGCAGGCCCCCATATCGCCGATGACGTGGGCCTTAGACAGGTCCTCCATTATATCAACTGTCCCTCTGGTAGTAGATTTGACGGACATGCATTATTCAGGCAAATTGCAACAATTTAAAAACTCCGCAGTCCTTTCAAGATGAACTACCCCAAGACACATGTTCCACATAATGAATGGGGGCACCCAGTCTAATAACTAATAAAACTCTGGGAGTATTAACAGCCGTCCCCAAGGGACTGGTAAACTAATTATAGGGTAATTTCTGTGACAGAGGGCCTATACTAACAAGAAATTAAAACCCTTAGAACTTAGAGTAATCTAAAATTGAAAATGGAGCGAAGATTGCTTCCTTCGTTATCAGTACATTGCAGATTGCAGTTTGTTCGTGGTCACCTGATGGAAAGAAAAACTTTTCCACCAGGAATTTAAACAGCTTCACGAGAACAGGACGGCAAATCTGGGAGAAAAGAAAGGGGAAGGAGAAGGAGAAAGTAAGCAGGTTGCTCGCATTCCTGAAAGTGACATAAATGACAGGTAAGCAATTATGTGAAAATCATTTGATTGCTGTCCACATCCTGTTCAAATAGCTTTTGACAGCGCACACGCGTCCAACCATCCCAACCAACCAACCACCCCCCAACCCGAAAAAAAAATCCAAAAGCCCACCCACCGCCCAACCCCTGCCACAACCACAACAACAATAAAGGACAATAATTTAAGTTGCTCGGCCAGGTGAGCGCTTGAAACTTTTTTTTTTGTGTATGTATCCCCTCAGGCCAATACACTAATACGCAGGTGGGCTGGCTGACCACAAAAACGCAAACACAACAACTACAATAGCAGGAAAGAAAAACAAAGTAAAGCCAGAAGGGGGGTGGGGCTGCGAAAGGGGAACAGTTGGAGAGTTTATGTCCAGCGAGACGTGGTAAGCCACATAAAAACGCGGTTTGTGGCTGCCCACCAAAAAATAAAAGCGAGGACGAAATTAGCTCTGCCAAACACAAGATTGAATACCCTTACAGTAATAAAAAAAAATTGATAATCCAATATTTTGCCATACCATTCCTTTCATGAAAACTTTTAACGTCCCATAATTCTCTTTCAACAACAAGTTGACAGATTTACAACTTATTTAAAAAAATGTATATCAAAACTTTAAACATCATTTGCAAATTATAAGGTTCAAGGTTCAAAAAGTTCTAAAAATTATTTTTAAAAATTAATCTATTTTGAATTGGACAAATAATAATCATTTTCAATAACATTTCTCAGAAAATTACACTTCGGAAAGAAAATCGGACATGATTATACCTCTCCATATTTTATACTTTCGAAATTTAATAAGTTTTCGCTTTTTTAAAGCGTAAAGGAAACAAATATACTTTCAGACTCTTTTGCGCTTGGTATTTTTTATGATTAGTCTTTCTTTTGCCAACTTTATGACATATTTTAAAGATGGGCGCGGGAGTAGCGGACCTGATCATAAAGCGCCATTTTTAACTTTTGTTGAATACCATCAAGTCAAATGGCAGTAGAGCATCTTTGAAAAAAGTCATTCTGGAATGAAAGGTCGCTTTCACTATCATATATTTTATAATTTTCTATATTCATCTTATCAAGTGTTTTTAAATTCACCTAAACTAACTATAAATTGAAAAAAATTATTCATTTTGTAATATTTTAAAACACCCCTTATAAAATCGGGTTTCGAATTTATATAACATTTTACTTAAACAAATTCGTCTTAACGGTCGTGTCACGTTTGTATCTATCACGTGTGTGTGGTCACGCCTTTAACTGTCCTGTCTCCTCCCACATCCTGGGCATTCTTTTTGCCACCGTAATTGGGTGGTGGGTGAATGCGTTTCAACTCTATAATTTAGCGGAAAAACAGCTAATGGACGTCATGTCTAACAAAAAATATAAAAAAAAAGCCGAGCAAGCAGAGGAAGGAATCAGGTTGAGGATATGGCCACAAAAGTTGGGGGCCGCAAGCGGAAATGCATACAATTGACAATTCCCATCACCCTCGCGCCGCGTGTGTATTCGTATGTCCTGTTTGTGCTTTGTGGCCTGTCCACTTCAAGGCTTTTATGGACATGTCAGCGTGCTTAGCGAGCGGGTGAACCGACCAACTTCTCCCATCGCGTGCGTCTCTACATCGGGCGGTGGGGGAATAATGGGGAGTTCAGCTGGTCCCAGCGCTAATAACTAATGTCCTTATGGCGTGTGCCATGTAGTGGTTGCTGCTCCGCTGCTCTATCCTATAGTATTCTATTCTATTCTATCCTGTTCTATTCTGTCGTCCAGTTATGTTCCCAGCCAACTTCCACAGTCTGATTGCTATAGTTCGACTTGTCTGTGGCTTATACACGGAAAGAATATGATCTGTCATATTTAATAATTTAGCTCATATATTACATTTAACAATAATCACTAAAAATTACCATAATTTAGAAGAAAAAAACCAAATGAGGTTTAAAATAAATTTATGTTTATTAAATGCAACTTGTTAGGTTGCATATTAAGACTGTATCAGCTTATTTACTGAAGAATTTAATTAGTATATTTGAAACAGGTTAAGAGCGATGAAATCAAAAAACAAGTAATTTTTAAAATAATTTGAACATTTAGTTTTTAATTTGAAAGAACAATTGATATTTACTACTTTAGAATTGCTTTCAGTATACTTTACCCCTCGCCAATCGGTCAACCCCTGAGGTTGTTGCATTATTAAAAGGCTTCGATTGAAAAGTACTTTTCTTTCTTCCCTTCCCACTTAGATTCCCAACTCCATTCTTCACCCTTCCCTTTTTTGCGTTGGCTTTATCTAGTTCTGCGTTTGTCAATTGCATCTCTCGACAATCCATCGTTAGCTAATTAATTGGAAATATAAGAATTGTCTCGCAGCAATAGAAATACCAGTCAAGGTTTGAAAATCAATAAAACTTGCTTGAATTCGAAACGTGTTTCAAGTGTATTTTTTTTTTTTCGATTTGCATAAAAATATTGCCGCTTCTTCTTTTCAGCATTTTTCGTCTGTCATTCGAGACAAAAGCTATCGAAAATCATTGAGTGGAACATGTTTTGCGAATGCGATTGAAATGGGAGAAGAGATTACCATCAAATGACACTTGTGAGGTTAAAAGCAAAAATATCTTTGGAAGACCCAACCAGCATAGTTAACCCATATAAACAGAGAACAAATATATTATATTCACCTATATGCGGGCCAAGTTTCAGATATTGTGGCCTGTGTTTGTATCAGAAAATAGATTCATGTGGGAAATCAACAACATCAAAGCGACCTACATCCGACAACAAATTGCGGTAGAATTGCAGCTTTACAATACTATTTATACCCGTTACTCGTAGAGTAAAAGGGTATATTGTATTCGTGCAAAAGTATGTAACAGGTAGAAGGAAGCGTTTCCGACCCTATAAAGTATATATATTCTTGTTCAGGATCACTAGCCGAGTCGATCTAGCCATGTCCGTCTGTCCGTCTGTCCGTCTGTCCGTCTGTCCGTCTGTCTGTCCGTATGAACGCTGAGATCTCGGAAACTATAAAAGCTAGAAGATTGGCATTTTGCATGTAGATTTTAGGAGTTCCTACGCAGCGCAAGTTTGTTTCAAAATGGTGCCACGCCCCCTTTAACGCCCACAATCGCTTATATACGATTTTAAAAATTTAAATGTATCGGAAAAGTAAAAATGCAGTTTTATTGTGTTTATCAATACCTATCGAAATGTAGAAGAAATTTTTTAAATCGGGCCATTCGTTAAAAAGTTATGCGTGATCAAAATTTCTATCTCCATCTCCCTCGCACTCCTTTTACCTGAGTAACGGGTATCTGATAGTCGGGGCACCCGACTATAGCGTTCTCTCTTGTTTTTCTTTCATCATTATACCCTTGCAGAGGGTATTATAGTTTCAGTCAAAAGTCTACAACGCAGTGAAAGTACATATATAAAGTATATATATTATTGATCAGCATCACCAGGAGAGTCGATCTAGCCATGTCCGATCTAGCCATGTCCGTCTGTCCGTCCGTCTGTCCGTCCGTCTGTCCGTCCGTCTGTCCGTCCGTCTGTCCGACCGTCCGTCCGTCCGTCCGTCTGTCCGTCCGTATGTCCGTCCGTCCGTATGTCCGTCCGCCCGTTTCTACGCAAACTAGTCCCACAGTTTTAAAGCTATCTGCTTGACACTTTCCCAAAAGTTGTCTTTCTATTGCAAGTAGTATATAAGTCGGAACAAGTCCATATGAACAATCGGAAAAAATAAATTCAAAAAAATTATTATTTTGTTGTTTTTAAATATTTTTATTTTTGTTCTTTGGGATTTGCTATTATTTAAATATTATGGAATTACGGTTTTAATTAAATTAAAATCGGACTATAATATCATATTGCTGACATATATACATAAAAGCGATGGCAAAATCCAGCGCAAAATCGATAGCTTCATTGTTATACCCGTTACTCGTAGAGTAAAAGGGTATATTGTATTCGTGCAAAAGTATGTAACAGGTAGAAGGAAGCGTTTCCGACCCTATAAAGTACATATATTCTTGTTCAGGATCACTAGCCGAGTCGATCTAGCCATGTCCGTCTGTCCGTCTGTCCGTCTGTCCTGTCTGTCCGTCTGTCCGTCTGTCTGTCCGTCTGTCTGTCTGTCTGTCCGTATGAACGCTGAGATCTCGGAAACTATAAAAGCTAGAAGATTGGCATTTTGTATGTAGATTTTAGGAGTTCCTACGCAGCGCAAGTTTGTTTCAAAATGGTGCCACGCCCCCTCTGACGCCCACAAGCCACAAGCTGTGGCCACAGTTTTGATGCTATTATGAAATTTTTTTTTATATGTATTTGTTTCGTCAATACCTATCTATTGGCCAAATAAAAGTTTGCCACGCCCACTCTAACGCCCAAAAACCCATTAAACGCTTAAGCCTGGCTAGCGCCTACATTTCCGCCTTTCATGGCGTATACAATAGCGCCATCTAACGGATGACTTTGGAACAGCTGGCCAAGGTGCTCAACAGAGTCAACGTTAATTCTCGATAAGGATTTCTATTAAAGGAAATTGCGATGGCTTCAACTCAGCCAAATTGGAGGTGTTCCCTGGGTACCGATTTTAACATAAAAATCGGGAACTGATTCGAGCGGCGAAAAACATACAAGAAGGCATATTTATATTAAGTTGTTTAGCTGTAACGGGTATCTAATAGTCAAGGCACTCGACTATAGCGTTCTCTCTTGTTTTTATTTATTTAATTTATCCATGTTAGGCTGATTGCATTGAAAATATGGAAAGTAACATACATTTTTCATTTTATAAAAGCGGTATAGAACGCCAAGAAGCAACAGCAACAACGACATGGCACTGGTTATGGGAAATGCGTCAATTTAAACAGAGAGTATAAAGCGGCAAACAAACATGTACTTAAAATTTATTTATTATGTGCGGTACAAAGTTTTCACTCCCAATAAAGACTTTAAACTGCCAAGAATATATCATCGTAAATAAAGTAATAATAATTTCAATATAAATGGTATATATAATGATGCACCTTAGGGTAATTCACTTATTTAATATGCCTTTTCTTTCATTGCTTTATTTGCAGGTCCCTTGTCATAAATAAACTTTTCTGAACATGTTCCGAACAACATATATACATAGCTTTGTTCCCCAATGACGAAATAATATATGAGAATCGGAAACATTTTAAAAACTTTTTTGTTTAGAGCAATTAATTAATAGTAATGATGTATAGATTTTTTAACGCACCGATAGGATCAGGACTGAGCTTTTTGGAAATACATCACAATATTTTATAATTTTGTTTGTTAATTAACGTTTTTGGAAAGGGCGGATTTTATGTCCAACAGTGTATTTAATTATTAAATAATTATAATTACAAAAAAAACATAATTTTTTTAAATGTTTCTACCTTGATTCTGTATCACAAAACGTCTGAGGGTAATAGAATTTACCTGTTGTGGTGGTTATACGGGGTTATCCATAAGTTAAAACCAACTTGATCTTCATAAGCTACACGACTCTAAAAGTCAAATCTCATTTCTCTGCCATTTTGTTTATTTAGAAATTTTAGTATTTAAAGGGCAAGGTGGATCGGAACAACAAAATATTTATGTAATTGGCATAAATATTTTGTTTCTTAAAGAATATTAGAAGAGAAATAACTTATTTACAAGAACTTATATAATTTATCTTCGCTGTTTAATACATTTTTAAGAGTACAGTAGCTTTTTTACTCTACGATTACCGACCAAAATAGGAAACAATGCATTCCATTCAAGAAATATATTGGTGTAATAGAAATTTTGTCAAGAGATTTAAAAACCAAAAAACCGATTAAGACAGCGATTTTAAAACGAACTAAAAATCGGCATTTCTTTTTTAACTCGCTATTTGGACTTTATTTTCTACTAACCTTTTACTCTAAAGCATTCCAGTTCAATGTCAATGAACGCGCGCGCAAATAGCCGCAAAATATCTTTGGTATTGCTTCACTCGAAATGAATGATAGAAACACGAAAATAACTTAGCCAAACAAGGCGAATAAAAGCGAATTTTTGCACAAAACTGGAAATCTAAACAAAGACAAAGGAGAATCGCCAGTCAAAGAACGAAAAGCAAAAGTTTAAGACTTGGAACTTGAAGAATTGCTGGGAAGACTGGGAGAAAGAGAGCAGAGTGACTAAAGCTCCAAATGCCAGTGGGTTAAAATTAAAGGGGCGGAAAAAAATGGGCGTTGGAAAGAGTGGAAGGTTGGCAAGAAATGGTTTAAAAAAAAAGGAATAGCACGGGAGGAGAGAAGAGGAAGGTGAGAAGAGGGAGGTAAGTAACTGGTAATGAGCTGCACCCATCCAGCAACAACAAAGAACTCCTATTGAATGTGATTTTGTATTATTTGCTTCGCTTATTAGCTCTCAGCGATATTTCTTCTTCTTTTATCTCATCGATTGATGCTTGAAAAACAACAACAATGGGAGCCTAACTATGAATAAAATATAGGTTAGGCCTTTTCCTTATTTGTAAAAAGTTGGCGAGCGTTGAACTCGTTGTAGCGTGGGAGTTTTGTTTTTGGAGTAACGAAACTATTTTGTTTTGATTTTATCTCTGTAAATTATAATGAAATTATATGCCGGTAACCGCGTGGAGATAAAAAAAGGGAAAAAAGAGAAAAGCAGAAAAACAAAACAAGCGACCAAAGCGGATGAGCCAACAACAAAAACTCTGTACTTGAAGTAAAAGCCGGCAAGCGTGCGAGCGAGCGAGAGAGAGACTATGCGGAAGAGCGAGAGAGAGCTAGGAATATTTCTGTGTGCCCTGGTGGTTGTAAAAGAAAACTGTAAAAGTGAAGCGCCGAAGCCAAAAGAACGATTTTGGGGGGTGTAGTGGGGGGTTGGATCATACTAAAATGCGAAAAAAAATCGGAAGGCATGCACGCTGTATTGTATGTATTGGCGAATACTTTTGGCAGAAAATGTATTTGGGAAAACACAACACCGCTGACACACACATTCATGGATTTCAGCCTGGTTTATTTGCCTCCCAAATTCGCTTTTCTTTGCGTCCCCAGGCAAAAAAAAATAAGAAAAACTCACCAATCGGGATGCCTTTGTTTTTTCGGCTGCTAATACGCTGCTGCCACCAAAAATCAACCTGCTCTCAATACACTGTATCGTCCAATTGTTATTTAACACGTTTTTGTTCGCCACTAAACGCTGGCTGGTAAAATATTATTTAAAATATGTATAGCACAAACACACGAGAGTTAAAATGCACAAAAAAGTTAGAGAGGAATAGCAAAATGGCGTTTCGTTTAGGACTGTTATCGATAGGGTCAATCGATATAATGGGTGCAAATACTCGATTCGCACTAGCCTCCTACTGATACTTAACAAAAATGACGCATATAAAAATACCAAACATATTTGTTTCTTTTTTTATGGATGTCAATCCTATGATTTTTTTTCAGAAATATAATTACTACCAAATAAATATTTATTTTACGAAATTAGGGAAGTGTAAATTTAAATTCCAATATATGCAGTTGGATTTGGTCCCGCAGTTTCGCATGAAGGGCACAACAAGAGTTATTATATTATAAAATTAGAAAAGCCAGTACTGATTGATAACAAATTTGAGAATAAAAAGCCAGTCGTTATCAGTTTTAAAATTGGTCTGCTGGCGTGTTTAGTAACACAATAAAAACTTATAGTCTTTTATTACAAATCCTAAACATATATTCATTTGAATACTAATACAAAACATCCAAGGTACGTATAACTTATCCATAGTTTAATGAGGCTGATGTGAACACACAAACGCAAAAAACGAACCTTGCATTCGATGGCAGGGTTGCCAACATGAATACAAGTTGCTATCGATTTGGTTTTCTCGAACAACTTTCATGTGGTCACACCTAATTTGGTGCACGAAGTGTTTTTGTTTTGTTTTCAATTTGAAATCGTTTGGAAAAATATGACAGAGGAGGACTCAGAAACCGTCTTTCAGCGTCACAAGGGGATTGGATCCCAGGTGAAGCAGGCCTACGACGAAGCTATTGAACAAATCTTTGCAAACTTAAAGTAAGCTAGAGGTCTATTTCAAACGTGATCGACTATAAAGTGATCTTTAAATTTAGTCGTTCGGACCTGGATGCCTTCGAAGCCATTTTTAAAGAACACGAGGATTCTGACTTGGACACCGAAAATCTTTTTAATCGCACTCGCAACGTTATGACGAAGCTGGTGCTCGAAATGAACCGATGTTTCTTCGCCAGCAACGATGTGGAAAACAAGCTAACCACTTTAGAGATGCTTAAGGAGCATTTCGCTCCCTATGAGGGCAAGGATTGGTCAGTTAATGGCTTAAAAACCAAGACAAAATTTGTAACATGTTTTTTTCCACAGGAATTTTAACACCGTGTCCCCCGAAAAGCTCACTCGTCCGTTGCGCATGCGACATCTTGACTTTAGCATATGTTTTATGGAGCAACAGTTGGAATATCAGGAAAAACAGCTTGAGGTGCGACTACTTCGTTGTTTAATCTATTAACCTTAATATGTTCAGGGTGGTACTAAAATATTTTATATGTAACAAAAATCAATACATATCCTAAAAATATATTAGTTTAGCAATAAAAAAACCTTTTTTGCATAAAGAATGCTTTACAAGCGAACACCATCGCTTAAGAATGTTAAAACTACTAACTAATCAGCTTACTAATTAATAAAACCAAAGTTATAATGTTATAATGTATACTGCACAATTTATCATTTTTAATTTTAATACTACTTAACAAAAAGTTGCCCATTTATTACATGTCATTATAAAAAATAATCCTTTAAATGTTATTTTATTTGTAAAAACTTATTAGTAAAACTATCTGATATAAACATTTTCATTTCAGATTGCTATGGCCAAAAGCAATAAAAATAGAGAACGCCTACAAAATGTGCAGAACAAACGAGTGAAACTGAAAGCCAAAATAGAACAGCAATTATCGCAGTACCACAATATTGAGCCACAATTAATCAAGCTTGACCAGTTAATAAATAATATGTATTTGACTACTGAAAATAAATAAATAACATATTACGTTAAAGTTTGTATTCAATTTGAGTGAAATTGGGTCTATATCAGTGGCTTCTAGCATCTTCTAGCAATGGGAAAAAGCATACAATTTTTTTCTGTGGTAATTGTTAAAATTTGTATTAGTGCTTTTTTAAAGATTATATGTACATATGTATATAAGGATATGAGTGTTTTCTTTGGACCAATGCACCACACTCACACTTACAGGCCCGCACTGGCATTGGTTTCAATAAGTGAAACAGAAAATAAAGTTTTACTGATTCGCAGAAAAATTTGTTGATTAACTAGGTCGTTTCATTAAATTAAAAGATTTAACTTAAATTTACAATTCTGAGGCCATGTGTTTGTAAACAGGTTAACATTTTATAAAATACATACAAATTTCAACGACTTCCTCAAATGAGGGTTATGTTTTGAGTGGTATCCTTGAATGCAGATATTTTTTTATATAAGTACAGTCCTTAATTCAAATATTTCATAAATTAATTAATTAGTCAAAAATGATCAAAAATTCAATAGTTTATGCTTATATACATAGATACATTTGTATGTATGTATCTTAGCGATTTCTTAAAATTGGAGTGAGTTTCTTAAATTGAGCGCTTTTGTACCTAGCCAAATACTTGTATGCATGATTAAATAAGTATTTGTGACAATAAGAGGGGTTAATTTACGCAGAATATTCAACGTCGACTTGCAACACTGTCACAAAGATTTCGACTTCGCTGAAATAAGCCATTCATTTCTTTTCGGTTTCGGACCTCGACCACGGAGGAGCAGTTAACTGTGAATTCTAGGAATTAAGAAAAATTAATTTCATAAGTGCGTAGATCCAGAAATGTGTTTATTTTTTTTACTGATTGGGTTAAAGTACACGTTACTGGTTCTACATATTTAAAGAAATATATCTACGAGAGATACGCAAGTGAGCATGGCAGACTCTGATTTTTTCAGACTCTTCGCTTAAATACTTAATTTAGTGTCGTATTAAAGCCGGAGTTTGAAAAAATTTGGTTCTGCATTTGTTTTCGAAATAAATACATAGTTTCCTAAATATTTAAGTTGATTCCGCTTAGATTTGTCAATTTTACAAAATCTGCGAAATCAGCTTAAAATATTTATAGAAAATGTACGTCAGGGACATATAAAACTTCCCCAACACAAACCAACTGGGTATATTTTGTGTCATAACCTAAAAATGTCATTTGCTTAGTCATTGTACAAGCTTGTGAAAGGTACATAACCTCAAAACTGAAATAATAAGATATTTAATTTACAGCGACCCTTTTATACAGATAATAAAGGTGCTAGTATGTGAGTCCTACAAAATAATTTGGTTTGTCAAAGGGAAATAAACTTCAGGAACCGTTCAAAAATATAAAATCTGAAGAAATTTAAATTGTAAGTTATTAAAGCTCGTGGAAAAATATTATGAGTGGTATAAATTATGCAAAAGCCTAGAAGAACATGTCAATATTCAAAACAAGCATTGTAATTCATTGTTTCTATTTTTTTGTTTTAGTCGTCTAATCGACATTTTATTATACTTCCAGATTTGGAGCTTTTTTTCCTCTTTATTTATCTAAAAATCTCCACACATATGAAACTCAACAGCTCTACATTTCTTATTGCCATCTCGCTTGTAACTTCTGCATTTCTTTTTGGTCCTATTTGTAAAATTGTTTTTTTTGTGTCTCGTTGTCGCTGGCTTTTTAGTTCTTGGGATCGATGTCCGGCACTTCGATCCCAAAAGTTGTCGTGAGTGGTCGTTTAAGAGAAAATATATTGTGGTTAACAATTCTTGGCTGTGGATTGGGCAAATACTATGTATTTTATCCAAAGGTATTGCACATTCCCCAGCCTGGAAATGTTGGCGACTGCCTGATGCAGTGCAAATATTTGAATATAATCTGCGAACAAATTTCTGGTGTTTCGGCTCGTCTCAAAAGCAATTCTTTGTTTTTCTTGGCTAGCATTGCACTTGAGACGGCCGCAATACTTTGGATTTAAAACATTTAAGCAAGATTATTTAAAAAGTTTATTTTGCATTAATTTATATGTCGCTGGCGGTGACAATACAAGTTGGTTTTTTTTTCGTATTGCACTGGCCCCGGCTTATAAAATCCTGGCATTAAACTGCGAAAAGTGTTCAAATTAAGTCCTAGGTTGTTTTTCGGACGATATTTGTGACAATATGCTTAATTTTAGACATATTGCACATTTACCGGCCTGAAATTAACATGGATATTCTTCGATATTTGTAAAGTTCCTGAAAGTACACACAAACATTTGTAGGCGGGGTGGTGCGTCAATATACATTTGTCCTTTTTACCTATATTGCACACTTCCCGGCCTCTAAATGCCAGTGTTTCGACATAAATATCTGTGCAAGCATCAAATTACATAATTTAATTTGGTTATTTTCTTGGGAATATACATTCCGTTATGTGCGAGAGAGATGACTGCAGTTTTTCGCTATTCCGCTTTTGCCTTGTCAATGGCGTTGCCAGATCTGTGATTTGTGTGCGAAGAGGAGGAGGTAACTGCGAACTTATTTTAATTTTTGTGGCAGTGGTAATTGTTTAATAATTGAAATTCGTGTTTAATATATTATTGCCCTAGGCAATAGTTTCGTTTTAACCACTAATTGATGCAACTAAGTATAAAAGGGTACATCTTAAGGCAAAATAAGCAAATTTAATTAGTGCGGTTGGATGCATTTATTTTGCACGTCATTTACCGTTTTCAAGCAGCCTCTATGGGCAGTACATCTATTTTTCGTTGCCGTTTAATGATGGGATGGCCATTGGTTTGGAAAACTAACAAGTAGGAGCATAATGAATAATGTTCAAGCACGCGCGAAACCAAGAGGTGTGAAATTGGGCTCACGGGCGGCACTTAAGTATTCGGTTTTCTGGGTTCTGGAAAGTGCACCAGATGACCACCGGAGAAACGGTTTTTGCCGGAAGTGCCAGCAAGTACCGTATGTATTCCGATTATCCATAACATCTGTTGCATTTAGACAATTTTATAGTAAAATGTTACTCCCCAGCGATGAGAACCTGCAGTTCGTGCTGACGGCGAGCGCAATTACATAAATATTTGTTTTGACAACAATAGAGGAGCAGCAACAAAAACTATAAAAAAAACAACGCCGGAGACGAGATTGCATAATTGCTTGTAAGATTTTGCGCTCCCACAATTTTTCATCTCAGTCATGAGACAAACATACCGGCTGATTGTTATCGTAGAAGAGAGGAACAGAGAGTGATCCTTTTACCGCAAGTTAATACGTCTCATTTTCGAGCTTTTTCGCGTGCAAAAGCTGGGATAGAGATGCCGGGTGAGAGAGTCACAGTGGGCAGTTTGTGGATATTGGTGCTGTTTATCTAAATGTATTCAAATATACCCATAAATTGTAATGTAGCACTTTCGTAATTGTCGGCTTTATTTATGCACTGTGAACACCCAGCGGCTAGCTAAGCGCCTTCGCCTCTCCACGCTCTAATGATCTACGAGTGTTGGCTATTCAGCTAGCTATTTTGATATATCCACATTTTTGTTAATCTTGAGTCATACAAAAGTGTTTTTTTATAGAGCTTTGAAGGGTTCAAACTTTTTGTTACCATTGTACCTATCGATAAGAACATAATATTAAAGAACCTGTCTTCCTGCAATTTGTTTACATAAATATGAAGTATTTTCTTAATGTGTGTTTTAATCTAAGCACGTAAACTTATGTATTTGAATAAATTTTTAATGATTAATTAATTAATTAATTAATATTTATAAAATTTTTTTATGATTAAATTATTAAATTGATTTATTTCCTAATCAAAAGTTTTTATCGACTAGTATGAAAAAAGCGAAAAATTCGTCAGAAAAGAAAATACATAGGTCAAACTTTGAGTTGAGAACCCTTTAAGGGTTATCGTAACTTTATGACTAGAAAAAAATTTATAATCAATCCAATTAATGTTTGACTGTTTTGTTATAAAAAAATTCATTGTTAATGATACTCCATTTGGCAGTAGTATCATCGAAGTAAAGACAAGTTTGCAAATTTTTTTGTTTTATTAACTATTGTACATAAATCGCATTTAAAATATAATAACTAATTTTGGGAGAGGAGTAACAAAGCATTAATATTCAGTTCAGTTCAGAACATTTTTGTAATTTCGTTTACGAGGGTGTGTGTTACAATTAAGTTGTTTGATTAAAATTTTAAAATCACTTTCAAATCATATACTGATTTTTTCTGAAAAGGTCTTTAAATGGGATTGGCCGTTGTATTCCCTTTAATCTTTATTTGGCCTGTTCTGCCTTATTAGTCCGACTCAGCCACTTTTGCCTCCGAAGTGGAGGCAGCACCACTGGCTGCCGGCTCTCCCGATTCGCCATGGCTGCCAATGAAGTTTCGGCCGAGCTGAGCTGAGCCTCAGTTGCCTGGCGACTAGCGAACAGCTTGGACGTGTGCTCTCCGGTGTCGTTTCGAGTTTCCCTCCACTGCAGCCGTCAAGTAAGACCCGCTCCGAGTTTTGTGTGATATGTGTGTGGCGCGCGGCTCGTTCGTTTCGTTTTTTATTTGCCGTTGTCATTTGGTTTTTGATTTGTTGAGCGGCCGGCGCAGGCCACTTGACGGGCATTCTCTTCTGGCTTTGTTTCATAATAACTCGCTGTGTGTGTTTGCGGTGAACGAGCAGTATTTATATTATGTATATATATTGTGCCTGTGAAAACGACAAAAAGGCCAAGAATACAAATAACGAATAAAATGCTGGCCCGCTTGTGGAGCATGTGCCGTTCAGTTCGGTCGAAATGCTTATAATAATATGCCGTTTGTCTTTCCGTTTTCCCCCGACCAATTAGATCCGAAATTTTGGGGAAATGCCTCTTTCAATGCAAATGTGGAGGTCTCTGTGGCTGGCGGCCCTCTTCTGCGGATTAGCCCAGGCCAAAGGTAAGCCCTAATTAATATTAAAGCCATAAAATATAAGTTAAGCTGGGAGTGCAAGGCGAAAAGCTTGAGAAGCTCCAATGAAGCTGCATGATGTCATTCGCGCAATGAAATTCAAAAAGTATTTATATTTTTTCACTCTGCTAAAACCCGCTAAAGTGACCTCGTTTTTGGTCGTGGAGTACATACACACACAATTTGTGGCCATTTGGAGTGATGGCCGAATATAACGATCTTGAGTTTGTCGGGGGCGGGCTTTAGAGCTTTATTTTTTTTTGACAAAAACGAAAGACTGAGGCAACGAACTCGCGGACTAATGAAGTTTGGAAGCTCGGCCTGTCATGATTCACTCACTCACTCGTTCTCCTTCTGCCCTTATATGCATACCATACGGCATATAGTATATGCCATATTTCCCGAAAGCCCTAGCACATTAGTCATTAACTTGCCCCTGCAAGTTGCCTTACACAGGCAAGACAACAAACAACTAAACAAACTAACCAACGAGCGCGGCGAAAAAACAAAAGACCAAACAAGACACCTACACAAACACAACTGCTGGGAAAGGAACATGACACGCCAAAAACGAAATAAAAAACAAAACACTGCCCAGCCAACAAGATAATATCGACGAGAAAAATACTTATAATAAAAAAAAGGGGCAGCATAAAAATATATAAACTCATAAAGCCCACATTCAACTGGTCAGGAATCGTCTGGCTTGCGCTTATTAAAAGGCAATCAGAAAGGAGAATTAACTGGTGGCCAAGTGCAAAAAACATTACGCGAGAAAAATGAAGAAATAAAAGCGAAATACGGCCCAAACAGGCGACATTCGGCGACTCGTGTAGGCGAACTGGTCCCTGGAATTAAGATGCAGCCTAAAAATACACAAAGCCAGCCGATACGAATACATCTCTCTCTCTTCGAGTACAAACAAACAAATATATAGAAAAGCTGCAGACGAGGCTATAATTTACGGCTAAACCAAGCGAGACCGAGAGTCCGAGTTTAGCTCTTCAGCGTTCTTCGGCAGCCAAAGCTGAAAGCTAAATTATAACTTGCCAACTCGCACAGCAGTCGAGTGAAGTGGGGGTTTTCGGGAGGGGGCGGTGGGAGGCTACCGAGGGGGCGTGGCTGGCTTAACTAAAGCGAAACTTTTGTTTGTCTGCATTAGGGAAAGTAAAAGTTGGCCTCCGTCCGAAAGAAATCCAAAGTATTCAATAAATAGTGGCAGATAATGGATTCCTTTTATTTTGGTTTGATCAAATTAAGATGTGCATTTATAAACAACATCGTTTGAGCCTGCCAGCATTACTTTGTTTTTAAATTATTATTTTCCTGAAGTTTTTAATGATTTAATTTTGGCTTAGCTTTTTTTTTCCTTTCTAAATAACATTATCTTTTCTCAAATATTTAGTTAAATGTGCGTTTAAATTGGTTATAAAATGTCAATTTATTTGTACATTTGATAAATATAAGTAATACGAATGTTTCTTCTCATAATTTAACTATTGAATATTAAGAAAAGGGATTTAATTCGTTTTATTAAATAATGATAGATTAATATCTACCTAGAGAGTAGTTAGGTATATTCTTTTTGGTATGATGTAAATTTTTGTATTATACTAAAGAAATAGTTAGAAATTAAATAGTTTTTTAATAATGATTGAATATTTGTTCGTTAGAATTCATGGTTTTTTTATTTTTAGAATAAATTAGAAAACATTAAAATTGAAATGCCATTGGTTTATGCAAATTGCACATAAAGCCAATAATGATTACACATATTTGTGTGATTTTCTCAGTCTTTAAGTTCTGAGAATTTGCAACCGGATGATGTCATAGCTGGAGTAGCAAACTTCGCACTCGAGTGCACACACTGATGGAGCTCAGGGAGTGACCTTCCCCGGCGATTAGCCAAGCGGGCAGTCATCCTCCGCCCTCCGTAGGCAGACTGACAAATCATCGAACTTGTGATTAACTCGCTTAATTGCCGACTGGACAGGCGGCAACAACAACAGCCACACGCGACCTTGTGCAGCCGCCACATTAAGTCTAAGATCGTTTAATTTATGGCCAGAACGAACGTATGAACTGGCCATATAAATATAATAAATTGTTTACCCGGGAGGCTGTAAATCCTCACTCCCCAACGCGGCTCCTCCATTTAAATAACATGCGAGACAGGCCGTCCAGCGATCGAGCATTGTCGCATTAAGACAAAACATTGACATTGCATTGTGAGCAGGCGGAGGAGCCCGAGAGTCCACAATATATACATGGTGGAACAATAATGATCAGCGGATCTGTGACAGCCGGCCTAAAAGGACAACCAACGAAACGCTCGTAATAATAAAGAAATTGCCAAAGTCCGAGTCTCGGACTGGACTCCATGGATATGACCATGTCCAAGCTGCGCCACATTATGCCAGCGGGCTCGGGCTCAGAGTTAAAGTTGGAGTCGCCGTCGCGGGCTCTGACTCTGACTCTGACTTGGACTCTAGGATGACCACGACGATGAAGATGAAGATGAAGATGAGGATGATGATGATGAAGCTGATGCCACACAAGGCAAATAAACCGCTTCGGCTTCGGACGATGTGGTGGCTTTGGCCCGGTCTCTTGACTTGACTTCGCTTTACATTTTTGCCTTATGTGTGCGAAAAATGCCAATTTTAGAGCAAGTCCAGCCACACAACACAGCCAGCTCCCCAATGTCTGTGTCTTGTGCTCTTGGCCCGGCCAACTGTGTGTATGTGTGTGAAAAATTGCCCGTCTAGACAAGCGCAACAGGCCATAACAGCAACATTGGGGAAGAACAAGAACAATCAAAGCCTTTTGCTAAGCTAATAAAATCGAGCCGCTGCCTCGGTGCATTGATGCTCCTGAACCTGAACCTGAATGTGAACCTGAATCCTCAACCCCACCACAACCTGTCCCTCAGCCACACCGAACTCTTAACCCATTAATGGCACTCAGTGTTGCTGTTGACCCAGAGAAGTTTGGCCCACAAGTTGAGGCCTTTAGAATTTAAATATATAGAAGTGTTTGAATGGGAAAAAATTAGAGAGATTTAGGAACTTAAGCAGTGCATATTTTAGTTAAATTTAGGCAGACGATTGAAGAAGATTTGTTATCCTCAAAATTACAGGGTACTTTGGACACCCTCTTCAAGTGTATTTTATAATTTTACTTATTTAATAGCCTTTTTATGTTATCTTATCCTGGGGTTAAGGTCGTCGGCTCTAACAATGCATGCTGCACTTGCCCCTCACATAACATTGCCCGCTGCAAGTTAGCTGGAAAAGGAACCCGGCCCAAACTCAGGGGCAAACGTGGCCAAGGGACCGGGGATCTGGCCAAGACCTTCGCGGCAATGGGCAGATTAAAAGCTGGCGATAACAAAACGAGCAAATCGAATAGAGGCGGCTTGCTTTAAGGGTCCCGCCAAGAACCCAGGATCAAACTGGGAGCAGCCTTTTGGAGTTCGATGGTTGGGCTGGCCAACAAGTACTTGGGGCCAAAAGAGAGCGCCCTTTTTGCCTTTTTCGTTCTGGCCAACACAGGCCGCCCAGGCATTTGTCATCAAGTGCTGGCCATCTCTTTGTTCGCCGGCGCATTTTATTGAATAATAATCCGATTGGCGGGCGATCGGACAAAGACAACTTCACTTGCATTGACTGGGGATTTGGGATTGGGGATCGTTGCATTGTGGCATTAATTAGTCCAGCGTCGTGTACCGTTATGCTCTGACCATTTTGGCAACAAGTCGGTAGTCGAAATCGAAGTTGCAGTAACACAAAATCTGACAAAATCGAGCTGCTACGATGGAGAGAGGCGGCCTAAAAGGCTTTCAACTTTTGCTGCTGCCTCGGCCACCGTTTTGGCCACAATCAATTCGCGCACCGCTCCCAAAGGCAATTTCAATCGGTGGCGACTCCAAAACACATGTGCGGCGTGTGGCGCGAATTGCGTAAAGTGGAGAAAGGGAGGCGGAATATGGACGGTGCAAGCGATAACTGTATATGTACTCGACCACTAACGGGTTCGGCACTCCTCCGGCAATCCGCTCGTAGCGCATAAGGCATGCGTATTACACAAGACTAATTGTATTAGGCCAAGATGCAGCAACAGCAACAGCAACAGCAACTGCCACAGCTAAGGCCACATAAACCGAGCAAAAACAACTGCAACTGCAAATTTGCATGTTTCGCATGTGGACATGACTGCTAAGAAGGCGAAACTGAATAATTTAATGGGAACTCTAGACAAAGGCCTTCGGCATGTGACTGAAATAAAGACTACAAAGTGGGGTTCAATATTATACGAGAACTATATCGATGAATCACAACCCTTAACGCCTTAAGGCATTATGCGATTCGCATACTGATATTCAAGTTTACAAGTAGAGTTTAATATTGAAGGAAAACCATGTCGAGTAAGTAAAAATCTTAAAAAGTTATATATTTTGGAATTGAATTCTGAAAGTAAAATTAATATTAGACGTCGGTAAATAGGTAAATAGCTCTTGAAAGTTTTTAAAAAATTATAATTAAGTAAAACTTAAATTTAAAATTGATTTTATAAAAAACAAATTGTGTTTACTTAAAGATAGTTAAGAATTAAATGGTAAAAATATGATTACATATATAATCCGTATAGATTTACTAGTTGTGGCTAGTTTAAAGTATCTAATTTAACTAGTCTTTTTAAATTAAAGATTAAGAATTAAAATTCTCTTTATTAGGATGTTTTTTTTTAGGAATTAGTAATTGACAATTTGTCAACGCTCATTCCACTTTTAAAATTTTTGTTGGTTAAGAGTAAATAATAGCATTGAAGATATGAATTCATTAAATCAATTGTATGTTAGTAGCAAACAAAGTTAGTTTTGGCATTGAAGTTGATTATCTAGTTTCCTGATGAGTATATTTCCGTATTCACTTAATAATTATAATTATTTTTCTAATTGACTCTCGATGTTGTGTGATAACTACTATAAAACTGGAATGGATTAATCTATAAAAAGCACTTTCGTCATGAGATCTTCGATCGAATTCTTATCTTTTTGGCCACTCTTCAATCTGCCAACCACTTTCGCAAAATGCTCCCAAGCAAACTCACCCGATGCATACCAAAGATTCTACCGGCCATTAATTTCCGCTCCCATTTCTCACCGAAAAAAAATAGAAAACAGCGGAGACAGCGTCGCTTTAAAGAAATTGTCAAGCCTCGCAGACCCAGAGGCATGGGGAACATATTTATGAGGCCTGATAAGCCGCCAGATGCCGCAGATCTCGGCCTGACTTGTGGTTTATGCGTGTGAAAGCCGCCCGAGGGGACATGATGGAATCTAGAGCAAATATTATGTAAATTTTGAGCTGGCCACGGGGCGAAAAGCGGAGTGGTGGGCAGTAGTAGGCGCTGAAGAGTGGGGCTCTAGGAACCTGTAGCTAATCCTGGTGGGCGCTCGTGGAGCGGCGCAGACCGCTTACCGTTAGAGCCAGAGTCGGAGTCACCAAGCGGCTCGTTGGGTTTTTAATTACCGAATGCGAAATGCAAACTGCGTAGAGCGTTTCAAACGCAGCCGACAGGCGAAGCTAACGGAGAAGCAGCATCAGAAGCGCCAGAACAGGATCAGCTCCACATGGAAATTAATAAGGCGAAAAAGAAAAAGGAAAGACCAAGGCGAGGGAAATCTGGAAAAGAAGACGGGCCAAGTGCGTAAGTTGGCTCCCCTCGGGCGAGCAACAAGAAATATGGCTTGCCACAATTGCATAATTTATGCGAAATTTATTTAATCTATTAGACGCTCTGACCCGCAACGGCGGGGAGCGTTCTCCCCTCTCGCTCTTTCGCGCGCAGCATGATAAATTGCATGTCTAACTGCATGTGGCAAATTTATCATATTTATTTGCTCTTCAACTCTGCGTTGCAGTTGCTTTGTTACTTTGGCCACATCCATATGCACGGCTTGATTCGAGGAAACTTGGCCGATGTGGCAGTCGGAGGGATTTTAAGATTGATCACCCAAAGCTCTGGGGTTATGTTGGCATTATAACACAATCAATTCTGTTGCGCAATCAAAACGTTGTGCCAAAAGAAACCGTATATTCCTTTGTTGGGGGGAAGTTCAATCGAATTCTTTTGGCTTCTTTGTGAGGGAGTCACTGACCGATTCTTTTCTTTTGAATGCAAAGCAGTTTTGTATTTTCAAAGGCGGCGAAAAGTGTGAACACTACAGTAAATATCATTCATTTTGAAAATTAGCTGATGCGAAGCATTTTATATATTTTTTATTTATTAAAAAATATTTAAATCTTTTTTTTAAGAATCAACAAAAGTTTGAAATTATAGGTTATAGGGATTCGACATTGACCAAGCTGCAAAGCAATATTCTTATTATAGTTTCTTTTTTAAAGATAAATCTTTAAATTCTTTGTTAAGTTTTCCTTTTCAGCGCAAAATTAATCACTGAAACTTTTACTGTAAATCTATTATGAATCGACTAATATTTATCAAAAAATATATATTTAAAATTATAAATTTATGTACTGCGTAAATTAATTACAATTTACTTTAATAGTTCCTCCTCAAAATATAAATTTAAAATTATAGTTTATTGTTATGCTCCAATAATTCCTCCTATCTGATATCCACTGTACCTGTGTCTTTTGGATCGCATGTGGCTCCACCAGAATTCCCAACACAATTTGCACACGCACGCACCAAAGTCAATGACATTGCAAAACAAAAAAAAAGAAAAACTAAGAGAGAGTTTACGCTGTATTTGTTGTTATGGTTGTCTTTTAATGACGACAATAACAAAAGCATTAAAAAATAAAACTAGAAGAAGGGGACTGTTTAATGTCATGATGTGGTTTCTATTTTCTTATCTCGCCAGCCTCTGTGATTCTTTTCGGTTAACCTGATTAAAACTTGTCATTTAATTATCCGCGTTTCTGCTTTTAATGGCAAAAATCATCAGCGCATGGAAAACAGTCTCGGTGCGATAAAATCAGCAAAAAATGTTGTTAATTAATTTATTGAATTCCTTTCTGTCGAATGCGAGCCAAAACACATTTTACGAATGCGGTGGGCAACTGTAAAATTCCGCACCGCCAAATGAACTGGATCAGACTCACACTCACATAGTGGCCAGCGATGAGGAAAAGCGCTTCCCATCCGTTCACTCAGCTAACGAGAAGCCAGTTCGTGTTCTGAGTCTTTTGATATGCGCCTGCAGCTGCTCACAAAAAAGAGGAAAGATCAACAGCAGCATCAACTGCAACACGTGAATGCGTTTGAAGTCCAAATTACATGGCAAACGGGGAGTTAACCGCAACCACAGGGGGAGGGGGGTGGCCGCATGGGCTGGTGGGTTGGTAATTGAAAAGAAATGCCCAAGATGCATATCCCAAAAATGAACAAGTTAGGACTCTAAGGACGGCGTTTTCGACTACTTGATACCCGGTACATATACTCATTAATGACTTATTCAATTTGTCTTTGCTTACTTCATTTTGAGTTAAATAAATCTATCCTTTATGGTGTTTTTTCATAATTAGACATATTATTATTATTCCCGTTACTCGTAGAGTAAAAGGGTATATTGTATTCGTGCAAAAGTATGTAACAGCTAGAAGGAAGCGTTTCCGACCCTATAAAGTATATATATTCTTGTTCAGGATCACTAGCCGAGTCGATCTAGCCATGTCCGTCTGTCCGTCTGTCCGTCCGTATGAACGCTGAGATCTCGGAAACTATAAAAGCTAGAAGATTGGCATTTTGCATGCAGATTCTAGGAGTTCCTACGCAGCGCAAGTTTGTTTCAAAAAGGTGCCTCACCCCCTTTAACGCCCACAATCGCTTATATACGATTTTAAAAATTTAAATATTTCGGAAAAGTAAAAATTCAGTTTTATTGTGTTTATCAATACCTATCGAAATGTAGAAGAAATTTTTCAAATCGGACCATTCGTTAAAAAGTTATGCGTGATCAAAGTTTCTATCTCCATCTCCCTCGCACTCCTTTTACCTGAGTAACGGGTATCTGATAGTCGGGGCACCCGACTATAGCGTTCTCTCTTGTTTTACATTAATAATGTCAAGATATTGCTTAAAAAGGCATTCCGAAAAAATATGTGTTCATTGTAACTAATAGAAAGGAAAATTATATTTAATTGAAAGAATTAATTATAATTATTATTTGTATTCTTTATTTCTGGTAAGATCTCACAAATTACAAACATGCTTACATGATTCGAGCTTGGGCTGAAATAATTAAATTTTATAAGTGGCTTATTAGAAGTTATATTTCCTTGCTGATGTAGGCTGATGTGAAAAATGTATATGCCATGAAAATAGCACCTTAACGAGCCGTACAAATGTAATATACCCTTCAGATCTTAGAGTACCGTGTATATTAGAAGAAAACCACCAGGAAGCGGCAGCGGGCGAAGACAGTTAGCCGGCGGTCAAATCAAGCAATTTGCCCCGCCCCAACTGCCAAATGCCCGAGCATCCAGGAAGCAGGCGATTTTGCATTCCATTCCCGAAATGGTTTCGCTTTTTTTCAAGGGCAAATTGGATTTAGATTGGAGCCCAGATGACGCATAATGCCCTCTGCGGTTGCAATGTGCAGCAAGGCTTGTAAAATACTTAGCTTTCCAGTGATCCAGTGATGGGTCCAAACCCTTTACTTGTTAGAGTGTGGAGTGTGGCTGCTGCAGCACTCATTCATGCTATTTCCGTAGAATTTCAATTAAAATGTCGCCCAGACCGCTCCTCCCTATCGTTCCCGCAATTAAAACGCCGCGGACAAACACAAACCCAAACAAAATAGCCAAGAAGAGGCGAATAGACGAGAGAGATATAAATAAAAGGAGAAGAAAATGCTGTTAATAATGCCGCTTGGCATGTCAAAAACGGTTATTAACGTGGCCAGATGGCCAGGCATGCGATCTCCGGCCAGGAGTACTCCATGGTCCATGGTCCATGGTCGATGGTCTATGGCCAAGTGCCTTTCAACAAGTTTGTACCGGCGGACAAGCGATGACCGTGGCCAGATGCAAGTTAACCCGCAGCCCGGCCATAAACTACGCACTTATCAAGATGCGTAGAATGGAATGTCTACCCAAAAACCCAGTTGGACAATTATAAATCAAGCTGGCCCACTCGGCCTCTCTGTGAGCTCTTCCCTTTTTAGTTTTCTGGGCACTGTGTGCTCTATGTGTTCCCAGTTGTCGTCGGCACACGCAACCAAATAATAATGTCAATTGCAGGTGTGGGCCAAAACACGACACCGGGCTCTTCGCTCTCTGTCCCCTGATCTTCTGCGCCGGCTGGTTGGTTTGTAAATGCCCAATGCCCAAATGTGGCCGAGACAACGCCCACGGGTAACGATTTTGGGCATTAAGGCTCCGCCATGCAAAGTAAAATATTACCGCTTTCAAATAACCCATCCTGCATCTCTGTACAGCCTCCCTAGCCGCCAACTTTGGAGTCTGCAACAGCAAATAATTTCCAAGTGGTTGTTATTTTGGCTGGCGGTCACTTGGTCAGTCGGTTGTCCCATATATGTATGTGCGAGTGAGTATCTGTGAGTGTGCCAGGACACTTGGAAAAATTAAACAACAAGAGAATATCAACAAAAAATTCTTATATTACAATATTAATGGGAAAGGATAGTCTATTATAATTTAAATATTTGGAAATACAATTGCTTTTCTTATAAATAATAACAATTTAATGGAAACTACTACTATTTTTACAACAAAATAATAATATTAAACTTAATGATTTAATATTAATATTTTGTATTAATTTATTTTAATAATCAACTATTCGAGATAGAAACAGGAATTATGCTAATTTTCCAGTTTCGCCACGATCATTTTGGTTTTAGAAAATCGTAATATTTGAAGCCCTTACAGTTTTTATAACGATTTCTGACTGAACAGCAACACTTTTGCTTTATATTATTTCGCTTTTTATACCCTTGCAGAGGGTATTATAATTTCAGTCAAAAGTTTGCAACGCAGAGAAGGAGACATTTCCGACCCTATAACGTATATATATTCTTGATCAGCATCACCAGGAGAGTCGATCTAGCCATGTCCGTCTGTCCGTCCGTCTGTCCGTCCGTTTCTACGCAAACTAGTCCCTCAGTTTTAAAGCTATCTGCTTGAAACTTTCGCAAAACTTGTCTTTCTATTGCAGGTAGTATATAAGTCGGAACGAGCCGGATCGGGCGACTATATCATATAGCTGCCATATAACTGAACGATCGGAAAAGCCATAACTTTGGTGTTTTTAAAGATAAGAAGTTGGGATTTTCTATGGGTTTTATTTTTGGTCAATCAATCCGACATACCGAATTTCATAAGGATCGGCCGACTATTACTTATAGCTGCCATATAACTGATTGATCGGAAGTGCCATAACTTTGGTGTTTGTAAAGTTAAGAAGTTGGGATTTTCTATGGGTTTTATTTTTGGCCAATCAATCCGACATACCAAATTTCATAAGGATCGGCCGACTATATCTTATAGCTGCCATATAACTGAACGATTGAAAATGCCATAACTTTGGTGTTTTTAAAGTTAGGAAGTTGGGATTTTTTATGAGTATTAAGAATGCATCATATGAATAATTTTGGAGAATATTATTTACAGAATATTCTGCAAGGGTATATCAACTTCGGCTCCGCCCGAAGTTAGCTTTCCTTTCTTGTTTTTAATGTATTCGTTTTTTCTGCAATATATTTAAAAATATAAAAGAAAAGTTAGAAATGTCCATGTTTAACAACCATAGTTGAGTGGTGGAGAAACTTGCCCATTTTTTTCGTTCAAATTAACATGTAGAATTTCTCTGGGTGTACCTAAAAAATATTTCTATTCCGTTTGTGCTACACTCATAGCAAAATTAACCCTAAATTTTAGAAATTCGCCTTAAAACTTTATTTTTTCTAAATCCAAGAAAAGATTTCTATTTTCAAGGAATTTTTTTCTCAAAACAAGAAAACTTTTCTTGAATCAAGAAAGTGTTTCTCAAATGTAGAAATTGTCGCCATAAACTAAACTCGCCTTAAATCCAAGAAAGAATTTCTATATTTTAGTAAAAATGGCACTTGTTTTTCGAAATTTTTTTCTTAAAATTAGAAATTCTGCCCTAAAACATGATTTACCTTAAAATATAGAAAAATTTTCTCAAATTAACCCTAAAAATTCGATAACCCTAAAAAATAGAAACGCTTTCTTAAATATAGAAATATTTTCTTAAATGTAGAAATATTTCCTAAAAAATAAAAATTAATCCTAAAATATAGAAATATTTTCTATAACATAGGAATTATTTTCTAAAATGACCATAAAATTGTTCTAACCCTGTCCGAGTAGCCTAGGGGTTAGAATGTCTGACCAGAAATCTAAGCACCGCAAGTTCAATTTCAGCTGCCGACATCTTTCTTTTTTTCTTTTTTTTTTACTTGTGTATAAACACAGTTGAGAAGTAATGCTTAGAACGCCTAAGGTTTTACCCTTTATTGAAAAGTAATTTAAATATTTTTTGAAATGTGAAATATCATCTTAGAAAATTTATTTTAAATATTTCGACTTTCACAGTTGCGACCTAACGAGTTCTAAAAACTTTTTAAAACTAATATTCTTCGCAAACGCGCCATCATATAGTCTTTGGTTTGCCGTGCGTTCTTCGTGCGCGACCGTGGCTCCATTTAATGTCTTTGGACTCACGCGCGGGGGACCTGGGTTCGAATCTCACCCCCGACGGACGAATAAAATTATAAGTTTTTTCGGATAAGAAACTTATCGGATTTTACTTGTAAGAACTGGAATAAATCATAATTGTACTAATTCTCTCTCTCTTTCCCCACAGAATTACAGTTGAAATCGATATTGGCAATTCATTAGTGCGCAATACTAATACAAACTTTGTGACTTTTCTAATGAAAAGCGAAGTGCTTAAATCATATACGTACATATATGTATAAACATACATACATAAATCCTGAATGAAAAATTACATCATGATGAATGTAGACGCATTTTTTCTAATTTTTAGAAAAAATACCCTAAAATTTATGGTTAGATGCCCTAATTTTAAGAAATATTTTTCTATTTCTTAGAAAACTTTTTCTTGTATTTAGGGCCCTTTGCCTTAGATTTTAGAAAGGAACGCCCTTAATTTTAGAAAATTTTACCCTAAAATTTAAGGTGCGATGCCTTTGAAGACAAAAATAAGGCGAATTTCTTGTTTTTAGGGTAAATTTTGCTATGAGTGTATGGACACCTTTGCCAAGTTGGCTGAAGGCGCTGGGGTTGATTAGCCTAACCCCCGAGGAGATTTATGTGCTGACCCCATCGATAATTGTGAGAGCTGGTGGCCGCGTCCACAATTAGCAATTGGGTTGAGGGTTCAATAGGTGTCCGATCCCCAATTTGGTCTAGTCAGTTCCCCCATAATCGTTTGATTAATGGCCGATCGGCAAGAAGAAAACCAACAAATTTTTGTGTGTCATCGCCCACAGAAATATGTCAGATTGGAATCGCATGGAATTCATTTGATAAATGAGATTTGCAGCCTTAGCGTTCCGGCAATGAAACTCTCGTTTGCAGCAGCGGCATTAACTTTTATGGCCAATTAAGCGTAAAAAGGCACCAGGCCTCCGTTTGTCGATTACATAAAAAGAAAAGGCAATTACATGCCGCATCGGGCACTTGAAGACTTCTCTCGGCTCGTTGCTCCCGGCCATCTCATGCGTTTAATATGGTAAAAACACAGAAACAGCAACAGCAACAGCAAACCGCAACGGCAACAAGAACAACACTTTCTCGTGCTGGCAATTGAATTAATTCGTGTGATTAGAGCCTCTTCTAAGTATTTTCTAATTAATTTGTCTTCGCTATACAGTTAGTCAGAGGCGGAGGAACACGTAAAGCTCCATTAGCCAGTGGTTATCCCAGAATTTTCCCAGCCTTCCCCTTTCCGACTCTAAACGCATTCCGCCTCCCTAAGCAAATGACTCAATAGGCTAAGAACAATGCCACTCGCTTTCATTCAAAACTTCTTAGCGGTAAATGCAGCTTGTTCCACCACCATTTCTAGCCGATTTTGATCTTGTTGTTGGCAACAGCAATTTGGCTTAAACAACAGCTGAGGGAAGCCAGCGTGCCGGCCAAAGCGGAAACCAACAATTTAGCAAGTGCCGAAGCGCCGCCAACTGAAAAATGTGTAAGTAAGCGCAAGAATGAGTGAATGGGCTACAGATTGAAATACGGTCCAACATGGCTAATTTGCAACTTAATAAAAAACGATTTCAATCTGATAAATAAATAAATATTAAATATTATTTGTAGATTCATAAATTGTAAAAGTTTTTATTTGATTTATTTTAAGTTCAATAGATGCAAAGATTATATAATTATAAAAATATTTATCCTTAACTAAACTTTGTGTAATAATTGATCTTTTAATAATTTTTTATCCAGAAATAAAAACATTAAGTTTGTAGTAATTTGTCTTGTTGTAGTGTACCTTTTTCTAAAAGATAACAAATGTTTTTGAATATTAATAACATTTTAATTATAATTTTGAATTCCAATAGGTGAAAACATTTTAATAAAGCTTACCATTCAGTTTAGGCAGTCTTCGGCTTAAGATTAAGGAAAAAACGTCGATCACTTTTGGGTGTTCACTGTGGTAGGTTGGTTGCACCAAGCATAGGTGAACACAGAACGTGACGTGGAAATAGCGACAAATTGTCAAGGGAGCATGGAAAAAAGGGAGGCAAGGCCCAACCGTGTTTACAGTTACGTCACGCATTTGTCATCCAGCCCGGCTAACAAGGCCAAATTAATTCAAGCCCAGGCCTGAACCAACATCGCGTAACAAGATGATGCAGATGCTGCCGAGTTGATTGGCTGACTGCCTCTCACCTTGGCAATTAATAAATTTAGCAAAGGCCCCTCAAAAAAAAAAAATAAAGAAGGAGGGTAAGTCAGGTGGCCAAAAGCGAGATCGAGGAGTTGGTCCAACAAGCAGCCCAGTCATGTTCCTCCTGTTCCGTGTGTGTGCACAATGCCACATGAGGTGGCAGCTTTGGGGCAGCTTTTTGCATGCAACATTTACATTTACATCTGTTGACGCCGGCTGAGCATTAAGCTTATCCACCTCGGCCACAACAAACTCAAAGTCATGGCGATGCTGGCATCCGTTCTTTTGGCCAGCCGTGCTTACTGTTCATCCGCTCGCCTCGGCACTCATGTCCAAACGGTTGTGTAATTTAATTAGCCAGCTGCGCATAATGTTCACGCCAAGTGCAAGGCAAAGTTGGCAGTGGATTTACCGTTCCCGCAGGAACCTGAGGAGGAGGAACGCTTAGCATCTCATGTTTTAAATATGGCCAAATGTGCGGCCAGGCTGTCAGCCAAGTTTGGCTTGCCGAACACAACCCGCCCAATCGATCAGTCGTTTCAATTCAAGCGGTCAAATGAGACTGGGAGCGCGGAGAAGCGCAACTCATTGGCTCAGTATTTGGCCTTAATGCGTGGCTATTGATTGACCACCATTGCGGAGCTCACAATTTCCGGCTACTGAAGCCGCCGAAGTGTTGACTCCGCTCGATGACTCTCGATCGGAGGCGGGGAATGGGCCAAGATGTGTGGATGCTGGACGACGACTGACGCAATCAGCTGACGGAATCGCAGTTCTATAAATGGCAGCCAGCAATTGCGTCATTGGAAACAATTAACAAACAAAAACTTGTTGGCCGATAATGACGAAGACGACACCATGGACAGAGCGTTTGAGAGATGGAACGAATGGCAATTTGCGCCGGTCGCATACAACTGACAGCCACTGTACACACAGGAGCGACACGAAGAGACCACGACAAGATCGACAAATACACAGGAAAAAAAGTATGAATCCTGATCGATTTTCCCTAATTTAAATTTGCAAAGACATGCTACACATTCTGGAAAAAAACAAAATCTGGGTGTCGTAGAAATCTCTTATAAAGCATCGCTATGTGGCCCATTCTATCTCTATATACTATATATATTTTTAAATAGTCAACCATTTTTGCTGTTGTTTAATTGGAACTCTGCGATAATTCAATTTGAATTGTTTCTTTTTTTGGGAAGGAGTTTTAAATTACGTTATTGAATTTGTAAAACATTTTCAAAAGCCAAAGTAAATGGCTTGGTTTTAGAAAGATAATTTATAAAACATTTTCAATAGACAGAAAATTCTTTCGCTATTACAAATAATAGAAATGGGAAAGTTGAATAAGTTAAAGTCTCTCATTATGTGTCAAAACGGAAGATTTCTTAACATGATTTTATTAAAAATTTGGGAAAATATTCAGAGATGTTAACAATTTTTATTTAAGGTGCATGAGTGGGCCTCGAGATGGGTTTCCAGGAAGAGAAGGCGAGCGAATAGACCTCTGTCAGGCAGGCGGACAGAGGATCTCTAATACTGCAACTAAATGCTTTGCAATTATCACATTTGTAGCCCGTTGTCGGCTGGGTCCGTTCTAAGCCCCCCCCCCACCCCCCACTGCTCCCCACTTAAGCACCCCACCTGCCCCCGCCGCCCATGGCCAGTGGATAAACAAGTTTGTTTATTGAGTTCCCGTCGCATTTTGATGGATTTACGCGGCAACATTGACACATTGACACTGCTTAGCATATTGGGGGAGCCATTAGGACCGGACAACTCCCACTTGGAAGGCAACTGGCGCTGACCCGCAGAGCACCTCCTCACCTCCCCCATGCCCCCAAACCCACTCCATTACCCAGCTGCAGTTGAGGTTTTCTAATTTATTTTGTATGCATGGCCGTTAAGTGTAATTGGTCACTGAAAAGGATGATGAGGCTAACTGCTGGCAAGTCGGGGAGGGGGAATATGATGGAGCCGGGGGTCCGGGAAAATTACCAGTATTTCCTGTGGCTCGGCCTGAAGATTGATGATAATCGTGCGTCGTGTGTGTCAAGTTAGTGGCCCAGGCCAAGTAATTTCTTGCGATACCAGGCGGGTGTATTTGGTGTATGTGTGAGGCCAGAAATGCGCTATCAGCTGAAGGCTTGTCATAAATGTGAAAGTCACAAATGGCACCTCCCCCACGTCCTGCCCCTTGCCAGCCCACCTGACAAATCGCTTGTTTAATTCCTCCTCTTGAATGGGTCTCCAAATCCATCCCATCCCATCCCATCCAAATCCCCCTCCTCCGCCTGTGTTTACCGTTGAGTGGCCACAGACGCCTCCAGGCTTAACACTTCTCCGCGAGGAGCACCGAAAACAGTTTCCCAATCCAGCCCAGATCCAGCAATCCAGCGATCCTCCGATCCGCCACCAGCAGCCAGAAACGTGACTGGAATCCCACACAGGGGCTGCGATGGAGACGGGAACAGTGACACAGACGAAGATCGGGCAGTGCGGAGACACTGAGTCAGACAATTGCATAATCTAGCCGTGGCCATGGCCATGGCAATTGCGATTGCAATTGCAGTTGCACTTGCAATCCCAGACAAAGTTTGCAGATCCACACACACACACTTACTCGTCCATGAAACAATTGTTGCAACATTGCCCGTGTCCCAAGGCTACACTAGGCAAAATAGCTAATAAATGATACTAAATAAATAAATACTAGTAATTAGATTAATCTGGTTTTATGCATTAACACAAATGAATCTTATGTGATATTTTTTATTATTTTATACCTAAAGCTTAACTTTTTTTAAAGAGGTAATTGATAGATTTCGACGACTTTATTCAGATTTTACAAAGAGTTCTCGGTTATTAATATTTTGATTTACGAGAAAATAACTAAATAAATACAAGTAATGAGATAAATCTGTTTTTCTTTGCATTTATACATTTTATACCCAAAAGCTTTTATATATACATATATTATACCCAAAGCTCATCTATTTTTTAGGGGGTAATTGATAAATTTAGATGACTTAATTAATTTCAGATTTTGTTCTGTAGTTAAACCACAATTAAAGGTTTTTGTGTGTTTATCTTTCTGATATTCAGAAATTCCATTGAAGTATACGACTTTTTCCCTAACTTTTTCTCTCAGTGTAGGCCAGCTGAGTGGGGACAAACTGCACTCTTCCCAAGTGGTAGGAGGAGATGTCTTTCCCACCTTTCACGACTACTCTTCCTCGGTGGCGGAAGGGGGAAAAGACGGGGAAGCTGGCGATGACTGCGGCCACAAAACGATGCCATTTGCATGGCAATGATTTGGTTATTTTGGCCTAAGCTTCGGTCTCTTCCCCGTCCGCCGATCTTAGCCACATCTGGAGTTAGAGCCGGGGTTGGAGTTGGACTTGAGTTGACTTGGCGTGGCTTGTAAACGATTTTGCACGTTGCAATTGTCGGCGGCGGCAGTTGTTGCTGTTGCTGCAGTTTGTTGTCTTATTGATTTGTGCATTCATTTGATTGTGCGCGCGCATTTGTTGCCAAATTGTTTGAAGGAGAGCCAGAGTTAGAGTCAGAGTTAGAGTCAGAGTCAGAGCCATTGCCATAGCCACAGCCAAAAACATTGTCGTGGCTGCTGATTGCGATAGGAATAGGAGAGAACCACTTGGCAGAGTGGTGCTGACTTCGCTGTCCTGTCTATCGGCCTTCGAGGCATGTTCGCCTGTTGATGACTCCCCGAATTGCTGCCTCCGCCGTGATATTTCATGCTCCGCATCCTCATCCTCATCCCCATCCTAATCCCCATTCTCAACGCTAGTTTTCCAGGGAACTTCGCTACGGGTCATTTTCGGCTGTAATGTTATTTCTTTTAAATTTATTGTTAATGGAAATTTATGCTCCGCTCAACGGTTGCGGCAACAAGCTGCTTACATGATTGGGCGGCGGGGCATGCTTATGTGGCACGTTTTGCTGATTTGTCATGTTCGCAGGTTAAATGCTAATGCCTCAGACTTCGGCTTGAGACCGGACTCCCACTCCCACTTGGCCACTCAATCTGATTCGAAGTACTTTTGCGCCGAAACTGCTCCAAAGAGATTCCTTCCCAAATGTGGGTTAAGTCTATGTCTATGTTTTCTTGACTTTGTCTCGGAGCGGTTTAGGGTTCTCACGAGTTGGCTTGCCCCATAAAAATGGTGTCAAATAAATTGTAATCAGCGGCCGGCAATAAAAATTCAATAAAAGAAGTTGCAGAAAAGCCTGGCAAGGGCCCAGACAGACATCTCGAAATTCAATTATTCCGAGCTGCAGTCTGAAGTCTGCCGTTTCGCCCACCAGCCAACATTTAAAGGCAACAACTTTATTGGACAAAACTATGGCTCTGCGTCTATCTGGGGTCTGCCCAGCTCTGCTCAACGATAGCAGACTGGTCATCTCTCCGTGGGGGTCTACCATTGCCAAATACCTGAAGAGAGCTATGTGGAAGATTGCGAAAGGTGGTAGCAACAGTCTATGAAAAATTGACAAGTTCAGGAACATAAGAGGACCATGGGCTTAATTCAATATTAAACTTTGAGCGACGGTTTGATTGGCAACGTGTTTGTAAATTTAATAATAATAATAAAAATCTGAAAAAAGATATAGCATCAATAATAAGTTTATTATCAACACTAGGTTACAAAATCTGGCTATAAAATTAACTTCCGTTCAAAGATTTCAGCTTAAGTGTATTATTTTCCTGGTTTTTAGATGGACACTGACCAGTTTTTGAAGTCAATATTATTTTAAACGGGGGTTGAGCAAGGCTATAAATACAAAGAGTAATTTATGTGTGATAAAAGAAAATCTCTTATTTTTTCGTGTTAAATATTTATTAGGATTAATCTTCCAGCACTTTTCTTTGAAGGTTCCTTAAAAAGATTGCTAGGTATTAAATCGCAGCAATTCAGTTCTGTTTTGCCTCTGCCACCAAATTCCTCTTTTCTATCCCCATCCGCAGACGCATTCCCATCTTATCCCATCCGCTCGGAGGAATTGAATGGGCCGCCGCCACGTCAGTCTGTAATTTAGAGTCCATCAGGCCTTTTCAACGCCTCATCTCCGGCGTCCTTAATGCTCCATTAATGCCTTTGCCATCGTATTTGTTTTATTGGCGGCTTTCCTTCGGCCGCCTCATTTACTCTCTGTTTTTTACTGCAAACCTCGTTTCTCGATCGAGTCATTCTGGGCGGAAGTCGAGCTGCTGTTTTGTGGGCTGGCCGACTCTTATTTTAATTTCTTTCAGCGCTGCTTGCATTACGCCCACCTCGAGGCTGCTGCTCAAATTACACAGTCGTCGACTTGGGAGAAATGGAGCGGCTTCTTCGGAGGTGGAGGGTCTTGAGGGCCGGGAGAACAAGAGCCATTGCTGTTGCATTGCCATTTTTAATTGCCTCGGCTAACGCTTTTCCGCGTTTACTGCCCGATCTCATTGTTTCGAGTGGATTTCACTCTCGCAATGGCTAATTAAACCAATTATCGCATGTCCACAGCTCGAATTACCAAGGAAAGCAGAGCACCGAGAACGCGATTAGGATTCCGCCCAGAATTGCAAAATTTGCTGTGGCCATTAGTACGAGATTAAGTAGTTAGAGTCAATTATTTAAATTAGTTTTGCCGTCTACAAATGGCAATGGTCGGGCCAGATGCCAACGCTGCTCAGTCCCCAGCCTGCTCCAAATCCTGGCCAACTAATGGCCTCGTCGGCGAAGCATTTAAGCCGATAATTTTGTGGCATCCTACACATGTTCGGCGGTAATAAGAATTTGATTGCCCGGCCCGGGCTAAAATTATGCCAAAGCGAGAGCCAAAGCGCACCAAACTAAACCAAAGCAGTGTGTGAGTGTGTCTTGGGCTAATGCCAGGTTTTTGCTTTTCACCGCCCCAGAAAGTAGCCCTGCGGGTTTATTAAGCCACCTCGATAAAAGGCAACGCAGAGCTATACACTCAGATAAATAGTCAATAAGATACGGGGTTTATGGCAGCCTAAGGACTTAAAATAACACAGGAGAAAGGTAACTTTTTACAACTTTTTAGCAGTGTGTTTAAGAATTAAAATTACCTTTTAAAGTATTTGATCTTTAAAGTTGAATTAAGTGTTCGTAAAAGTTTAATGAAAATGCTGTTGGCTATCCTGTCGACATTTTTAATGATATAATATTTTAAAGATGCCTAAAGTATTTTTAGGCCACTTCTTAGAGTGTAATAACGAATGAAAAACAAAAGACTTAAGCCACAAACTCGCTCCTCAACACTCGCCAATTATGTTTGGCAATTGTTTAGTGTTTGCTGCCCGGGTCCATCTCGTCAACGTCCGACGACGATGATGATAGGGGGCGTGGCCCGGCTAGCCAGTCCAGAATCCAGTCCAGCTCCTATTACTGGACGACATGCTAGCCCACTTCTTACCATATACCAAAGAATGTGGAAACGGCAGCCAACACAGATAAAGTGAAATGTTCGTTTATATTTACAGGCTCCCACAAGGTGCACTGTTCAGAGGATCAGATGAGGGTAGACATCGGTCTGCCAGATGCGGACTCCAAGAATCAGAGCGCTCCACAGATCTATTTGGAGGGACTCAAGGGCTACCCGGATGAGCGGTGCCAGCCGCAGATCGACGGATCCCTGGCCGTGTTCAGGCTCTCGTTGAGTGACTTTTACGAGTGTGGAGTCACCAGGATGGTCAACCAGCTAACAGTAAGAAAGTGCGCCCCTGTTGAAAGGCAACCCCTTTAGTTTTATATTCATTCGGTTGCAGGGCAAGAAGGTGTATTACCATAAAATCATCATCGAGTCGGCCAGCAGCAAGGAGATCGTCAGCGTTAAATGCATCACCAGCGTTAGTCCCGCCTTCAATGCGATGATGAATGCCACCACCGGGTCCAGTTCCACGTCCAGCGGGATTCGCGGGCTAGTCAAGCGGGATGTGCTACCGGCGGGATTCCAGGAACCCGAGTAAGTCCCTCGGTTAGCACGCTCCGGATCTCCGCGCTCCTGTCTGCCCGCTTTTAATTGCCCATAAATGGAAAATGCATCTATGCACAATTTTATGGGCAATCTATGCAAAAGTTTATGGCATATTAAATGCCCAGCCTTGTTCGGAGTCCGAGTCTGAGTCAGGTTAAGTCCTAAGTCCGAGAGACATACATAAATCAAAACTATCCCAGCTGATTGCCTCCCACTTTTTGTCCGCTTCCTTGGCTCTTCCGAGAGTTGTCATTACCAGGAGGTAATTAGCCGCCAAATCGATGCCGGCGGCCTCACATGCGTTAATACCTCCGCAGTCAATTTAATTGCGGGGCGTGTCCGTTTTCCTCTCAGAGCCTTGGGACTGGGTTTTTGCCAGCACTTCCCTTCCCCCGATCGAATACAATGTTTGTTTTTCGATGCCGGGGCATTGATTTACTACCTTTTGGCGGGGTCCTTCCCCGCCGATCGTTGGGACCTCGAAACGAGAGAACTGAACACGTTGAATCGATTTACTTGCAGGGATCTGGAGATCACCACGTCGCTCACCAAACGGGCTCCCGAGCCCCGGCTCCAAATCGGCGTTAGCCAGGATGGTCAGAAGTTCACCAGAGATTTGACGGTCAAGTCGGTGAGTAGATATAATGAGGGCTTTGAAAATTTATCTTATCTTATTTTTAAACTTTTATATTCTCATAATTTTCAACGTGCATTTTATTATTTTATTATTTTTGGACTTTAAGCGACTCAGCTTTTCTATGTCATAACATATAATACAGTGCTAATCGGAAATTAGTTATTTACTTTTTTTAGTAACTTTTCTATAATTATTTTCTATTTTATGTTAGTAGTTTAAAAATAGAACGGGGAACGAAACAAAATGTAAACAATTATAGAATGGTTATTATTTCCAAAATCAAGAACTTAAAAATTAATTTTAATTACGTATCGTTCTATATTCTACCTAATATATTCGTTCGGAGACCTTAAAATGAATCATAATTAATTTTGTTTTTATTTGTACCTTTTCTTGCAACAGGGCACACCTTTGACAATGGAAATCAATCTAGATGAGGACTCTGCCCCTGTTTATGGTGTGGGTGTGAACTATTTGGATGTGACGGACACGCATACCTCTTCGGAAACGCTCATCTTCAAGGGGTAAAACACATATATTTATGTAAATAGTAAATGCACCTAATCACTGATTTACCACACAATTCAGATGCACTGTGGATCCCTATCTGTTCGAGAACTTCAACACCGTCGGCGGCGACGTTTTGAGTGCCAAGTTTAAGGCCTTCAAGTTCCCCGACTCGTCGTACGTTCAATTCCGGGCCACGGTCAATGTGTGTCTCGACAAGTGTCTGGGCACCCAGTGCTCCAACAACCAGGTGGGCTTTGGCCGTCGCAAGCGGGAGATCAGTGCAGCAAACAAGGTCTACGAAATATCGCTGGCCATGTTCCTGCAGGTGCAGGACATCGAAGGAGTCAACAAGAGTGAGTTTTACATGATCTAAACTAAGGCCTGTTTCCCGCACTCAAGAAAACCCACTTTGAGTAAACTGGCATAAATATGTTTACGGCTTAATCTGAGCCTAAGATTATTTTAGGTTTTGGTTGTTGTTAATTAAGGTTTTAGTTAAAAAAAAATTCAAGTGAAAAAATTGAAGAGTCCTAAATTGTTATTATCCTTTATTAGTTATAGAATAAATCGTTATAATAGTACACATAAGAATATTTCTTATAAATTGCGCAGGTAAGGTACCTGCTACCGTTTTAAAATATTTGACAAAAACAGAGTAATATCAATAAAAATATATTATTTAGCTTATGAGCAACACCAATTTTTGTAGAAATTTATTTTTCCATTAGCTTGTTATTTAAATATTAAAATAATTGAGTGACCCGTACTTATCGGTTTTTCTTTTGACAGATGAGGTCTTGCAGTTGGAGGAGAAGCTGCGGGAGCTGAAGCTGAACAACCAGCGCCTGGCCAGGAATAGCCGTGGCAACATTGCCCTAGAGCTGACGCCCGCCAGTGCTCAGCCCGCCTTCGTGGTGGACGAGCGGGAGCTGGGACACCTGAGCTCCGGATCGGGATCGGCATCGATCGGCCTGTCGCTGGCTCTCTGGACGCTTCTTGGGGCCCTGAGTTGGCGGCTGATGTAGAAGTTGTAAATCTCTCAAGGCGTGAACGACGTGCAAGAGCAAGTGCGAGTGCGAGGAATGCTAATCAGGGCGGAATTGCGTGCAGTGGCAATAAACGAAGGAGGGAATATTAATGTACTACCTAACTACTAATATATACCTATACTTGATGTAACTGCCATTTACAAAACGTAATTAACTTTAAATGTATGCGTAGCTTAGGTTTTCTACGACTTATGGCAGGCGACATTGCGACAGAAACAGACAGACAACAGTGATTCTTATAAAAATACACAAAACACTTACATATAAATATATAAATATGCATATATATTGGAGAACTTGAAGAACTCGGTCTAACTCATAAGCACCTACTAGTCTCCTAAGTGTAACTGTTAAGCTAATTTAATTAACGACTAAACTAAACGAATTAATTGATTAAACAAAACTCTGAACGAAACCTCTTTGCTGGATAAAATTAATTTAAAGCAGTGAATGAAATTTAATAGTATGGGACATTATTTGGTGGGTCATATTTTCTCCTACTTCTGATTTTTAGAAAGTGGTTTGCTATTAAATTCATAATGATATTATGTGTGTCTTGAAAAGTTCCATTATGAACATAGATGCAGAAAAAAACGTCAGATAAAAATGGAAATTCGTCAGAGCTCATTTTCCAACAGCAGAAACATTGTTTTTGCAAAATTGACAGCCATTAAATTTTAAAAATATATTTAAAATATAAATTATATTTAAAAATGTCGACAAGCTGCTTAAACTGCATATCAGTGAAACGATTATAAATTGTATCTTGGTTTAAATCAGATTAACATTTTTTAAAAAAATTTTAACGACTTGATTTTATTAAGACTATAATAAGTTTAGTTTCATCTAAAATTCAATAGTTTTTTTTCACTGAGAAGTTGCTCTGCAAATTGAATTAAATTTGAAATAAATCTTTAACTTTTATTTTATTAAGAAGACTGTTATATGTCTTAATTGGAAAACGTTATTTTTTTCCATTTTTGAAAACATACCGTTTTATTAATCTGCATGCAGAATTTTTATTTGACATATACTAGATCTGTTAAACAAAATAATGTTTATTTAACGGTTATTTCCCGGTGGGCACTCCCAAATGATAATGATGATGTTTAAATATTTGCATTTCAAAAACACCGCGTAATTTCACTTTCCATGAATCCCCCTATTAACGAAGAAGAAGAGGCACATGCACAGCGTTTTTAGTGACGTGTTAGTGCCTTCGCCTGGTACATCTGGCCACACCGATAGTATCGTATAAACAACGTCTTCAGTTCCATCTCCAAAACGCTGGCGTTTCTCTCACCAAATAGTTTACATTTTAAGCAATGCAAATAAATTTCAGGCAAATACGTAACCATTGGCTGTCAATTGAAGCGAGAACCGGCAGCTAAACAAACAGACTCGGGAATCCAGCCGGCCAACAAATTAATAGGACCTTCTGCGGATCAGTTGTACGTGTGACATATCCGCGATTCGATTTGCCACCAGATTCGATTCGATTCAATCCGATCCAGAATCCGAATCCGAGAATAAAAGAAAACTGCCAGGTTGGCGGTCGCTGGAGTGTGACGTGCGACCCGCGACCCGCAACTAAATATATACACACATATAGTCGATGCCGACGATTCCAGCTGGGCCCGTGCCCGATGCTGGACACGCTTGTTGGACACGGCTTCTGCTGCTCGACAAGGGAGCTCTGTAGAAGGGCCAGCCGAGGGCTTCCAATCCCAATCCCACCGAATCCGATCAGCCAGCTTCACGCCAATGTCGTTGCAGCGGTAGAGTCGCACTACTACACCACCTACGCCAAAACCAACACCAACACCACCCACCAACCCCCCCGAAGATGCGATCGCGCAAGGTGCTGCTGGTAATTGGCTTTCTGGTTACGTGGACCTATGCCACATACTATCTGCTGATGCGCCAATCGGGCGTCCACACGAGCTGGGATCAGGCGCACCACGCCTACCGGATTAACTCGCAGGCGCGCGAGGCCAACCTGCAGAGCCACCATCTGGCCAAGAACATTTTCGAGTTCGTCAAGCTCAAGTACTTGGAGAATCAGCCGCCAAAGCAGTCGGCGGTCTCCACGCCCCAGATCAGCATTGTCGCCGCTGAAATATCTGCGGAGCTGCCCGAGCAGCATGTGGCCAAGGCGGCCAAGGCGGCAACGGCGCGGATTCCATGGAGAACATATCTGGCCACCGGCGAGCCCGTCTTCCCAGTTCTGGTCTTTGCGTGCAACCGGGTGTCGGTGAAGAAGTGCATCGACAACCTGGTCCAGTACAGGCCCAGCATTGAGCAGTTTCCCATTATAGTGTCACAGGTAGGAATCTAGCATAAGCCCCCTTTCCTACATCATTATAATTATTTTCCCTTTCCCAGGACTGCGGCGACGAGCCCACCAAGGAGGTGATCCTCTCCTACGGCAACCAGGTAACCCTGATCGAGCAGCCCGATCTGAGCGACATCACCGTGCTGCCGAAGGAGAAAAAGTTCAAGGGCTACTACAAAATAGCACGGCACTACGGGTGGGCCCTGAACACCACCTTTAGCGTGGGCTTTGAGTTTGTGATCATCGTCGAGGACGACCTGAACGTGGCGCCCGACTTCTTCGAGTACTTCCTGGGCACACACCATTTGCTCAAGCAGGATCCCAGCCTGTGGTGCGTGTCCGCCTGGAACGACAACGGCAAGGCTGCAGTGGTGGATGCTGCGCAGCCGGAGCTGCTCTACCGCACTGACTTCTTCCCCGGTCTCGGCTGGATGCTCACCAACGAGCTGTGGGCCGAGCTGTCCGTCAAATGGCCCAAATCGTGAGTGGGGCAATTATGCCGTTTGCCAGATGATCGCTAATTGTCCATTGACTGTTCTAGCTTCTGGGATGATTGGATACGTCATCCAGCCCAGCGCAAAGATCGCGTGTGCATTCGGCCCGAAATATCGCGGACTCGCACGTTTGGAAAAATAGGCGTATCGAAGTAAGAGATAACGAGCACAAATTGGAACAAAATGCCCCCTAATTGCCAATGATATTTTGTCTTTTTTTATCAGCGGCTTGTTCTTTGATAAGTATCTGAAGCACATTAAGCTAAGCGAGGACTTTGTGAAGTTCACAAAAATCAATATGAGCTACCTGCTAAAGGTTTGTAAACAAGTGTATTTTTGCTTGAGCACAACAAATTACTATTTTCTATTTAGGACAACTATGATAATACATTTCTGCAGCGCGTTTATACGTATCCCATTGTTACGTACGATGAATTGCGTCGAAATTTGATAAGGTGAGATGTCCATTTTCTGTTTTTTTTTTGTACATTTTGTAACTCTGCAAAGCATAAATTAAATAGTATTTTATTTGATCACAACATTTTCATTCTATGCTGGTTTGTTCTGATATGACATACTACTCCATTGCTAAATTTCGAGATATAACCAATTTAGCAGAATGATTCATTAAGGGGGCGCTAATTGATGATTTTGTTACAGAATCGAAGGACCTGTTCGCATACAATACACCACAAGAGAACAATACAAGCGGACAACCAAGATGCTGGGGCTTATGGATGACTTTAAGGTGAATCAACAGTCCCATTTCTTATTAACTATTTTTACAACTATTATTAATCTTTACAGAGCGGTGTTCCTCGAACTGCCTACCATGGCATCGTTTCCTTCTATTACAACAAACGGCGCGTGCACTTGGCCCCCAATGCCAACTGGAAGGGATACGAGCTGTCGTGGAGCTAACGACGCTAAATCTAGGACACCGCCAAATCCACCTCCACCACCACACAGCTAGCTCCGTGTGCGTGTAATACCAAAAAATAGCCCTATTAATTTTTATTATTGTTTGACCAATTAGCTAAGTTGTAACTATGGAATCTCCTTAAACGGGCGGCAGTCGCAAAGACTCCGCTGTTTTTTTGCCATCGCGTAAACCAGGGGCTCGAGATAGACATGACTTCTCAAGGAAAATGTATACAAACGAGACATTTTCCACAAAAAAGTGTGCTATCGTCCCCTGGGTTTCTGTCCTGCTGTTGGCGTAACAAAATCAAATCAAATGAGTCTCCACTATGTATAGTAGTTAACCGAACTGTGTGGCAAGAGCAAAAAGTGTTCCATTCTAGCATGCCACACAAGCAACGCAATGAATTGTAAATAAGTCAGTGTCGTTCGCTTTTGTTACAGCTCTCTCTCAACCTATCATGTTAAATTGCAAATAGTTATAGCAATGGTTAAGTTATAGTATTCAGCGTGTAACTTATAGCATTTAAGTTGATCCAACTCGAGTTCTAACTGCAACGGACGTGTAATATTTGTGATTTGTGATTATTTAATTTACATTTATTAATTGTTGAGAGCCAGTCAGTAAACAATACCCGACCCACAATGTAACATAGAATAGCAATAACTAGCGCTAGGACTAGAACTAGAACGAGAACTAGACCAGTGCTAAGCCAGAAGGGGTGAACCAATAATCCCGGGCAGGTCTGAAAGTGTGCCACTCTCAGCTAGTTGTAATCGAATCTAGACAGACATGACACGTACTCTACCCCCTATGACTACCCTTTGTATGAGCATATTTTTGTGTGTGAGAGACGAACGGAACATAAAATATAAATATATTAAACTTAGTTGTTTCACTCCGTAGCAAGTGGCTCTTCATCCTCGTCCAGCTGCTCGCAGTCAATGTCGCTGCACTCGGACTCTGATTGCGTGGGTCTCCGGCTCCTTTGTGCCTGGTTTAATCCTTCGTGGCCGTAGGATGCTGCCGCTCCAGTGGCGGGAGCGCCCCGTTGCTGCAGGAAGTTGGCATTGGCATCCCCGAAGACTCGTTCCAACTCGGCCAGCCCATTGGAGGAGCCCGCTTCCGTTTCCGGCGGCAGGGTGGCGTACTTCATCTGCAGATAGGCCTCGTTTGGTGGAAGTGACGCCGCATAATCCACATAGCTGCCCGCGTACGACTTGCATCGTGGCATGTAGCTGGCGGATGGCACACCTCCCGTCGGTGGCTTGGCCACTCCAAAGGGCAGAGCAAAGTTCAAGGGTTGACCCCGTGCCAGGATGGCATTGCGGGCACTCTCCATCACACTGGGTCCCGGCAAAGGAGGCATTCCGCCACTTGTGGGATACGGACGCATTGGTGAACCATTACCCACCGCCGTTGCCATGGGTGCAGCAGATCCACTGCCATTTAGCATGATGGACTGAATGGGCGTGGGACCCGTTGGAGTCTGGCTGAAGAGCCACAGCCGATCTCCAACCACCATGGGTCTGGCCAATCCCCCAATTCCCAGCTGGGCGTAATAGTGTGAGGCCAGCGTCTCCACGTCCGAGGTGTACTTGCGCTTCCACTTGGTTCGACGGTTCTGGAACCAGATCTTGATCTACATAGGATTCATAAAAAAACAAATTAGTAATTTTAGTTTAGACATTTTTGCCATTTAAAAGACAATAAAATAAAGTTTAGTCTTTTTCTTTTAAGTCTTAATCAGAATAAGATCGATTCAAGAAATTAACTATTCTTTTGAAGTTGAAATCGAATTACTTATTTTAAACTATGCAGTGTTAATATTCTTGATTAGCATTTAAAAACGCTATATAAATAAATTTTTATTAATCAGATAAAGTAAAGTATTATTACTTTTCTTTGGGTTCAGTTACAAAGATCTAGCTAATTTACTGCTTTTCGAAAACATTAGGTTCATTGTATTTGATATTGATCTAGAAGATCTACATTGTCGAAAACGCTTTCTTATCTCTAGTCTAAACTTTTACTCTCCAAATAACTGGTAGTAAGATTATACATACATATATATCGTTTTCCCTATAGATTTCCATCCTCACCTGCGTTTCTGTGAGCTGAAGCTGCTTGGCCAGCGCCGTTCGCTTGGCCACCGAAAGGTACTTCCCCCTCTCGAACTCGGTTTCCAGGGCTTTGATTTGGGCTGCCGAAAAGGCGGTTCTCGGTCGCTTTTTACGGTCATCGCCAAGGGCTGTAATGGAACGAAATAGAGAATTGAAATCATCAGGCGTACCGATCTAAATTAGACATTAATTGCTACCGACAGCGGCCATTCTCGCAAGCGGTGCCAACTATTTTCGCCTAATTGTAATTTGTCGATCCGTTGGCAAGGTTGCATTCATTCCCCCATCCCAAAGTCTCTTTATTCGAAAAGTTGCATTTCACTTAGCCAAGGCGTCTAATTGGCCATTTGGCCGTACATTCGCTTGCCTGACCGAAAACAAATTGTCAAATAAATTCCTTCTTTACGGGTGGAAGCTTTCCTTTGAGATCGTGCCCGATCTTTGTTTGCTTTTGACATCTGCATCATTAGCTGATTGCGTTGGCGGGGTGCGAAAAATGACGGTGGATGGCTTATTCCCTGTCACCCAAAAAGCTAATTCCTGATCATTTGTTTCTTCATCGCACAGATGACAGATGAGATCATTCAGTCGTAAACACTCGCTCGTTCAGGTGGGCGACACATTGAACATATACTCTTAATTATTTAAGAGGGTGCTAAGCTTCTTATGGATTATTCTAAACCGAACTAAATGGGTTTCAAAAATAATTTTCTGAATTTGAGTTGCATCTAAGTTTTGCTTGGCATAAACAATCTTATGTGCAGTAAATAAAAAAACAAGAAATAAAGGAAACTCTATACTCTTGCAGATCTTACAAATCGACTACATTTCGAATTCCATGCCTATATTACTAAAAACAATGAAGCTTTGTAGATTTTGCGCTGCAGTTTATAAATCGTATATAAATATTACCAAATACCAAAGAAAACAAAAAAATTAAAAACAACAAGGTTATAATTTTTCTTATGGGAGCTATATGATATAGTGCAATAGAAAGACAACTTTTGGGAAAGCAGAAAGCTTTAAAACTAAATAATATAACTAATATATACATATGTATACTTTATAGGGTCGGGAATGTCACTGCGTTGCAGACTTTTGACTGAAATTATAATACCCTCTCTCTGGGTGTAATAATAGTGTTTACACTAATAATTCAAAAACAAATGCTCAGAATTTAGAAATGGTTATTTTTCAAACCAAATTTTTGTATATTTAAATAGGGAAACCCCTCATGTTCTTTAACAGTTCTAATGGGAACTGTTTGTATACCCTTGCACCCTTTCGACCCAATAAAGTATATACTTTCTTGATCAGCATTCAGTACCGTACCTCAGTTTTAAAGGTATTTGAATGTTTCAGGTAATATATAAGTCGAAACGGGCCAGATCGGACTACTATATCATGTAGCTCCCATTATACCAAAAGTGGGAAAAATTATAGCTTCGTTGTTTCTTAACATATACTTATATACTCTAAAATATAGTGATGTTTTACTTGTATTAAAATCTTCATCGTTTTTAATAATCGAAAAATATATTATTTAATTTTTGTTTCGGCTGCAACAGTATATAAACTGTTTCTTGTTTTGCTTTCATCATGTTTAAAGTTGTTTAAAATCTACGTTTAAAGATCTACAAAATCTGAAATTAACCCTATTTTACAGCATGATTAATAGAATCCGTTAATTTCCACAGGATTGTTACATAATAACCCTATTTCCTACAATACTTTATTCTATTATTACTGAAACCTATTTTTGAGTAAAAATAACTAAATAATATGTTTCTTTTAATAAAAAAATAAAAATTAAAAAAAATAATTTCATTACCTATCATTGTTAGGATCACCTTGTTGATATCGATACTTTTGTTTATGTTTTTAGTATTAATTGGCAATTAAATATAAAAATAATCAAGTTTTTCTAGTCCAGAGTTAATTATAATTATAGACTCAGGAAAGAATTTAGAGCTATTAAGAAATCATATTCCCCAAGCACTATGACAGTATATTAATCATACGCACCGTTTCCATCATCTGAGCCCAAATCAACATCACTTTTGCCGTCGTCTAAATTATCCTCCAAACAACTCGATGTCGCTGGACTAGAAACACGTGAAACACCACTTATGCAACCGTGCCCACTTTCATCCTGCGCGGATTCTGGGAAGGTGTTGGAGGAACTGATTTCCGGCTTGGCCAGAATCTGCTCGATTGAAAAACTGTGTGGGTAGCGACGCACTGCCGATTGTGAATTCATATTTCCACCGACTTAAACCGATTTCAATATCAATATATCTTGCAGATGTTCTTGAAAGCTTCCAAAAGGAATCGTATCGGAGTCGGATCCCGCAGACAACAGCGCGCGTCAAGATCTTACGGAAAACTAATTTGAATATTCGGAGCATCCTGCTCACTGGCCGATTTTTTCAAGATGATCGCCCGGCGGGGCGTGGCCTAAGCCATATATATCCCTCTCCCACTCACTTCATAGGACCGAGCTGTAGGAGCGAAGGAAACGGGAACACATTCCGATTTCCACTGAAGACGGCACAGAAATTCGTTTATTTTTAAAACATGTGTGAAATTGTGGCGAGGAGGCGTGGCTATAGCTCGTCTCCGTCTATTTTATGTTCGGTCTCTTTTTTGTCGCCTCGTATGTGATTAAAAGTCATAATTTTTGGCTAATTGTCTACAAGTAGCGGTATTTAATATTTCGATGGCTTGCTAAATATATTTAATACGTTTGCCAACATATTTCATTCGTTTGATTAATGAGCGGTCGAACGATATTGGGGGACTGGATTTTTATACCCGTTACTCGTAGAGTAAAAGGGTATATTGTATTCGTGCAAAAGTATGTAACAGGTAGAAGGAAGCGTTTCCGACCCTATAAAGTATATATATTCTTGATCAGGGTCACTAGCCGAGTCGATATAGCCATGTCCGTCTGTCCGTCTGTCCGTCTGTCCGTCTGTCTGTCCGTATGAACGCTGAGATCTCGGAAACTATAAAAGCTAGAAGATTGGCATTTTGCATGCAGATTCTAGGAGTTCCTACGCAGCGCAAGTTTGTTTCAAAAAGGTGCCACGCCCCCTTTAACGCCCACAATCGCTTATATACGATTTTAAAAATTTAAATATTTCGGAAAAGTAAAAATGCAGTTTTATTGTGTTTATCAATACCTATCGAAATGTAGAAGAAATTTTTCAAATCGGACCATTCGTTAAAAAGTTATGCGTGATCAAAATTTCTATCTCCATCTCCCTCGCACTCCCTTTACCTGAGTAACGGGTATCTGATAGTCGGGGCACCCGACTATAGCGTTCTCTCTTGTTTTTCTGTGCATTGGTGTGCAGGCACGTGTCCTCATTTGAAATATTTAAATAATTACGAAAGTTAAGCATTGTTGGAAATTCAAAAAAGGTTATAATTGTTAATACTGGTTTAACACGGACTTAAAAAATGTATTTTCAATTAGTATAGATAGATAAAACTTTTAAAAATTAAAAAATTAAATAAAGAAATTTTTTGATTTGCGAAATAACAAAAGTTCAATTCTTTAATATTAATTTTAAGTGGGATAAATAACTAGTACGACATTTAAAGAACATGAATTTAAACTATATAAATTTAAAAAATGCATATATGTAAGTTGATCTTAAAAAGTAACTTTTTATGTTTGATATAGTCGAAACTAACTAGAACTAAAGTTAGTTTAAGTTATAGTTACTAATTCGAAAATATTTAATATACTATTTTGTGTTTTCCCATCAGATAGACATTTTTTTGTTTATTTAGCTTATTGTAGTTCAAGTAAATAAAATTTTAGCTATCCCTGAGATTTTGCGGTTTTATAGACCAATTTCGTGTTGAATAACTAAAACTATCATTTTTGATCAGAGAATTGAGGAAGAACATTTGTGGGTGTCTGCATCTTGGCTGCTCGAGCCCAATCCCCTGTAAAATTTTCATTAATTCGAAATTATGAACACATAATTCAGACAGAATGAGCTGGGAAGGGGGGAGTAAAGAGTGGCGCAAAGGGGAGGATCTGAGAAATTAGCTGGCGGCATTGGAGACACTAGTTTCCAATTGGCCAGCAGCCAACTCCACGTCATTTACTTTGCTACAGGGTGCCGTGCCCAGATGCCGTGTGATAACGTCTTAATTATTCATGCGCGATTTGAACAAAATATGTGAAAACACGTTAATTAGTCGCCGCGATCCGAAAGCGAAAGGGCGGCGAGGACGAATCGCATCGCATCCATTTAGCCGGCCGAGCTGTCAGTTTGATTTAATTTAATGAGAATAGTCGCGGGACGAGGGGATCGGCTTATGAGGCCGCATGCCCGAGTGTCGCGGGCACTCAAATCAAAATGACAACTTAATTTTCATAATTGCGCTTAATGAATATTCGACTATTGCTTGCCATATTTCAAATTCCTCTGCCAGACTGAGGGCAGACTTTGTCTTCGACTCTGGTATTTCGAATCGTTCACCAATCTGGTGGCCCTTCTTCCGGCTGCTAGTGTTATCCTTACAATATTGTACTATCATATGGTGTAGTATAATTATTTTTCCATTTGACAAGCCTTATTACGTTCGTAACTGTTTTAAATTCATCACTATTTTGCAATTTCATAATATTCTATCCTATGAAAGAAACGATATCGTAAAATCTTCCTTTAAATTGTGCGTGATTTGCATATAATAGTTTGTCTGTAGTTCAACGACGAATTTATAAGCTCTTTTTTAAATTGTATAACAAAAAAATATTAAAAAAAAACTAATTTATTTAATATGATCGTTTAATGATTATCCAACGAATTTTAAAAAAGAAGACAATTCGGACATATACAACCATTTAAACAAAATAATAATTCTCTTTTTTTATGGAAGAATGTTAATGTACATTTTTAAGTTATACTGCTTTTGACCTAAGAAGCGTCCTAAAATATTCCGAATTCCACTAAAGACTTTATTTTGACTCTGGAATTTCGAATTAATTACGGATGTTTTGTCTTTTTGCCCGGTTGTTGCATAACCAACCCTTAGCCTAACCAGATCAGCTCGTTTGATGCTCGCATTTAACTTTAAATGGAGCGCAGCCGCGTCAGGATTTAATTAATAACCGAGCATGCATCTTCATTATAAATCATCACTTCTCAAGTGTTTGTCAGGCGCACGCAGCATAAATCACGGTCGGTCGGAGTACGGGCGGAGTTGCACTGGCAGTCGCGTGGAACAGTCCGTCCTCCGGCCATAAAGTCCATGTTTTTTGTCCCCTCTTTTTGTCATCGCATCCAGCTAATGATGCATCAAGTCCTGCAGGGTGTTAGCTACATCTAACTTGGGCCTCGCCGGCACATCGATCATTGGGCCACGGCAAACATCTGTATCTGTGACACTCCCACGCCATTGTCTCGCATATTCCTGTGGTTTCCGATTACGTCAAAGGTGAAGTTGGACCGCATCACCAAGGGATTCCTTTGCGGGCGTGCATTGAACTCCTTGGGAAACTGTATCCTGATTAATCCGTTGGGCTGTCTATTTGTTTGCTCTGGACTAATTTGTGTGAAAACCTAATAGAGCAAACAATGATATAGAAAGACGGTCCCACGAACAAGTGGAGTGCATTTTAGATACATTTTGGTTAAGGGTTAATCGAATATTTTATTTGTATATTCATTTCATAGTGTTCATTAGTGTTAATTACTTCTATTTATTTGTCACCGATTAAGAATGTATTCGGAATTTTTGATTTAAGATCAAAAACAAAATATACTCATAAACTATTTGAAGTAAAAAATGTTCTTTATATATATAAAGTGGTTAAGATTTATATATTTTAGGGAGAACGATGTTTCGATTAACAAGATAATGCGCTCTTTAATTAGAGTATTAAATACAATTATAATATTAATCAGAATCAGTGAACTTCTTTAGTTTAATTTTGTGGACTTCTATGTGCTTGTAAAAAATATCCTAATTAATTACAAAATAATTTATAAAACTTAAAGATACGAAACCATGATTTCCTGCTGAAAAGGGAAAAAGAAAGTGGGATCTTCGTTACTGTGGAAATTCAAAATGATCATGTACAGATTGTATTATCCTTCCAGAAGTCTGAACATCCATAAGTATTGGTCATGAATCATGTTCACCTCCCCGCCCTAAGTATGCTGTTAATTTCATTCATGAAAACTTCATCGGACGAAGCCAGCATCCAAAGCAGACCAGCCTACGCCTTATAAACTGACAGATATAAATAATAATTAAGAAAAAATGAGAGAGAATGAACTGCATATTATTAATTTAATGTGCGCTCGTTTCGAATTCGGAGTTCGGGATGTGAGTTCCCGGTCCTCGGTGCTCTTTTCTGAGAAACATGCTTGGGGAGGAGCTCGAGGAGTAAAAGGCGTCATTCCGTCATTCCGTGCTGTGTTTATGTTTCAGGCGAGCAGACAAGACTCATAAATTACAACCAATTATCAAATTAGATTCTTACAAAACATGCAGTTTAAATCATATAGGAGTGTTTCGCTTTTTACGACACAATCAGTCGCAAAGCGCCAGATTCAGTGGCTGTTCTCGGATTTCCGTGCTTTTTTAGTGGTTTTTTTACGGGTTGAATGGGAATTTTATTTTTTTTTGGATCAAATGCAGAATCAATTCGGATTCATGGGCTGCTGATGGCGGCAATTAAAGAAAAACTATGCAATCGAGAAAAAACAAGAGAGAACGCTATAGTCGGGTGCCCCGACTATCAGATACCCGTTACTCAGGTAAAAGGAGTGCGAGGGAGATAAAGATAGAAACTTTGATCACGCATAACTTTTAAACGAATGGTCCGATTTGAAAAATTTCTTCTACATTTCGATAGGTATTGATAAACACAATAAAACTGCATTTTTACTTTTCCGAAATATTTAAATTTATATTTAAATAAAATCGTATATAAGCGATTGTGGGCGTTAAAGGGGGCGTGGCACCTGTTTGAAACAAACTTGCGCTGCGTAGGAACTCCTAAAATCTGCATGCAAAATGCCAATCTTCTAGCTTTTATAGTTTCCGAGATCTCAGCGTTCATACGGACAGACAGACGGACAGACGGACAGACGGACAGACGGACAGACGGACATGGCTAGATCGACTCGTCTAGTGATCCTGAACAAGAATATATATACTTTATAGGGTCGGAAACGCTTCCTTCTACCTGTTACATACTTTTGCACGAATACAATATACCCTTTTACTCTACGAGTAACGGGTATAATTAGCAGACAATGTGAGCCCTGACAACTACGGGCAATTAATTTGGTGTAATTACTCAGGGCTGACTGACAGATCTGGAGACCGCATCCGAATCTCGAGTGTGGAGTGCTCTGTGTTGCCACCTCAACGCATCGATGGCAGTGGGATTCTGGGATGGCACTGGGATTCTCCTCGATCTCCAACAATTGCGGCGGCATTTTAATGAGCCAAATGGGATGGCATCTCCCCTCGAGTGGCGGAAAATTGCCCCCATCGCCATGAAAGGGGTGCAGCTCCTCTAGTGATTCTACTAATTGACATCGGCAGTCTCGTCGTGGTCGTCGTCTGTGATATCAAACAGTTTCACGCACAAATTGAAACTGATAATTGTGCCGGGCAGATTTATGGGGCTAAGTGATGAGCATATGTTTTAATTAATTTCCAAGAAATTATCCTAAAGCAATTCCTTGCTAAAATCTCCGATGTCCTCCGATCAATTGTGTAACCCTGGTAGTTCCAACGTTCGACGTGTTTCTTCGTGGTAATTATGACAAATGTCTAACCCGAACATGAGCCTCCTAATACTCATAATACTCATAATACCACAAACAAAATAGTGGATGTGGATCCCCCTCTTCCCATTTTGTGGCCACATCTGCATGACATTTTTCGCTGTTGTCTTGTTTGGGGCTCGCGACATTTTCTCGAGACGCCATCCGAGGAGATTAATGCGGTGAGGAAAATCATAAATTAATTAGAAGCGCTCTAGTCCGGCCTGGAATGAAATCGCTCTTTCTCAGATGCAGATGCTTATTGGTGACATTTAGCGGCAATTTATTGTCATTAGGGGAGATGGAGGGTCGAAAGCAACTACAGGTGTTGCCACAGAATCGCTTAATTAGCTTTTATTATTAGCTATGATGTGGCAACTAAGTGGCCAAATGTGGGGGACACTAGCGATCGCTACTCCCCAACTCCTTCAACTCACTTCCTGTTTAAAAGTTGGCGCCTAATGCCGACGTTTAGGGACAATTAGCGACACGCCTTTTGGCGCCAGCCAACCCGGAATTCCAGCTAGTTTTTGGGGGCATGTTTATGGGTGTTTAAGATCGGGATGTGAGTCGGGATGAATGCCAGGAGCAGGTTCAGTGAATTCCATTCTGTCGTCAGTGTGTCGCGACTAGAGCATCCTGCCGGTTAGACTCTAAGATGTAGAAACACTATCGATCATCTTGCAATTAAGGGAAGGTTTCTTCGAAGAAGTCTGGAGTAAAGAAATAAATAATTAAATATTTTTAAATTTTATGACATCGAGTATTTTCCGAGTATCTTTCAAAGATTTTTTTAATCACAGAAAAGGCTAAAGATTTGGCATAATGCCAAAGTTCAATATAACTTAAAATTTTGTTTATTAAATACAAGCAGGTTGAGCTTGAAATACTAATTATGTAAGCACAAACATGATTCAACAACATCCAAAATTTCTCCTACGAAAAAGGATAAAACTAAACAAAACAAGAGCTAACGCTATAGTTATTTTTGGTTGATGTAATGTTTTCCCACTTAAGTAGGAAGACCTATTGTAAGCGGAGCATTACATTTAATATATCTTAAGTAAAACAACGTGTAGAAGCTTCTGAAAGCGTCTTTTCAGGAATGCCAAGAACAACAAACAACAAGTTAAAATTTTGACTGAGAATGGCATACATTAGAATATCGGTTATGGAATTAATAATGTAGTACCTCAACTAGATGATGCTTGGAGCTCAATAGGTGGGGAATTGAATAATTCACCTAATAAGGATATTTTTAACGTCCTGGGAGTGCAATAGTAAAATAAATTATAAAAAATGTTCTCATTTTAGGTTGGTTAGGGCTAGGGCGAGACCTGACTACTTCATGAGCGTAATAGGTTTTATTAGAAATAAAAACGTAAAAACATTTCACGAACTTATTAATATGGCCTATGGTGTTTTGTATTTACTTAAATACATGACTTTTTCTTTAAGGTTTGTGTCATTGCTGAACGATTTTCAAAGTTGTTCACCGACTGGCGGTGTGTAATTTTTATAATATTACGATATTCTTTAAGCTGCAGCTGGTCACACTGGTACGAAAGGGCGTTATCTCAGCTGTTTAGCCTCGACTTTGTTTACATTTTACAAGTTTATAAACATTCAAACAAAATTAAACCATAAATAAAATGGCCTCAGCGACCAGTTCAAGTGCTCGGCATTTATTTGACGATTCAAAGAAGCGATTATGTGCCCGCGTGGGTGTGAACGTGAATAATTTGGGTGAGTTCTGATCCCTGGAGTAATTAAATCGATAGTAAGTCTTTGTTTTGGCTATTGCTAGGTTCTGTTGCCCGACAGGTTGTAAGAGGTTCCAAAAGCAATGAGGTGAGTCATGATTTATAACTCCTTCTATTGGGAAAACTTAGATTATAACTCACCCCCAGATCATGCATCAAACACTGAAGAACTTCACCCAAGTGGACGTGGTCTCGGATTACAGCCACCAGAATCTGCAGAAGATGACGCTGATTCTGCAGCACGTGGGCTACCAGTACGATGTGATGCAGGATAGCGTCAACCACTTGGATTACCTCAAGGAGCAGGTCACGGCCATGGAAAGATGATTGGAAGAGCAAAAGCCTAGACACTAGCATCACCCTCGACCTCCGCCGCCAGCTTAGTTTGTCCAAAGCCATCCATAAATATACATAAATACCAAAAGATATCCGCAGAAGGTCAAGGGCCACCACAAGAAGAGTTGGGTCTGCCGATAAGATAAGCCGTGCCATTAAGTTACCTTATAAAAGACTTTGCCCTCAGTGTATTCCATCACAGTTAACAAAATGCTGAGCTTGGCACTGAGACTGATAATAGCTTTCTTGCTAATCTGGACGGTGGCGGCCCAAAACTCCACGGATGGCGGACAGGATGGCCGAATTGTTGGCGGCTGGGAGACGCACATCACATTTTTCCCGCACCAAGTATCCCTTCAGTTGGGCACTCGTCACGCCTGCGGTGGATCCATCCTTGCACCCACCATCATTTTAACAGCCGCCCACTGCGTGCTGGAGTACACCAAACCGCAGTATTATTCGATACGAGCCGGATCCAATGAGTGGGCCAAAGGCGGCAGCTTTATCCGCATTAAACGCATTGTACCGCATCCCAAGTTCCATGAGCCCACAAGGATGAACAACGATATTGCCATCGTTCAGCTGCAGCAGCCACTCGTCTATAGTCGAGAAATTCAACCCATAAGTCTGGTCACTACTCAGGACAAGGTACCGCTAACGGCTCAGCTCTTCGTCAGCGGCTGGGGCAGTCAGCTAATCTCACAGATGGAGCCTGAGAAACGTCTCCGTTACACGGTTGTCCAGCTAAGGGATCAGGATCAGTGTGAAAGAAACTATTTTGGAGCGGGCACTGTTACCAACACCATGTTCTGTGCGGGAACACAGATGGGTGGAAGAGATAGCTGCCAGGGAGATTCAGGAGGACCACTGGTAACCTCTATCGATGGGCGGATGAAACTGTACGGCATTGTGTCCTGGGGTTTTGGCTGCGCGAACGCCATGTTTCCTGGTATTTACACTAAAGTTCCCGCATATGGCGACTGGATAGCGCAGACGATGGAGGAGCTGGTCTAGGCTTTTTTCTTCATACACTAATGCTTTAACACTTAGAAATAATAGTCGAAATCACTGCTACGCTTAAGTTTTTTAATTCTCCATTTACAAATAGTAAATATAGTGTGTAAGATTTTTCTCTTGTGTGAATGATCTTTCTTTATTACTAATTACTTGCTAATTCTCAAGTTCAGATGACTAACTAATAACATAAAATCGTACTTATCGAAAAACAATTTGTTAATTTAGCTTTAATGTCAAATTACCTTGATTATGAATGCAAAATGTAAAAACAAGTTTTGGGATCGTGGCTGGCTTAACCGATCGTAGCCGCATATAAAATGCGCATCTCGGCGAGCCAAATACCAGTTTTTGGCTCTCACGAACTGCGAATAACGAAGTGTTGGCCAAGTCGCCGTCAGTTACCAATCGCAGCTTGAGTCGAAAGGCAATATTATCCAGCCATGAAGCAACTTATAGTTTTGGTAAGTGAGCGACTTGCCCCAGCAATACATCAGACATTACTCAACTACAACGCTTCCTGTTTGCATGTCAAGGTCGTTTGTTTGATCGGTGCCACCAGGGCCGATGTGTCGCACTTGGTCACCCCGGAACCAAAGGTTCCGGCTAGTCCGTATGTGTTCAGCTACCAGGCTGGTCGAGCTCCCGGACATGTGGATCGCCAGCATACTGAGGTATCTGATGGATCGGGTGTCATTCGCGGGGCTTTCTCCTATGTGGATCCCAAGAACCAGGTCCGCACCGTGCAGTACGTGGCCGACGAGAACGGTTTCCATCCGCAGCTGAGCCACAAACTGGAGGACAGTGCCGCCGTCCAGGCAGCCAAGCAAAGGCATTTCGAGACCTACAATCGCATTGCGCAAGAGCATGCTAGTTACACACCAGGTCAAGCGGTGAGTACTTCGTAGGCAGGTGTGGCCCCAAGCAGTTAGTAATGATGCATTGTTTTCCGCACCCAGGCACAGGCAGCCGCTCCGCATGCCAGCGCCGCCGTTGCACATGCCACCCAGAAGCACCTGAGCGCCTTCGAGCGGATCGCAGCCGAGCACGCGGCCATTGGACGCCAGCAGGAGGCACAACGTCTGGCACTGGCCGCCCAATCCGAGCATGGTGACGTCGAAGATGGTCAGTACCACCCTTAAAGGTGATGTGCATCAGGGGCAAACTGTATTAAATGAAAATAAAACAGGATTGCGTGATTATCCCCATAGAAAATGAAACAGAAGATCTATAACAAGGATTAACGAAATAAACATGAAATCAAATAACAAATATTGCCGATTTTTAGTTCTTTAGACCAAATATTATCATAATATAATAATAAATTGTAATTGTAATTGGTTGGTTAATTTAAATCTTATCGCATTACCTACAATTGTAAATGAAAAATCAGATATAACGTAAAATTTCGTAATTGAGCCCTTTCTTTTGTATTATTTATATGGCTAACGATCCATTAAATATAATTATAATCATGAAAGTGGAGGGCGATTTGCTATTCGTATTCAGTTTCCTATGTTTCTTCTGACTTGATGTTTGAGTAAAATGTCAGTTAAACTAGATCCACGCCTTATTTGCATTCTCTTTTTGTTGCGGTGTCACTTTATAAGTGTAAGTTTAATGTATCCGTGAATCTAAAAGATTGTACATAACATTTTTTAACAGGGTATTTCTGAGTTTACCGATCCGTGCACGGATCATAATGGGATAACGGATGAGCAAGCCAATAATGCATTTAAGGACTGGCCTGAGAATCTGAATTTGGCTAGCGTTAACAAGACCCACAAGTGTTACGTGACCTGCATTTTGATTTATTATAGTATTGTAGATAACTACGGAAAGATTTCCCTGGACAAATACTTTGACAACGGGTCTATTGATGAGTATGCCTTTGCACCTACACTTCTTCGGTGCCGCTATGAGTACAGAAAGGAGACCGATTTGTGTGAACAAATTTTTGGGATATTTAATTGTTTTAAGCAGGAGAAACTACTAAGCGGAAAGGTTTAAAATATTAATAATAAATTTTAAGATAAGAGAACCCAAATAAATCACAATTTTTCAATTTTATTCTATGGGTACCTTATCCACCTTTATAAATTCAGGTCTAAACCTCAACCGTAATATTAGATACTCCTGGGGCTTTTCATCACATGCCATTATACAGGGGCTGTAAAAAGTTTACAGAATTACTATTTTTAGGCAACGTTAAAATTTGACACAGAACAAATCCAAAAATTTTAAAAAAAAAACTTATAGTTTTAATCCTATAAATAAATTGTTGTACCTACGTTTTAACGCCGCTGCTACATATTACTTCGTTGGAGGTTCTTTTGTTTATTTATTTTTAATTTATATCCCGTGTCGAATATTTAATTGCGAATCTTTTAAAGAGATGAATTGTTTATCACACAATGTGTTGCGATTAAAAATATGAATAGCCGTTGTAAGTATACTTAATTGTTTTAAATAATATTGTTATAAGTGCAGGAGTTGGAGTTTCTCGTTTAGTTTGGGAAGTATGTTGGATCGACAACCACTATACCTCTTCCTAATGTTTCTGTGTAGGACAGTACATGTAAGTGGCATTTGTTATCCTAAAGAATTACAATTTAAATTTATTAATTTTTATCTCACTTCTAAAGAGCAACTCTGCGGTTTTTAATCCGTGTATAAGCCAAATGGAGTTTACAAAAGCGGAAGCTTCCCAAGTGCTTGAACACTGGCCAGACAATGGGGCCCTCATTGATCGGGATTTCAAGTGCTTTTTGACATGCGCGCTTTTAGACTTGGGGCTGATTAGTAAGCATGGAGAGGTACAGATCGGAGAGTATGTGAGGTCCGGAGTTGTCGACTGGAATTGGGTGGCCACCGATTTGGTTGTATGTCGCGCAGAATTCGTAGATGAGAAGGATCTTTGTGAACTTTCATTTGGACTTTTCAACTGTTTCAGGGAGGTGAAACTAGCAGCTGAGAGGAAAGCTTCAAACTAAAATTGGGAAAACGTTAAAAAAATCGGAATTCAGCTTAAAACCGTAAAAAATGTATTAAATAAATGATATATGGTTATTTATACACATTCTGAAAGATAAGCAGATTTAAGAAGATAATCTATAATTCGGTTAAAAAAAAAATCGGACTTTTGTTTTTTAATGGTATACAAATTCTGAGAAATTTCTACTTGTTTCAATCTTTAGTTACTTGGGTAAGATAGTAAAGTTAGTAGTCTAAAATATGTTTTTTTAATATACAATTAATATAAATGTACAAGTATATTATTATTTAAGTCTATTCCTTGGAGAACCTTCTGTCGTTTTAAAATAATAGTTAAAAATAAGTTTCCTTTATTTTCATTTGTATTGTCAATATGACTATAAATCATTTTTGAGTTATAAAAGTTTAACTTAATTTAAGTTAATTTCGTTAAAAATATTTATTTAAAAATTCAAGAATCAAATTCTTTTCATTTGGTCTATCGGTTAGAATTAAAAATTTTCCGATTATTTTGAGCTTTTTCTCTCTCGTCTTTGTTTTGATAAGCAATCGAATCGAAAACCGGCTTCGCCAACAGATTTTTAAATTTAGTTCGGATCCGAGGTTCAATACCGCAGCACGGTCCGTTTCATTCCAAGATGGGTCGACTTCCGCTGTGTCTGGTGCTCCTGGCGGTGGTGATTTGCTCTGGCCACGCCTACAAGACACCTGAGGCTCAGGTGCGGGTGTTCTATCCTAAGGGATTCGAGGTCTCCATTCCGGATGCGCCGGGTATTTCGCTGTTCGCCTTCCACGGCAAGCTAAACGAAGAGTTTGACGGACTGGAGGCGGGGCAATGGGCACGGGACATCCCAAGTGCCAAGAAGGGACGATGGACGTTCCGGGATCGCGAGACTAAGCTGAACCAGGGCGACACCCTGTATTTCTGGACCTACGTGGTATATAATGGCCTAGGCTATCGCCAGGATGATGGGGCACATGTGGTAACCAGCTACGACAATCAAAATAATTAATGTACATTTTTAAACAACGAAAAACAAAACTTTTAAATCGAGCTTTAAGCTCATATACAATCTTTGTTTTTAGAGTTCACTTTTGAATTCGAAGCCTCTCTTTTCGTTCCCAGCTGATTGCTTATCTTTTCTTCGGTACACCATCAAAAAAATTATAAGGATTTAAAAACATGACTTTAAAATTTAAGTATTTTGTAATGTTTTTGTGACAAAGTTTGTAACAGGTAAAAAGAAGTTTTTAGATAATAATATATTGTAAGAAAAACCAATTTTTGTTTTACATTTTGGAATTAAATGTAATATTACTTGTTACATAATTGTGATCCAGTGAATTGTTCTATACTTTTTACGTTTTTTTACTTTTCTCAGGATCACCAACTTTCAGATAATATTTTCCTCCAATTTATAGCCATTTGTTTAATGGCGGAGCATAATGTAATCGAGTCAATTGATATTTAAATCAAGGTATGATAAAACTTTAATGTAAATTCATATAACATGGTCGCTCTGCTCGTCGATATCGTCCTCCACCGCTTTTCATTGTGGCTGTGACGTATTTAATTATTTTCGTTAGTAAAAACACTTTTATCCAATGCAAATTTATGCACTTTTAAACGCTGTAATTAATCATAAATAAAACGCGAGGCATTAATGGCCAAATGGAGCGCAGGGCACTGCAATGCGATGGTCTGAAAATTGCGTAAAATGAAGCTCGCTCTCAAACCAACCGATATAATTTGCTTTATGCACTGGCCGGAATGCACGTTCTCGTGTACAGTGGCGGTCAAAATAATAGGTGTACTCTAAATATGAGTGGAAAATAATTTTTTCCTGCAACGTGTTATTACATTTTTTTGTAATTGCAAACGAATTTAAATGGAAAAACTAATGTGAAACCCCAATAAAGAAACAACATTGAAAAAATTTAAAATTTATGTTTTTAAATAAAAGTTACTTGAAATTTTACTTGACAAAATATTGGAACACATATATTTTGTTTTTTAATTTGAGTTTACTTATTTTACAAGATTTCAGTTACCGAAAATATTAAAACAAAGTGCTCGTTTTTGAAATTTGAATATGTCCAAGTGCATCTTTTGATTTTGAAATAATGTTAAGGCTTATTTTTAACAAAGAAATTTAAAGTAAAGTGCAACTGCTTTCCTATTTGAATGTTTTTTAAATAAAAGTAAATGGAAAAAAATTGTACAACAGTTTAATAGCATTTTTAATTCGAATAGATACAAGAAACGCTCACGTCCAGGAACATTCAGAATCTGTAAATTTGTATATACTTTTCATTTACGTAATGAAATAATAGCAAATTTGTACAATATCTATTGTATAATTTTTTTAACATTTAATGTTTATTTAATATATTTTGGCTGAGTTTGTTTTGAGATAATAGCTCGAACATTTTTTTTATTTTTTGTCAGATATTAATCACTTAACTCGGAACTTGTTATTTTCATAAAAAGGTTTTATTTTGTTAAAAATATGATTTGAACAGTTCATTTTCGGGAGTCTTAGCTCAACTATTAAACTTTATAATCTGCTATTATATCTGCCCCAGCTGTAAGTATGTACGTACTTATAGCCACCCAAACACACATACTTGCACTCACGCACGGTAGACATCGGGGCAAAAAGTTTCCAAGGATTCACAAGGCAAATTGATGAAGTTTTAGTTGCGGCAACTTCGCTACGTGATGTGTGCGTTACCAGACAGAGACGCACTGTCCACGGACCACGCCCATTTTTGGTCCTATGTTCCTATTCCTATATGGTGGTGTCGCCGATGTCGTAGGACTGGGGCCTTTGTGCCCGTTCGTTAACTTTTTCTCACTCCCGCCTCGTTGCGGTGGCTTTTTTGTAAGCAACAACAAAGCAGTAGCAAATGCAATTACAACGCAACGAGCACACATTTTTTGCACTCACTGTGCGCCGAGTTGAGAGTTTGGAGCCACGCTAAATTGGTCTGGCAAATGCTTTTTGAACATCCCCAGCCACGCCCCCTCGTCCCTGGTTTTTTTCGGCGCCGGTACCTTTATAATTTTCTGTCTTCCTGAACATTGCGTAGCAGCCGTTAAACGCTTCATTGGCGTTCTTTCCTCCCGTTAGCAGCCTTTTCGTTTTCTCCCTTTAGACCGCCACGAATTGCCAAAAAATTCAACGGAGGGTCTCCTGCCCGGCAAGTAAAATAGGATTGGTGGCACACAGTAGTGCGGAACTGTGAACAGCCGTGCTTAGAACCTAATTAAAGTATGAAGTAATACCGAATTATAAATGCTTCCATGGGTAAACTCATTCGTAACAAAGGGGGTTCTTAAAAAAATGTTATCAGCGTCGTTAATTTTAAAAAAAATTTAAGATTAAATAAAAAAACAATTGATTATTGTTATATGTAAATCAATTTCATCCCAAAGTTTAAAACTTTGCTTATCTCCGAACTTTAAAACGAAACGTTTGCGGAATGGCCTGAAAATATCACCAGCAATGTATTATATATGTATAATATAATAGCATATACGTTATTCGTCGCATTTTGGGTATAAAAAGAGCAGTGATCCGTGGCAGCTTATCAGTGGCGAGTTTAAAATGAGTATTGTCAACAAGGTGATCGTTGTTGTGTGCTTGATTGTTGGAACCCAAGGACAATGGCTTTATAAAAACTGTGGGTCTGGAGGATCAACCGGCAGCCCTTGGCTAGCAGCCATATACAAATGGAATCCCCGAAAATGGGAAATTTATTTTCACTCCAGTGGTACACTTATCGCTGACCGTGTGTATAAATATGTATAAAGTAGGTGTTCTGTAGTTAATTTTTTTTAAATTCCAGGCTTTATACTGACCCATGCCATACATAACACCCAACCTGGATACGTGTAAGTGATACTTAAAGCCAACTATGATTTCTCGAAAAATGTCAATTTACCCGAACTACAATGTGTATTCAGTGTAACCAAGGTGGGGTAATATTATAGATTTAGCCCTTTAAGGTCAGTTATAATCGGCCTGTTCGACAACAGATTAGTTGAATATTTTTTTTCAAAAGCTATAATAATACACTTTGACCTTTTCTAGACTATACAAAGTTGCAAACTATAAGGCATGGAAATTTAATATTAAAGAAATCAATATGTAATTTGAACAAACAAACATGAAGCTTTTTGATTTTTGGGCAACTACCCAAGCCATATTAAAACTGGACCATTATATATATATATTTTATTTTCTAATTGTTTTATTTTTGTGTTTAGAATATCACGTTCTGCATTTAGCATGTATAATAATTAGAACTAATATTAAATCAAGGGTAGTAAGCTGGTGTAAATTCAAATTTACTGTTTAATACAGTTATGTTCGCTTGGGAGCAACGAACGATCATGCCCCTACATCACAATGGTACTATACTGAATCCTTGACTATGCATCCCAACTTTGAAAATGATGGGAAATCTATCAGGAATGATTTATCCTTAATCAAGTTGGTTAATAAAGTTGAGTTCAATGGTAAGTATGCTTAGTTTGTTTTTTAATATTAAAATTAAGTGTCTTTGGATTTCAGCACTCATCAGGCCAATTTGCCTGTTCTACAGCAGCAACCAAAAGCAGAAGCAACTGCAGAGGAAGATTGCGGACTCCAGTTTGAAGTTTACGTTCTCGGGTTGGTCAAAACCATTCCCGTTCGATGTCCCATATACAAAAGTTTTTAAATCTGCCAAAGTTGCCCGACTTAATTCCCTATCTTGCTCACATAAAATTCAATGTCCCTTGGAACAGAATCAAATCTGTGGTAACATCGATTCCGGTGAACTATGCTTCAGAAACAGCGGAGGACCCTTAGAAATGGTAATAAACAAATGGGGAAAAAAGGAGTCCGTCATGGTTGGAATGCTCAGCTATGGAACTAAATCATGTGGTGGACCCGAGGTGTTTACAGATATTTTGAGTCACTCAGATTGGATTTCTGATGTCGTTCTTAATCACTAAAACGATTTTAATAATATTTATAATAAATAAATGAGTGTTAAGTAAAATAACACACGCTGTAATAATAATAATAAAACAAGACAAATAAATTGACAAGTGTGTCAAAAATGGTAGTGTACATATGCTAGAAACGTTGTAAATAATTACCAATCGTAAAATCCGTTTTTAATCATATTATTTTCTCAAATCTTAAAGCTATCTGGATGAGACTTTTCCAAAAAGCAAATTTTACCGAAAATTTAATTTTTTTAATAGCTACAAGGTATATTAACTTGGTTTGCTTCCTTTTTGTTTTAACATATAATAAAATATTATTGGTGTTAGGAACTAATAACATTTATATATATATATTTTTACAAGATACTCTTAGAGTAATAGGGAACATACATTAAATTAAAAGTGTTTCTGATGTTCCGGTGTTCCTATGTGTATATATTATTGATTAGGATCACCAGCCGAGTATTTATGGATTGCGAATAGAATTGCTGTGTTCCTATGTTTATATATTATTGATTAGGATCACCAGCCGAGTATTTATGGATTGCGAATAGAATTGCTGGTGTCAGTGGCATATTTGTTTTTGAATCGGATAACAGAATTCTTCTAAACCGTTCTTCTTGTTTCTAACAGTTTTTATACCCGTTACTCGTAGAGTAAAAGGGTATATTGTATTCGTGCAAAAGTATGTAACAGCTAGAAGGAAGCGTTTCCGACCCTATAAAGTATATATATTCTTGTTCAGGATCACTAGCCGAGTCGATCTAGCCATGTCCGTCTGTCCGTCTGTCCGTCTGTCCGTCTGTCCGTCTGTCTGTCTGTCCGTCTGTCCGTCCGTATGAACGCTGAGATCTCGGAAACTATAAAAGCTAGAAGATTGGCATTTTGCATGCAGATTCTAGGAGTTCCTACGCAGCGCAAGTTTGTTTCAAAAAGGTGCCACGCCCCCTTAAACGCCCACAATCGCTTATATACGATTTTAAAAATTTAAATATTTCGGAAAAGTAAAAATGCAGTTTTATTGTGTTTATCAATACCTATCGAAATGTAGAAGAAATTTTTCAAATCGGACCATTCGTTAAAAAGTTATGCGTGATCAAAGTTTCAATCTCCATCTCCCTCGCACTCCTTTTACCTGAGTAACGGGTATCTGATAGTCGGGGCACCCGACTATAGCGTTCTCTCTTGTTTTTTAAAATTAATTTACAGATTTATATTTTATTTTACAAACACAACAAACGAACACATACAATGTTATGTGTATATGGTATATGCTCATATAATAATTAAATTCTGATTTAAAATGTTTTAAGCTGATAAATCAATTATATTTGCAGTGACCATTCGTTTTGCACTGAAAGTTGTGTGAATGTGTCACTGTTTTGGGGAGATCGATCCATTATCATAGTAAGGTGCTTTTAAGGAATCCTGTTATACACGTTCCAACGCTTAATGCTCAACACGTTCGGAGCTTTGGGGCGTGCCGAGTTGTCTGTCCGCCTCGCTGGCTGCCAATACGTATACATATGCATGTATTTTTTACAGTGTTTGCTGGGGCATGGCAGTGTCATAAATATTCTTTGCCGCTGCTTTATTTCTTGCCCCGACAACGACAACGATGACGACTACGAGAAAGCAGTTTATCAATAATGCAAAATATTCTGGGGGAAGTGCGGGTGTGGGTGTGACGATGGCCACCTCCTAGCTCCCAATTGGTTACTGTTCACTGGGAGAAAAAGCTTTATCTGAAAGATAGAAAAACTAAATTATTTATCACAACCTTAACAAATATAAGAGAGTTATCTATTTCGAACATGGTTCGATTTCCACCTTTTCGGTATATTACCTATGCATTGAAAACCAATACATTCAATCCCTAACACATTCACATGGGGTTAATATTAAATTTTTTAAGAAATTGGAAATTTGGAAGAATAATGTCACGAAAATGATTAATAATACAGCTTATTTGAAATCCAATGATAAACGTCTGCTAAATATTAGGGGATAAACAATTAAGTTGTGATTTGTTTTAACTATAATTCCTTTATGTGTACTAAAGTGTGTTCCTCTTACTAATAAATTGTCTCTTCTATCGTTTTGAAGACGATTTTCCCCTCAGTGTAGTTGTTGGCACTGGCGTTGCCCAGCGAAGCGGCATAAGCTGCTTGGGCTACATCTCCAAAGCTCCTCGGCCTCGATGCCATTCCGATGCGGAGTAGTCCCCAGTGACAGCGGCAAGGAGCGATGGGGACCAGTAGGGAGCAGCCAGGAGGAGCAGTCAAGAGGAGCACGAGGAGCACGAGGAGCAGCAAGGAGTAAGAAGAGGTGGAGGAGATGGAGGAGCTGTCGAGCCAGCCGCTGCACTCAGTGTGCATGTTTGTCGATTTGACTACGATTGCGGAAACGTATACAGTTCGTTGATCATTATCCGGTTCGTGATGCCCTCGTTTGCCGGCGACGTGATGCAGCTTTCCGGAGTTGAACGGGCACTATTGAACTTATTACCGACAGTTCGCTGGGAGAGGGTATCTGGATCTGGATCTGGTTATTTGGCGAATATGCATCGACAACTAAAACACATTTCACCGGTCTCCCGGCTGCCTGGTTTATGTTTTGCATTAGCGCAATGGCTCGGCCTGAACCGGGCACTTTGTCAATTGGGGCAGTCGGGCATTAATTTCACTGGCTACTTATGGCGCATTAAATGGCAGCATCAGATCTATGGGCGCTACTAATGGCCCGCGGGTAATTGAATTTTTCATTCCCATTAATACCATTAAAGTGGTAATAGTAAATTGCTATGAATGTTGAGCTGAATGTGCTTATTCTAGCTTTACTTGTATTGGAAACTATTTAGAGCAATTAAGGGACATTTAGGTGGAGAAACTGAAAGTAATTTAGCAATTGTGTATTTAATAAATATATTTTGAGGCATAGGGATTATGAGTCAGTTCATTGGTTGGTAAAATTATAAAATTAACTAATGTTAAACTGATAAATATTTATATTTCAGTAATTATTAGTTAGCACGTATTTAAATTCAAAAGAAATTACTCAAACTGAATTATGCAATATTTTAGTGTGAACATGAGATCACTAGATAATAAGTCGCTTAGGACTGATGACAAATTGTAAACAAATAAGTTGTTTGAAATGTAGAATATTATTAAACTGAATCAGTTTTAGCTTTAAGCCCGACAATTAAATGACAAATTGAAAACTGTGTAGTTTCTATAGTTAAATTCGGCATCAGAGCCACTTCCTGTGTAACAGTTAGCTTCGGATCGAAATCAATATTTGCGACTCAAAACGGGCGAGCATTTCAAATTCGCGATGACAGTTGGCAGGATGGCAGCGGCAATGGCACAAGAAGCTGCTGCTCAAAATCAAATTAGAGCAAATGCGAAGTACTTGAAGGAAATGCCCTGCAAGCACAGGAAACCGGAAGATGGAAGAACAGGCATGCGGGGAGGGAAGGGGAGCGGGTCAGGGGTGACCCGCAGGCGGAGGCAAAGGTAAAATCAAATAACAAAATCTGATTGAATTGAAACTGAGGTAAGCTTCTGAGCGAACTGATTTATTGATTTCCAAGCAGCGTTTTCTGCTTGGCTTTGCAAATTGAATAAAGTGAAATTTTAGGCGCCTCTATTGCTGTCTGTCGTTGATATTGTGTTATAGTTTTACCTGGATTTCACACAGGTGTAAGTAGAGTGCTAGCGATCTCAATGTGTAAGGCAATTGACTTTAGACGGCAAATTGACATTTATTTACATTTTTCTTGTTACGCGATTATCTTAGATTTAAATTTAACGATAACTTTGAACATAAAATTTATGATTTATTATTATTATTATTATTTTAAAGCTTATATTATGGATGCATTGTATAGAATGTCCATAGTTTTTAGGGGATTTTTAGGATACTTCATTCACTGACAGATGTAACACAAATGTAAGTAGAGTGTTAAAGATGACAATGTGTAAGACAACTGACTTTAGTCGGCAATTTGAATGTATTTAAACTTTTCTTATTTAGAGCTAAATAAACGTTAACTTTGAAAATACAATTTATAAAGTATATCTTAAAACTTATTTAATGGATGAATGGTACGGTATGTAATTAGTTTTATAAAGGATTACATATACTGGCATATGGTCTTAACTTTAAAAGATTCACAAAAGGCACATTTAAAAACAAGAAAGGAAAACTAACTTCGGGCGGAGCCGAAGTTGATATACCCTTGCAGAATATTCTGTAAATAATATTCTCCAAAATTATTCATATAATGCATTCTAAATACTCATAAAAATCCCAACTTCCTAACTTAAAAAACACCAAAGTTATGGCATTTTCAATCGTTCAGTTATATGCCAGCTATAGGATATAGTCGGCCGATCCCTATAAAATTTGGTAGGTCGGATTGATTGGCCAAATATAAAACTCATAGAAAATCCCAACTTCCTAACTTTACAAACACCAGAGTTATGGCATTTCCTATCGTTCAGTTATATGGCAGCTATAGGATATAGTCGACCGATCCCGGCCGTTCCGACTTATATACTGCGTGCAAAGGAAAGAAGGGTGTGTGCAAACTTTCAATTCGATATCTTTAAAACTGAGAGACTAGTTCGCGTAGAAACAGACAGACGGACAGACAGACGGACAGACGGACAGACGGACATGCTTATATCAACTCAGGAGGTGATCCTGATCAAGAATATATATACTTTATAGGGTCGGAGATGTCTCCTTCACTGCGTTGCACACTTTTGACCAAAATTATAATACCCTCTGCAAGGGTATAAAAATTCGAGTTACAAAACTTAAATTTGTGCTAAAGTTTTTGAACACTTTCTGGATGCATTTTCCAGACGCAACTGTACTTCAACTTGTCGCAGTACATTTTTGGAGCTTTAGGCGCATCAAACATTTTATTTACAACACATTACATTTACGCATTTCGGTCTTTCGAACGTGGCACTTTTTTATGTTTTTCGTATTTTTGTCGTTTGTTGTTTGCGTTTGGCGTTGAGTAGCGGAAATAGTAAAAGTTTTCTAATGAGAAAAGTTTCCTCACAGACAAAGAGAGGAAGCGCCGGCGACAGAGACAGCAATATCTGGAGAAAGGGAGATGGCAATAGAATAAGTGAGAGAGAGAGGGACTAGATGTCCTGGAGGAATAAGAAGAGCGAGAGCGAACACTGTCCATGTTGTCGGCGAATTTAATCATTCGACACACTCACAAAAATTTATTTTTTGATTTTAGAAACTACGTTGCATCCTTTGGTACAAAAATGTAGGGTATTCATTTAAGTTGGAAACGTTCAAAAGTTCCGAACACAAATTCTATATAAAATATTTTGAGGAAATATAAAATATTTGTAGAATTAGTGGTTTAATGATGGGTACAAATTGTAGCAAGATACTACAAATATTGTAAGAAGTCGGGCTTAAGTCCGTGATTATTTCTATAACTCTACTGGATGAAAATCATTCCAATATATTGTGCTTTTATAATATATTTGGATAATATTTCTGAGCACGTAGTATAGAAAAAATTAGAGCGATGTATGAAATTTGGAAAATAAATTTAAATTTTCAAACACCAACGAATTGTGTAATGCAGTGAGATAATTATGCTTTAATATATTTATATATTTGTAAAACCAAAATTGTTGAATGGATCTGAAGAATATCGTTGACAGCTAGTAAATGAAAAAAATCACTATTGATCTAAAGACGATGTTTTCCGTTTCTGAAAATAACATTTCAATTCACTAAAGAAATAAAATTTCTTTAAGCAAAGCTGACTAGCCTGCGGAAAAAATACAAAAGTCACTTTTTCGATTCAATATCGATAACGATGCTTTTTATGAGTGTACTTTCTCTCCTTTCTCTCAAGGATGTGCGAGTGTGAACATCAAAAACTAAACACGTCAAAGTAAGCAACGGAAATGAGAAAAAAGTGCGCTTATTTATTTTGTGTACTTTCTTTTCGCGCCCTCCCCCTTCACTCCACCTTCTTTTGACAGTTTTTTGCGATGTCGCTTGCACTTGTATTTGACTTGACGGCGGAGCGAGTGAGAGGGAGCAGGAGTGTGACAGGGAGGGGAGATCCTCGCGGCGACATCAAAGCGCGTTATAATTCGGAATTATGCAAAGCTTAGCAAACGTGGACGCATTGTGGCGTTTACAAGCGGAAATAATGAAAAATAGCGCGAGACGCTGAATCATTTGTCTCCATCGCGAGGGGGTGGCAGGGGGCGTGGCGATGCAGGAGCTGGAGCAAATTGTTGCATAACGTTGTAACGGTAACAATAACGACAAAGGAACACGGAGATTGCAGCTGTAAAGCGAATTCGAGGTAACACCTTGACTGGTTGCAATTTAATTGTTGCACTGCGAAGAACTTCGAAAAGATCTGATATCTTCTAGTTTATTTATATTTATTTATTCAAGCTCACACTTAGATAACACCCTAAAATGGGAAGTGTTAAAAATCACCTACCATTTGGGACTTATGAATTAAAACACAGGCCTACATTGAGTTTAACACTTTACGTCATTTTATTGGGTGCTCTCTTGGTGCAAAAAAATCCGCAAAATATAAATATTATAAAATTTTCTTATTCCGAAAATGTAACAATTTCATACAATGCAAATTCTACAGGCTTCATTGCATTATAAATCCAACATTCAGGAATAATCCTTTTGAAACGTAAACGCGCGGTCCTTTATCATTTAATTATCCTCTTTGCTCGAAGCTATAATTTTATTTCAATAATATAAAGACATAAAAAAAAGAGAATCCCATTTAAACGAATAAAAAATTTTTATTGTCTTGCATCTACTTTTATTCCACATTTTTATATAGCCCCTTTCTAAAACCTATAATATCTCTTAAATATACTGTATAAGAAAATAAATAAATACGCTTATTTAAGTATCGCTGATTTTTCCTTCCCGACATTTTTTGCAGAAATCTCTTAGCAAATTGCCACATCTTAGATCTTTTCCAATCTATCAAAACCTCGAGAGATGATAATTTATTTTGAATATAAAATGTTTTCTCTGTATTCGTCATGGGGAATAAAATCATGTCGATAGAATCTTTTTAATGCAATAATTTTAAATTTTTCACTGATGCGGCGACTTTGTGTGTCTCATTGTATCTGCAAGATGCATCTTAAACAATAACGATTTAATATCCAATTAACGTGTTTTTGTCTATCGCCTGACATGTATCGGTCACAAATTTACAAGATTCCGGATAGCACCGCCAACAAGCCAATTAAATGCAATCCCCCCAGCGGTATTATCGGGTATATAAAGAAGTCGAACTGGCACCCACCTTACAGTAAACAGCAAGCGAATCGTCCAGGGAATTTTCACCATTTTAGTGAGCCGTAAGAACGTGACAGCTCGGAAATGAAGCTATTTTGCGTTGTTTTGGTTATTTACGTTGTGGCTCTGACCCTCTTTGGAGTCGACGGACGTGGCGGGGGCACCACAAACGGAGTAGAGGTGAGTTTCGGTGGTTTGTTGTGACCTATCAACGGGTTTAATCGTCAGTCGTTGCAGGAGCCGAAGTTCGCCGGGATGTTCAGGCGGGTAAGTAAAATAAGGTCATCCTCCTTAGACCTCAGCATAAAAAAAAGCCACACAGCAGGCGATTCCTATGAGGCAATGCACTGGCAGCTAGAGTGCAGTTTAGCTCTCTAAATTCAAACTATTCTTAAATGTCTACATATAATATATAAAGTCCGGTGTTCTACATGGCTACGAACCATAGGCTCTAATCATTGATGAGAAACATATTCATTTAGTTTCATATCGATTACTTGAAAATATCCTACTTTAAATTTTAAGCAAAATGTCGCATTTCAATGTACATATTTCTAAATTTTTATGCAAATTCCGAATTGTTTAGTTTTATATCCGTTTTTATACCCGTTACTCGTAGAGTAAAAGGGTATATTGTATTCGTGCAAAAGTATGTAACAGGTAGAAGGAAGCGTTTCCGACCCTATAAAGTATATATATTCTTGTTCAGGATCACTAGCCGAGTCGATCTAGCCATGTCCGTCTGTCCGTCTGTCCGTCTGTCTGTCTGTCCGTATGAACGCTGAGATCTCGGAAACTATAAAAGCTAGATGATTGGCATTTTGCATGTAGATTCTAGGAGTTCCTACGCAGCGCAAATTTATTTCAAAAGGGTGCCACGCCCCCTTTAACGCCCACAATCGCTTATATACGATTTTATTTAAATATAAATTTAAATATTTCGGAAAAGTAAAAATGCAGTTTTATTGTGTTTATCAATACCTATCGAAATGTAGAAGAAATTTTCCAAATCGGACCATTCGTTAAAAAGTTATGCGTGATCAAAGTTTCTATCTCCATCTCCCTCGCACTCCCTTTACCTGTGTAACGGGTATCTGATAGTCGGGGCACCCGACTATAGCGTTCTCTCTTGTTTAAGGTGGAGTTAATTAGTTCCTGTCTTTAAATTTGATATTGCCATATTACATAATTATAAGGTAACGGTGAGAGATTCTTAAAAATACTTGGAATTTAATTATTTATATGTTATCTAAATTTAATGTTGAGCCCCTTTTTTTAGGCTCGTCGTTATGCCTTGGATGAACACCTGGTAGCCAATGATGCCCCGCCACCACCAGAACACTTCAGGGTTAGTACAGAATAAAAACAAGCCATGGGGACTTATAATCTATTAAGATTTCTTCATCCTACAGCATCGTCGGCAGGTTCCTCCAGGAATGCCGCCCCCACCGGACGGTCTTCCACCACCACCCCAGTTCCTTGTCCTCTAAATATGTCTCTATGTATAGCATAAGGTTGGGCGCTTGTGCATGTAAGAGGGAACCACATCGAAGCTAATAAAACTAGTTTGAAGCATTCCAAAAATTACAAAAACATCGGTCTCCTTAAGCCATAATCCATAAAGCGGTAAACACATTTCTGAAAACTGTTAGGCTAATCACCTGATGCAGCTGTTGAAGGGATGGTTTTTTATAATCCTGGGTCAGGTAGAAAGAGCTACCCGATCTACCTGTAGTACCTATTTAAGGATGAGTCAGGACTCATCAGAAATCAGTTTACATTAAACAGCAGATCGTACCACACACATTCAGATGAAGTTCGTAGCCTTTCTCCTGCTGAGCAGCCTCACCATTGCGATGGTTGTGGCATTTCCTGATAACCACGCTGCAGATGTTGGTGTGTCAGATGGTGAGCAGCATGCTGTTTCATTGGCCACTCCAGCAGATGCGGGGTGCGCAGATCAATCGACATCGGCAGACAAGGTCACTAACTGCATACGCCGGCCTCGTAATCTCCTGAGCCAACTGTTACAGCCAAAAACCGTGGTGGTTCAGCCTGTGATTGTGGAGCAGATAGGCCCAGCACTTTATCCCGGATATTCACAACCTTATCCCTTCTACAACCCGGACAGACGCTTGTGGTAGACGACACTTTAAAGATCTATTCGCAGCACATTTAATAAAATAAAGGACGCCTGGCCTTAAAGCCAACGATTAATTCTGTTGTTTTTATTTTATGCAAAAGGCAAATTCCTTAGCGCAAATCCCCTAAGTCGAAAACAGTTGCTGCCGTCTTGCTGGCCACTCCTCCAACTCTCCTTGGGAACTCCCTAATGCCTAATTAGGCATGCCGGGCACGTAGGACCGATTCCCGAAAAACTTAGTGAAGGTCGCGCCTCGGTGACGATGACAACAACTGCCACAAAGGAGACAACGTTGCGGGATTTTTAAATAATTTTATACAACCGATTGGCGACTGACACTAGAGTTCGCAGGGAACTCCAAAATGAGCCACTTAAAGTGTTCGTTGTCAATAGTTCACAGCTTAAGGATGTGCCAGTACATTTTACTTAAGGAAACAACGTATATTGTAATCACTTTCACCAAAGAAAGAATAACATTGCTAAAAGTAGAAATCGATAATTGGTACTAAAATAATTAAGGAAGACATTTCAGGACCCTTTCCATTAAGTAAAGTAAGCAAATCTTTTAAATAAACTTAACACAAATATAAATACGCCGTAAAGATTAGATACAAATCTTTTGTTCCGGCTATATATATTAAAACAGAAAGCTAATTATTACTTAGTTTAATGTTACGAAAGCGGCTACTCTTTATTTAAGCAATGCACCCATGGGATCCCAGGCGGGGAGCTCCTTGAAATCCTGGATTCTGCTGGCATGAATAACCCCCGGCGGCACGAATTTCTCGTGGACCACAATCTCAAAGGCGTATTCCCTCAACCAGTCTGCGTCCATTGAAACGGCTTTGCTTTTCGCAGATTTCTTCTTCAGTTCCTCATTATCCTTTTTCTTCTTATCCTCACCTTCGACGGCCTTATTAATGCTCGCGGTGGATGAGCTACTACCAATAACCGAAGCACTAATGGTGCGGAATTGCACGGGCTGGTTCAGCGAGTCCATTCCTACAGATGTTAGCAGTAGGGATGCATCTCGCCGCGAGTCCTTGTAGACGAGTCTCTCCGCTTTGGTGAGGGACATGCCCACTTCAAGACCAAAAACCAAGTCAAATTTATGGGACTTAAGGCTCAAAGCCTCTGATTTGCCACCAAACTGACTGCGAAGGTCGCAGCCCAGCCAAACAGGCTTGCCGCCGGCCAGGGAATCCACAATGATCTGCATTATAACATCCATAGATTGGTTGTTGTACCGGTGCGGCTCACCTCCAATCATATTGGAGCTGTGGGTTATTTGGTAGTTGGTCTGGGAACTCGAGGACATGCGAGGATCGTGACCAAGGCAAACGAAGGCGTCCACATCAACCGTGGATGCCACCAACACCTCGTAAAAGTGCACCGATGTCAAGTTGTTCAGGGACTGATAGCGTTTCTTGTGGTCGTAGAATGTCCAGTTGAAGATCTCGGGTGGTTCCCCCAGGCAGATGCTCACCACGTTGAAGAGATGCGGAATCATGTCCTGGATGAGTTCCGGCAGCCGGTTGCCATTGCCATTGAAAGTGAACTGGGCATGCAGCATGCTAGCGTACTCATGGAGCTGTGGAATAAGGATGTTGTCTATTCGTTGTTAACTTGGAGCTCCACCGTACCCACCTTGCTTCTCAGTATCTTGTTCAGTTTCCGGATCCGCTGGGTGGACAGATAACATTTCTTGGGCATCACGCCGTACTTCTTGACCAGGTTCACGAACATCTGCCAGTTGCCGCCATCTGGTATCGCATTCTTCATGAGATGCCGAAAGCAGCGTCCATCCAGCGGTTGGCATTGCTTCAGAAGATCGGCCACTGTCCACAGGAAGTAGTTGCATCGCTCCAGTTTGTGCCAGAAAAACAAATGCCCAGCGGATAGCTCAAAGTCCACTGGAAGCGGCACCTTTCTGTCCATTTCCTGGCGCAGCAGGTCCAGACCAGTGCAAATCCAACCGGGACCTCCAGTGGTGGCCTTTCCCTGCGTATCCACATCATGCCATGTTTTCTCGCCGGACACTTCGGAACTCAAGTCCGCCAGAGAACGCAGACACGCGTTTATGGGATCCCGAGCGGTACAAACATTCTGGGCCAGACGATTCTGGGGAGATTCGTAGAAAGCGGAGTACCAGGCGGACCACTGCGATTTGGTCAGCGGAAAGTTCATCTTCGTATCGTGGCCAATTTCTCTATTCAGAATATCGCCAGTGGTTGCCATTAGATAAGTGCAAAAATAGACACAACAAATTTAGACACCTTGTCTTTTGGTGCGAAATACTACCGGCCTATTTATCGAATCGGATCCAATTGTCGAACGCTTCTGTTGATATACCGACTAAATACAATTTATATGTCTCTATAAATAAATTTGACTGTGTCATTTTTCCAAAGTTCCTTTATAGATATACAAAACTATGTTTAGTAATTCCACCTAATGGTCTTTATATTATACTTGTTATAAAACTTATTTTATGTCTAATCGAATTATTTGGTTATATATGGTAAAAAAATACTGAACCAGTGAGCCAGAAATGTCGTTGACCAGCCTTAATTTAATTAAAAGCATTATTGCCATTTATTTGCGTCTAGCTAAGTGAACTTTTACTGCATCACAATTCAAGATCAAGGCCACTAATTAAGAATCCATTAAATTGGCTTGAAAATGCCAATAAAATGTCAGACAATGGCCTAGAGCAGGGTCAAGTGGGCCAAGGCCTTTTGGGAAAATCCCTCATCTAAATACCAAGAAGCTCGGTAATTATATTCCAATGGCGAAACGCCCCCAACTGTCTTGGCTGTTCAACTAAGCGTTAGAATTAGCAAACCCTAAGCCGGTGCGGCAAATTTCCCGCTTATCAATCACATAACCTAAGCTGGGCGGCAATTCCCGGTAATTGACCGCACACACTTAAGGCCGCAGGTAGTGTGAATCGAGAGATTATGGCTAAGAGCCCCTCAAGGGTTGGCAGCTAAATTTGCATTTGCCAGGGACTTCAATAGCTCCTGTAGCCGTTTGGCATATGTGTGCATAGATATCTAAGGTTTGAAGGCGAGACAAATGCTGCAAATGCGCTTTATTCAGAGCGACTCATGTACAATTACTTGGTTCTAGGCGAAAAGGTTGCCAAATGTTTGCCTAAGCTCTGCGTTCAGGTCATCCATCGTTTTCTGGACAGATTCCCTGACCTCGTTTTCGATCCGCTGGGCGTAGTTCTTTGCCTCCGCCTCCAGCTTGTCGCGATTGTCGAAGGAGTAGCGATCGCCCAGGAAGGTACGTCCTCCGGTCTTGGCGATCACCGTGTGATCGGCCAGTTCGATGACTATGTCGCCGTTGGAGTACTCCACCTGAGCCGGCTGCCCGTTGATGTCCACCGTTTCCTTTTCGTTCACACCCGCTGCCTTTGGCTGGAACGTGTACACCTGTCCGTTTTCATTCAGTTCAATAGCTCCGTTTATGATCCGCACACTGTGTCCATTGCTGTTAATGTAACTTCCGTGGCTCTGGTCTCCATAGATGAAGCTGTGCCCATTGCTCTGAATTAGGCTGGAACCTGACTGGCCGTTGATAATGACGTTGCTATTACCCTGTCCGTAGTCGCGGGAATCGTCCTCTTCGCTGGAATCGGCGTCCGCAATGATCCTCCGGCCATCAGATCCAATCAGGATTGTTTTCCCATCTGCTCCACGAATGATCTGGCCAGCTCCGTTGGACAAGAAAGTATTTCCATTGTTCTGGAGAATCGTCTGCTCGTCGGATTGGGGTATTTTTGCAGCTGTAATTGAATAAAATGAATAAGTTGAACTGTTCAAGATCAAGTCATTTCATTTTAACTAACATTTACAATAAAGTAGCAAAAGTATTACGTTTTAGAAGAGACAAAGATTACTTATTTGCTTAACGTTTTATATTATTGAAGAAATAATTTGTTGATTCTCCCAATAAGCGTGAAGTAAGCTTGAAGGCTATACAAATTTAACTTGGAGAACTTTCAGCCAAGAGATGCATTCAGGAATTCAAGAAAATATTTGTATTTACCGCTAGCCAGAGAGGCGACGCCGGCCACCAATCCCAATAGAATCCAAGTTCCAGTGCTCGAGCCCATATTGCATTGACTATAGCAACGCCAAGTCAAGTGTCAGCTATTTATACTAGCGCACCAAATATCGGCTCATCGCCTCGTCGTCGTTCTATATATTCTATATGATTCGTTCTCAGTGTACTATAGTAACACTCTTCCACACTTGCAGATAAGACAGGGGAGGAGGTCAGCGGCGCAATTGCCGGGAATTGCCAGCGACGGGTTTGTTTTGTTTACTTGCGGTCGAGCTACCGAGTAACCGATCCACTGACTCACCGGCTCGCCAATCGACTCCCGATTTTGACGGATCGAGTGAGAGCGGAGCGTGTCAAATCGGGAAAGCTTTTAGCCAGGCCAGTGGTACGCACATTGGCCATAAACCGGCCAGATGGGCGTGGTGCAATTTGCATTTTGCTGTAAAAAATTAATATAGCACGTGCCGACGATGTTTTGACGGTCAGCCACGGGAATCAGAAATATTCCCATAAAACTGGTTTTCAGCCTTATCAATAATATGGTTATCAGTTCGACGGATTCTGTAAACAAACAGCCATGTAAACGTATATCTATTTATTTTCCTATTATGTATATTTTGTATAATATACAGAAACAGTTATTCCAAAAATTGGTGCACCGCTCGAATATGATGACATATATGATGAATTCAATGGATCCGAAACGATATAAAACCGTTAAATTAGGCAAAAACAATTAAATATAGATATTTTTTTACAATCGTTCCAATGGCAGCTAAGGATATAGTCGTTTGAGCGGCAAGACTTTTTAACATGATCAGTGTAAACATAGAAAACTTCGATTTGAAAGTTGTACTGCGCGAATAAACTGCATAGAACCAGTATGGGAGCTATATGACAGCTATAGGATAGTCATCTTAATTTGATGAAGCTCAAGGTATTTGTCCGAAAAAAAACGATATAAGTATTATGTTGGACACAAGCAGAAGAAATACAAAATTTTTTTTTTCAAAAAAAGTATTTAAAATTGACCCGATTGGGATATAGACGTTTAATCAGATTAAACTTGATCTGCGTACACATATAAATAGACAACTGCGAAAGTCTCTAGCATTAAAACGGAGCTATAAAAAGGATCTATAGAAACAGTCGGACAGACATACACTAAACCGACCTAGGTTTTCTGATCAAAAATGTATAGATATACTTTATAGAGTCGAAACATTCTCCTTCACTGCAATGCAAACTTCTGTCCAAATTTATAATACCCTCTGAAAGGGTATATTAAGAATACCATCTACTGACTGTCCAGTTTAAACAAGAGAGAACGCTATAGTCGAGTGCCTCGACTATTAGATACCCGTTACTCAGCTAAACAACTTAATATAAATATGCGCTATTGTATTGCGCCATCTACCCCAAGACATTGGTACCACGGGCCATGAAAGGCGGAAATGTAGGCGCTAGCCAGGCTTAAGCGTTTAATGGGTTTTTGGGCGTTAGAGTGGGTGCGGCAAACTTTTAATAGGCCAATCGATAGGTATTGCCGAAACAAATACATATCAATTAAAATTTTCATAATAGCATCAAAACTGTGGCCACAGCTTGTGGCTTGCGGACGTCAGAGGGGGCGTGGCACCATTTTGAAACAGACTTGCGCTGCGTAGGAACTCCTAAGATCTACATGCAAAATGCCAATCTTCTAGCTTTTATAGTTTCCGAGACCTCAGCGTTCATACGGACAGACAGACAGACGGACAGACAGACGGACAGACAGACGGACAGACAGACGGACAGAAAGACGGACAGACAGACGGACAGACAGACGGACAGACAGACGGACATTGCTAGGTCGACTCGGCTAGTGATCCCGTTATTGAAAAACCAAAATGTCGAAAACACTTTATTATTCAATTTTGAGGTTACTTTCTTTAAATTCTAGACCACTTACGGATATCGGTTACGAAACGGACTTAAAAAAATCTTTTAGGATTGTGAATGTACATAATAATAAACAAGAATGGAAAGCTAACTTTGGGCGGAGCCGTAGTTGACATACCCTTGCAGAATATTCTGTAAATTGTATTCTCCAAAATTATTCATATGATGCATTTTTTTAATACTTAAAAAATATAATAACTTCCTAACTTTAAAAACAGCGAAGTTACGGCATTTCCGATCGTTCAGTTATATGGCAGCTATAGGATATGATCCTTATGAAATTTGGTAGGTCAAATTGATTGTCCCAAAATAAAAACCATAGAAAATCCCAAGTTCCTAACACCAAAGTTATTGCATTTCCGATCAATCAGTTATATGACAGCTATAAGATAAAGTCGGCCGATCCTTATGAAATTTGGTAGGTCGGATTGACCCATAGAAAATCCCAACTTTCTAACTTAACAAACACCAAAGTTATGACATTTCCGATCAATCATATATGTATATGGCAGCTATATATTATATACTGCGTGCAAAGGAAAGAAGGGCGTGTGCAAAGTTTCAATTCGATATCTTTAAAACTGAGAGAATAGTTCGCGTAGAAACAGACAGACGGACAGACGGACGTGCTTATATCAACTCAGGACGCGATCCTGATCCTTCACTGCGTTGCACCATTTTGACCAAAATTATAATACCCTCTGCAAGGGTATAAAAGCAGTCCAATTGCAATATGGACTTATCACAGGTTTAATCAAATTATCTAGATTTTGTAGGAACACCAAGAGTATAGCCAAGTATTTAAATGTCGATTGTAGGTATATGTTATTTATATATGTACGTATATTTATTTTAGTATGGCGTTAATAGAGTATTATCGTGGGTGTCGACTAAAGTTCTGAGAAAAACAGTTTAAAAACAAAATATTTATAAAGTTATTCATGGATTTGCTGGAAAAAGCATCACGATTTGATCGTTGGCGTGACTTCCACACTTGGGTAAAATTAGTAACGCCACTTGCCGCCATCTGAGTGGTAGACTATATTATCGGTGGATTCGTCTCCTCCGCCGTTCCAGGCGGGTCCACCCCTCGGTCGGGAGTTCGAGGCCGGTCCCCAGCGCCACGGGTTGCCATGCACTTCGGGAGAGGAAAATACGAATGACAAATGCATGAGCTATATAAATAGATTTAAATACACCACTCACCACTGAGGACGGCGAAGCACAGCCAGAGCAAGAGCACCGCGATATGCTGAGTGAGGAACATGGTCAAGGCGAGGAGTTGCAATGACTTAGCATTACATAGACACACTTATTTTATACGCCGCCTATCGCCAAGTCGTTCTCTATCTCTCATTCGATTCGTATCTCTTGGATTGCCGCAGTGGCTCTCATTCTCCGGCGATGTTTGGATTCGTGTGGGGTTCGATAATGGCTCAAGACCAAGCGGTTTATGCATAATGCAACATTCTGTGCTTCGCACTCTTTCAATGCTCAGTCAAACCCTCGTTCCACCGATGTCACATACACTCGGAACAAATTTGTACTCTATCAGTTAATCGTTTATAAACAAATATATATGGCAGGTCGTTGTTGTCAGTGGCAAGAAATAACAAGAAAGGAAAGCTAACTTCGGGCGGAGCCGAAGTTGATATACCCTTGCAGAATATTCTGTAAATAATATTCTCCAAAATTGTTCATATGATGCATTCTTAATACTAACAAGAAAGGAAAGCTAACTTCGGGCGGAGCCGAATTTGATATACCCTTGCAGAATATTCTGTAAATTATATTCTCCAAAATTATTCATATGATGCATTCTTAATACTCATAAAAATCCCATCTTCATAACTTTAAAAACACCAAAGTTATGGCATTTTCAATCGTTCAGTTATATGGCAGCTATAGGATATAGTCAGCCGATCCCTATAAAATTTGGTAGGTCGAATTGATTGGGCAAATATAAAACCCATAGAAAATCCCAGCTTTTTAACTTTAAAAACACCAGAGTTATGGCATTTCCTATCGTTCAGTTATATGGCAGCTATAAGATATAGTCGACCGATCCGTATAAAATTTGGTAGGTCGAATTGATAGGCCAAATTAGAAAGCTATAGAAAATCGCAACTTCCTAACTTTACAAACACCAGAGTTATGGCATTTCCTATCGTTCAGTTATATGGCAGCTATAGGATATAGTCGGCCGATCCCGGCCGTTCCGACTTATATACTGCGTGCAAAGGAAAGAAGGGTGTGTGCAAAGTTTCAATTCGATATCTTTAAAACTGAGAGACTAGTTCGCGTAGAAACAGACAGACGGACAGACAGACGGACAGACAGACGGACAGACGGACAGACGGACAGACGGACATGCTTATATCAACTCAGGAGGTGATCCTGATCAAGAATATATATACTTTATAGGGTCGGAGATGTCTCCTTCACTGCGTTGCACACTTTTGACCAAAATTATAATACCCTCTGCAAGGGTATAATAATAATCCCAACTTCCTAACTTTAAAAACACCAAAGTTATGGTAATTTCAATCGTTCAGTTATATGGCAGCTATAGGATATAGTCGGCCGATCCCTATAAAATTTGGTAGGTCGGATTGATTGGCCAAATATAAAACCCATAGAAAATCCCAACTTCCTAACTTCATAACTTCTAACTTCTAACATAACTTCTGTCCGTCTGTCCGTCTGTCTGTTTCTACGCGAACTAGTCTCTCAGTTTTAAAGATATCGAATTGAAACTTTGCACACACTCTTCTTTCCTTTGCACGCAGTATATAAGTCGGAACGGCCGGGATCGGCCGACTATATCCTATAGCTGCCATATAACTGAACGATAGGAAACGACATAACTCTGGTGTTTGTAAAGTTAGGAAGTTGGGATTGTCTATGGGTTTTATATTTGGCCAATCAATCCGACCTACCAAATTTTATAGGGATCGGCCGACTATATCCTATAGCTGCCATATAACTGAACGATAGGAAACGCCATAACTCTGGTGTTTTTTAAGTTAGGAAGTTGGGATTTTCTATGAGTTTTATATTTGGCCAATCAATCAAACCTACCAAATTTTATAGGGATCGGCCGACTATATCCTATAGCTGCCATATAACTGAACGATAGGAAACGCCATAACTTTGGTATTTTTTAAGTTAGGAAGTTGGGATTTTCTATGAGTTTTATATTTGGCCAATCAATCAAACCTACCAAATTTTATAGGGATCGGCCGACTATATCCTATAGCTGCCATATAACTGAACGATTGAAAATGCCATAACTTTGGTGTTTTTAAAGTTAGGTAGTTGGGATTTTTATGAGTATTAAGAATGCATCATATGAATAATTTTGGAGAATATTATTTACAGAATATTCTGCAAGGGTATATCAACTTCGGCTCCGCCCGAAGTTAGCTTTCCTTTCTTGTTTTTTATGTACTTTCTATAGCGCTATAGGAACAATCAGGTCAAAAAAGTTCAATTTTACTGTTTTTTGCTTAATTTAAGCATAAATCCAGGTTTTCTTTTAGGTATTTGTAATGCTTAGAAACAATTTTGATCTAAATCGGTTGACTATATACTATAGCTTTTATACATGTATAACTAACCATATGCAGGTATTTCAGACAGGCTAAACTTAATTCGCGCTCTTCTCGTAAGAAGGCATAAAACATAAATTTAATTATTAAGACATGGCCAAATCTAAGAAAAAACTTTTAAAAAATTAGGATCTTTAAAAAATTTACTTACTTAACTTAAATGTTTAAAAAGAAAGGAAACAAATTCGGAAAGTCCAAGTTTACATCCCTTACAGCTGTTACAAATTTAAATATTCTATTCTCTTTGTAAGCTTTGAATTGAGTCATTAAGTAGAGGTTTTTTTTTAGTGTAGACGCACAATAGTCGGGCAATTAAGAAGTTTCGCCATGTGGCTACGTTTCTAATTATTTTCAATTGAATTGCTTTGCTATACGTAAAACTTTTTCCATTGCTAGTGCCATTAAACATATCGTCGAACTGCTCGCTCCCAGCTCGGTGCCCGGCCATTGACATCATCCATGGCCCCAGGCGGTGGGTGTTGGGCGTTGGGTGGGCGTTCCGTGGGTGGGTGTCTGTATCTAACCGGCGCTGCATCGGGAAAAGTTAAGCTCTCGCCAAGTCAAGTTTCACAATAAAAATTAAACAGGTATTGCGTTGTTTGTTAATGACAAGTGCTTCGTTGTTGCCGCTCCGTTTGAGTGGCTGTGGATTTGGATTAGGTGGACAGGAGGGGGAGGCCGCACTGCGGAAAATAAAGCAATTGCAAAGTGGAAAATAAAATGCCAGTGTTAAAAGTTTGCGACCGTTTTAGTAGGGAGTGCAAATTATTGCAGTCAGAGTCTGCATGTCAGTGTGCGTATTGTTGCCATGTTACTCGTAGTTAGGTATGAGCTTATTAGTTTATTACTCCTACTGCTATACGAATATTTAGTTAGTGCTAATACGAATATATTTTTAATTTCAGTAGTTATACCCGTTACTCGTAGAGTAAAAGGGTATATTGTATTCGTGCAAAAGTATGTAACAGCTAGAAGGAAGCGTTTCCGACCCTATAAAGTATATATATTCTTGTTCAGGATCACTAGCCGAGTCGATCTAGCCATGTCCGTCTGTCCGTCTGTCCGTCTGTCTGTCTGTCCGTATGAACGCTGAGATCTCGGAAACTATAAAAGCTAGAAGATTGGCATTTTGCATGTAGATTCTAGGAGTTCCTACGCAGCGCAAATTTATTTCAAAAGGGTGCCACGCCCCCTTTAACGCCCACAATCGCTTATATACGATTTTAAAAATTTAAATATTTCGGAAAAGTAAAAATGCAGTTTTATTGTGTTTATCATTACCTATCGAAATGTAGAAGAAATTTTCCAAATCGGACCATTCGTTAAAAAGTTATGCGTGATCAAAGTTTCTATCTCCATCTCCCTCGCACTCCTTTTACCTGAGTAACGGGTATCTGATAGTCGGGGCACCCGACTATAGCGTTCTCCCTTGTTTTTGCTTAATTTAGTAGATCGGAAAAGAACGTAAAACATTTAAAGATTCATGAATTTTTTTTTTAATTTTCAATGTGAGCGTCACAGACAATTGACAAATTTTAAACAAAATACCCATTTATAACTGCAATTAGTGTTCATCTTTTCGATTAATTATGCAGATATGTCCTATTTGCCCGGAGTATTTTGAGTACTTTGCTTAAAAGAAATAAAGCAAATTATGATATCAAACTTCATACTGAATTGACCAATAAAATTATTATAATTTTTATTTCATTGTTTATGTGCATGTACAAGTTTCTGCTCCGCCCCAAAGGAAAGTTTTTTATAAACTGACTTACTTGTTAAATAATTTATTTCATTGTTCTAGCACGTTAGGGCTGTAATTGAATTCAGCCTGTCAAGTTCAGGTTAAGAAGCTTAATGTAACCTCAATGTGTTGCTTTGGCTTTTATTGCCACCCCCAAATGTTCTTTATTGTATTTATGTGCGACGTACATTAGCCCAACTGCAAACCGAGATCAGAAATGTTTCCAAACGGCGGCAAGATAAACGACTTTAAGACTGAAATACGGCTTGTAGGTTGGCCCATGGATGTCGGTTTTCGATTTGGACTAGGGGAATTCCCCTACAATCTGCGCCTGGTCAAAGGCAAATCCGTGTTGCTGCTGTTGCTGTTGCTGCTGCAGTGCGAATCGAATCGATTTGATTTTCCAATCAATTAAACTTTATATAAATTGCGTCTGCGATGCTAAATATAACAACAATTGCAAAGCGTAAGCAGCGCCACCAACAACAAACATTTCCACAAAGCACAGAGCTTGAAAATAGCACTAGAGGTATTTGTTCTCTCACTCTGTTTGTTTCCCCCTCTCCTTTCCACTATCCCTCGCCCTCTCGCTCTTTCTCTAATTCGCTCTCTGTCGCTCTTCAATGTCTCTATCAACGGCTGACTGCACAATCACAAAAAAATGTGTTCAATGGGGGCGATCCCCCTACACTGATATAGAAATCGGGATTTAAAACCAAGGACTTTTACAATTAATTAATTCATTCTGGAAATCTGAAATTAAGTCAAACATTTTACATTTCTTGGAAAGTGTAATTTCCACAAATTTCCACTTAAATTAAACCGTCTCCAGTTGGTTGGACTAGTTAGATTGGAGATTGAGCTTTTTAAATTTTTTTTATGGCCGAACATTAAGGCAAACATTATACTAAATTGAAAGATGTGCAACCAAATATGAACTTTAAGAAACCCATTGAGTTTTGTATAGAATTTTTTAAGCCAACTAAAATTTAAACATTTTGCTTAAGAAATTTGTTATATGATAAAAAATTCTATCAGATGCAAAAAAAATGTCGATAAATGTATAATAGATTTATTAAAACAATTTAATATAAAGCAGCAATTTAATTTCTTGAGAAATTATTCCCAATGCAAAGACTAATATTCTATATGGAATTTGGATACAAATTGTTCACAACCAAATTCTTTGTTTCCAAATTTGTTCCCTGTGTAAGCTTGTGAGCTGGTAGGGGGAGAGTTGGATCTGTTGGTGGTAAGTTAGGTGGGTTAGGAGACACTGCATATTGCACGACATTGACTGCATTTTCGCATTTGGCAAATGTTTTGTGTGCGATTTTGAAATGCAGACGACGATGGTGGACTGCTGCAGATGACTTGCGACGTGAGCCATTGTTAGAACAGTGTCAAGTGGAGAGGGGGCCAAAGACACGGAAAGTGCATTTGATCAATCGAAAATGGCAACAATCTCAAGTTTTAAAGTACTTGCACAAAGGCAGGTGGTCTTAATGAACACAATTAGCTTAATAAGTAAACAACAACTTGGGGCAAAGTGAGCGTCAGCGAAGCGACATTAACTCAATTATTAAGGCGAGCTTTACTTTATAGGCATTACCTGCAAGAGGATGAGGATTCATTAATGCTAATTGGGTACACAGCCCGGGAATACAAGCACAGATATATACATATAAATATATATATTTGTTATGATCCAGAATAGCAGCACAAGTGTTTTCAAATGTAACATGTACATTTGCAGATGTAAATTTATTTACACGGTGCCTAATTTGGTTGTTTAGTGATAGAGGAAGAGCTTTAAGGCAATCTATTCAATCACTTTGAACCAATAAACTAATAAATTAGTTTCTAATTTGATGGAAGCTGATAATAGTTTGCTGTTTATCAGAGATTCAGTCGATTTTCATAGAGTAGTGAAGGCGAGTCTGAAGATTCAATAAAGGCATTCTAAATTGTGTCACGAGCCGGTGGGATATTTGCAACAAAATTAATTGGCAGAAAACTACATAATCATCATATAAATTCTGTTAGTTTACTGTAAAAGCTTGCACTAAATTATCGAAAGATATTCATATCCATATCATAATCAAAATATGACAACAAAATTTATGACAAAATAATAATATTTTTGTAGTACCGAATTTCAGTCAAATGTTTACATTGAAGAGCACATTTTCGACCCTATAAAGGATCAAATCACCACTCCGTCCGTTTCTACACAGAAAACTATTTCTTTTGAAGGTATATAAGTGGGAACAATTAGCAAAAAAGAAAATAAAATTAAAACTTTGTTGTTTTTATGTTTCATATAGTATATTTTTGCAATTTTGGAAAATCGATAGCTTTATTGTTTTTAAGCATTGAAATCGAAATATAGATTATTTAGTTTTTGTAAAAGCTGTTTCTTTTAATGTTTTCTTGTTTGTATTAGTGTTAGTATATTTTGTATTGTAGATATTTAAAATTATTTTTATTATAGCGATTTTAATGGAACATACGTGTAAAATAGGAGGAAAGCCGTAAGAAAATATCATCGACAACAGCCTGACAAAGTTAAGCAATTCTTCTCCATTTTGTGCGATTTTTTCCCCATTTTCTCAATTTTTTACTCCTTTCAGAACACTTTGCACTTGGACTAATTTCAAAGAGCTATATATCAGCTGCTCCCCAGTCACACCATCCGCTTTTCTCCGAAAATTTCACTCTCGCCGCTTGTGGAAGACACCTGTAGACTGGCAACTCGCATACAGCCCACTTCAAGCCCCACTAACCCCTTTTCACGGAAAAACCCTGACAAATGTGCGTCAAGTTACTGGCAACTTATTTTCTACGGCAACGCCCCGTGTCCGTCCGCAGTTTGAACCGAAGTTGAGCAAAAATATTTAACTTGGTGGCAGCGGAATCTTTTATAATTAATTTGCCACTCTGCCGGCTTTTTTACTCGCGTCTCCGCCCGACTCGCCCATCCTCCCTTTCCAGAGTTGGGTGGCGGCTTCATATTTTACCCATTAGATGACGCCCGCATTTTCCTGGAATAGTTTCAGCCCGGACACGTATTTATATTCATGGGTGGATGTTACATTTTCTTAGGGGACTCCGCTGTCTTTAAGTTTCCTGATTGCGATTTATGGCGGTCGATTCGTCGCCTGAAATAACATACATATGAGAAAAGTCAACACAAGCTTTAACATTTTAGGAGAAACTGATTAATACTGATAGTCAAGGTGAAATGTTGTGTCACAATGTATTTAACTTGAAATTAACACTATTACGTTCATATAAAAATTCTTGTTTTAAGTTTCCACTGGTTGTATAATAAAATAGGATTTGACTTTGAGTATTACTGCCGCTTATTACTGCCCCATTAAAAGATATATAAAACGATACTTTCCGACCTTAAGGTATATACATATGTTCTTGATCAGCACCGCTAGGAGAGTCGATCTAGCCATGTTCATCTGTCCATCCGTTTGTCCGTCTGTCCGTCCATCCGTTCGCAAACTAGTCCCTCAGTTTTAAAGCTATCTCCTTTAAGCTTATCTAAAAGTTGTCTTTCCATTGCAGGTAGTAAATCAGTCGGAACGAGCCAGATCGAGCGACTTTATCATATAACTCCTATAAAAACAATCGTAAAAAAAATTTTAAAAAGTATAACTTTTTATACCCGTTACTCGTAGAGTAAAAGGGTATATTGTATTCGTGCAAAAGTATGTAACAGGTAGAAGGAAGCGTTTCCGACCCTATAAAGTATATATATTCTTGATCAGGGTCACTAGCCGAGTCGATATAGCCATGTCCGTCTGTCCGTCTGTCCGTCTGTCCGTCTGTCTGTCTGTCTGTCTGTCCGTATGAACGCTGAGATCTCGGAAACTATAAAAGCTAGAAGATTGGCATTTTGCATGCAGATTCTAGGAGTTCCTACGCAGCGCAAGTTTGTTTCAAAAAGGTGCCACGCCCCCTTTTAAAAATTTAAATATTTCGGAAAAGTAAAAATGCAGTTTTATTGAGTTTATCAATACCTATCGAAATGTAGAAGAAATTTTTCAAATCGGACCATTCGTGAAAAAGTTATGCGTGATCAAAGTTTCTATCTCCATCTCCCTCGCACTCCCTTTACCTGAGTAACGGGTATCTGATAGTCGGGGCACCCGACTATAGCGTCCTCTCTTGTTTTTTTTCTTCTTAATTTTATTTTTATACCCGTTACTCGTAGAGTAAAAGGGTATATTGTATTCGTGCAAAAGTATGTAACAGCTAGAAGGAAGCGTTTCCGACCCTATAAAGTATATATATTCTTGTTCAGGATCACTAGCCGAGTCGATCTAGCCATGTCCGTCTGTCCGTCTGTCCGTCTGTCCGTCTGTCCGTCTGTCTGTCCGTATGAACGCTGAGATCTCGGAAACTATAAAAGCTAGAAGATTGGCATTTTGCATGTAGATTCTAGGAGTTCCTACGCAGCGCAAGTTTGTTTCAAAAAGGTGCCACGCCCCCTTTTAAAAATTTAAATATTTCGGAAAAGTAAAAATGCAGTTTTATTGTGTTTATCAATACCTATCGAAATGTAGAAGAAATTTTTCAAATCGGACCATTCGTTTAAAAGTTATGCGTGATCAAAGTTTCTATCTCCATCTCCCTCGCACTCCTTTTACCTGAGTAACGGGTATCTGATAGTCGGGGCACCCGACTATAGCGTTCTCTCTTGTTTTTTTTTTTTTTGGATTTAGTGATATTTAAATACTGTGGAGTTTCGTATTTAAATAAATTAAGATCGGACATCCATATTATATATGTAGCTCCTATAGGAAATTCGAAAAATGAAAAAATGAAAGGAAATGTTTATCAAAATATTCTTTTGGAATATAGTAATTATTTACTTTATCAGAATTAGGTTTTTAGTTTTGTCAAAATCGGACAACAATATCATATAGCCAATATTATATGCCATAGAAACGATGCAGCGCAAAATGACAAAGCTTCATGGTTTTCAGTTATATAGGCATAAAAATCGAAATGTCTTGCTTGTACTAGATTTAAAATAATATCTCTAGAAACTTGCAAGACAGCGTACAACATTGATTTTCAAAGCTAAGTAATTCGTAACAGAAAACTAATGATCGAGCTCAAAAGCTCTTTCAAGCTTCGAAAATGCTGATACACTCCCCGACTCTTAGTCGTCATCTACTGATTGATGGGTTATCTGATTCATTGAGTTATTTGCTATTCTTCTTTGAATAGCTCTGTTTATTTTGCTTGTATTCGCTGACTGATCTTAGAAAAAACACGAAACGTTTTGGAAGATCAGTCGTCTATTTGCTTGCTTTGCCATGAGGTCGTTTTTGCCTGTGATGCTGCTGGTACTGGGATCGAGTTTGGCCCAACTTGTTTACGGAGACTACGCCTTACAATTCGGCGGAGGATTTGTTGGAGGACAAGGAGGACTGATCAGTGGTCGTAGACCAGGAGGTCCATTTGGAAGTGGCGATCAGAAAGGAGGTTTAATAACCGGAGCAAGCAGTGGAGGGCCTTTTGGCCATAGTGGAAGTGGTCTAGTCATTGGAAGTAATTCAGGAGGCCCATTTGGTAGTGACAATCATCAAGGAGGTCTAATTTCTGGAAGGAAAAGTGGAGGTCCCTTTAATGGAAATTATGGCCAAGGTGAAGTTGAACTGATCAGTGGCAGTAAAACTGGAGGACCATTTGCAACTAAAGGAGGTTTAATTTCCGGACAAAATAGTGGCGGTCCCTTTGGAAGTAATCAAAAGGCAGAAGGCTTAATTGGTAGCTACAGTGATAGTGGTCTCATCAGCGGCAGCCAAACTGGAGGTCCATTTTTCAATAAAGGACTCAGTTCTGGAGGAAATACAGTAGGTCCCGTTGACAGAAATCAAGGAAGATATGGATTGATATCAGGAAGTGGTCTAATCAGTGGCAGTAGGCCTGGAGGTCCATTTGCCAGTGGCAATCACCATGAAGGTCTAATTTCTGGAGGAAATAGTCAAGGTCCATTTGGCCATGGTAGAAGTGGTCTAGTCAGTGGAAGTAATTCAGGAGGACCATTTGAAAGTGGCAATCATCAAGCAGAATTAAATTCTGGTCTAAGTGGAAGCAATACTGGGGGACCGTTTAAAACGAATACCCAGGAATCGGAACTCATAACAGGAAGTCAAACAGGTGGACCCTTTGGAAACGGAATTTAATAGAGATCCGTTTAGTTAATGCTTTTTCGTCAACAATTAATTTAGTTCAAAAGGCAAAGCTTGCCAAATAAACGTTATTAAATTGTTTTATATGAGGATAAGAGTGGTTGTGGCCTTTAAATTTAATTTAAATAACGCTTGAACGCCACGAGCATAAGAAGCTTAAGTACCACATTAAGTGCTCTCCACCTGAGGCTTTAAAAAAAATGTGTAGAGTTTGTATGGACGTAGTGGGTATATATATATTTTTTGCACACTTTCCGCATTATGTTGTCGTCACAAGTCATTTTAGCGCCTGCCATGTGAAAAACGGCGACCAATGTGAGTGTATATGGGCGTTAAATGAAGCATGTGCCGGTGTCCGTGGGTGTGTTGCGGGTGGGTGGTGCTGGGGCAGGGGCAGGGGCAGGGGCAGGTGGGTCGTGGCACTGCAAGTGCAACTGCGAATGCCACAATCTTGCCGCTAGCTGGCAGTTTTCGCCAAGCGAAATGAGGAAATGAGAGCGGTGCAGCTCGCAAATGTTGCTGACAGCGTCACTTAGTCCGCTACCTTCGTGCCACAGATATATGCACACATGCACATGCCCCTCTGGATATTGCCCACAAGTATATAAGTATTTAAATGCTTGTATGTATGATTGCGAAAAAGTGCAAAAGCTTTGCGAACACCTCGCCGCATAAATGCTTAATGCACTGCAAATGAGTTGTGACAAATGGCCTGACCAGGCATATAATAATATATTTATTATTCCATGTACCAGGAATTCGGCCGCTTACCCAACCAGGCACATTATGTAATACTCTAATACTTCGTGCTCTCTTCACACTCAACTTTCTTGCTTTCCGATTCTCGGCTGAAAGCGGTCAGCGAGCCAGGTCAAGCGCAAGGCAGATTAAAATAACACAAAACAGTTGGCACGAGGAGCGTATCCAGGTGCTACCAAAATTAGCTACATTTTGCAGCCTAAAAGTATATTTCTTTAATACAAATTTAAAATATAATTGTCTTTTTGAATTATTTGACAGATATGAGGTCAAAGATCTATTAAAGAATTACGGATTTTACTTGATAAGATATACCCTCAAGGTTTTTTAAATAATTATATTTACAAGCAATATATACTGCAGACTTATAAAAACTGACAGTAAATAAAAAACCTCACACTCACGAGCATCTTAATGTTAAACCCATATTATATGTGCAATTTGGCTCATCTAAAAGTTCGTAATATGATTATAAGCTAATGCTTTTTAGTTTCGACAAGAAATCAATGTTATTATAGAACTTTAACATGTTGATAAGTTTGACTTTGGGTCACAGAGTTTACCTTAATGGGTAAATAAATAAGTTAAAATTAAAATACTTTTTTAGGGCGAATTGGAGTAATATCAGTAATTTATCGTTTAATAAAATATTTATTTAAGTCTAATTTTAAGTCGATCCAATAAGCACTCTTTGCTCAGAAGTGAAAGCCTTTCACAACACGCAACATCAGACATTTCTAAGCCACCAAAAGCACACCAACTGGGACTGACATGGCAAAAAGTTTTATCTGCTTTCTGTTGGCCTTGGGGGAAAGTTAAATGGTCCAAGCGCATCCTTTTATGCAGTTGTTTATGGACGAGAGTGTATTGAGGGTGGTGCTGTCATACCTGGCCAAATTCTTTGGTGCATTTTTTCGGTGTCCTCGGTTGCGTCCCTTCAATGTATGGCGGCAGTTTTTGGGTGTCGCCCTTTAAACTCGTGTGATGAGCGGTCTGGAGAACTTTTCAGTATGATTTATACGATCTGGATACTACTTTCGTATCTGTGACAAAGTGCTTCTTTGATTTATAGCTCTAACGGGAAAAAATAAAACCATGCACTGGTAATGAAATACATTGTTTCTGTTGGGAATCGTTTCGCCAACAATGCAGCTAATGTAGCTGATTGTGGTTAAATTAAATTATTAGAAATTAGCCCAAAAAGAGTTTCTTATCAATGTAATTATAAGTCGTGAGAATTAGTTAAATTTCTCAATTAAAACAAAGAAAATAAAAGTTGCCCTCCTGAATTGATTTTTAGCTTCTGCTTATAACTTATAAATATTTTCAATTCGGATATTTAACTTAAAATAAAAGGTTTTGTGGTTGTGTTTTCTAATCAGGTGTAGGTAATAAAGTATGTAATATTTAAAAGAAATTTACTTAGATTATATAAAACTAATAGAGTACTGTGTATGTATACCGTTAAAAAGGTTATTTTATTATTAATTGTATATTCCAATAAGAAATACACTACAATATATATTTTTGTTTATCTGCCTCATCTTCTTTTTAAAGGTTATGTAAAATTAGGATGGCTCTTGATCAAAATATTCTAAGCTGATCATCATTTTTTACTAAGCACATTTTCGAGTAAAAGGAACTAATATTTTCGAATAAAGCATTATGGTAATTTTTTACATCAGATTGATTCGTATTATTATTATTCGTCGTGTTATTATGGAATGTTTAATAACAGGTATTGTTCCATATCAAGCAAAGATTATTTTCTTATCAGTTTGTTTTTGTTCTCATTCCAGGTTGTTAAACTGGTCGAGGTCAGCTAGGCCAAAGTATTGTAGCCTGTGGTAATTGTAGCCGCATTCTGAATATATATTGAACTAAAATATTTGTCAACTTACTATATTTTAAAGGTATTAGTGACTGAATTTAAAATTTTTCAAAATCGGATTATGATATAAGTTTATCATAAGCAAGTGTACATTAGATTTGGCTTGCGGACGTTAGCTTGGCTTCTTGTTTTGAACTAAGCTAGTATTAATAAAATCTTAAAATCTTTGGCACACAAACCTGACTGATGGATAAAGCTCTCTTGATATGACTTTGTGTTTGGCTATTGACAAAGCTCAAGCAATAAAACAGTACAAACATGAATTCACGCTTAATTTATTGAACAAATATATTAATCGTATTGTGGCCGTTGGCGACGATGGGCTGGTGACCACCGTTGGAGCCATTCACATCGATTCTCTGGGAATCCCCCCCGCCGACCACATGAACCTGGTTGTAGTTGTGGTAGTCGATCCCATGGTACCGCGCCGTGGTCCAGTAGTACAGAACATCTCCGGTTTTAAGTTTCTGGTTCCGGTTGCGATATGTCCAGCGTCCATTGCGGGAACTCACTATATCGGCCGCCCAGGTCTGATCGCTCAGATCGTCCATCTCCTCGTTGACCTTGCCGTGGAAGGCGAACAGCGAGATGCCCGGCTCGTGGGGAATAGAGACCTCGAATCCCTTCGGCGAGTTAACCTTGACGGTGGCCTTGGGCACATCGTAGCACAGACTCCCGCCCGCGGAAATAGCGACTAGGAGCAGATAGACTGGCAGCTTTGAGGTGAGCGACATCGCGGTGGTGACTGGATTCTGTCGGGAGCCGAGCCACTGCTTTTGTAGCCCGCCTTCTAAAGCTTATCTCGTCTGGATGTGGCTTGTTTTTTTTTGTCGCCAGTAAGCTGTAAATTTCCCGACGGTTCATCCCCCCCGCAGCTAGGAAATCCCGCCGCGTCCCAAAAGTAAACAATGCATATGTTTGTATTGGAATATTTCAAAAAAATTAGAAAGAAAGATGAGCTTTTAGCTATAAATTATATGTGTGCGATTTGATTCGGTACGATCATCAGTGGTATACAAAAAAATTGACTATATCAATGCTATCAGCAAAAATTATGTAATACCCAATTATAAAATATATCATTGGTTTTTGTATCCTAACAAAAGTAACTAAACCATGATTGTGGGGCACTATAAATCGGATAGGTAAATATTACTGTTCCAGCTTATTATACGGATTCCGAAAAATTTGCAATCTGGACTTAAGTCCCTTTTATTTTAAAATAAAACAGTAATAAAAGGTGTATAGGTTATTTATACCTGCACAATTTTGGAGTTATTACCGCTGCCACGCCCCTTGGACCCACTGTGCAACACATCCCCATCCCTCCAAAGTCCGGGAATTCGGCCGCGTGCCCGAAAATATGCAATAGAAATATTTGCATATTTCTCGGAAGAGGGAGCGGGTTGATAAAGAAGAGCCTTAAGCTATGACCGCACCACATGTGTGCGGTTTGCTTTGGGACGACGACTCCTTTGTACCATGAGACTATATACAAGTACATAAATATATGCAGATGATCCGCCCGCCTTTTTGGCCACACAGCAATCTTGCGGCATTGTTGCCAGTGCTGTGTTACTTTTGGCTGCAAGTATGTAAGTACTTGCCACTCACCTAAACACAGGCCCGGCATCCTTCGTCGGCATTCGCGTCGCAGACAAAGCGAAAGGGGGTCCTTCTAGTGGCAGATACTTAGACAGTCAATTGCTGTCAGTGGCCCAAAGTCAGGGTGCAATGTTAACTATGCTGCCACTGAGCAGGCGGTTAAACTAAGAATATACTCTGTGTACGCAACGCACAGAAACTATCTATTTACATTGTTAGAAGTTCGTCAACTTGTTTAAATTCATTATCGTAGTAGTTATTACTCTAGGTATGTGTTGTCAGTGAGTTTCTAAAGCTGACAAAGAGGTTTCAGTTACTTCTCTTTCAGTTTAAATGCACTTTTCTCACAATAAGTAAGTGTATCCTGGATATGATTTCTCATTAATAAAACATCATGCAAATTCTTAGAGATGTGTATCATTAGCATATTGCAACTTCTGGGATTAACATGCAGCCTTTTGATTTCATTGCCAAGTAATTCTATGGGAAAGACTACACTGATGCAATGAAATTTAGAAATAGATTAGTCTAGAAATATTTGAATTTAAATGTTGAAGTATATTAAAACCGAGACATTCGAAGATAGCGATATTACTGCATTTCCTTGGTATTTCATATTTTTTTCTTTCAAAATCTGTTTGCAGTACAATTCTTCTCCTAGACTCTTTAGCAGCCAAGAAGGTCCTACACACTATATTTGGTTTATCGGCCCTCCAAATTCCCTCCTCTCGTTTCCCGGGAGCGCACTTAAAGCGGCTTATGTCCCTGGACCCGGCCTAACCAGATGGTAGTTAATTCTTAATTGCCCGGCTATTTGTCAAACAAAATGATTCAGCTAACCGACTCGGTCGCCCGGCTCTCGCCGGACTGACAATTGTCCCAGAAACAACATTAAAACACAAAAGCGCAATATCAACTTCTGCACACCGCTCCGCCCCAACAAAAAAATAAGCGAAATGGAGATGGGGCTGGGGTTGGGGTTGGGGAAACAAGCAAAGTCAAACCACAGCAAACCGAAACTAAATAGCCGAACATTTATACAAGCAATCTATCCGGGGCCGGGCGCTCAATCTATTCATTCAGTCATTCGGGCGTCCACTCACTCGGTCATTCGTTCAGCTGTCCATCGCAATGCGGGTCGCGATGCCGGGGTCATCTATCCTCCAAATGTTTGCTGATGTTGCGCCCAAGCGGCTGGCGCTGATTTATAAGCTGCATGCCGCTGACCACTTGATTGCGTATCTGTGTCCCGCTTCCACTCGCCGTCCATGTGTATGTGTAATTTATTTACGTTAACACGCGCTGGCCCAAACCATGGCCAAAACCATGGCGAACACCCGAAAAAGCCCGGTAGAGGATGAAGAGCAATTTTCATTTATTTTAAATGGCATAGAAAATTGCAAACTGACATTTTTCTGGCCCAAGTGCTCAGCTTCGGTTTTGGCCCTTTTCCATCTTTCCCATCGGTTCCCAATGGCTTTGTGCACACAGCCGGAAATTTGTGTAGTTGTGCAGTTTGGTAGATGGTAGTTGGTAGTTGGAGTGGCATTAGACGCCGGGCCAGGTCCCAGACTGATTACCATGAAATTACATTGTTTCGCACTTAAAACATGCCGGCCAGTGTAAATGTGGGCCAATAGCACTCTCGCTCTCCTCTCCATTTGTCCCCAAACCCGTTTCGGCTTAATTAAGTGGCCTGTTTTTATCTGTGGCAAACATTTCTTTGCCCCCCCCCCAGTCCATTTGCCCTCACACAGCACTGAATTTAATTGCTTGCATTTATTGTTAATTGATTTTATTTTTAGCAGTTTAGCATTGAGAGGTTTTTTCGGGCAGTCAGGTGCTTTGCTATTTATTCGGGCGTGATTTAATTTGTTTGGTATTTGCCTAAATTGAATGAAAATTGATTTGAAACTTAATCAAATTTTTTGAAACTGTCAATAATGCATGTCAGAAGCCACAGCAACAACGAAAAAATGGTTATCGCTGCAGGAATTCCATTCAGTCGATGAGCATAATTCAATCAGCGAGTTGATACAATATTTTTCTGAATCATTTGGTGTAAATTGCAGAACGCATGTAACGCTTTTTGTGATGGATCAACTTGTCGCAAAGGCAACATTTAATATTCGTGTACACCAATAAGCCATTGAGTATATTCATCTGAATGAATATTTAATATTTTTCGTTTGTTTATTTGTACAGAGGAATAAGGTACATATATGTAAATACAGGGCCACCCAAGCTTATCAAGTTTCAAAAGGTATCCCAATAGTTTGTAAAACAGCAAAGCATTTTTTTAAGAGTATTATTTTACATTTTAGACCTGGGCAAAATTGGTGAATTTTTAAAGATGGTTTTAATTAGTGTTTTAAGATTTTTTTGTTTCATTTAAATAACTTTGCTGCCCCATTTTTAAAGTTTACATCGATAATGGGTATAATGGGTATTGATGCATTTTGTATAAGGCTAAGGCAAATTTCAGCAGGAGTGAGTATTTCTCAGTCGAAATTTTTTGCTTATCACATATCTAATAAAGTTCATTAAGTTAAAGTTTTATTGCTTCTTTAAAGGGATTTACCTTATATGTTGGCTTTAAGTGTACTCAATGAAACAACATTAGAATTCTGTGGTTGTCTCGATAGATGTCTAATGTTATCCTTATTGGTTGCTTTCGACACAGTCTTTGCTTATCCATCTCAATTTCCCCATAATCAATTTTACTGAGCTCCTGCAAAAGCAAACACCTTGGCACTCCTCCGCTCACGCAAGCCCATGTTCGTGTACATATATCTGGAGAGTAAGCAATAAGCCAAGCCAAGATCTATCCAACCATGCACCTGTCATAGCTAGCACTCGGTCCCCATAAGATTCTCCATCCAAGCTACCGTTTTACGAACCACAACCACTTCGCCTGTAGCTTCTGCTTTACACATAAGTTCAGTTGCTCAAACATGAGCACAGTTTTCCTTCGACCCCCCCTCCCCACAAATCCCTGTTCTTTTCCAACACCACCCAAGGCTCCTTTTGCCATTGCGCACATATTTAAAGAGCAAACGTTTATCTAAGTTGTACCGTTGCGGTTTCCGTTGACATTCAAATGCGGAAGCACCTGTCGCCCAGTCGAGGGAGCCCGGTGACTGCGACTCGAAGATGTTCCACTCGGAACGGCCAGGATGGGGAGTTACGATTGGCGTGGGGTTGGCATCCACTTCCGATTTCACACGCATACGGACAGGAGCATGAGCACTAGATATTGCGAGGGTGGCTTGAGTAATAATTCCTTTAATTACTATAAGGTCACTTTGAGGATCATAAGCTTTAAATGGAATTCCCAATCCCTTAAAATTGACAATATTTCAAAAAATTATTGAAATTTTTATCTTTGGTGCTTTTTAACAATACACATTTAAAGCAAATTTCAATACATAAATAAATATATTGGCGACGTTGTATAAAGGAACACGTGCACTTAGTAATAAAAATGATGGTGTTTTGAAAACCAAAAACTGTTTTGTAATATTGTACATTAAAAAATACAAAAATAAATACCATTCGAAATGACCGCATAAATTAATAATTAAGCTTTATAATTGGATTATTTTGAAAAGCTGTAGGAGGCATTTATGGCGAAGGTTTCAGGCTAGATTGTCCTGCCGATCTTGCTATATAAGATATTGATATAAACGTTCTGCCTTACATTTCTTACATTTTTTATTGGGCTTTTAAAGTCATTTTTGAAAAAATTAATTTTATTTTTATGGCTATGTATGTTCTTAAATGTTTAATACTAGCAATTTTAATAACATGTTGTACCATTTAACAAATGCTATATTACTCTTCCTTGCTCCACAAATTACCATTCAATATTATACAAACTTTGCTTAAAAGCAATCCCTAAAACCGAACTTAAAAGGTAAAATATGTTGGTAAATGCCTCGCTCAACATATGAAATCCAAAGGCAGAAGCAACTACTCCCACTGTCCCCCAAAATGAAACTCCCCGTGCAAATTTCACTCGAAACGTTGCCGGATACACACTCCGCTGGGCATATACGACAAGTTTCTCCTGATCCCGCCGGCGTACCTGGCTGCAAGTCCTCGAGGACTTTGCCACTTTGTAGTTGCTTTTGAATTCTCAAGTGTCTGCCACGACGACGTCGTCAACTTTAAATGGTTTCGCTTACACCTCCAGCATGCCATTGAACAAATTAATTACTCGACAACTTTACAAGCGTTCCAATGGCAGTGGCACCACCACCGCAAGTAGTGGAATTCCTCGCCCGCCCCGCAGAATCGTGGTTTCCTTCTGCTCAAGCGGCTGCTCATTAGAGTGCTGCATATTGTTGGGAAGTCGCCATTACCATCATCATCATCGCCGTCGTCATCATCGTCATCGCACATCCTGGACCTGGACCTGCAAAAAGGGTGCACACGCATTTTCGATTGCTGAGCTCATTAATAATGGGCTCTGGTGCGATCCTGGCCATGTATTTGTGCGCAATGTGAGTTATGCTCCACGCCGGCCATTGGCCAACAAAGCAGCCAAAATGGGCATTATTATAGCGATGGCATGGCGGAAAGTCACGAAGTTATATTGTTCATTGCGAAATACCTGAATGGCAGCATCGCATGTTATGATACAGCGAAAAATAACATTTTAACGCCTTCCCAATTTTGTTATAAATTAATTTCGAATCGAGTTAGCTTTGTATTCGTATTATAAGTAAGTAGATGCGGTGAACTTAAACAAGTATTTAAATTCCATTCCAGCAAAAAAAGAACGATACAACTGTGGTTCTTAAATATAAATAAACACAACTTTAAACAATACTTTTAAATATGTGTCTGAGAATTTACGACTTGATTACACCCACACAAAACCGTTTATTATAACTTATAAGTTATTAGAACTTTATAAAAGTACCCAATAAATCATTTTTAATTACTTTATTCCATTTTAGAGATTCATTTGGAGATATATTTGATAAAGGGGAGGGAAATTTTTTCAGCAATAAAGATTTAATACATTGACTTGCAACTAGTTATTATTATGCAGAGGGTATTATAATTTTAGTCAAAGTTTAGCAAAGAACGTCAAGTTTCCGACCCTAAAAATATCAGTATGTCCATTTCTACGCAAGCCAGTGGATCAGTTCTTCTTTCTTTTTTTAATCGGAGAAAAAAATGAAATAAAATATTAGCTTCGTTGTATCGTAACACCTACTCCAAGAAATATTTATTTTCAACGATTGCAGAACTACCGGTTTTACTTTTATAATTGCAGAACTACCGGCTTTACTTTTATAAAAATCGGGCGATTATATCAAATATCTGCCATAGTTAGTTTTAAGCATCGAAACCGAAATACAGAATATTGCATTTTTGAAACAACTTCAATGGTGCTTCCTTTCTTGTTAAAAATATCTTATTCAAGAAAATGTTTTTTAAGATATTTGTATGTATCCAGAAAAACACATTATTAGCATTTCGAATTCATGGGTCACGCTGTCATCTCTGAAGTGATTACAATGCAGCTGGCTAAATGGCCATACATTCCGTTTCTTGGCCATTGCTATTGCACTGGCCTCCTCCGATTTTGGCTGCGCTCCCGTCTGCATAGCCGGAAATTGGAAAAGTGTTGCTTTATGCGCAGCAACAAAGGGCAGAAGGGGGGTGGGGAGCAGGATCTGTGGCTGGACTTGGTAGGGCAGTCGCTTTATGGCCACGCCTCCCAGAAGAGGGTGTTCTCCAGAGTTCTGGGCATTGTTCTGGCCAAAATGAAAGAGCTTGGCCAGGCTATGAATGCTTTGGACTGCTTATTCCAGTGTGTGGAGTGCAGAGCCGTGTATTACGCATCCTTTTTTGGGAGTTATCCTGGGAGTCCTGGAGAGCTGCTAATGGGGACTGTTAAGCATGCATGTCCTGATTCTTGTTCATGGGGGGATCTTGCAACAGGGGAACGGGCGTTTTTAAGCGGAATTGATTCATCCGGAAAGATGAATTTACAATTTTTGAGTAAACTCCGTTTATCCAACCCAGTCGACCGTGCTGCGGTTCACTAAATTGTGGCGTAAATTGCAGCATATTTGCCAAAAATGATTGTATCAATATCGAGAGCCCTAGCAGTTAACCATTAAAAGCATTTGGAATTATGGAGTTTCGTTGCCGCTTTTGTTGTCCATCGAATAAATTGAATTTTATTCCACTTTTTTGGGCTTGATGAAAATCAGTCAAATTTATATCTGTGGTAAAAGCTATCCCCACACAAACGCGAATGTGGCTCTGACTCTTCATTTTGTTATTTTACAAATACGTAATTTTGTTTAGCGTAATTGCGGCTGCAATTGAAACCGGACTCTTGATTGGAGAGCACAATGTACACACAAAACACACTCGCATATTGGCGTGTAGACGCAGACTTGATTGTTGCCAATTTGATATTTACGTTTTAATGAAGGCACTTTTTTGTTTGGCCCATCGCTGATAAGCTGGCCCATTGTGAGCGAATTCCATCACTCGATTGCATTCAAAATGAGATTTTGGTTGTTCAAGTGGATCCGCCACGGCATCAGATCCAAGTTAATGAGCAGTCAGTAGACACGCCCATCTGTGTCCGTTTTCCAATAAAGCTTGAGAGCAAACAAGCTCAAAGGGGCGGCAGCAAGAGGGCCAAGTTAATAAAAGTTCGCGACATGCAAAGGCGGCACATCGGAATATACTGCATGCATTTTTTAAAGGGAATTTATAAGAAATAAATCACATATGTTTTCTCCACTGAGTTTCTTGATTCATGATTCTTTGAATAGTTTAACAAGATGGGTATTAAACTTTGTGGGGGAGAAAAATATTTTTATTTATTTAAAGTTATAATTTATAACTAGTCACGTAATTGTTGTTCTGAAAACAAATTCCAGGCTCTGTGACTAAGCAGGCATTTAAAAATGTTTATGTTTTTGGAGTGTTTTATGTTTATGCAACTGTCGAAATATTGTTTTTAAATTTTTAACATGATGTTATTATAGGATGATAAATGCTTACGAAAATATTAATTTATATATATTTAAAGGTTCCCAATTCTTATTACGCCATTTCTTTAAAATAACGAAAAATAAAGGAACATTGCCTTCAAAATTATCTCTTAAATCATTTCAGAGAAAGATCCAGCTGCCAATTGCCATTTAGAGGTGATGCACACCTTTCAGGGTTGGCCGCCATTTGACACGACAGTTAATTAAATTTTGGTTGCACAGGTTCGGCTATACCTTTGTTGCACTTGGACTTGGCCATTGCAGTTGTCTCTTAACTCTTTGAGGTTTTTCACTCGGCCATCCTGACTGCCCTCGTGGCTTTCCATCTTATCCATGGTCTTTGCTCTCGTTTGTCTCATTCCATTGCGGCTTTCCCGATCATTGGTAATTTACGCTTCACATGGCCAGAGTCGGAAAAATTCCTCCTTTCTTTTTTCCACTTGCGGCTTTTCCGACGGTGTTTTTTCCCCGTTGTTGTTGACTTTAAACTTGTGCCATAGGTGCTGGTGCGTGTTCGGGGCTAAGCTGCTTATCCTGCCTAGGGGAAATGCGGTTAGGACTCTTGGTCTTGGTCCTGGTCTCTGACAGTGATTGGTGCCAGTGTCAGGGATTTATTTATCTTTTAAGAGCGTATTTATTGGCCCGCATTAAAGCAGAGCTGCCGGAAAAGTGGGCGCGAAAACAAAAATTTAAGGGAAATCCGAGACAGAAAAATCTCGATTCGGCTGATGGGAAAACGGGGGTTAAGTGGTGGATTGATCACTGTTTTTGGACTCATCATACATCTTCACTTTTCATTTGTTCAACTCGATGTGTGTGAGCAATCCTGGTCATTTGACACTTTCACTTTGCGAGCCGTACAATTTATTTCACTTTTATCAGACATCAAGACATATTGATTTTTGTCTTTCTTGGGCGCCAAAAAATAGTGCCAGCCATGGACGATAATCTCCCAGAGCCTACTGTCCGCCCCAAAAAAGGTTGGATTGGCCTCCTTATGAGGGTCATATGCCTATGTCTCTCGAACGTAATCAAAGTTGATTGATTACGTGAGCCCATCGTCCGGTTGGGTTAATGACATGCTCTGAAACTTTCTCTCCCCTTCCAACCCAACTCAATCTCGTTAAATTGTAATCATCTTTTTTCAGGCGCAAATTAGTTTTGCCGTTCTGTTTTGATGTGGGTGCCAAAATATATTAATTAATTCCCTCAGCTCAGGTAAATCCGCTTAGTGGACAACCAATTTCTAAGAAGGCCTTTTGTCCTAAGTTTATTTTGCCTATTTTTTGTATAAGCAGCTTTGTGTTTTTAACATTTCGACCACTAAAAGGCAATACCTGGAAAATACAATAATATGTATCTTCATATCTGAAGTGATAAGCGGTTTAATAAAAGAAAATTTTGTTTATGTATTCTGTTGAATAATAGGAAAACGTTAATTTTATTAAAGGTAATTTTATTTGTTAATTTTTATTAGCTTAAAAGCTTATTTCAAGTCCAAACGCGGCCCTCTTCACATTACCATTTGTTCACGGCTATTTATCTATTATCCACTGAAAAAATGTAGTATTACAAATAAGACAATCAAGAAAGGAAGCAACTTTCGGCAAGCCGAATTTTATATACCCTTGCAGTTATTACAAATCGACTATATTTCGATTTTTATGCCTATCTTACTAAAAACAATGAAGGTATGTTGATTTTTCCTGAGCATTTTGCCATCGATTTTAATTTAATTAAAACGGTAATTCTATAATATTTAAGTATTCCCAAATCCCAGAGGACAAAAAATTAACAAAAAATTAAAAACAACAAAGTTATAATTTATATACAACGACTTTTATATAACCTGCAATAGAAAGACAACTTTTGGGGAAGTTTCAAGCAGATAGCTTTAAAATTGAGAGACAAGTTTGCGTAGAAACGGACAGACGGACGGACAGACGGACAGACGGACGGACAGACGGATATAGCTAGATCCACTCTTCTGGTGATGCTGTTCAAGAATATATATACTTTATAAGGTCGGAAATGTCTCCTTCACTGCGTTGCAGTGAAATATTGACTGAAATTATAATACCCTCTTTAAGGGTATAAAAATTTCATGATCGAGTACCCGACTTTTACAGTGGCCACCAGAGAATTTCTCCATTTAAGGATACAAGTTAATGGTGAAAACATTTTGGAAGTGTGAAATTACCCAAATGTAGCAGTGTTCCATTAGGTGGGTGAATCGTTTTATTGCCAATATCCACATCAAAATACATCAATCGGAATGGATTTAAACACAGAAAGCAGTTTGGGAAAAGTTTTTATATAAAAGTGACTAAATGCAGCCATCACTCAATTTACCAAAACCCCATCTATAAACCAATCTCCCACCCTGTTAAAAGTGGCATGAAATAAACACTTCTGTATATTCTAATTGTAGAAAATCGGATTTCGGGGGGAAACTCGAGCTTTCAAAAATCCATACCAACGCTTATCAAAGGCGGCAACTAAAATAAATTGACCTTTAATATAAGCGAAATGAAATTCGTTTAAAATTATTATCTATACTATTACATATAGATTAAAACAGCAAGCTATTAATAAGTTCATTTTCACAAAAACCCTGGTTAAATGTCATTCATGTAAAATGTTGTAAAATGATTATATTTACTTAAAAAAAACAAAATTACAGATGCAAATAAAACTGCATTTTGTGTTAAATAAGATTGTATTCGTGTTAAGAATAAAGGGAACAAAATTAAATCATGACCTCAAAGAGAAAGCAATCAAAAGGAAAACGCTCAGCTGCTGATGAAGACACTTTTCCGCATCTAGGCCAAAACATAAACTCCTCAAAGGGAGTAAGGAGACAGGAATTGGCAGGGGATTCCTTCGCATTGGTGGACGAGTGACAAACTAATTTCATTACGAGCAGCTGGCACCGACATGGACATTGTCTATATCCCCCGCCACTGTCTCAGCCCAATGAAATCCGGTCATAATGCTTGTAATAATAATCAACAGCCCCAGAGCCAGGGTGAAAACCGAGCTGGAACCCAGCGGAAGATGATAAGTAGACACGGACCTGGACTCGGACACTTGCAGCTTTGCGGATCTCCGGCTCGCCGAAGCAATTGCCATGGCAAAAATAGAACAATTTCACTAAAAATAAAAACAAAAGCCAGATAAGTGGGCCAGCAGATCGGGGCGTTGAGAGGGCGTGGCAAGCTGTGTGTAATATGTGCACAAATTGAAAATAAAGTTTTGTAACAAAATGTCGCACCGGAAATGAAACTCGCAGCATGAGACTTGGCTTGCCATCTCTCCGTCTCTATCTGCCCCCCTCCAGCTGTCTCTTTCTGCCCCCCTCCAGTCGTCCCTGTCTGTGGGAAAATGTGTAGCGAAGCGTGTAAACTGGGTATAAAGCCAGAGCCATTTGGGGCGTGGTCGGGCGGAGCATTGTTTGCCACTATTACTGGGCCAAGAGGGGTGGTGGTGGGGGGATGGAGGAACATCTCTGATTCCGCCTTAGTCTAGGCGCAGTCTGCGCCAGTCGAGCCTTTGCCATAATAAAAGATGACATTTTATAGCAGTCATAGCCATGTTAGCAGAGCAAGGAGCTGGATGCTCGGTGGTTTTGGGCCTTTTGGCCTAGCCGCCTGCCGGATTGGAAGCCAGAAGCCGGAGGCACGACAAAGACACAGCTGCAAAAGTACATAAACCCAGAAATGTCATGTTTATTTTCATTTCATAAGGAAATTGTCTGCCTATATAGTTTGGCCTGAGAGGAGCAGCACCTGGAAGAACTTTCCCAATAAGGAGTCAGGTTCTGCGGGGGGTTAGCTCGCTGGAATTGTCTTGCCTTTTTTATGACCCCCACATAAAGTCGCAGCAAGCTGAACGATTTACGGCCAGTCAGCAATTTATGGCCCATAATTAGCATATGAAATGGTTAAGTGCACCACAAATTGCACTTAAGTGTAGTGCATATGCGGCTGAACCGGAAATAAAGTTGGCTAAAACCGATATTAAATTGAATTCGAAACTGTTTTGGGGTCGATTTAATGGCCCTTGATGTGGGTTAATCTTTGATATCAACTTTTGAAGCGCACCCATTACTCTGACTTTTCCCAACTCGCTAATGGCTTTAAAATCGGGCACAAATTATCCCCATTAAATATTCAAATTTCTGAAAAGTTTGCAGGAGCACTTTGCCACTTGGAGCGACTGCCACAGGTTGAAACTTCGCACACCACACACGCCGCCTCGAAAATATCCACTCATCTAATCGCATCGTTAACATCATCAGCAATTTTGCAATGTCATGGCCCGAACAATGGCCAAAAGAAGAGGACTGGAGGAGGCCCCCAGACTGGCTAGCCGTTTAATCATTTTGTCACGCGTTGGCTAAACAAAAACGGCGGCAAAAGGCTGGCGGGGAATTTAATTTTAGCATATGTCATAAGGGTTTAGCCATGATTTATACGGCGAAAGGCAGCCATCAAATGTCGGGACAGAGCTTGTAATAAAGGGAATTAGGCAATCCCCAAGAGAGGAGCCCAGCAAAGGGACCAATGCGAAACTAAACGATTGGGGAAGCTCGAACAGCAGATGCAGCTATGAACATCGGCGGGATAGCATGACCATTACTCTTCCGGGGCCGTGAAAGGAGCATCGCAACAGCTTCATATATCTTCATTTGAGCAGCACTTGCACTGTGAAAAATAGACCGCTGTTGCCCCGGGACTTTGAGCCCCTATCAGCATACGTATCGCGCAGTGTAGGGTGACATGGCAGCGCTCAGCTGTGCACAAATTCGCTTGTGTATAAATATTTATATATTGAAATGCAATGCGAATCGATGGGAATGGAGTTGAAATCGGAGTTTAAGCCGGAGTTGGAGTTGGAGTTGAGTTCGAGCAATGTGCCGCAATGCAATCGAGCTAGACGAAATTGAATTTGCAGCAAGTTACTCAGGATTCGGCATCCGCATCCGCATCCTCATCCGCATCCGCATCCGTATCCGGGTCTTCGTCTTGATGCACAGTTTGTCCTGTTTGAGCATGCGAAAATGCGATTTGGGCCGCTCCACCCCACCCGCAACCAACTTCCTGGCCTGGAAAAGTTTTCTATCGCTTGTTGTTGCCTGTAGCTGCCTGCTATTTTTCCCGGGTGGAAAACTGGGGCCTGAGCTGTGACAAATCTTTATGCAATGTTGCATGTCCTCTGATTTGCCATGATGACATGCTGATGGAATAAGTAGAGGGACGGCAAACGGAACTAAAACTATGACTGTTCCACGGTGACTCTGCCTCTGCCTTTGCCTCTGTATCTGTATCTGTATCTGCATCTGTATCTGTATCTGACTCTGTGAATGTAAATGTATCTGCATCTGAATCTGTATCCGTAGTTCTGTGCCATTTCTATCTGTCTGTGCCAGTGATTTGCTCGCCGAAGCGTTAAGCACAAAAATTGGTAATGGCTGTGGCTGTCCCGTTTTTGGCAATCATTGCGCAGGTTTTATATCTTTATGTTGGTTTCTTTCTGTGATAGGTTTTCGATTTGGCCAGGGCCACAAAATGCCATCGATTTGATATGTTGTCTGATGCAAGATTGTTTGAGGCAGAGCAGCAGCAACCCAAACGAAAGTTTAAGGTAGCTTTCAGAGTTCAAGAATTTTCAGCAATATTACCATAGCTGTTTCTGAGCTCTGCTTGATTAAGAGCTGTTGAAATTTAATTAATTTCTTTCGTCTTGCCATTTGGCCACAGATTTTCAACAAGGGCCGCAGGCATAAGCAGCTTAAACATCAAAAGACACTGAAACTTAATCAGGCAACCAGACCCTTTCCTCAAGACTCGACTTGAATGCAAAACGCTCCCATCGCTCTGCTAATTGCATTAATATCTTTGCAGAACATGATTTACAAAATACAAAATAAACACAAATAATGGAAGTATCGGGATAGGTGAGCCCCGCATCCGAAATGTGCGAGTGGAAACTTTTCATTATAAATTGCGTGCCAGCTGTCAACATGGTGTTTGCCCCGGGGCCAATTGAAATGGATTTGAGGAGGAGCGGGGCAAGGGAGCTCTGAAGGCGTACCGATGGAATGGCGATGATAAGGGGGCGTGGCACTGGCAGTTGAAAGGCTAATTTTGCACATTTGGACTGACATCCATGAGGAGCAAATGCGTTGTGGGTTATCATTTGGTTAGTCCGCTCGGAGAAAGGGGCAGTGGGCGGTGGCGGTGGCGTGGGCGTGGCAGGGCAGGCAATTTCATGGTTAAATGATTCAGAAAGAGAATTTCAAAATTAGGACTTGGCCCAGCCCCCCGGTTAACACAATGTAATTAACTTTTGCGCGACTGCCTCGCCCTCTCAATATATTTGATATTTATTTTGGCCCTCTGGGTGCACTTTGGTCACTCGTCCGCTGACAACTTTTGCCTCTATGGAGCGGGACTACGCCGGATGTACTGCCCATCTTCCTGGCCCCCCCCCCCACCACCCTCACCCCCTTCACCGCACTCGCCGTCCCTTTCGAGCGGCTTTTCGAAAGCAATTTGAAACAAATTTTATTGCCAAAGTTTTTGGAGCACATGGAAAATTGTTCAAGTGCCACCGCAAACAAAAAAAAAAGTTACCAACCAAGATGCCGCTCTGATCCACAATTAGTCCTATACAAAAGTGTGTTAACTGCTCTTGGATTGCAAATAAAATGAGACGAATTTGGGTGGAAATTTATAGTTTGGTTGTGGAAAGGGGGAGAGAATTGAAGGGTTCGATATCGCAGCTGTTAAAGGGCGGCTTTAAGTGCCGCTTACAGCTGGGGCATCGGGGCCAGTAAGTCCGCAAGCCTCGTTGCGCTTCATGACCAACTTCCATGGCCGGCGCGCAGTGCGTATGCGTAATAAACAAAACAACTGCAGTAACAATCGCTCCTTGTGCGTGTCTGTGTGTGTGTCTGTGTGTGTGTAAGTGGGCTTTATTTAAATTTACAGCCAAGCAGTCGGTACTGTTGAGCTTTCCTACGCACACTGGTCATGCCCCGCTCTCTGACCCCCCTCCCCTCCCTTGCCCTGCCCTGCCCTGCCCATACAATCCCTGAATGGAGCGGTGCACGCCCACTCCCTGGGCGCACATTGTGCTCAGTGTTTGGCGTTTGCCTCTGTTGAATAATAAATTGTATTTTGCGGCATTTAAAAGCAATTTTTTAACATTTTTCAATCTCAATGGCAATGCCTGAAACGGCAGGCACGCACACCATCATAAATATCCACAAACACTGGCACACAAGCGATGGCACTGGCACATTCATATCCGTATACTTACATAGAGAAAAATACTTAGGGACCGGATTATATATATTCAATATTTTATATTCCCAGATATTTGCTGGCACCATTTCAATGACGATGTGATTTTAGCTATTGTGAATATAAAAACATTAGCTTATATTTGAGTTGTATCTCAGTTTTTGTACACCATTTTCTAAGGATTTAAATTTAGGATATGAAAGGAAAAAATAAATAAAAGTCGTGCTATAATTTTATTCTGAATTTTATAACTCTGAGGGGAAGAGTAAATAAGTCATTATATATTTATTTTATATTTTTATTCAGCATCACCATGTACTAAAAGCTAGACATGTAGCAATCATAATCCTTTGTATGTTCACAGGACTTTTGGATTATCGGTGGTTAGGGATTTTCGGCAGTGTAATTATATACATGGATGAGTAGAAGAGGAGCCCGTTCGGAGCCCGTTGTGGCACAGTTTTGTCTACCAATTTTGCAGTGAATTGTCCTGGGAATCTCTGAAGCCAAGGCTGTCAAATCGTAGCAACAACAGCCACCTCTCCACGCACCGAGATGGATAGAGATAGATGCAGGGGAGGTGGGAGTTGGAGTGGAATTGGGGGAATTTTTGGCTTAGTCTTGGAGCTGGAGCATTTTCGGACTGGCTCCCTGTGCATTTAGTTAAGCTTCAAGTGAAGACAGCAACGATTCGGCAGTGAAACAAATTGCAGCATTTAAGTTCCCCTACACCCGCCCGCCCCTTGCACTTCACAAATTCTGTGCGGCAGGAGACGCAAAACTAGTCGAAAATGTTCGTTCTTGTGTGTCGGGGCTGGCAAACAGTTTGCGTAAAGTTTGATTATGTGTGTAAACCGGCCAGTATTTTCCATTTCAAGTTGCCACACTTTGCATGTGCCAATGCTGGCGGCGGCAATGTTCGGAACAACAGCTGGCCATTATTAGAAACGAATTTCATGTCGATCTCAACAGGCCAGTGGAATTAGTTCAGCTCAGAAACATATAAGTTTTGCTGGAACTAATCTGAAGGTATCGATTTAAGAATCTGGAGATGGAGCAACGTCTTTCTCGTCGTCGCAGATACAGGCAAAAAAGAAGTGCCAGAAGGTAGATATGTCACTATCTAATATTTATACCCGTTACTCGTAGAGTAACAAAAAAATGAAAAGAGGTAGAAGGCAGCGTTTTTCTTTTACATTTATATATTGTTGATCAGAATCAATAGCCGAGTCTGTCTGCTGTGTCCGTCTATCTGTCCGTCGGTTTGTCCGCTTGCCCTCTTGTGAGTCTTTTCCTCCGTATGAACGTCAAGATATTGGAAACTACAAGAGCTAGGGATTTTGAATTTAGCATTAGATTATAGTTATCAATATGTTATTTACGACGACACAGTATATCCGAAAAACGGAGTTATATCTTGGAAGACCGCTGCTCGTATTCAGCATGTGGGCTTGGAACTCCCGTTCGCCAGATGGCGCCACCACAATTGTCCAAATGCAGCACATTTTTTTTATAATTGTTAAGCTGAGTAACGGGTTGCTTATAGTCGAGCCACTTAACTATAGCGATTCTCCTTGATTTAAATTACGATTTTAATTCGAAAATCTCCAGTGGACTTTGCAAATTCTTGCCCGATTTGAAATGCAAGTCACTGGATGGCGTTCGTCGCACGGTCAAGGATCAACTGCGTCTCGTCCTGCCGTCCGCTGGTTTTTATAAGAACTCCATGCGGTTCTACAAGCGCTGCACCAAACCAGACCGCCAGGAGTTCCTGCGCATCAGCGCGGCCATCGGCGTGGGATTCCTCGTCATGGGCGTAATTGGATTCGTGGTTAAGCTGATGCACATACCCATCGTCAACATTATCATGGACTGAACTTAAATGCTTTAGCGGAAATAAAGTTATTTGGCCAAAAGCCAATGCCGTCGTAAAGAGGACAAGCTGGTTGTGTTGACCTAAGAGTGTTGACAAGATCATCTCTCTTTCTTGCCAAGTTTTTTGTGGATATACCCACTAGTCGTGTTGTAAAAAGGGATGTTGCATTCTTATGCATAGTTTCAGACCCATAAGAGTTGAAACTCAAGTGATTTATTAGGCAGTTTTTTACTTGGTTCTCCTAAAATTGTAAAATATAAGGCAGTCAGATGAATCCTTTTAATTTACATGCCTCACCTTTTGTAAATTGGGATTTCATGTTGATGCAGTTGGTTTTAAGTTATGCATTTTTTTTCCAATCAAATAACTTATTTTGTATAAGTTTTTAGAATTAGAATTAACTCGGAGAGGGTGAAACTAAGTACGGATTATATTTTTGTCGGGTTATTGGTTTTATTAGATTTCTTTTCTTTTATTAGATTTCCACTCGCTAGGAAAAACATTCAGCGTTGCCAAAAGTCTACAAATATATGTTTGCACTCTGTATAGTTTTGTGGGTGAATCAAGACCTTTGGAAGGAGTCTTACCTGAAGCCAGATTTGGCAGGTAATGAGAAAACTGAAAAAGATTTGCTAGCCAGCTAAAATTGTTCCTTTAAAGTATCCACTGTATTTGTGGCAATTAATTTTAAACGTCTATCGTATCGAAATCCTTCAGGGAAACTGCATTCCAATGCGATTTTTATTTTTGAGAGGAAAGAAAAAAACTTGTTGGCCAAATCCATGGGCAACGCTTTTATCTGAGCACTTGCAGCAGCTGCGGAGGGAATCGGGTGCCGGGTCCTTGACGCATCAGTATCCATATCCCTTGGACGCTTGCATGTGCATTGTCACATGTGTCTCCATTTGCTGCTGTTATGTTTTATTGATGAGTCTCGCAAACCAAAATTGATGATGCCTCGATGTCCTCGTTCGCGTCCTTGCGGCGTCGAGGAAAGCACAATCGAGGTTCCTTGTTGTTCCCGCTGTTGCCGCCGGCAAATGGCGAAAATTTATTCAAAACTTCGACGCAGTTGCATCCTTTAACGGCTCGTCCGTGCAACAGGCGTCAAAGGATCTGACGGAGGGTAAATTGACGTGGTATGGGTTAACAGACAAGCTCCCTCCACGGAAAACTTTTAAAAGTTGAAATTACTGAGATAAATATATGGAACGGAGAGTCTTTTAACTAAAGTGCAGAAGGTTTTTTCCCCTTATATGTCAAAGGCGCCGGACGTGAACCATCAAAATTGAGTAAAAGCAATTTTTTATTAACTATATGAAAGCAGGAAATTAAAATTAGGGGATACTGCTGCACGGAAACTAGTAACTGTTTTGTTCCGATTTTCTTAAATTTATAAAGGATTAGTTTTCAAGACAGTTGCTATTTTCCTGTTGATCGGTTAACCATATTCGCTGCTTTTCAAAACATATAAAATTTAACTATAGTCAAGCTTTGTCACTTTCAGATAAGGACATTTACTTCGAGTCATAAGTAAAAACTAACTATAAACCTTTTTGTTTAACTACTTACAACTTTAAATTCGAAAGTTTGTCAAAACAAATATGTATATAAAAAAAATCGTATAATAAATTAAATATTTATCCTCTGTATCTTTTGTGAAAGGTATCGCCTTAGTCTGATATCTTTTGTATTTGTATCAAAAAATTCATATTGCAGTCCCAGAACGTAAAATCATGTGCTTCTTTATGCTTGCCCTATGTTGCGTGGTTCTAGTTCTCTTCTTGATGCATTTTAATTAAAAGTGAAGTGCGGCCATTAATTTGCAACTACAAATTACACTCAATAAAACATGTCTGCCACACTGATTTTTCGGCACGAACCGAGTGCACAAGAGAAAGAAGTGTATGTGTGTGTGTGCGAGAGACTGGCAATCAATTTGCACTTTGACTACAATTACTGATTTTCGACACTTCAAAGGATTTTATAAATTGCCATTTGCTCTCAGCCCTCAAAAAAAAGTTCTTCGTTGCTGCTCTGACTTTGGCAATTTGTTTTTGCCTTTTCCCTTGCCCACACACACACACACACACACACACACTGACACACCCACACACTCGCAGGCTCACACGGACACGGTCACATGTGTTTTTTGTTCTCCTCCTGATTGCGCCTACCATGTACAACTTTAATTAACTCAATGTGCGACTCCTGCGGCCAAACGGCAGGCGGCAGTCCAAAAAGCCAGGACTTGAAAGTAGTGTCTGCGTGGCAAATTCGGAGGCAAAAGGAGCCAAGGAGTAAAGTGATTTTTTGTTAGGTCGGCTTGCTGCAAATTAGTTTTTGGATGAATGGAAAAGCTAATGAGGGACACCGAATCGAGCTAGACAAGGTGGCAAAAGTTAAAGACATTCTGGCCGACCAAAGTTGAAATTTCCCCGCCTCCGAACTTTAGGCCATGTTTTCGGCTTTGCAATTTCCATGCAAAGCCAAGATACACGCATAAAGCGGAAAACATTTTTACACATATGACTGACGCTGATTGCGTTTGTCACGTCCACGAAATAAAATTGCCGTGCAACCCAAAAACTGACGGCTAAGCGAACCAGAGAGGTGCCCAAAAAAAGGGGGAAAATATCGTAGGAGAAAGCTGTGATTAAGAGATCCGACGATAGAGTACCCCATGCTCAATGCCGAGTTGGAAAAAAAAGTATTTTTCATAATTTTCTAGGATTAAATAAAAATGTAAGTTTGATTTATTTTACAAACAATTTGGTGTGAAACAAGGGGATATAGAGTTTATTATTTGGATGGTAATAAAAGGAGTATTCAGCCCTATTAGTTATAGGACTCCATGGTATAAAAATCGGGAAAAGAAAAGACCCTGAAACACGAATACCCCGGATTTTGTATGTTGTCCTTGTGGTGTTGGCCTCTTCTGGCATTCCACTTCTATATGTGTATATGCCCACCTCATCCCGTTGGTTTTGTGTGCTTTTCTTGCATCTGCGCCAAAAACCGGGTAACGGGAGCGGAATTGCAGTAAAATCGTCATCGATGAACTCGGCGACCTCTTTACGCATGCAAACAACCACACACACAATCGCGATTCGGGCCTCATCCGTCCAGCATTGCGTATACGTAACGTACGCCAGACGATTGTCGCAGTTGCGGAATATTTGCATAATTTAGCGATTGAATTTTATGCTCAAAAGCAAAGCGCAGCAGCTGCTTTTCCCCCTCATACATGGCCGTATATCAGACGAAAGGGGGAATTGCTTTTCATATATTAATAATATAATTTTTGCTGCATTCGGCCGTGGCCAGTAGCTTCCGAAGAGCATCGGCATCATTATTAAGCCGATGATGAAGATCATTCTTGCCGGGACATGGACAATAATTGCATGCAACATAATTAAAGCCATTAAAGCACTTAAGCTGCCGGAAAACCCAGGACATGCCATATGGCCGTGGCTATAGGCAGTCGACCAGGGGGAAGTTCGAAACCCGTGATCCGGGATTCGGGGTTCGGGAGGCAGCGATAGAGTGGCCCTGGTCGAGTCATGTTTGCATATGCATAATTATGATGAAAACACATTTAAATGCATTTAATCGGGGGCATAGCCAGCCTCGGAGGGGAACAGGAACATCGGGAGGGGACGGGCGAGGATCGTGGTCAGTTGGGTTTGGTCGACCTGGTTTGGCAGGTGGCTTATGGCCACGGCCCACTGAAAAGGCTTTTAACGTTTATTGGTTTTTATTAAATATTCCGTGCCAATGGCGATGCCGCAAGCATATTAAATTCATAGAAACGGGTTGCTCAATTTATCGTGACTCAGTCAAAGGAATATTTAAGTTTGATGTTCCCAAACATCTAATGTGTGTAATATAAATAATGGCTTACATGTTCTTATTATAGTAACCTTAAATTGTTCACAAAGCTTTGAAACAAAAAAAGCTTTTTGTGATTCAACTCTCAAGTTAAACTGTATCCCCAAAGTGAATTTAAAAAGCCAAAAAATACATATAATATAAACAACCAACCCTATGCACTGAAGCTTTGATATTTCCTCAAACACAATTTGGCATTCTCACAATATTTATTTTATATTTTACTGCATATGCCTTGGCTGGTGACTTTCAGTTTCATTCGAGATACAAGAATTTAATACTCTACAAATCAAGTTTAACAAATAAACGAAATCATTTTCCAACTACTTTCAAGAGTAGAAAATTTAAACATCGATTGGCAGAAGAAATTCGTTTGTTGCCGACCAACATGAAATCATTCAGAGATGTCTACGAAAAGTTGTTTGTTGATTGGCACATTCAGTGTTGAGAAAATCCCATTCATAGCTGGTGATATTGAAATATTTACTGATTTTCCTACTGCAAATTATGTATGCAATTTAAACAAAATTATTTATGTGCGAAGATTTTTCAAATATTTATACCAGGCTAACAAAAGTGCATACACACATTTATTTCAATTTTTGTGAATATCTCTGTTGGGTATTTGTGGGCAGTTTTCGGCTAGTCTTTGTTAGCCTCGACCGACCAAAAATTTAATTAAATCTGTGCGAGGCATTTCAATTCATTTTCTATTTACACTTTGTGACAATTTTTACGCGTCAACTTCTCTGGTGTATCTTTTTGTTTCGGGGCGACCCATTGTTAGTTTTTCGTCCTTTTCGAGGCCTGGAGTGTGGACCCTCCATAAATGTTGCATGAGGCGCACTTCCCGTTTCCTGTAAGCGCATTTCGCTTTCATGACAAAGCAGAAAAAGACGAGCTGAGGAAGCGAAGATTTTTGGGTGGCTAAGCAGGAAGCCCAAACTTTGAAGTTGCCGGATGCTGGGCTGTTGTGTCGCTTTGACCTACAACCGATTGGCGAGGCAGTTGCCCGGCCAAAGGACGCCGCCCAAAATAGTTGATTCCGCGACAGGCTCTTCCCCAATGCCGTCCCAATTGATCCATTGTCAGTTGTCCGACCTCGGAAAACACCTGACCACCAGATGCGGCGGTTTCAATTACCCGCACTTCCACTCACTGTCACCTCGCTTTCAACTTAAATATAATATTTACAAAGTTTATTAATGTGTGTGCCACCTTCGAGGAGAAAGCCAAAAGACAAAGAACCGTGCAAAACCATCGGGAAGACGGAAAGAAAAATACAATTATAATTATTTATTATGCGACAGTTTCCACTCTGGCTATCTGCGTCTCCTCGGCTCCTTTGTTGCACTCTCTGCAAACGAAAGCGAAACGAAACTGTCGCGAGAGTTGGCCATAAATCATTTATGCAGCAGCCCTCACACACACGCCAGCAAACAGACAGACAGTCAATACACTGAGGGAAAACTGCGAAAACTTTAAAGGTGTTTCATGCTGAAACATGGGAAAGGAGATTAAAGAAGAAAAATTCTTAAAAATCATTGAACAACTTTTTAATTTGTATTTAAACGGGAAAAACAGCATGCTAATATACTTAGTATTTAAAAATGCAAAATAAAGCTTTTGTAGATAGCGAATCCTTCTTTTTAAATCAATTTTTTGTTTTATCTATATTAATGTTTTTTATTATTTTAATAATTAATCAATTAATTTTATTTAATAAATATAATTAATAAAAATATGAGTGCCACAAATTTATCAGATCCCAAAATGTTAAAAATATTATATCAAATATAAAAATGGTTTCTATTGACTTTCTTAGCACTTTTTTTTGCAATGTTCTGACCGCATTTAGCAATTTCGAAAAACTTTTCTCTGTGCAGGGATACCCATACGCATGCTGAGTATACAAAGTGGCATAAATCAACTTACACTCGCACACCTACACCCATCACTTACGTGAAGGGGGGTGGTATGTGTGAGGGGTTTGAGGACGTGCCTGCAGTCATATGCAGAACTTGCAAAGAGTCCTTCCCCGCTTGCTCCCAAAGTAAAGACGCTGCAGAAAAACTGGAAAACTTACGCGCTCCGCTTCGTCGCCTTTCCTTTCGTCTCCCTCCCTTCCCTGCCCTTTGCTTTACCATTCCACATTCCCCGCTCCCTTCAATTTTTTTGGATGCATGTCAGTGCCTTGTGTGTCTTTTGATAAGCGCACTCGAAGCAACAGAAAGTATAGCGCGGCATAAGCTGAAGGCAGGGAAAAAGAAGTATAAGTTTTCCCCGCTTTTTTGGCTTTTTTTGTTTTGTCTGCTTCACGCCAAGCACTTTATTGGCAGTTGCTGAAGTATGCAGCGCAGTGTAAGTTTGCTCGTTGAATTTAATTTCTGGCATGTGTACCAGGGGTTAGGGGTGTGATTAGATTGCTTTTTGCACGGGACTGGGAGTGCCAACTTAAAGTACCAACTGCTGTTGATAGGACCAGAAAATTTGAAAAGGAATTTTATCATTGCTGCAAGTTTGTTTAATAAAATAATAAAATGGGTTTTACACCTTGCATTAAAAAAAAATTACTATTTTTAATTTTTGTAATCTAAATTTTGGGTTTTTACACCGAAAGAAAATTTGTCCTCAATATGCCCCTGTTTAGGTATTTTATTTAGATAAAAAGAAGACAATCAAATTAACATACAATATGATCTTTTTCGTGTCAATGTGTCACTATCCATTGGCTAATTTCTAGGATCAATTAAGGTTGATTCTGACACTTTTGGACACATTATAAATAGTTTAGTTACTATTAAAATCACTTGTTAACCTTATTACACTTTTTCTTAAAACTCGATAATTTAGAGTCTTAATTGTAGACGGGGTTGGGAGTGGATCTTGGGTCTACGCAATTTCAAGATCGCACCTATGCCACTCAGTTATTTACTACCATATGATAGTAGAATAATGGAAGACATCAAAAAAACGACAAAACATTTAATAAAAATGAAATGTTTTTTATTTTTTTTCCTAAACGTTTTGTCGTCTTTTTTATGTCCTTCCATGATTCTAAGAATCCTTCTAGACAGTTAAATCATAAATAATACTAAAACATTTTTTTATATTACTCCTACGTGGGACCGCTATGCTATAACAAGTTGTGATCCTAACATCAGAAAATATAAAACAGATCAACTCAAATAGGTGTAGTATTATTTTGAACCACACTATTAAATTGACACTCAGAGATAATTTTTTTTGGGTATACAACTCTTACCACAACTCAATAAAAAGGTGTTAAAAATTTAAAATTTTTGGTTGTTTTTGAATTCAAACTTAAATGTGTTTTTTTCCGTTTCAATAGAAAATTTTCGGTAATTTTTGTGGTTTTCTAATGAGAAATGAAATTAGATTAATTAATAATTAATATAAATATATTTTAGCAGAAGAACTTCATAAGTTCTAATCGCTTCGACTTTTCATCTCGTGAAGTTGTGTTTAGTTGTGTAAAAGCAGCATTATTTCGATGTTTTAAAATCAATTTCTATTGGAAGATTTCTCATATTGACATAAGATTTTCATTAGGGTATCCTTAGTAATTTGTAGCCTGTTTTTGCCATTAACCTAAAAACGCAATGGCCTGAGGGATAACCATGTCCACCTTTTTTCATCCTCGTCGGCCAACGCTGGCAAACGTTTTGCGTATGTTTATCCGAACTTCCGTCGATTTACAAAATTATAATTGCACTCACCCATGTGGAGGTGGGAAATTCTGGGCGATTTTGGGACGGGTTGGGGTGCAGTGCACGCTACGTTTACAATGCACTTCCGCCCCATTGTTGTTTTGCATGTTGACATGGTGCAGGCACCGCCAGCGAGGCAGCCAGACATATTACTCATACGCCGTGTTGTCGCTGCCGGTCGGTGGGAGTGTGCGTGTTGACAATCATGTATTCGCTGGTTTTTCTGTTTTCTTTTTTTTTTGTATTGCCCTGCTGTTGCCACTAATGTGCCACGCCCCTCGGCGGCGTGAAGTTGAGCTGACAATCGTAAGCCGAGAGGTGGCAGAGCGGGACAGTCAAGTGTGTGGGCGTTGCCCGCTCGCCTTTTCTTTTGGCCCCCTTACGCGCCCTCCCCCTCTTCACTTATACCCTTACACAATAACAATGGCAGCGGCATCAACAGCAGCTGCAACAATGCAACGTGACAACTTCCGTTGCATTCGCCTGCTGGCACAAAGGAAAGCGACAAAAAGTCGCATACAAACAAACACTCATACGCCCCGTGGAAAAGAGGCGAATGGAAAACTGTAACGGAATCGGATTGTGCGGGGGAAAATGTTTTTTCCTGCTCTCGGGGAACAACAAAAGAACACACAGCTGGCAAATCGGAGGCAGTCCCCGAGAAATATGGCAAACCCCACTAACAGCATCGCCAAGATATCACCTGAAATGCGGCATATCAATTATTTGTGCTGTGTGCTAACCCGCTGCGTGATTGCAGGCCAAATCAATTAATTGGATTCCATTCGAATCGGTTTGATTTGATTCAACCGCCCTGCAGCACGCCTCATGCAATTCCATTTAATTATGCTAATCAGCCCGCGAGTGCACCGAGCTTGTTAATTGTTTTTTTTTTTCTTCTAATTAAAATTTATTGGCTTGACCAACTATGACAACACTGTTAAATATCGATAATATCACTTTCGTCTATAAAGGCCTCCTGTTCCGCCTCTAGCCCTTCGGATTCCTCTAATATATAGTCAAAGGAATCAAACTCGATGACGGAGTGACCGGACTTAAAGGCACAAATAACCAATCTGAAAGCGTAGGCACAGGGTTCATCGGAAGCCGTTTCCATGCACTTTGTGATTGATTCCGCTGCTTCACTGGTGGCATTCATCGACTCCGGATCAATTTTACCCAGATCGTTTAGCCACTTTTTCGGATCCTTTTCTAGCTGACATTTGATGTTGCACTTGAACTTCAATTCGACCGTCTCGTTAAGAACATTCTTCAAATTCTCGAACTGCTCAAAGTTTCCGTATTCTTCATTGGAAATATTATGAATTGTTAGACAATATTCAAAATCATCAAAGCTTTCATCGAAAAAGTCAAAGGGATGGCCAGCCTGAAAGATATTTTTTGTAATACGATTTAATCATCTACCTGATAATCTCACCGTAGCTTGGTTGAATAAAGCCAAGACCAGAAACGCAAAAATGACAGGTCTGTTGATGAACATTGTTGAACTTGAACTGAACAATTGCTAGATAAATTTCCATTTGCTTAGAACAATTGCTTTTAAGTTGATTAACCAGTTTTTCAGGAGATTTAATTTGCTTATTAATTGGTCTATAATTTTCCTGCCTCTTTGAGGTTCAATTATCTTAAGTAGATTGATATTCTCTTTAGCTAATAAGTAAACAGATCACCTGCTTGACATCTGACTAAAATTACAACATTCTTTTCGAGGGCATATATTCATTGCTTATATTCATATTACTTAAAACAATGAAGCTTTGTCAATTTTGAGCTGTAAGATATTGCTTTCCGTTTTGACAAAACTTAAAGCGTAATTCTGATATAGAAAATAATTACAATATCTCAAAGGAATATTTTCGTAAATAGAAAAACAGCAAAATACAGCAAAGCAAGTTAATAATTATTATAATAGTTAATTAAGACTTTTGCTTTATTTATAATAATATTGAGATTTTAATTTGGCGATTTTTGTATACACTTTATTGGCATGCATGGATAGAGTTTTAATACACTTTGTGGAAACAAATAAAAAGTTTTTTTATTTGGCACGCTTATCAAAAAGCGATTATCTTCGGTTTCTGATTTAACATGAACTTTTTCCTGAGTTTGCACAATGGAATATAAACAATAGCCTTAAATATATTGGTATGCATATCAGCAGCCTGGCTCTAACTATTTCGGAGCTCAAGAATAAACTACTTATCCAATATAAACAAACAACGCTACAGCATTAGTCTTATAGCACACTTATAATATAACTAACTAGTCGGAATCTACAAGGGGATGACCAGCCTTGAACCCGCAAATAACCAGTTTGAAGCTGTATGCACAAGGTTCTTCGGAAGCCCGATTCATGCACTTGGCGATGGAGTTGGCTGCTTCACTGGTGGCATTCATCAGTTCCAGATCCATTTTACCTTGATCATTCAACCATTTGTTCGAGTCCCTTTCCAGCTGGCATTTGATATTGCACTTGTACTTCAAATCTACATTCTCGTTGAGTAGATAGTCAAGAGTCTCGAACCGCGCATATTTTTCGTATTCGCCAATCGTTATGTTATTAAGCTGCAGACATTCTTCAAAATCATTCGGATTCCAATGAAAAATATCAAACGGATGGCGAGCCTATAACAATATTTTAAGGTATACCCAAACAATATGCAGTAAATAGAGTTGTTCCCACCTTAGCTAAACTGATCAAAACCAATATCAGAAGCGCACAAAATGCTGGTCTGTAGGTGAGCATTGTTGAAATCAAACTAAATAACAGCTTGTGAATTTCCCACTGACTTAAAACAATTACGTTTGAGTTGCTCAACCAGTTTTTGCAAGATTATTCATTTAATTTGTTTGTAGATACGTCAACATTTCTCTCCGCTTCGGTGACCTCATCGTTCTCTAAGCTTTCTGTCAGGCAAGTCACCATCTTAAAAGCGTATTCGCACTTATCCTCCTCACCATCGTAAATTTGCTTGCAGTCGTAGAGAATCTCGCGAAGCTCATCGCTCACGGGTTCTATTTGGTCAATCAGGTCCACATCCAAGTAGCCATTAGAGTCCAGTATGTGTCCCTTCTCACCCAGGCAATGCACGAAGCACTTGTATTTCCTCTCGGTATTCTCGATATCGTCCTCCTCGGAACTGGTGCTATCCATGAGCTCCTGGAACTCAGCCTGGCTGATATTATGGAGGTCTAGACATTCCGATACCAAAGACGATTCCTCCAGAACGGGTACACTCTGTTGAAAGGAAGTTCGGTTAGATCTGCCGTATTAAAGTGCTTTCAAGTTTGTTTACCTGTGCGAAAACCACAATGGTGGCCAATATAAAAATGACCCCTAGCTTGAACATTATCGTAGAATCTTTTTCAAGATGAATATGGACATGGGCTTCCCTTTCGCTGTAAGCACTTCGCAATAAACTGTTAGCCGGAGAAAAGCAGTTCAGAATTTTATAGTAACTGGCTTGCGGGTAATTTATAGAGACCAGGTTATCTGCATCTAGCTTACTAATTAATTGCTGCCAACTGGTTACTGAATACAATATACGATATAAACCTGACGGATACACGATCTGTCGTGCATTTAATTGAGTTTGAAAACTCGCAACTGTAACAACATCAGATTGAGCTTGGGAGCAGTGATTGATTTGAATTTTCACTGATTATGTTTTTATATTTATTTTCCACAGTTTTTAAAGGCCAAGCACTGGGGCTTTTTTCCAGTAAAAGCAAACACCAAGAGAAAAACTCCACGTAAATTTCATTTTATAAATTTTGTACGCAGTGAAATTCGCATAACATTTCCTGTCAACATATTTTTCAACACTTTTGCTGCAAAAATGAAGCGACAACTGCAGCGGCAGGAGCAACACAAAGCGACAAATTGCGATGACAGGAAGGGGGTCTAGTTTGGTTTGGTTTGGTTTGGGTAAAGACATTCCTAACTATGCAACCGACCCCATGCAACTCTAGACAACAAATGAAAATTCCAAGAATATTCACATTCGCAGTGAGTTTTGGCTTTTGCGGCCGGGACTTTGTCTGCTCTTTTTCCGAACCCCTTGCCCCGAAAAACCGCTTGTCGCGTTGTTTACTTTGGTTATTTACGGCCTGAACAATTTTTTCGGCCCTCTTTCTTTTCACGCTGCATACTTTGGCCGTTTGCCAAAAAGGAAATATGTGTTGGGAAAATTACAAATTTTTATGGTCATCGCTAGGTGCTAAACTGTGTCCTCGGCTGACCCGGCCTGTCGCTTCCAGTCCTGTCAAGTCCTGCTGCATAATTGCGCTGCTATTTCTCAGTTCCTCCCAATTTTTGATGTTTAATGGAAATTTTGCATTTCCGCGGGCCCTGTTTCGGCTGACCTGCCTTTGTTTGGGGGAAAATTTGATTATTTTGGGTTTGGATAGGTGCGCTCCAACGCTAATTAGGCCTATGAAAAGCACATTTCCAAATGTGTTTGCCTATTTTTTGGCAGTTGCATAATGACCGTTTCAACATGCACATTGGAAATAGCCAAATAATGCTATTGTCCAACTTACCTGCAGAAAAATCTTTTTTACATTCATTCTAAGGGAAGAGATTTGAGGTTATTAATTAAAACCCAATAATAAAACAATGTGATTTGGCCAACCTACATTTCGTTGTTTTTTGTTTTAAAAAAGTGTGCAATTTAAAATACAGCTTTTAGGCACTTTTCAATGGAATTTTTTCAAATTTTAAATATTTAATGAGGAGAGAAAAACATTGTCTGCATCATATTTTACATTGGCTATAGTCAAGTTTCAATGAAGGTTACAAAAATAGCAAAATCAACTCCAACTCTTCACTGACAGCTTCTGCCATTTATTTAAGATGTCAGAAGGAGCTGGCGAAGTTTGCTCGCCCCTTTATTCAGCTGTTGCCTTTGCTACCTTTTCGGGAAAGTTGCCACAACAAAAGAAAAACTAAGGGGAAAATATGTGTAAAAAGTTTTTGCAGCTTTGCGTAATAAAAATAAATAGTAAGTGACTTCAATATGCATGTCACGTATTTTGCATGCACTTTGATGGCAACGCCACCGAAAAAACCCACCCACATACATTGTGGCACGTGCAGAAACACAATGGAATTTCTCGAAAAATGCGTAAAATGCGCAGGCCAGACAGGGATCATAGCTTAGCCAAAGGATTCTCAGCGTTTTGGCCTGAGACTTCGACTTCCCAAGACAATGCAACAAATTAATGGACGAAATCAGGGAGCTTGCTAACGACAATGACCAGGTTGCAGGTTCGTTTCGGGACATAGGACCACTAAGGAGTTTACATTTATCAATTAGGTTGAAATGGAGAGCAGCCAAGGCAGCTGCCAAGTTCAGTGCAATGGCAGTAAGGACCCCGAGCCACTGGGGTGTGAATCGCTCCTCCAAGACAAACAAAGCATGGGAAGGCATCTTTGGGAATGCAAGTGTTCCGGGGAGCAACGAGCATGGAGCACGGAGCATGGAGCAGGAGACAGCTGCATCTTTGCCTGGCGGCGAAAGCAAAATGGAAAGCGGAGCAGAGCAAGACAAACCCACTTCCCAGGCGGTAATTACAAAATTTTTAATTAAATGTTAAGCGTGGGATGGACGACTTTAAGCGCTCATAACTGAGAATGGGCACGCCGCAGAGCTTTAAGTTCCCCGGTTCGGAGACAATGAATACTACTTGACTCCCAGATGAGTTCTGTTTATGCCGGACTTTCGCAATTTTTTCACAGCTCTCCGTGAGATTTGCACGCCTCGCTGCATTTGGTGACAATTCCTCCACCCACGCAAATGAGCTTACACATGGTATGCCGGTTCAGCCGGATTTGTGGGGGTTCTGCATCAAGGACAGCGGTACAGAAAAATATTTACTTAAGAACTTAATCCAGGGCAATCAATTTTAGTAAAGAAAAACATTTACTTTATAATTAAATCAAGAACAATCCCTTTTAGTATAGAAAAATATTTACTTTAGAATTTAATCTGCAACAATTGCTTTTAGCATTGAGAGATATTTACTTTAGAATTTAAATTACAAAAATCACTTTTTCTTCTATCATCTTAATTTATTGCACTTGTTAAAATATAAATATGTAAATATAAAAATACACTTTAAGGTTAGAATAATCTTGTTCAAAGTTCTCTCTACTCATTGACAAAATATTTTTTATTGGACGGGTATGTCTTTGTTTTAAAACAATGTTAGCTTATTTATATTTTATTGAATATTTCCATCTCAGTTTTTCGCCCAAAAAAAAGGGTGTCAAATCTGCGCATAAGAATCGCAGGACCTTTTTTTTGGCAACAACTGGAGGGCTTAAAGTTTGAGCTTAGAGCTCGTGTGCGAATAGTTTTGCCGTATTTGCAGAGGAAGGGAAGGACGAGTGGCAGAGAAAGCGTATCGCTAACTAAAAATAAACCGAGTGTTAAACGTGGCTTACACACTGGCCATTTTTATTGCCAGTCTGGTCCGTCAGCCGTGAATAATCGCATTAGTTGTGAAATTAAAAATTACAAAATAGAATAGATAAATCCGCCCACGGCTCGCTGGTTGGCTAGTTGGCTTGAGGTAAGCCTTTTGTTGGGCCAAAGGCAGAACTATTAACTGTCCCCCTGCCCGTTGTGTCCCACATAAATTCGATTAAAACGTCCTTTTTTCGGATGGCTCGGTGGGTGTGTGTGTGTGTGTGTGTGTCCATGGACTTACTGCTAATTGAATTGCCGAGTCGAAAGGGAATTAGTTAAGCCGGTTCGAGGGTTAATGTGCTGGAAGTGGACCCAAAGGGGTCAAAGGTGGGTCAGCGAGTTTTTTAAGGGTGTGGAGAGCTCATTATTCTTGAGTAGGCTAACGTTTTCATTGTGCCTTTGAACCGACAACTTGGGGCACTAATGCATGTTTATTATTGCCTACTTTTCAGGGCGTATGCCTGAGCATGTCAGCCAATATCCTTGAGGAATGTTCAATTTTATATATCTTTGCTATGCATAGATGTCTCGCTTCGCCATGCATATTTTATTCAGAGCAGTTGACCAAGATGTCACAATGATGATGACGTCAATGCCTTTCTTTTTTACCAAGACTGGTGTAAATTTAAATCCAATCTCATAGCAATCCCTGCTGCGTCCAATATGTGCAGGCGTCCCACAAGGAAGCGTGCTTGGGCCTACGCTATATACGCTATACACAGCAGATATGCCAACCGCTGAGGCGATAGCAGGGATTGATGTGAACGATGTTCTTATTGCAACGTTTGCTGACGACACTGCCGTGCTGACGAGAAGCCCAATTATTCACACAGCTTGGCAAGCTCTACAAACCTATGTTCACAGCTTCGATAACTGGGCAAAGAAGTGGAACATAGGAGTCAACAGCAGTAAGTGCGCAAACGTTACTTTCTCAACGAGAACTAAGTCCTGCGGTGAGATCACTATGTCGGGCTCTACACTGGAGCACAAAGAGTCCCACAAATACCTGGGTGTCATACTTGACAGGACGCTCAACTTCCAAGCACACACCACAATGGTAAAGCATTCTGTCCTGCAGAAGGCCAAGAGAATGGAGTGGCTGCTCTCACCGCAGAACAAGCTGACCCTGCGCAATAAGATTGCAATATACAAGGTGATCCTTTGCCCTATATGGAAATACGCTTTCCAAATATATGGCTGTGCAGCGAAGTCCAATCTAAATAAAATTAGGGTGGCGCAATCCAAAATTTTGAGGAAAATTTCCGGCGTCCCATGGTACATCCGAAATAGGGACATCGAGAGGGACCTGAAGGTCCCCAAGGTCGGAGACGTTTTACAAAACCTGGCAATCGGCTATGTGCAACGCCTTGGAAACCACCCTAACGCATTGGCCAGACAGTTAGCAGCGCATCCGACGAGAAGACGCCTAAAAAGATGCCACCCAGCCGATTTACCCTCAAGGGCCATAACATAAATGTATATGAATGTATATGAATGTAGTAAAATGTAAGATATTGTCAAACTTGTATATGTGATCAAGTGATCTTTTTGTTTTTGTCATTCCCATATGTAACTAGATCAAGTTGCCTCAGCGGTAACAGTAAACTTGTTAATACCAAATAAAAATATAAATAAATTATAAAAAAAAAAAAAAAAAAAAAAATCTCATAGCAACCGAAAGGCAATGGCAGCAAAAAGATGAGGAGAAAACGAAGAAGTGAAATCAATTTCTTTTGTGTGACATTTGAAAGGTTTCAAATGATTTTCAATTGTTGTTGCATTGACAATTCACCAAAGCGGAGCGGACTCTTCTTATATATGCGCCCTCCTCCTCCTCCGTTCAATATATACAAGAATATATTGACTTTGTCCGTATGAGCTTCATAATCCGATTTTCGAGTTAAATGATTCGCTTTCTCGGCTTTTGTGCTCTGCCAACGGCTTCAACTTTGACCCCACGCCGTGGACGGGTTCAATAAACATTCGCACAGGTGACTGCCTGCATTGTGTATTAAATTCCGGCACTTAACCCCCTTGACTGCAACTGTCTGCCGGGTTGGCGGCATGGGTTAAACAGCACTAGACGGCGACTCATTACTTGAGTGCTAAAATGGGTGGCTGCTGCTGCTACTGCAACTGCTGCTCGGCTGCCTTTTTGTGGCAATTTTGGAGTGCGCTTTCTGCAGTTTTTAACTTGAAACAACAACAGTGAGTCAAGTCCTTCTCAGGGTACTCGTCATTTTTTCCTTCCTGCTCCTTGCTGCTGCAGCAGGTGCTGCATGTTGCTGCCCCGTTTTGTTTGCGGCAAAGTGCGCACCGAGCGTCATTGATGCTGACGTTGATGTTGCTGTGGCAGTTGTTGTTGTTGTTGTTGTTGTTGTCGTCAAGCTGCCACTTGTCACATGGAAACAGTTTAGTTTTCCACACACACACAAACATACACAAGACACACACCAACACACACAGCCAGCCGTTCACACACACACTGTCAAGTGAGTGCAAGTGCCAGCTCAAGTTGCACTCTTACATGCAGCAAACGGAAATCAACGCAGAGCGCCCAGTCGCCGGGCCAAATGAATAGAGAAGCCCCACCCACTCAGCCGCCCTAAACAGCCCCCCCCTCCCCCCCACTCCACACCCAGGCCTCGTCTATGGCAGTCAAAGGTCGCCGTTTATGTTGTCGAGCTGTTTTGCGGTCTAAAGATGTGGGTCTTCTGGAACTGTAGTTAACGTTGCATTGAATTCAAAAGAAATAAAACTTATGTGAAACAAAAAAATGTTGTTTTTGTTTTTAGAAAGCATCCTGTTAGATTTCTAAAAAAAAATCGAAAACGTTATGATTATTTTGTTTTATCATTTTTAAAGCTGTCAATCGATTTAAGAACTATTTTTGTGTAATTACTTTTATTACGTATTTTGGAATTTTACAAACATTTTATTTAACATTACATTTTTATTACGACCTTAAATGCAACAAAACGCTTATATATGTACATATATCCAATTTTAAATTATCTGAATTAGTGCAGCTAAAACTTTGAAAAAAGAACAGATCAGAAAAGAAAAGTTAATTTTAATCATTTAATTTGCTTTGAGTTGGAAGATAAAAGTTGCTTGAAATTTTACCTATTCAGACAATAACAATAATTATATTATTTTATTTTTGAGAAAGGACAAATTCGTCCAGAAAATATTTAAAAAGATATTTTCGCAGTCGCAGCAATCTTAGCCATTCAATTATATATAGAGATGTAAGTTTTCTTTTCTTTTGTTTGTGCCGACTTATTGTGTTGTTCTGCCCCTGCCCCAAACAAGGGCTAAATACTTGCTGGCAGTTATTAGATTTTATGCATCTCCTTCTTAAATTGTTATTATCTTTCTTAACGAGTTTTGAAAAACGGAGATATTTTAGTAAACGAAAACAACGTGGTATTAGGAGGTCTGTACTCGGTCTGCAGCGTTCTCATTTTTTTTCGTACTGTGCCACTTTTCGTTGGTTTCTGGCTGGCTGCCTCCGTTCGCTCGACTTGCTCATGTCGAAAGGTCATTGGAACAGTAAACGGACTGCCAGCCCTCTTCCTGCCTGCTACATGCCACATAATATAGTATGCTTGCAAATAAAATTGGTCACTTTTGCAATCCACACTCGAGCCAATTTTCAATGCAGACAAGCCGCAAGCAATTTCGCCTCCTCTTCGTCCGGCAATTGTGTGCATTCTTAATAATTTTGTTATTTCGGCAACATCTGGATCTTAAGTCCGAGAAATTGTGTACGTAATTTGTGGAAATATTAGAAAAATCCCAGGAAGGAGCTACAAATTGCCAAAAACAATTTGTCTTCACTTAGTGCTCCTTTGGCTTGTAAACATTTATTCATTTGTTTTATACATGTTTTAGTTTTTTTTTGTTTTGTCCTCTGGCCGAAGGAGAGAGCTGCGGGGCAATTGCACTTTGATTCTTTAAATGAAAACTTCCTGAGAGGAAAAGTACGAGGAGAGATGCATCCGAAAATGGAATTGCATCAAAAGACTTTCGTTCACCTCCAGCTGCAGCTTCTCCGCCTTAACTGCTTCAGTTTCTTGGGACTGGCAAAATATTTGCGTACATGTGTGCATTGTTGCATAAGTTGTAAAAATAGCCTGCTCCACACTTGCCAGCAAGCACACATGGAAAATATTTTGTTTCGATACGTTGCCTTTGGGCCAAACTCATTTAAATGCAAATTTTCAGCCAAGTGGGGGGTTTGCCTTTCCGGGGATCAAATTACTTGCTGGAGATGCATAAAATTTAATAACTGCCAGCAAGTATTTAGCCCTTGTTTGGGGGCAGGGGCAGAACAACACAATAAGCCGGCACAAACAAAACGCACTCGGCGATGCACTTTGTGAAATTATGCATAAATACTGGATGAAGGTGGGCGAGTGTTGACCCCGGAGCTGGGAAAACTCTTGAGCCCAACCCCGTGGCCCGAGGCCATCGAGTTTCCTGCCTTTGGCATCAAAAGTGTGAAAAGAATTTTAAATGTGTGCAATTACTCAAAAGGTTTCCCCCACTCCGGCACACATATTCACCTTTTTGAGCTGACCAGATTTATGTGGCCGGTTGTTTTTTTTGTTTCTGCTCTTGCTTTTGCTTTTTCCGCCCAGGAAACTTCTGGCCAACAGCCTGAGTTGACACTACTGGCATCTCCGGATCTCTGGATCTCCGCATCTCTGGCCTCTTCTCCTCCAGCAGCTATTCCAGCTAATGTCCTCAATCCGTTGGCACTTGAAGCCCTTGTCCCGAGTCCTCATATCCTCTGCTCTTGTCTGCCGCTTCATGACAAATGTTTTTGTTTACCCCAACATAATTCTTTTGTGATTGATGTGCTTCCTTCTCCGCCTCGCCTGGCTGCTCAGGATTTCTACAATTTTTCCCTTTTTTTGTTTGCATAGGCAGGCTGTCGCACACATTCTGTGTTCCATACGTGTGTATATAATTTTAGTCGCCTCGCTCTATGACACTTGTAATAATTCGCAGCCAGAGTCTGGGTCATCCTGCCACTGAGTGTTTGAAGCCCGTCAGCGCACTTAGTGCGGCTTTATCTCAGGTGCTCGTGTAGGTGATGTGTTTATGTGGGGCTGGGCAGCAGGATATCTCAGGTTCATAAATGCTCCTGAAATGCAGTTGAACCAACCATTCCCATTTTCAGGCATACTAAATCGTATTTATTTTCATTGCCAAACATGCTGCTGTTGATTGCGTTTCTCAAAAGGTTCAAATTTTATCTTTCTGTGTAGGAAATGCCAAAAATTAAAATTGCAGCCGGAACTGTCAAAGAATTCTCACAATACACTCATCAAATGGGAATGACTCAAGCAAAACTTGTGCCCCAACGGGCTAAAAGTTAATTTAAAACTTGCTGGCGACGGAAGAAGAGAGTGGAAAAAAGAAATATGATATCAGATAAGTTTTCGACAGTTGCTGACGAGTATTTTTCAATTTTCCCCATTCAATTCGGCTTGAAAGTCTTAAAGAAAGTGCAGGAAAATGGAGTAATCTCTTGGGAACTGGTAATCTTGATGCAGCTTACCTTTTGGCAATTATAGAAGGTTCGCGGTAAGCTTAAAGTGCAAATCAAGGGGGTTAGACGGAGAGGGATGCAAAAAGTGCGAAAGAGAGAGAACGGGAATAGCCGTCGCGTAAATTGACGGCCCATTTCCGTGGCAATCTACGGGTTCCTTTGCCGTACACCCTGCTAAGCTGTTAAAACAACTGACAACCGCAGAAGTAGTGCGACTTTTACTGCGCTGCTGGCTTCCGCTTTTCCGTTCCAGTCCCTCCACCCTCTCCCCTCCTCCACCACCGCTCACCGCTCGGCACTCCGCGCTCAACTTTTTCGCTTCCGGCGACAGCCGCCAGTCGACAGTTGTTGAAAAGTCGGCAACGTCATCCCATCGCCGGCGAATCCCGGATTCCCTGGCTGGCTTGGTTTGGGCTCTGTTGTTGATGTGCATTTGGCACTTGTTGTAATTGCTCCGCTTTCTCTAAAACCACCTAAGACAAAGTGTGAAAACGAGGCGCCGAGTCATTGAATAGTCTTTCGACTTTCGTCCAAAACTAAAAAGTCCGCTTTTGGCCAGCTCGTTGCGAAATTTATTACGGAATTCCATTAACTCGGGCTGCGGGCATTGTTCGCCGCCGCAAAACTATGCAAATAAGCTGGGAATTTATTATGTAATGCAAGCGATGAGCACCGCCGGCTGCACTTAGGCGCAGTTTTTGGAGAAGGTGGCTTGGTGGTTGGGCGATTGGGAGGTTGGGCGGTTGGTGTGGTGCTGGTCAAGTGGCTGTAACCGCACGTCAGCGGGCTGGTTAGCTTTTAGCCTGGCCTAATTTCTGGCCGCTCCCAGCTGAAAGCTTTGGCCGCCCCCGCCTTGCATTACAATTATAATCCCCCGAAAGCGGATTCACGCTTTAATCTTTTTCAGCATTTTTTGTTGGCCTTAAAGCCACTTCAACTATAACTTCCATTTGAATATTTACTTTGGCCTTCCGCATTTAATGGCGCTTTCCGTTTGGTCGTGCTGCTCCTTCTTCCAAATGAAGTGCAATTTATGCGAGGCAACAAAATGCAAATAATTTCAACGAAATTTTTATTTCGCCCATAAAGAGCGTTAACCCATTGAGAGGCGGGTTAAACGGCTGTAAGCAGCAAGTGTCAGCCAGGCAATTCCCCGATTACTGGATGGCTATAGCTGGATGGGGTATTTCCCGGGTAGGATGGACCGGGAAGATGTTGCTCAATTTATGCAACGGCCACAGCAGCAGCAACAAAAAAGTGCATGCAAACATATATTTATATGGTATGTGCGCCCTCCAGCTGTGCCTCTCCCTTTCTCTGTCTCGGTACAGCTACCCCTCTCTTTCTGCCCCACTCTAGCCGTCTCTGTCTGCTGCTGTAAATGCATGGCATGCATAAATTCGTAACTTGACCGCTTTTAAGTTGCATAAATTCTCGAATCCAAAGTGTCAACAGCACAAAATGCTGTTGTTGATTGTTGCTATACCCGCTACTCGTAAAGTGGAAGGGTATACCGTATTCGTTGCAGGTTATGTAACAGGTTGAAGGGAGCGTTTCTGATCCTATAAAGTGCATATCTTCTGGGCCAGTCTCTGAGTATGAACCTCGTTTTGGGATCTATAAAGCTGGAAGATTTAACATGCTGATGATTTTTATGGTAGCACAGTCTTACTTAAAGAAATCACGAAGTACTATGTCATCCGCATTTTTTATAGTTTCAAACAGGGGGTGTCATAACAATCGCAACCCGAATTCAATTCAAAATTAAATCTCGTTGTCACAAAAACCGATTTAATTTTGACTATAACATTCCAAATCTATCAAATTAAAAAGTCAATCTTAACATTTAAGTTAACTAGTTTCGTAACACATTAAAAGCTACCAAGATTAGGACACCAAATCAACCGCCCTCAAAAACCGTCAAAGATTTTCTTGACACACCTGAATAAGTTTTCATCCAAAAACCCGATTGTAATTTCGACAATTATTTTGGAATTGCGCCTATGTGTAGGCAACACTTTTTGCAACAGTCAAAGTAAAAGGTATCTCATAGTCTAAAAACTCGAATATGGCGGTCTTTCTTGTTCCTGCTGTTGTTGCTGCTCCTGTTCTCCAGTTGGCCATTGCGTTGATGATAAGCTTTACGCGTGGCCCGCTCCATTGTTGTATTTGTGTGGGTCTGTGTGGTGTTGGTATTGGTGCTGTTGTGTGTGTGAAAGTGTGTGTGTGTGTGTGCCGGAGAAGAAAGATGGCCGCTTTGATCCGTGTTGATATCAGAGGCCACACCACTGCAGCGCCGGAAATGGCCGGCAAAAAGGGCGAAAGGGAATTGTGTGGATTATGCGACAACTGCAGCGGGCAGCGTTCAAGTGTCAACAGTTCGCGGCCCCAAGTGGGCGGTGCGAAAGGGAAAGGGAGAGAAAGAGGGAGACGGGAATGGAAGAGGAGGTGAGCGGACAATGGCCGCCGTTTTTTCAGCTAGTCTGCGTTTAGTTGTTGACTCGTTGACGGCTGGTGATTCACCTTTTTTGCACCATCACGCGGTCTGTCACACAATTTCGCCCATTCCCTCGATTTCGCCAGTTTTCCCAGATCGTTAGCCTTGAATGCGGCCACATATGGTCTTATGTACCCCCAAAACGGATTCCACAGTGCAGTTGTTCGACTTCGTTCGTCTGAAAATGCACCCACTGGTAATGCAAAATGTTCTAGCTAGTCTTAACAAGCATCCAGCTCTCTGTTTTTTAACAAATAAAATAAAGTAAATAGACAAGAGAAATGCAGGGTGAAAGAAAAAGGAGGTGATGCTTTTATACAGTATAAAGCTCTTACGATATTAACATTTTTAGTTAAAGTATATGGTTAGACATAAGAAATTATGCCGTGCAATAACCTTATTCCAATACAATACAATTTTGTTATAAATGCCATTAATCTGTATCGCATTTTTACCTTGTCGATCTAGTTCAATTAACAAGAAAAATATTTTTGGTGGAAAATAAAACCATGTCTATGCCACCTAGATAAAATAAATTATTTTATCCTGGAACAGTAAATATAAGTGATACTCTTTAAACTGACCCTAAAACATCTTGCTTTTTGTCAAAAAACTTTGTATTAAGATTTGGACTATACTAATATAACATTCGGAATAGGGAGTGTGTCATTGGTACACAGAACATATTGAACATTTTCATTTATATACATATAAATAAAACAGAATATATAGAATTGATTGAAATAGTAATACATTATATGCTTTTAAAATTATATTCCTTTTATTAAACTGAGTGAAAAAAACTTAATTTATTTTTTTTTCTGTGCATAAAATTAGATATCCGAATATTCTTAGCCTTATCGTCAGCTAAATTTTTTGACTTGGCACTTGAGTTAGTCCTGGACAAAAGAGGAGCTTAACTGAAAAAAGTTTGTGCTGCTTGCTCGAGCGCAACAGGCACCAATACACAACCGAGCACCGGCGCAGCCTAGACATGAACTGTTGTCTGGAGCTCTTTTTGTTGGCCTGCTCATCTGCCGGAGCGCATTTTAATTTGATACCTTCATTTGGATCCTCTGCGCCGCGCAACTCAAACAAAAGGAGCTGCCAGGCACTCACACCTGCTGCAGGTAACTCCGATCCCAGGCGTTGGCCAAAAAAGCTGGCAAACTTCGCTTTTAAGTTGCTTAAAAAGTTGTCACAGTGCTTAAGCTGTGAGCCCCAGCCCACTGCCACCCAGCCACGCCCAAATAAAACACCGCCCACTGGCCGACCAGCTGCAGTTGAGTGCAAATGAGTCCGGACAGTGAGCATCAAAATGTTCTGTCGCTGACTTGCAGCTGCTTTTTATTGCAGTTCTTTTGTCTTTGTCCTTTCGCTCGCTTTGCCAGCATTTATTTATTTTATTTCTGCTTCGTTCTCGGGCTGCAGCAACTTTTGGTTTACTTTCCGTTATTGTGTAATTGTTGATAACTTGCAAAAGTTTCAAATGCTCTGCAATGGGAGTTGCGAAGTCAAGTCAAATGGTTTGAGAAATCAAAAGGTCCACGAGTTAAATCGATCAGAAAATAGAGTATTCTTCCGGCGACCATTTTCACATTCAATAGTAGTTTTAGCTTTTGTTTTTCTCTCTTTTAACTTGCTTGCTTTAAAACTTTTGTAATATTATTAAAGTATACTTCCAACTGGCAGTCAAAGATTAGCTAATGTCATTATTCGTCAAGTACTCGGAGTGAAATCAATATCAGCAACGAACATAAAAAAACTTAAAAGAGATGAACAATCTCGCTTGCTCCATCTTAGAAATATTTTACACAGAAAAATATTATAGTGAATCTATGAATAAATAATGTGCAAATAGACAGCGTATATAAAAACATTTTTCAGACGTGATTGACTTCATCATACATAAGACTCTCACAACTAACGTAAGCAACAAAAAAAGTTTAGAATAATTATTCCCTTAATAGCTCCAAAAAATCAAAAAAATGCCACCTATTCAAGCTATTCGGCGAATAGCCGCTCTTTGGAAAAAATGCAGCTAAATTACAAAAAAATACAAAAAATAACATTTTAATGGACAAATAATGTTTTTTACTATACTACTATATACAATTTAATAGTTTCTGCCACACTTCAGATTCGGAATACTACATTCAATTTGAAAATAAAAGCCAATTCGCGCTCACTCAGTCATTTGTAGTTACATACATTTGCTAACATACATATTCATAAATGCTTCAAACTTTTTTCGTTGTGGTATAACCATAACCAACTCTCGACCTAGAGTTTGTCAGCAAGAAATTATAATTCTATGAATAGAGTTTATTATTTACAAATATATATTTACATTTAAAATTCTTTATTCCACAGCATATTTTAAGATAAAATAAGCTTTTGGGGATAGAAATACACATTTTATGGAGTAAGTTTTTCGTAAAGAAATTTGATATGAGTTAAGAAGGCTGTTAGTTGTGAAACTTAGATGAGCATTCTTGGTATGTTTGGAGAACTTATCATTCTGCCTTAATGCTGTACCAATTGCTTTCACTTTCTCCTGGACCTCCTTCGACTTTCGATTCGACACACTCGTGGGGCAAACGCACTCACTCAAAGTGCTCCTTTGGCGCAGTTTCATCACAATTTGGGTCAATTACACGCACTTGTCCAATTGAATATGCATGTGTGAGTGCCCTGGAGAGAGTGTTTCCTCTCAGCTTTCCTTTTGGCCTGCCGCTTTCTCCACACGCCCCCTGAGTTTGTTTGATGGCTTGCCCTTCGACCTCGCTGGCACTTTTTTTTCCAGCTGTTGTTGTTTGTTGTTTTCGCTGCTCGAGCGTCAGCTTGAAATTAGCATATAAGTACGGCCCACTTTGGTGCGTTCAATCAACTTAATGAGCCGCTCCATTGAGCATTTGGCCCGATTCGTGTGCCTGGATTATGACAGAGTGGTGGCGCTAAGAGAGCCATAAATCCTGTCAGCTACTGGCTAAGAGAGCACTCAATAAATCACTAATACATATGCATGACTTGGGGCGGGAAATTATGCGTGTTTGCATTTTTAACCCGCATTTTTGGCCATTTTTGCCCAACAAATTACAAAATAAACCGACTGAAATCAGCATTAAATGCAGTTGCTGGCGGCGAAAAAACAACGCCGAAAAATCAAGACAAAAACTGGTAAAACGTATAAAACAAAGCAAATCTGCGGCGAGGCGAGTGCGAATAATTACTATGGCCATATAACTGCATTGGCAGGCTAGTGGGCAAAAAACCCAGCTCCACAGACCGACGAAAAAAGCGCAAATAAAAAACAATAACGAATGTCCTTCTATAGGGCGGCTGCGGTAAATGCTGACAGTGTCCTGTGTCCTGTGTCCTGCAGTTGCAGTGGTCGCCGGTCCTGCGTGCTGTGAAGCCCCAATGATCGATGTCGTATTGTCAGTTTCATAAAAATTCAAACAGCCCGGCCAGCTCGGCTCAACTGCATCAGCCGGGACAGCCAGGACATCCAGCCAGGACATTCGGGGCAGTCTGCCCCCAACTGGGCGGAAAATGCTTTTGTCAAAAGGCTTAAACTGCCAGCCGCGAAGCGTCCAGCCCTTTGACCTCGCACTGGGTCCCATCTCCATCTCCACTTCCTTGCTTTATTGTTTGCCATTGATGCCAGCTCCCGAACAAAACAACAACGTGCGGAAAAAGCAAAAGGAGCGAGTGCTGTAAAATGCAATAAATTAAACAATATCTGCGCCAAATTGCTGCCGCATTCGATAGGTGCGAGTTGTGGGGTTGGAGGGATTTCCACTGATGCTTTTGGCATTTAACAATTTTTATGCGGCCCGAGACTGCTGCCGCTTTGTTTTTATTTTAAAATGCCCTTTTTTGGTTTATTTCTTTGATTTTTTGTTTGCGGTTTAAGCCTTGCCACGCCCACACTTTGCGAACATCCCTTTTGCTGGCTGTGTCCAGTGTCCGCTATCTGGGCCAATAAGTTGTGACCAGCAATTCCTCATACGCAGTGGGGTGCCAGTGGCGAGGAATGCAGCAGCAGGACATGCCGACAGGACAGGGACAACAGCCGCAGAACCTAGACCAACCGCAAGGCGAAACCATTTAATTCAATCAAAGACATAGCTTCAACAATGACACGCCGACACAATGCGGACTGGGAATGCCATTCGTGGACTTAAATTGTATCAAACAAAAACATTAATTAACGAGGTTAGAACGACGTGATGATCGCATCCTTAACTTACTAATTTCTTTTGTGGCGAAAATTGATTATAGAGTCAACTAAAATAGCACTGTAAAAATTCATATATACATCTCTGTCTCTAGCAGTTTCAGGTTCTCAAATCATAATATTCAGAGCTTTAAACGTAAGTTATGATCAGGTCTGAGCAAATAACCTAAAAATACCACACATCGATTTTTTTGGAGATTTTATGGATTATCCCATTCACGCTGGTTCAAAGGTTTTTTTTTCAGTTATGTGAATATTTTTAATTATTTCTGGTACTTTTATGGTAAGCTGTTTCTTGTGTTATATCAGCCGATTCTAAATACATGTCCCAACAAGTAAGGTAGCAAATATCGGCAAGCTAGGTTTATGTAGTCTTAAATTTTTATAAAAATAAGCCGGAATTATGAAATTGTTTAAAATTACTATATCTCGGTGTATATGTTCAATTTCCGTGTATGAATTCTGCGAATTTCTGCAGCGTCGATTTCCGAATGGTCTATCTAAATATGTGTGTACTCGTCAGAGATGAAGTCTGCCGCACATAGGTGATTCACTGGATATAGCTAGGAGCAATCACACTATATCGGATCCATTCGCTTTTATCCCCGCTCTGCGTATTTCCGCGGCACACCCCCTGATTTATCAAGAAGCCAAGATGCTGGATTTCATACACATGTACATACATATGTAGCTGCCAAGGCTTTTGCATCTGTTGCGTGATGCATAATATCAGGTATACGATATCCCGTTCATTGTAATTGATTTTGTTTAGATTTTGTTCATTGCTTACATTATTTAAGAACATTACTTAAGCTGGAATTTCTAGGATACATTTTTTATTACAGTTTGAATTTTTATAAGGGACTAATTATTTAAAAAAATGAATGCTAGAAATTAAATGTATCATTCTAACCTTTAGGATTCCGTTTTAAGCGTGTAACTTGGTGTGCAGTCCTGGATCCGAATGACATGTTACTTTATTAAAATTAATTCATATATACAGCGACATATCCATCGGACATTAGGCTGAGACGTTGATGATATCCTGTTTTTAATTTTTTTGCTGTTCTTCGGATTTGGTAATACTTAAATACTATGGAACTATGGTTTTATAGTAATTAAAATATAATCGAAAATCTGTGGTATATCATGGAGCTCCCATTGAAAAATCAAAATATAAAAATAAATTTATTTTGCTGTTTTCTCTTCTTTAAAATTTTCCTTTGAGAAAAGGTAATTATATACTATATCAGAATTATGCTTTTAATTTTATCAACATCGGACAACCATATCATATAGCGGCCATAGAAACGACGGCAAAATGCAGCCAAAAATCGACATTGCTGCATTGTTTTTAGTAACATAGGTATAGAAATCGACATATAGTCGTTTTGTAATAACTGCAAGGGTATATAAACTTCGGCTTCCCGAAGAGTGCTTCCTTTCTTGTTTCATATCAGATTGGAAAGATTTTTTTTATACATTTATAATTAATGATAATGTAATAAAGATTACGGTGGCTTAAACACTGAGCTTTTACGGACACTTTGTCAATCAACTGTGATAGAATTAATTTGTAATTTATTGAACATTTTAAACTCTTTATTTTAAAACCGGCTTAACCCTACAAAAGGTAGTAGTTAACAATATTTAATAACTCTCAGTAAGAGGGCTTTCAATTGTCGACATTCAAGAGCAGGAACTCGACCGTGGTCAATCGAAGGCGAGTTGATAGATTATGAGGTTCCTTGACTACATCCTCCAAAATGGACACTTCTGAAAGTAAACCAAATTTAATTAAACCAAACAACAAGCAAACAAAAACAAATAATGGAAGCTCATCAATTAGAAAATAAACAAGAAAGGAAAGCTAACTTCGGGCGGAGCCGAAGTTGATATACCCTTGCAGAATATTCTATAAATTATATTCTCCAAAATTATTCATATGATGCATTCTTAATACTCATAAAAAGTCACAACTTCCTAACTTTAAAAACACCAAAGTTATGTCATTTCCAATCGTTCAGTTATATGGCAGCTATAAGATATAGTCGGCCGATCCTTATGAAATTTGGTAGGTCGGATTGATTGGCCTAAAATAAAACCCATAGAAAATCCCAATTTCCTAACTTTACAAACACCAAAGCTATTGCATTTCCGATCAATCAGTTATATGGCGGCTATAGGATATAGTCGTCCGATCCTTATGAAATTCGGTAGGTCGGATTGATTAGCCAAAAATAAGACCCATAGAAAATCCCAACTTCCTAACTTTAAAAACACCAAAGTTATGGCATTTCCGATCGTTCAGTTATATGGCAGCTATATGATATAGTGGCCCGATCCGGCTCGTTCCGACTTATATACTACCTGCAATAGAAAGACAACTTTTGGGAAAGTTTCAAGCAGATAGCTTTAAAACTGAGGGACTACTTTGCGTAGAAACGGACGGACAGACGGACAGACGGACATGGCTAGATCGACTCTCCTGGTGATGCTGATCAAGAATATATATACTTTATAGGGTCGGAAATGTCTCCTTCACTGCGTTGCAAACTTTTGACTGAAATTATAATACCCTCTGCAAGGGTATAAATATACAGCGCCAAAGATTTGACTTTTGTGCCACGAACTTATACTAAAGAGCTACGGATTTATATAGATATTTGTAATTATACCCTTGCAGAGGGTATTATAATTTTGGTCAAAAGTGTGCAACGCAGTGAAGGAGACATCTCCGACCCTATAAAGTATATATATTCTTGATCAGGATCACCTCCTGAGTTGATATAGCCATGTCCGTCTGTCCGTCTGTCCGTCTGTCTGTTTCTACGCGAACTAGTCTCTCAGTTTTAAAGCTATCGAATTGAAACTTTGCACACACCCTTCTTTCCTTTGCACGCAGTATATAAGTCGGAACGGCCGGGATCGGTCGACTATATCCTATAGCTGCCATATAACTGAACGATAGGAAATGCCATAACTCTGCTGTTTGTAAAGTTAGGAAGTTGGGATTTTCTATGGCTTTTTGATTTGGCCAATCAATTTGACCTACCAAATTTCATAAGGATCGGCCGACTATATCCTATAGCTCCCATATAACGATATGAAATACCATAACTTTGGTGTTTTTAAAGTTAGGAAGTTGGGATTTTCTATGAGTTTTATATTTGGCCAATCAATCAAACCTACCAAATTTTATAGGGATCGGCCGTCTATATCCCATAGCTGCCATATAACTGAACGATTGAAAATGCCATAACTTTGGTGATTTTAAAGTTAGGTAGTTGCGATTTTTATGAGTATTTAGAATGCATTATGTGAATAATTTTGGAGAATATTATTTACAGAATATTCTGCAAGGGTATATCAACTTCGGCTCCGCCCGAAGTTAGCTTTCCTTTCTTGTTTTTTCGTATATATTGATAAATAAATGATCGTTTCAGTCTTATTTCGATATGAACAAATATTAAATGTGAAAATTGAGCAGACAACCTTGTATTGTTATGCCGTTTTGTCTTTGTGACCTCTGGCTGAAATAAAAAACCGGCAGCTCACATAATTGCTTGAGCGAAACGCAGTGGCTTTCTGCTAACTTAATTGCAATGTTGCCGTGCGCGGCAACATGCGACAGTGTCAACCTGCAACACTCGGTGGGGATAACATCAGCGACAGCCATTACTACTACATGCGGTCGTTCCCGTTAGTGATTCCGCGGCCTATGGGCTGCCACGGCCTTTGGGCATTTATTGGAGCTGTCAGCTTGCATTGAGAGCAAAGGTTTCATAATGCTGTCAATGCAATTAATTGCTGAATATTGCTGCGCTGCACACGCGACCCTTGCTGACCTTAATTTACTGAGATAAACTTAAATCCAATCTGCTTTAATTGATGCAAATGCCATGCAAATACTTTTTAAGGGGTCACGGGGATTATTAAACTGTTCAAAAAATAATCATTTGAATTTTATGCATTTCATCATAGTAGTTTTTTGCTGGCATTTTTTAATCACTTTGTTATCCTCCTTGATGTTCGACGTGCCGTGTTGGAACGAGTTTTTCATTACAGTAATAATTTCGATTAATAAATTTCAAGCTACTGAAAATATTTATTTAATTTAATGCAGAATGAATTAATTATGTTTTATAACCAAATTACTTATTTCAGCGTGAATTTAATTTATTTAATTAAATGATAGAAATTTGTACCCAAGTATCAGAGTCTCATTTTAAATCAGACCCTATCTCAGATGTGTGGAAAAGCAGTGCACTCGCTAATTTCCTCTGCTGATGGCCCCCCGCAAAAGCTCTCACTTGAGATGTTATAATCCTTTCGCTTAATCCTTTCGCCATGCTTTGACACGCTTACAATTCACTCCAAAGTCACAAGCTAATCCCGCGCCATCACAATGGAGATTCCTATGCAGCCTTTGACCTTTTCCACTCTTTTTCCTCCTCTGGCTCTATCTGCATGTGTCTCCGCGATTTTCCGCGCCCTTTTCGCCATACTTTTTGACCCGCATACTCTGCCAGCTCAAGTTTTCATTCCATTCGCCTTTCCCTTTTCCCTTTTCATTTTCATTTTTTGCCATTTTAATACCCGCAAACAATTTAATTAAGCGGTTCGCTTTTTATATTTACGTTGGCTTTGTTTGACACGTTCGTTCGCCCGCCCTCCTCCCCTCGTCCTATATATTTTCCCAGCTCGTTCCTCTCTGTTGCTTCGAATTTTCACTTCGTCAAAGATGTTGACATTTCGTTTATGACCTGCTGCATGCGTATCCCTTGGACTGATGATTTGCCTTCATTTCACTTCGTTTTAAGTTTTATGCCCGCACCCCGCCTCGTCCTTGGCCACATAAAGACATTTAAAGTTGCTCGTTCGCTTGAGTTTTTCAACTTTTTGACTGCCATAAAAACGAGAATCGAGAACAACTATAACGACACGAAAATTACACACACAGACAAAGCGCTTCGTGCTCGGCATGTGTTTTTGGCTTACTTTGTGATTTGTATAAATACAGGAAGCGGAAATGACAGTCACGACACGGAAATGGCACACCATTTAATTTCCATGCACTGCGGCCGTGACTCTCCGCTTTCCTTTCCCCCGCCCCTAATGCGCCCACGCATTTCCCACTGTCTGTGTGTCCTTCGTATCTTTTTATATCGCAGACAAACAACCATTTTTGGGTCCGTGGCAGCAAAACACGTCTCCCACACGCACACTGATACACATGCGAGGCCATTCTCATTTTCGTTATTTGCTCGACATTTTGAGGACAATCTTGCGTGATGCGCAACATGGCGTATGGGTAATTAGCTCATAAGCGAAATTATTTTGGGCTCTTGCTGATAACAAAGATGTTATCGATGACAGGACGACTAGGATTCGGTTCCCAATCGGCTTGCTTAACTATGCAAATGAGTCATCATAATTTGGTTTGGAATTCGCGCCAATAGAATTGGATAATTGCTTTCGACCGTCGCAGTTATTTATTAATCGAATTTAATTATTAATCTCTTCAAATTATTTATCCGCCCTTGTTTTCCGTTTTTGTGCATACCGTTTAACTTATTGGCACTCCAGGCCATATTTATATCACTTATTAGTTCTTAATTGGATGCATTATTATATATTAAATATTTTGCAATTTGCACCATTTTATGGGCTTCCATTTCAAGAGGTTTTGTTCGGTTTTTGTTCAATTTTTATTCGTTAATCAATTAATAAATGAATTTATTTGCCAAGCTTAATTGCTTGGCTACTTTGCATAACACAAAACAAAGGATCATTGAATGTTTTTGTGATATAATTGCAGCGCATTAAATATTTATTAAGCCAATGTTTACCCTGACGCATTGTAATGATAATGATTTGCTGTCTCAGTACCAATATTGGAGAATTTAAGGTAAAGTACTCATCAGACAGACGTTATGGAGTGAGTGCAGAGGGGTCATTGAAATATTCCAGAGTTTAAGTCCTAAGCTGATATCATGATATGCAAATGGCCCAGCCAAAGTCGAAGAAGGGACACTTTGAGATGAGAACCAACATCAAAGACAAAAGCTTAAAAGTGACAATGACCGAACCCAGGGCACTATAACCTCGCCTCCCTCTTCTCGGCGGGGTTTTTGCATTTTTTTGGTGGCCTCATTTAATTTAGACAGCTTTTGTTACAACAGTCAACATTTTATTTGCACGTTTCGTTTTACGGTTTTTGGCACTTGCCGTCATTTGATATTTCTCCATCTCCATCTCCAACTCCAACTCCAATTCCACTCTGCATCCTGCCCGTTCCTCCGTTTGTCACCGCCTTGGCTTTTGTTTGCTTTAATTAAAAGTTAAGTAGGTGCGAGCAACAATGCCGGAACGATCTTAGGATGCGGGACGGGGGCGGGGCCAAGGACGGGGCTGAGCTGGGGTGGCAAAAGGCGACTCAAACGCTGTAAATGAAGTTGTCAACTTTTTCCACCTCCAGCCAACCCACTTACCCCTTTAACACCCATTCCCCGCTGTCTCAATTCCAACTATTTTATACAACTCGGGGGAATTTTTGCAATTAATAAAGTTTTTTAGCCTCAATTTTGTATATAATTGTTGCTGGTTTGTTGTGTATTCTTCTGTTTGTGTAGTTGCAATTAGTTTTTCGTAGTTTTCAGCGCTGCTTTGATGCCTTTTAGGCACTCAAAATTCCGAAATGAATGGACAAGGCAATGATGCTGGGTGGTCGGTGGTTGGGTGGCTGGGTGGTTTTGGGTGGTTTTGGGCCTGGACAGGTGCGCTCCGCTGATTGTTGTTGGCTGACTTAAGTGCCAACTTGAAGCAACATTTTTGTGTTATTTTTCTCAGCAGCAACGCGGCTGCCTCGACTCTGTGTAATTAACGTGAAAATTGAATTGAGAGTGCTCAAAAGAAGGGAAAATTCAAAGCAGGAAACTTCTCCCTTGGGGACGAAAGAAGAGCAGAGAGTAATGGAATGATTTCCAGATAATTATTTCATTGGAGGCTTTTAAATATTTAGTAAATATTTGATTATCGTTAGATTGATTAGACAGGCGTTATAACTTGACCTTAGGAAGTATGATGAAATGGCAGTAAGTTTTTTTTGCCAGGAGTTAGTATGGATCCGTTTCAAACCCGGAGCAATGCTGTTTCTTTTTATACCCTTGCAGAGGGTATTATAATTTTGGTCAAAAGTGTGCAACGCAGTGAAGGAGACATCTCCGACCCTATAAAGTATATATATTCTTGATCAGGATCACCTCCTGAGTTCATATAGCCATGTCCGTCTGTCCGTCTGTCCGTCTGTCCGTCTGTCCGTCTGTCCGTCTGTCCGTCTGTCCGTCTGTCTGTCCGTCTGTCTGTCCGTCTGTCTGTTTCTACGCGAACTAGTCTCTCAGTTTTAAAGCTATCGAATTGAAACTTTGCACACACCCTTCTTTCCTTTGCACGCAGTATATAAGTCGGAACGGCCGGGATCGGCCGACTATATCCTATAGCTGCCATATAACTGAACGATAGGAAATGCCATAACTCTGCTGTTTGTAAAGTTAGGAAGTTGGGATTTTCTATGGCTTCTTTATTTGGCCAATCAATTCGACCTACCAAATTTCATAAGGATCGGCCGACTATATCCTATAGCTCCCATATAACGATAGGAAATAGCATAACTTTGGTGTTTTTAGAGTTAGGAAGTTGGGATTTTCTATGGGTTTTATATTTGGCCAATCCGACCTACCAAATTTTATAGGGATCGGCCGACTATATCCTATAGCTGCCATATAACTGAACGATTGAAAATGCCATAACTTTGGTGTTTTTAAAGTTAGAAAGTTGGGATTTTTTATGAGTGTTAAGAATGCATCATATGAATAATTTTGGAGAATATTATTTACAGAATATTCTGCAAGGGTATATCAACTTCGGCTCCGCCCGAAGTTAGCTTTCCTTTCTTGTTTTATTTAAATTAGGAAAACATTAATTTTTCGGAAAGCCTTTGCCCTAATATGCAATCTTTTTATGGCATATTTTCCCTTATCCACCCAGCCGAACTTGTTTGTGCCAATAATCGCCATTTCTTCGCTATTTAAGAGTCTGCATTTGTCCCATCAGATACAAACAACAGATGTTACCTCCATGGCCACAATTTCCATGCGAGATTAAGCGTCGACGATGTCAGCCGCAAACTGACTGTCGTTAAAAACTGCAAAAAGCTGCATGCAAACCCGGCAAGAGCAAACCGCCAACAGAAGCAGTGGCACCTCCGAACCGCCAACAAAAACAGCAACAAATGCATTCCGACCAGTGGAGCAGAGGGGGGTGGAAGAAGGGAGGGGGGTGGTGCTGTGTCCGCAGCTTGTCTGAGGTCTGAATTTCCAACGGTGTTTGGTGGCCAATTTTCTGCGGCCTTTCGGGATTGATGAAGGGGTCGAGGGGCGGTGTCAGAGTTATTTAAACAAATGCCGGCATGTCTATAATTTTCAACACTTCACCCTATTTTTCGGGGTGTTTCTTTGCTCCTCTTTGCGTGCTTTAAATGTCTTTCTTCTTTTCTGCTTTTTTTCCACGCTTGTGTGCAAATAAAATGAAATTGCTGCAACTGCACTTGCCCCAAAAAACAACACACACACTTACCAATGACCACAAATTGAGTGTTAATAAAGTCATGTTAATAACTTAACCGAGAGGAAAAGAGAGGGAGAGCTGGAAAAGCCCTTTTCGGCTGCTGTTTTCCGCCGTTACTTGGAAAATTAGCAAAGAATAGTCCCGAAAATTCATTACCTCTGCCGCGCTGCGATGCATATGGCAGGCATTCCAAAAACAGATGCGGGCGGTGCGGCATGGGGGGAGGTGGGAGGGGTGGTGACTGGAGTCGTCTGCAGCTCGATTTCTAACACCAAACTTCCGTTTTGGCTTGGCGCCAGGCCGCAACAAAAGTTCCCGTTCTGACTCTGACTGACGACTGCCTGGCAGGCTGGTAGGCAGCCAAAACAAGCGGCAGCACCGCCCCCCGAGCACCACCCACCCACCACCCAGCCACCCATCCCCTTGCACCCCCTTCGCCTCACTCCCTGGGCAAATTCAATTCGTTGCCATGGCGGCAGAAGCGAGCCTCAAAATTGCATTGCAATTCATTCGAGTCGGGTCGCAGGCGCTCTTCCGCTTTTGCCTGTGACAAAAATATAACAAAAATAGAAGCCAAGAAAGAAGGGGAAAGGGGGGTTGGGGAATGGGACATGGAAGCCAGAGAAAAGAGCCACAAAAAATTGCAGCTTTCTTTTTCGTCCTTCGGCACTCAAACAATGGCAGGCCGGCAACAAAACAGCAAACAATTTGAGGCATTCAAATGTGCAACCAGCCAAAAGGGCAGAAGACGAGCGCCTGCAAACGAAAATGTGTGAAAGTTGCAGTTGCTGCTGATGTTGCTGTTGCTGCTGTTGCTGTTGCTGCTGTTGCTGTTGCTGTTGCTGCTGCTGCAATTTGAGTGCGAAAAAGTTTGCATACCGAAACAGTAAAAGGCATTTATTCCAGCGTGAATCCGTTTGCCCAACCAGGCAGCTCTGCTCCTGCTCCTGCATCCTTAGACTTCTCATTCGCCTTTTCCTTCTGGGGAACGCAGGCTACTGTAAGTGCAGTCAATTGCCTATGTGGGTCAGCATTGCATTTGCGCTTAATGAGCATAAATTATGCACAGAGCGGCAGCAGGCGCATTTAAGGCTGCGCTGCAGCGGCAACTTTGCTGCAACTTTCGCTTGTCGCATCAACTCATAAAATTTATGGCGTCTGCATGTATTTTAAATTCTAATAAAATGTAGCCAAGTTGGGAATTCGGTGGCTGTGGGAGTGGGTGTGGGTGTGGATGTGGGTGAGTGCGGTCTGGCTGCCGAAAAATAAAAGCCAGTCGAAAGCCAGGAAAGGCAACTTTTTGCTTGCCTTTTAAAAGTTACTTTTACCGCACACACAGATACACACGCACACACCTTTTGGCAGTTGCAAGAACTGCCGAGTAAATGTGTTTGCAATATGAAGAAGTTATTCCACATCCACTTCCATTTCCCCTTTCCCAGCAAAAGTTTACGAATTTCTCCTGCTTTCACCCCCCCCGACAACAACATTTAGTCGTAAATTATAATCAAAAAGGTGCCAAAAGTGTGCATGTGTGTGTGTGTGTGAGCTTGTCTGTGTGGGTGTGAAAAAGCATGTAAAATAAATAAACAAACCGCTGCTTGCATTTTAAAGGCTTGAAAAGTGATTTAGTCAGACTCTGGGCCTTCAGCTGCACTTGATTGGCCAAAAACTATTGCACACCTAAGGGAGCTTGCTGGAAATTCATTCCTGGCGCCTGTGACTATGATTTTATATGGTATTTCCTCACCACTAAAGGCAATTGCTTGGAAAAGGAAAATTAATATATTTGAATGAGATAGATAAGAATATGCTTTATATATTTAATTTGATTGAATATCCTTAGGTTGCAGAATTCGTTTATTTTATTCACTACAAAGCAATAATTACAGTCAGTGTTTTAAAGACATTCAACTGAATTAATTGGTTATCATATACACATAAAAAGGCTAGAAATCAATGAATATGTGAATTTTCGGGTTTAGATCAAAGTAAAAGTTCAAATTCCTTGATTACGGCAAAAGATGATTAGAAAATGTTGCAGCGAATGGCCAACAACTAAATAAGAAGCTTAAATTACAATACAATTTCTTTGCTCTTCATAGTTTCCTATGCAACTCAATACAAATAATACGCTTTAGTCAGTGGGTCAATAGTTTCCATTTAAAGGCTTACAAAATGCAATACACTTGTATATTAAATGTAAAAAGATTGCCAAAAAAAAGTTTAATATTTACTATTATTATGACAAAGGAATTAAACGTTTTTGAATGGTCGTTGGAAAAAAATAATTAGTGAGTAATTGAACATACATACAAAGATTTTTTTCAAATCTATTTTTTAACTTATAATGTAGTAAATATGCAAACCTCATTTAAATGTAAATTCTTTATAATTAAAGGCAATGGCTCTGTCAGCTTTTATCAACTTAGGCTTTTCGTGTTCGTTTAACAATGCGTTTATACGATGCCCATTTCGTGAAATTAATTCATGAAATCGGCAGAACAAAGTATATTATATTAATGTCGTTTAATGAAAAAGTGTACCATTACCAGCATAATTCGTCACCTAGCTAAACTTATTTGGGTTAAATCAGCCTACAAAAACCTAAGCCTACACTTAAGCCCAATTATTTGTGTAATTTTTGGTATTTTATCAAATGTGATTTCTTCATCTTATTTAATTATCAGCTCTACTATTATAATTTAATGAATTTGTCTGTATCGCTATAGCAATTCATGAAATTCATTGCAAACACAATGTATTAGTCTTGAAAGAAATTTTAACAATAAAATACATTTTATATTGTGATACGTTAAGTTGGCTTTATAACTATTTAAGTATTCAATTGATAAATACCTCTTACTCTATTTGAGTTCATATACCAGGTCCCCCCCATAGTTTTCGCAATAATTTGGCAACATTTTAGTCCACTAAAGAGCATGCCTTTATGCCCAACCTTAGAGTTTGCTTAAGCTGCGCCATTTCTGAAAATTTCATTTTAGTTCGTGTCGTCGCGTCTCGTCTGGATTCAATTCAATTTATTTGTTGTCTTTGAGCTGAAGCTTTTAGAGGTGCCACTTTTTACCTGTAGGTGCAGACTTTTCGGGTAAGCGACATTTTGTGTTACTGCAAATTTAATGGCGAATCATGTGTGTGCGTGTGTGTGTGTGAGTGTGTTGGCAAGGGAGGGGAACAGGACATTGGGCCAGCAACCGCAGCTTGTCTGTCGCCATCCTCCTCTTGCCAAAAAGGATGCTGGCCTCACACACACTTGTGCTCGCTTGCAGCTGGCTAAAAAGTGAGGCGATTGCAGGACCAAAGTGCAGGCAGGTGCAAAGGCGGAGGTAAGTTAACTTTGCCCACGACAAAGTGACATATTAGCGTAGTCAACTTTACAAAGCACACTTACACTTACACTTACACTGCAACAAACTGGGGGAAGTTAACACCACACTGGCTGCATGCCTCGCAGGCACTTTGGGGTTAATTTTGTTATTTGCCAAAAACTTTGCCTCAAGTTGTAGGCATGTGCAAAACTCCTGAAGCAATTTAGTTTGCGGAGCTGCAAATGTCGCAAACATTTTTAGGCGTTCACCCAAAGACGAAATCAAAAACCAATTAGAGGTCTGCCCGACCAGCAGAGTAACTTTTGGGTCATATAATCTAGCACGCCTTGTAATTTGCCCAGAAAACCGAATTTCACTTTCAACGAAGGAGGAAACTGGAGTTTCTTAGCGTTTTTCCATAATTGCAAAAACATTTTCACACCGGGTAATTATAGACTCGAGACAAAGGCAACAATAAGCTGTAATTGCGAGCTTTTCCAGCGAAAGTTCTGCATAAATTTGGCATTGCTTTTTACGTGGTTAATTAGCAGCAGGGTGGCAGCCTTTAAAGCGCCAAACGCAACATAATTAAATATAAATTAAAACTAAAATTTAAATGCAATCATATAAATGTCATGGAAATCATTTCGATTTACCAACTCCACCGCAGCGGTCTGGCCACTGGTCAGCAATATAAAATGTCTTTCGTATCTGGCCATGCATGATCCTGTCGGTTGCAATTTGCAAATGATGCGCAATTTATTAATTATCTATGAAGCCCTTTTTAATAAACCGAATTACAAACGTGCACGAATGGCAAATTCGATAAAATTCATAAATATTATGTTTATTAGTTCGCATGCCGGCAAAAAAAAGCAATTTGCATTTCATTTAGGATCGAGTTTGATAGTCGAGTGGTTGGCGTTCAAAACATTCAATCAACATAATGGGACTGAAAAATTACTTTTCCCAACTCCAAAAATTAGCCACTTGAATCTGGCCAACAGCCCACACGTAAATACCACTTATCTGCGGTCAAAACTTTGTCACACTGCCTCTCTGTCCATCAGATTGGGGAGTTATTTCAAATTTTAATTAGTTGACAAAGTATTTCGAAAACTTAAATAAACAATAATGAATACTAATGGCCAATGTATTTGGCATACCTGATTATGGCATGGAATGCAGTGCATAAAGAGCTATGAATAAATGGGAGTACTATTATGTAAAATGCTATTCCATAGCCTAACCCTCGCCCTCATCAAAGAGTTACCTTTCTGAACTTATGCATTTCATTTGGCTAAGCTATTCGCACACGTGCCGCCTGACAAATCACCGACAAACTCCATTCCATAATCATTGCAGACACTCGGAGTTGTAAAAAATTCAACAAAAATTAAGTGTTTGCCCGCATTAGTTGGTAGTTTGGCCTGCACACGGAAAAATCTGGATTTCCAACCGGAGCTCACGCACCTTTTCGCTCATTTTACGACCGAAATTTGGGGGGCAAAAAAAAAAAAGACTGGAAGCGCGCCTAATGCGCATTGAATAAAGTACTAAAAAAATAATTTGCAACCTCTGGGGGGCCCATCGCATAAAGAAAGGTGAACGTCCAAAAGGGAAATCAGTTCGTCGGCAGGGGGTTCCCCTCTCGGCTTGACGCTATTCAAAATTTTTATGTTTATTGCGTATACGCACAGTGTTCGAGAGTGCGTGTCGGCGTTGGCGCATGTGTGTGTGTGCGTGGGCGTGTGGGCGTGGTTATTTTATACACACTTCCGGTGGCTGGTTCCCGGTTACCCGGCCCCGTGTTTAATGTTGTTTTGACGCCGCCATATTAACCGGAGGCGGGAATCCGGCTGGATCCGGTGAAAGGCAGGAAATGTGCGACGCCAGGTACTTTCTATGTAAATGGATACACGCATTTGTTACTCCGGCCCATGCCCCCCACCCCCGATAAACCCTTTTTTGTTTGCCAGCTTCCGTATCCCAAATATTTATGGTCCTGGGGCATATGTTTGGATCCAGCAATTTATTTAACCTTCAAATGCGTTGCCCTTCCTTCCCCTTTTGCCACGGCTTCTGTGGCAGAGGTGTCGCCTTCTGCTGCCCCAAAAATTTGCCTAGATTTGTTACGCATTATGGGCCAAGGCTTAGTGGCTGTTTCACATTCTGAATGGCGGACGGTTGGCAAATTTGTTTGGCCAACAAATCAATACGACCGTCGGATTGAGTTTCCGCCATCAATTCGTTAACACCATTTTGAATAGGAGAAAACTCTCTGCCTTTAAATAGCAAGCTTTAACAAAGGTGTTGAGCCAACTTAACTTTCCATACGGCTTATTTTCATCGCTTCGAATTTTCCTTATTTCCTTCGTCACTTTTATTTACGATATAAATTGCACAAAATGGTCACGCGACTGACCAAACAATAAAAGCGCCGGCATTAATCTTCTCTGGCCCTCGTGTATGGAAAATGGGGGCAGAATCGTAGAGGCGGGGAAATGGTGGGGGGGGGGGTGTAGATGCAGAAGGGGTAGGACAATGCACCCCTCTTTTTGTTGCCAATTTCCGGATGCAATGCTGCGAATTTCCGTCTGGAAACTTCACAACGATGGCGACGAAATTGCTTAAATGTAAATAAATCAGTGGTAAGAAAATGTTTCTGTGGTCAGGACCCATCCACGTCCACGTCCTCGTGCTCGTCCTCCTCCTCGTCCTCTTACTCGTCCTCTTACTCGTCCTTCTCCCCATCAACGTCCGGATCTGGATCCTTGTCTGTTGTGTTGTAAGTGTTGGCTTATAAATCAGGCCACTGCAGTGACAGACAACACAACAGTGCAACTGTGCATTAATGGCGGCTTAAGTGTGTCGTAAGCTTCGACTGCCGCGAAAAAGAACTCGCTTAATTGCAGGGCATTTTCGTTTAATTTCGCACAACTCGCAGTAAAGTTTTATTAGCTCGTCGGGGCATAAATCAAGCGAGTCGCCGACCAAAAGTCGTTTGTCATTTCGAACAATCAATTAAAAGCAAATGTCGCATAAATACATGAATTCTTTTGTGACGAAACGATTCATCATTCATCATCGCGGAGCCGCGAAAGAGTAGTAAAAAAACTTTTTGTGTCGAAACTTTTAATTTAGGTAATAAAAATCAGAGGGGTTGGAAAAAGCTAAAAACTGAATGGAAAATATGTGTAGTTTTGGGGTGGCGGAAGGGGGACGCTGATCCATTTAAGCAGGACATTCCTATTACAAAGCAGTACACTTTGGTAGATAAAATCACCATGACAAAAGGTTTTATGAAACTAATATAGCCGCAGCTTCTTAGAGTTGAATTCATCTACATTTCATACCTTTCAATATCTTTCATTTAATGGAAAAACGGCAACGAGCATGCTGCCAAAGTCCTATGCATTGTTATTTGCTTTTGTTTATTTTTCGTTGCGACTATATTTCTATCATTGTGCTGCGCAGGCAGGGATATCGCAATCAAATTGATTTTTAATATTTATTTATGATTTAGAATAGATTTGAACGCCATTTTTCTGTCAACGGCACTGCGAATTTCCGTCCATTCGGTTTGGCTTTTGTGCCGCTTTATTACCGCCGCCTGATTGATGGCCTCCCGTGGATGGGAGGACCTAGGAGTGACTTGGCGGCAGCCAAATCTCCGAAATGAGCATAAATAGGCGTTTAATTTATAATTTATGTGGCGCATTTTGATTAATTGATTTCAATCTGGTGGGTTAATGGCAGGCAGCCTTCTCACTGCGGTCTTGCGGCCTGACATGTGGTCCACTCCAATTTCGAACCTGCTCACACCACGTCTTGAGGTTCAAATATTTGGGCTGCTCATACATATGGGTGCGTGTTTGTGTACCTTTGCTCAGCGTACCGTTTGGCATATCTTGAAATCTAAACAGGTTCTCCGGAAACGGGAGCCAGGCACCTGGAACCTGGATCCTGGAAGCCCAAAATTTACAAGTCATCGACGGCGGCGACGATGCGGTCAAAATTTGCATAATTTGCTTCCATGTAGGCCCTCCATAAATGCCGGTGACTATGATCTAACTCAGTTCGCCGGTCTCCTCGACTTCCTCGCTGTTTGCGTTGCTTAAGCGAAAACGGTGTTAAGTGCTTTCGCATACAAAATTTACATGGCCTGACAATTTTTGAGCGCTGTATCGGCCATGTTGCTGCTTCAGTAAGTTGATGTTGCTGCTGCTGCTGCTGCTGTTGTTGTTGCTGTTGTCGCCGTACTCAATGCAGATTGGCGCCTGTTTTTGTTATTGTTCCTCTGCGGTTGTGTCGCCCAGCTTGACTTCCGCTTCGCCCTTTGTTTGCTCACGCGGCCCGTCAATATTTGCCGTTTGCTACAAGGCAGGCCCGAGCACACAGGACACGCCGCCCAGTTGCCACGCCCCTGTGTTTGCAAACATCAGTTTGCTGCAACATTTGACTTGTCGATGGGCCTGCTAATGTTTGCTCCAGTTGCAAGTTCCAGCACAAAAAGGTGGAATCGAGTGGTGTCCGGGTCAGTGATCCTCCAGGGGAACCTGCAATCGCCATTTGCCCACCCCAATCGACTTGGTCTTCCTGGTTTCATACATTTTATTAAATTTAATTTATTAACTTTAGCCTAATACTCAGTTAAATATTTTACATGCAGTTGCTTAGCCTTTTATTTTATTAATTTTATGCATTTCTCCTTACACTAGGCTTTACTTTCCCAGGGATTTTCGGGCTTGTTCGGCAAACCTCTTTTTGAATTTTCCATTTTCGTAGTTCGTTACGTATAAAATGCAAACTGGATTTGCTAATTTGAGTCGTTTATTAATCGTTCATTAGTTAGTTACCTTAGCGTTAGTGTTTCATTAAATTCTTTATGATCTTTTAATTACAATTTGAACTATGCTAAGTTGGAGCTTACAGCTAGATGAATTTGATTTAGATGTTGTAAATGCCTTAGTTAAGCCTAGGTTACAAGCTAAATGGTAGGGGGAGCTAGGATACTCAAACTAAGGTCAACAACAATTATGAATTCGTTTACTTAGCTAAAAGTTAATGTTTCTCTTTTGGCGCTTAAAGCTGTTGTTTAAAAATATATTAACAATTCAGTGTTTTCGATTTAATGTTAGTTATAATTATAGCTATAAGTGTTAATTGTATTCCGTAATTTACATGTCTTCTTAGGCCTAGTGGATTTCATGCTGAGCTTCACTTTTGCTTCGAACAATTTACATGCACAGTTTATTGTTATCTTTTTACAGGGTTTTCCCTCCATTCGGTATCCTCGTATTATGATTTTTGCTTCGCTAAAAGAGTGCCAACTTAAGTAGCTCTTTCTCTGCTTTAAAATCAACTCTTATTACTTTTTGCTGGCTCATCACATACAACTTATAGTCAATTTGTTTACCAATTATTCCCCGATTTTGCATAGTTCTTTCTTTTGATTTGCATTTCCTGTTTGCCTTTGACTTCAGATTAGTTGCCCATCCCGGCCGCGAACTTAGCGTCAGAAGCGAGTTCCGGATCCGATGCTGCGATCCTGTGCGATCAGGACATCCTCGCCGTTCAGCTGGTGGTGCAGCTCCTCTGGCACGGTCTTCAGCAGCTGTGGCTTGCCCTGGAATGGAATCGAGGGAAAAATGGGGACGAGGTGAGACGAAAATAAGGAAAACCGTATTCAGCAATGGGAATACCCGCAGACAGCCCAGGGGCCAGAGGCACTAAATAGCGCTGCTTTAAAATTAATGAGCCGCACATTATTTGAGTACTCGCAGCTATTACAAATTCAAGTTTCCCACCACAGTGGCTGGCAAATGGTACCGGCAAAAACGGTGCGTATGCGTTATATTTAATTTTGGCAGAGTGGCAACCGAGGCAAGACAAAAACAAAAGTAAGAAAACCAACAAGTCCCCCAGCCATTTGCTGTGTTTTGGCCAACTCCCTCGGGCCAACACGGCCAACAGTGTCAGTTTGGGCCGCCTTTGGGAGACGAGCGGGAAAAACAAGGACCACATCAGTGACAAACAAAAGGAGCAGCTCAAGAAAAGGCAACACAAAAAGTGGCAGACAAGGCAGCGGAGGAATAAAACATTCTGAATTCAGTCACTGCTGTTGATGATGATGTTGTTCTTCTCCTTCATTTGTTTTTTTTTTGCTCTGCTGATGCTCTTCTTCTTATTTGGGTCATAATAATTGCAATCATTAGAGTCAAAAGTTGCCACACCGCAGTGTCCTTTTGGCATGAAATTGTTGTAAAAACGTAATTCTTTTTGTGGAACGAACATCAGCGGGGACAATGCAATGGCCGAAGCCTGTTGGCCCGTTGGCCTGTTGGCCTGATGTCCTTCTGGACCTCGACCAGGAGAAGGGCCAGGACGAACGCACTGCGCTGCGTCGGGAGTATACATAATGTCGTATTTATAAGGCAACGGAGTGAGACAATGAATGGTGAGAGCGAGACAGCCAGCAGCGGGTTTTTTTATTATCCTGCGGCACAGTCAGAGGTCATTTACCGCTCCGAACCCATTGAAAATGCCGGCAAAATTCTCCCTCTCCAGCTGAGTTTAAAGTTGCCCGTCTACTGAGGGATCAGAGGTTATGGATTACCAGAAAATTGCACTGTCACTGGGATGGGTTCGACTTTGAGTCATCTGTTGATCGATGACGCACTGGGTGGGCTAATCGATTGAAAGCAGGGTAATGTAGGGGAAACTCTGATAGGGAACGCAACAAAATGGGAGCTCTTCCAATCCAAAATGAAGTTGCTTAGGACTGTTCTTGCTCGGCGTTAAATATCTGAACTCGGGGGGTTTCCGCTCTTAATTTTCCATATTTGAATACCCTTTCGGCGACTGCAATCACTTGAGCAGTTATCAGCCCAACCGCAAAAACCCATTTTCCGCCCCAGCGGCTGCCATTTATAAGGGAAAAACGAAAACAAAATTGGGCACAAAAGATGCCCCCAAAATGCGGGTGGTCGGGGGCCAAGATAAATGTTTCCTGCTGCCGCCTCGCCTCCAAGGGAGCGCTGCCAAAAATCCTTGCCCGAAAATCCACTTTGCATATTGATGCTTTCAACGTTTTGGACATTAGGCGAGTTGCCTTGACGACCGGTTCGCTATCAACAGGGAGCAGCAGGAGCGTCCAGGAATTGGAGAGTACATCAAACTGACACTTACCACATCGCTGCCATAAAGGCTCATGCCCATGCCGACGATGCTTCCGTTTCCGCCATTGGTCGCTGTCATCTGCTGCTGCTGCTGTGGGGCAAGGGGGAGGGGACCCGGTCCCTGACCCGATGCCGCTGCTGAAGATGTTGCCACCAGGCCCATGCACGTCACCGGCTGCAGGAGGCCGTCGCCGGTGGTCACCATGCTGTGGGTGAAGATGGGCGGCGGCGGCGTCGGCGAGAAGGTGGCCAATTGTGATGGATGCGACATGGTGACTCCGGTGATGGTGCTGTTCGTGCCAAACATCGGGCTCGTCGAGTACATGGGCATGGGATGATGTGCCAGATCGATCTGCGGTGTAGGTAGGTAGAGGAGTAGGTAATGAGGTTTTAGTCATGTGATGATTTATATGCTGCGAGTTAGTCACGACTTTCGGGAATGGCGAGTTGGGGGTTGATACAAAAGTAATTGATCGATAGGAAGACTAAACGATAATGCTGCATCTAAACATAGCAACTACTTACACCGCGGAACCTTGTACACAAATAATCAGAGGCCCCACGTTGGGCGCCAATCGTCAAATTGGATTATTGATTACAGCTTTTAGCAATTTCAAGCAATTACAATAAAAACAGAATCCAAAGTAACAAAGCAAAAAGCTTAAATCAATTGATAGAGTTGATTTTAAACTAATTATAATTTTCGACACGTTGGATCCCAGTTACACTTATTCTTGATTCAAAATGGTTTCATATTACAACTTAGACAGTGTGCAAAATTATGTTTATATCTTGGGAAGCTTGTGTTGTCGATTTTCCGTGTTGTAATTTATGATGTGGGATAACTGAGGAGTGTACCCGTGGCATGTTGGTTAATATGGGAGTGTGGTTGCCCACGCATATTGCAGCCATCGCGGACTCTGCGGTTTCACCGCTGGCACTCGCCCCGCGTGGCGATGTTGCTGATAGGATAGTTAACAACGCGCACGGCGTTTATTTAGCCAACATGGTTGCCACGGCATACAAGAGGCTGCTATGTGGTGAACTACTACAATAATTGGCCCATGGGTGGGCCGTGTATTTGTGTGCTGGCTTAGTGTGCGTGTGTGTGCAGAATGTTTATATGCTTATTTCCGTAATTAACGTGTGTGCCTGGGCGAGGCATATCGACATTGTTTTCTTAATGGGCTCAACGAGATTTTAATGAAATTAATTTTTACCGCCATGTAAATTAAAATTGGTGGGCTGGCTCACAATATGCTCTAATATAAGACAAGTTGGCCTTATATTATAAGTATAAGCTGTTAACATATAATGTCTACATTTTAATACAGATTTGTAGGTTGGACAATATGACCAAAACTTAACCAATAAGCAGAAAATGTTATACAGAATCAAATTAAAATAATGGCCCAACAATAAAAGTCAAACTCAGTGGTGGATTCAACGCCCAGCATTTTTGCTTTTAGAAAAAAATAAGTCGAGAGCCAACTGCATGTCGTGTAAAACTTTTCGATAAATGACAGCAAAACCAAACAATGTCATTAGGTGAAATGGTTGCCAGGACTTTGCTCGTGTGGTGGCATTAATTGTTGTTTTTGCCCTGTATTCACAACGCCCGAGTTCCCTCAAACACGAGTGGTGTTTAAGTGCATTTGCTGTCTGTCCAGCCTGAAACCATATCGATTTGCCTACACTTGGTCATAACTCAAGTCCTTTCAATTATTAAGAGGAATGAAAGCCAGTTGGATAAACAAAGCGAACGACTCTCGACTTGAACAAAGTCCCGATGGGAGTGTTCCACAAAATCGGAACATAACTTGTCTGCCATGGCCAGACAAATTCGAAATATGCTTTCCTGATAGGGGTGGCTGTGAAAACGCTTCTCTCCACTCCCACATCTATCATGTTCATACCTTTCCCCAGTCAGATTCTTGGCAAATCTCCGCTCAGCTGCCATAGGTACTCAATTTCTTGGCCAAATTACATCAGATTCTTCTTCAGTTTTCAGTGAGGGTATTTCTTGGTCATTATTCGATATCTGTCGGCTTGTCTGCGTCCCCTTAAACCCGATTTGCGTAAACTGAGTTTTCAGCACTCTGTTTGCTTGCAGCTCGATTTGTTTGTGCAACGGTGCGTATGTGTAATTCTCGGAATTGCTCTCCGATGGAAGATAAATATTTTTCATAAGAGCACTGCATATTTTTTGTATGGGCTACAAGTTTCGGACATCGCTTTATTGATTTGGTCAGTTCTTATTGATGCATGATGATTATTTATTTTAGTGGTTCCCAAGTTTTATTATTAAGACGATTTTTTTTTGTCTTCGTTGTTTTCTGTAGGTGTTATTGGTACTTGTCGCAAATCACAAAGAAAATGTGTGAAATAAATTAAGTTTATTTTAAAAAACCAATAAGTAACTAAGTAAATGACAAAATCATAACAATCTCTCGAATTCGATTCTAAACCCGCGTCGCATAGCCTTGAACGTAGAGATTGGCTACGCCACCCACATTGTCGACCACGGCCCCTGCCACATAGCTGCTCCCGGAAGCTGTGGCCGCCTGCAAGTCGGCCAGAATCTCGTCGTCCATCATCACATTTACCTGCGAGTAGATGTTCGGCTCCGCCCGCTTAAGTTCCGCCTGCCTGCCCGGCCGTCCCAAGGTCGCACTGCAATAGGGGGCCATCCGTTGAACGCTCACCGCACCGCCCACCAGAGGAGCGGTCAGTTCGCTGTAGCTGAGCTCAGTCTGAGGAGGGAGAAAATAAGGGAAAAAATATTGCAAAATCTGTAGTAAATAAAGTTTTGTATTTATCAAATAATATGAGGTAATTTAGAAAACATTTTACTCCCCAAAGTTTCAGCATAGTCTAATGAAATATATATATTTTTTTTTGAAGCCCTCATAAAGTAGTAGTTAACATTGTATACTAATAAAATAAATGTACAACTCCAACCCATTTCCCAATTGGTTTTGCTTTTTTAACCCTGTTTTGATTGCGGAATTAGGTAGTCCAGAAGATGTGCCTTTAAAGCTTTGTGTTAATGCTAACAAAGTATCTGCAAGGACCATTGATTACACTTTTCAAGGTTTTAAGGACTTTGAAGTGTAAGTGCAATTTTGAAATCAGATTCCGAAGCTACTCAGGTTTTCTCTGGCTTAACTCGCTTTTTTATTTTTTTTGTAGTTTATTGAACACGCCACACAAGGATGGACCTTGTTTTCGTGTATTGACAAATTATTTCTAATGATCCCAAAAAAAGCGGGTAACGGGTGCTCTACTTGAGCAAGGCTTAACTCGCGTTTAGCTTTATATTATAGTACGTAATTCTTGAAAAACTATTAAAATTGTATGTTTAAAAAATGTAAAAAAACCTATTAAAAAAGTGTTTAAGCACGAACAATTTCAGGAAATTCTTGGATGATTGGGTGCTAATAATATGTGGTACTTTTTGTTGAAGAAAAAACTGTTGTTACATTTTCCGTTATGCTCTCCGCTATTGTGTATTACATGGAAAAAAGTATGGTGTAACTATCGACTTAATCTAAAGCGAGAAGGGCTCAAGGTGGCATCCTTAAGGTTTCTGATTGCGTGAGCAGGTTAAAGCTGTTATTTACAACAATTCGCGAGTCGTTCCTGGCTGCTTTATGTCTGCTGTAGGTCTGTTTGTTTAGGCCAGACACCGCCCACTTGCGACGCCTGTTTGTAATGTGTCTGCTGCTGTTGGCCCTGCCCTTAACAGCCATTCCCCACTCCGCCCTTCCCCCGGCGAGGCACACACTTGGTCGTTTATTGCATTTCGAGCTAGCTGGCAGCTAGTGAAGAGAAGCAGGAGCAGGAGAAGGGGCAAGAGCAGTAGCGATGGGTTCGCCTGCAACTTATTTTTATTAAATTCGCAAATGGAAAATTTATATTGCTGCAGCTGCTGCGGCTGCCCTCGGTTCTCGGTTCTCGATTCTCGCTTACTGGCTCTACTCCCCCGAAAGGGGCGTGGCTGGCACAGAGAAATTTCTACTTAAATGATTTTCAAATTATGTTGGTTTCTTCGCTTCTCTTACAACTGCAGATGATGCTGTTCTATTCCCATCTAAGCTATTGTTGTTTTCGTATATTCCGTTCGCGACCTTCAGGAGTTTTTCAAAGAAAAGATTCCCTTTGGAAAGTTGACAAAGTTTTTGTAATTCTTCAGTGACAGAGTTTGATGGTTGTCGAGTGAGTTCTAAATTGTATTTGTTTCAGCTTCAACGGCTTTTAGTTTGTAAAATTGCCCAGCATATTTCTAATATTTCATTTTTATGTTTGTATCATTGTTAACGTTAAATGGTTTTCAATTAAATTCTCCCTAGACCTTCATTAACAAATAAATGGAATAAATTCCCTACTAGTAGAGGGTGTAGGATAGTTTACTTCAAGAGGCTTCCGTCTGATTTACATCAACTGCTTTATCATCATCCCATGAGGCAGAGGCAACAAACTGCTGGCCATAAAAACCACTTAACCCGAAATATGTGGACGGCTGCTGCGAAGGGAAACAATAGGGGTCTACCACCTGTCCATGGGTCGTAAATTAAGACTCTGGCGGCGGCATCTCCGGCATATTGTAAAAGCTTTAGTGCACACCACTGTCCGGCAGTGTAAGAAGTGGATTAGGGTGCCGGGGTGTCCATAACTCACCTTCTGTTGCGGCTGCTGCTGAAGCTGCTGCTGCTGTTGATTGGCATAAGCGCCCATTTTGCTGACGGGGATGAGCGTATTATACTGGATGTAGGGGCCATGGCCGGGGGGCGGGGCTGTCTTCTTGTCCACGACGGCATACGTGGGCATCAGGTGATCATAGGTGCCGGAGGTAATCACGGCGTTCTGCTCGGCCATCGCCGCCGTGGCGTAAGCGCGGCCATGACCCTTTGTCGTCCACTCGTCGTCCAGGTCGTGTCCGTCTGGAAATGGGATTGGGGGCACTGGGGATTAGTCCGGCGGCCGTGACAGTCGAGGCCACCTGTGGAAACTCACCCAACCCACCTTGCGGTATGATGTCCGGGTTCTTGTCGATGCTGTCCAGGCTGCTCGTCACATGGCACGTCTCCCGGCCGATGCGGTGCATATCCTGCACTGATTGCCCGCCATTGTGGCCCAGAGTGCCGATGACCAGGCTGCCATTGTTGTTGCTAGCCAGCAGGCCCAGGCTCCCGTTCCCGTTGGCCGTCGTGCCGCCCACTCCGCCGCCTCCTCCGACCCCGCTGCCGTTGCCGGTGGTGCCGCCCACGCCCACGCCGCCGACGCCGCTGCCCGGATGCGAGTAATTATTCCGATCGCGCCCCGACGAGCCGCGCACACGCACCACAATCACAATGATGAGGGCCACCAGGAACACGCTGCCCACGATGCCGGCCAGAATGCCGAGGAATGGCCGGATGTCCTCGATGACGGGCGCATAGGCCAGCGAGAGGTCTGCGAGAGAAGGGGCGGAAAGTAAAAAAGGGGAAGCCGGAAAGAGACCAAAGATTGGGGGATAAGCATGTGCCTTTGCATTTACGTATTCCTGCTGCTACACAGAGAGAAACTATGCTGGCAAGGTAACAAAATTTGTTTTTTTTTCCAAGCAGTCTCTTAACACTCTTCAATATTAAAGGCAATTTTGTAAAATACATATAAGCGTTTAATAACCGATGCTACTGAAAGTATTAATTATTATTTTCCCTTCTTTATGGTATTATTTTAATAAGAAGAAATAATGAAAAAAATCATTTGAAACTTTTTTTTGCTTGCTTTAAAAATGATTACATTTTCAAAAAAGTCTTCAAAGTTTTCGATAGTTTTCTGTAATGAATGCATTGCTAATCTATAGAAATCTTTAGAATAAATCTTTTTTTTTGCACTCTTTGATTTATAAAATAATTTAGTTTAAATAAGAGTATAAAACGTAAAAGTTGAAAACTATATAAGGAACCAATAATTAATACAAAATATAGACCTATTGTTTTGCTCAGTGTACACCCTGTTATCCCTTTCCTTCTTTCTGCGAGACTGCATTGTTTTATGAGCTGCTAACTACGTTCCGTTCTTGGTCCAGTCTTCGTCCTTTGGCTGTTAATGCTGTTGTTGTTGTTGTCGTCGGTGGCAGTTCCTGTCGCACGTGCCTTGAATTTAGTGCCGCTTTAATGAGCTGCATGTGTGTGGGTGCATATGTACGTGTATTTGTGCATATCTGCGAGTTGTAATACGCCCCGTTGCCCCGCCGGGGTTGCTAATTTGGGTCTCAGTCCTTGTCGGCATGTCGGGAATTTTTAGTAACCCAACATACAAAAGGGAACAGGAAAATAAAACCATTTGGCATCCGGATTTATTTGTGCTGCTTTATGAGGACTTGGTGGGGTGAAATTGTTAAAGTGAATTTATGAAGCTACAAAACCGAAATAATTGAAAATGAAAATTAGTCACATCAAAGTCAAAACTAAAATATTGATATAACAAACTGTTAGAAACAAAACAAAGCCGAAATAAATATTTAAAAGTAAACACACAAATAATAACTAAGGCTACATAAAATATACATGAACAGTAAATAATTGAAATTATAAATTTCGCCTAAAACTAAGTAATTAAATAATAACATTGAATTAATAACAAATCAGATAAAAACAAGACCATGTTAGGTGCTATAAAATTAGAGCAGTGTTACAGGTTAAACAAGATAAACCAATTAAATTAATAGAAAATTATAGAAAAGGAGAGTCCACCGCTACCTTCTTGCTGGTCAACGTCTTTGCCCTCGTCGTGGCTAATTGCCCTGCCCAAGTTGAGAAACTCGTCCTCATCGCAAACGCAGTCGCTGGTCGTGGTCGCTGTCGTTTTTGCTTTGGGATAGGCAGGCCTAAGTCCTTGAAAGGACTTAGTGAATGTTATGGTAACTAAAAGAAAGCGTGCAATCGAAATAAGGCGCCAGAAAGAAAAGAACACAGAAGGGAAACAAACCATGTTAGCAGAACTTAAAGCAAATTAAAAGACAAATGAAGCAGCTGTAAATGCAGGCCCTCGCCAATTAATTTATAGGCAGAGCACAAGAACTCGGGCCAGGACATGCATGAAATTGCAAACGCACAGAGAGAAGGAGATGGAGAAGGAGGAGGAACTGGAACTGAAGCTGGGGAGACAGGACAGCCCGCATCACTCGAGCCATCCGTGGGATTCATTTCTGGTGACTCCCCTGTGATTAAACTCACCCGTCTGCTTCTCCGGATCCTTCAGCGTGTAGACCTGCAAAATGGTGGCGTTGCTACGGCCCTTGCTGTTGTGGGCGATGAGGAAGACATTGTAGCCCATGCCTGGCAAAAGACCGCTCACCTCAAAGTACGGTCGCCTGTAACGAAGTTGAATCGATATTTGAATGTCCAAATCAAGAACGGGAAAACCGCAAAAAAGGCCAGAGCAAAGAGCAGGACAAATGGGTTTCGCAGAAGGAGCAGCAGCTGCAGGCTGGATATTCACATGGATATTCACATGGCCATGTTCCATGGACATGGCCGTGCGTTTTCTGTTCGATGCCACGGCTCGTTGGGCCTGTTGTAATGCAGAAGTCACACGCCGTGTGATTCTGATTGCTCCGTGTCCATTCCGATTTCTCCTGCTCCGGCACTCCAGTCCGTGTCCGTACTCACTTTGATTTAGAAATTTTGGGATGGCGCGTCGTTCCGTTCATGTGAACCTCCATTATAAAGTCCTGCTGCAGGCCGCCGTCGAAGCCCTCGATGCATTCGATTTGGAAGCCCGTCGAAGTCTGGTTGAGCACCGTGCAATTTAGCAGCGGATCTGGTTCGCCTGTGAGCACGCAGAAGGACAGAGACAGAGGGACATTTATTATTCCGGCTCAGAGGCAGATCAGGCAACAAATTGCTCCGACCCCAAGCATTTGTCTACCGCTTTCGCATCTACATATTTCGCCGGATAGCTGCCAAATCAATAAGCCAACTCGCAGCGCAAGTTTGACTAATCTAGCAGCCAGCAAAGTGAAACGCCAAAGTGCCAAAGTCATCGACAAATCAGCACAGCGGGACTTTGCCAAACCCAAAACAAAACATAAACAAAAACCGCTCAAAGCCAACATTTTCCCACGAATAGAAATTCAGCTGATGGAGCTACCGATACCGTGTAGATGTACTTTTATCTATTCATCTTTAAATATTTGTTACTGCCAAAAACATTTTTTACCCCTGGTGCTATCAAAATATCATTCAACATTATTTGATTATAGCTTTCAATTAGCCGGGACTAGATTTTTATATTACCTTGGTAAAGAAACCATTGAAGATTAATATTAGTTCATATTTAATTAATATTAAATAGAAAAGTAAATTGGAATTTATGTAGTGTTTTATAGAATATTAAAACCTTTGACTTAACATTAAGTGTTAGACTTACTCTTTTATTTATTTTATTGTTAAATAATAAGAAATGAACTCACCATCGAATATCTCACTGTAAAAGAAATGAAATGCCTACATATTTTATAAAGAATATTTATCTCCAACAATATTCATATATGCAATGCTTTGTGTACATATAGTTTAAGTCGAAATCTCGTCTGTATGAAACTCACATGCCCTCAAAACAAACCCTGAAATGAAGCCAAAGGCTGTCGGCAACCGAGCCCCCAGGCAGTGGCTCCAAATAGCCCCACATAGCCCCACTGACAGGTGAATCACCTACTTCCACCCAGCTCCCCTCCCTCCCACAGTGTTGCTACTCACCTGCCGGGACTATTGTGTATACGCAGGGTTCACTTTGATCGCCAATTTCGTTGGTGGCCCAGCAGAGCAGCGTTCCGTAGTCCTGGCAATGCAAAGAAGAAATCGCAAACAGGCGAATGAGTGCGGGTATCGCAATTGGGGTGCAGGTGGGGCAGGTGGGGCAGATGGGGCAGGTGGGGCAGGGATAAGGGACCGGGTTGAGTGACAATGCATTTCGTTGGCTTAATTTATGCATGCACTGCGGCGAAGGCGATGCCGTTGGCAACACACCTTTCCGACCTTAATTGAAAATTCAAAACCGCAACTCGTTTGGAAAATTATGTGCTGGCCCCTCAAGGGTGTGCCACGGACTGATTTATATGACCTCCAGGAGTGCCGGGGGGGTAGTGGAATCGGCGTGGGCAGGGGAATGGGAATGGGAATGGGAATGGGGCACTCCAGTACTTACATTCTCCGTCATGGGCGTGTAGTGTGCAATGCTGCGGCCCCTATCAACGGCCACCTGCGAGGCGGGTATGTCCACCGTTTCGCCCTGGGTCGCGTTGAATTTCCAAACGTAGCTGGCCTCCGCGGGATTGGCATCGATTTCGCAGGCCACCTTGACGGTTTCATGGCGGCCCGAGCTGTAGGAGATCCTTTGGTGAGGTCGACAAACGGGCGCAACTGCAAGGAGACAAAGAGCAGGGAATCGGGTTGAATTGAATTGAATCGAGTGGCCAAGGCATCTGCATAATTAAAGGAAAACATTGGCCCAACTTGAGCTTGATTCTCGTTCAATGAGAACTTTTTACTCGAGAAGTAAAACTCCTGCATATTCACATTAAATATTTAAAGAAATGCTGGCCTCGTTTGTGGCTGCATTGTTGCTGCTTAATTGATTTATTTGTCTGATTTACGGGAAAAATTCAATTTGTCTGTGGCAGGATAAGTCGCACACTGGGACTCGTCCTGCCGAGTCCTGCTGAGTCCTGCTGTAATTGCATTGTGTAACGTGTTAGTTACAAATTGCAATCAAAAGATCCAATTCCTTTTAATTAAGCTGTTATGTAAATTAACACACTGGAGCTAAGGCCAAGGACCGACTTGGGGAATTACTCACATCGGATGTCCAGCTGGACGGGGTTGCTCTCCCCGTCGCCCTCCCGGTTGCTGCCCACACAGGTGTAGATGCCACTCCTCGCCCGGCTGGCGTTCTGGAGCACCAGGCTCTGATTGGACACGGCAATGCCGGCGGCGGGATTGTTGGACAGAATCTCACCCTGAAATCGAAAGCAGAAAGTGAAACGCAAATTGAAAATTTCAAAGTCCGCCCCTTCGTGTGGCGTAATAATTTATTGAATCGAATTCAATTTACCGATAAATGCTAAATTGAAATAAATTTAATTTCTCAAAGCTAATAACACTTTTATGTTGCGTTACATTGCGCATACGCCCCGCAGGCTGGGAGGCGGAACGGCTGATTGAAGGCCCCGCTGGCTGCATAAATTAGGCCCGGGCTGCATAAATTGTTAAGTGCTCTCACAGCCCGGTAATTCAATAATAAATTGTGTGCGCTTCTATGTGAGCGTAGTGAATTCCATTCTTTGCCCTTTGGCAGCCCTAAAATATGCAACAATTATGCGCTCCATCTCGGCCGGAGTTTCGGCTCTTGATCCAAAGCGCCCGTGGCTAATGTATGTATAGCATATAATGAAAATAATAATAATAATATTGAGCTATATATGCGTGTTCCTCTTAAACGAATCGAGCCGTCCTGCTCCTCAAAGTGCCCCAAGTCGCAATAAATTAGCCGCGAGTTTGCGAAGGCAGCGGTGTGTTAAATGTGCTCGCCGGAGTGAAATCTAAAATGCATGTAAAACGGCATCTGTCTGTCACTTACATTGTGCCGCCAGCTAACTTTGTATATCCACGGATTCGATTTGATGTTGCACTCGAAGAACACATCGATGCCCTCGCGCAGGGTGGAGTTCAGCGAATTGGTCCCCAGCTCCAGACTCACCACCGGTATGTCTGCGGATGAAAAGGCCATCAAATTGGATAGAAGTCATTAGGTGGGGGGCATCGGCATCAGGAAAAGGAAAAACAGGCTTTGCTGCCATGGCATCGGGAGAGCTAATTACTTTAAATCGCCTGCCCAGACAAATAATAAAGCTGGCAAGCAAATAAAATGCCAGAAGCATCGGGCAAAGGTGTAATTACTGTGTAAGCCGCACAAATTAGCCAATTTAAGTTGTTCAAATGCTCAGCTCCCCTGCCACCCAGAACTCTCTCTCTCCTTTTTTTTACTTGTTTGTTTATTATTATACTTTTTCTGTTGGCCAGCTTGGCAATTAGGCCTTTGAAATGCTGTTTTGCTGCTTTGGAGGGGGTGGGGAGCCACCGGGTAACTGAGCAACATTTTAACTTGATTAATTCAAAATTGGTTCGCGAATGCGAATCAATTAAGCTTATTAAGCAATCTATCAAATTGGGCAAACAGTGCCCCCGCCACAAGGCTCCGTTGGGCCGCGAATGAACCAGATATTTCAATCGAATCGGGCTGGGAACAAAAAAGAGGAACAAAAAGAGGAAAAGTTAAAAGGTAAGCAATAAAACCGCACTCCCAAGGCAAACAGGAAGCAGCCCCCCCCCCCCTCCTCACTTTTTTTGGGGGCGGCAGAGGTGGGGCTGCGGTGGTTTTTGCCATTTAAATTTTGTGCAAACAGGTCGAAAACTGTAAGAGCGTAAAGATGACTTTGCAGGCGGCGTTGGCGGCGCTGCTTGCGGTGCTTGTGGCGGGTTAAAAAGTTTCGCAAGTTTTGTGCCAAACTTTCACCGGCCGCCGCTGGAAATTAATTTGCCAAAACTTGCGCAGCCTGAGAGAATCGAAGAAAAATATGGAGCCGAGGTGGCGGGGTGAGGGGTCCAGTGCAGCGATTTCTTACACAGTTTTTAAAGCCGCTCGCCGACTTTGTGCTTTCGGTTTCATTAAAAACTTTGGCCAGCCGAATTAAATATTAAGCAGGCCTTTTAGCCAAACAGAACTCACGATAGATGTCCAGCTTCCAGCCGTCCTCCATCCCGGACTCGGGTATCATGCTCTGCTCCGCCCGGCAGGACAGGAACTTGCCGCGGTCATCGATGGTGGGCGTGAACGTCAGCACCGAGGTGGTCATGTTCCCATCCGGATTGGCCTAAAGAACAGGGGAAAGGGGGCAAACAGTTAGCGGGTGGATGGGCAAGACAAGACAAAGGAAACGGAAAAGGAAAAGGGTTGGCACGTCCTTCGGCGCAGATAGGGGGTGCTTTTAATTGAGGCCCTCGCTACGTGACTGCCGTTCGAGCAACTTCAATTACCACAAAGCATGTGTACGACTCTCGGTGGGGGAGGAAATTGTACTCTGGGGCAGCCATTAACAAGGATGACAGGCATTTCAAATTTGCATGTTTATAAACATTTCGCACGGGGTAGCAGTCGGGTGGTTCCGACCACAGGTTGTACGTCAAAAGTCAGTGATTGAATCAATTGCTGTGTTACTAAGCCTTTTTGATGGATTTTCTAATTTTTTAATTTTTAGATTCACTTTTTAATTGTTTTAATTTGTTTAAAACTTTAAAAAAGTTAAACACTAATTTAATTAAGATAATAAATCTGAAAGGTTTTATTAACGATGCAACTATATGTTTCATTTACCGAAACATATAATTAATAGGGTTTAAAGATCTTAGTAAAGGAGATACTAAAATCTTTAAGCCCGAGAATAAAATAGAAGTTATAAAGTTATTTATTATATAAATAATGAATAGGGTTTAAAGATCTTAGTAAAGGAGATACTAAAATCTTTAAACCTAAGAACAAAATAGAGGTTATACCACTTAAAAACAAAAAGTTCTTAAAGTGGTTGCATGATTCGACCCACAAATTGCAATCAGCACAGTCGAACGATGGAAGCTTCAATTGTAATTTTAGCTTGGCTATCCCCGAACAATCATTTACAGGACCCCCGCTAGTCGGGCTTTGTTCAGCTGCCTTTCGTTTCCACTTACAATCTCATGAGTATTCTTCATGGGGGTACTGCCCTTCCACCAGGTAATCGTCGGCGCTGGACGTGCTCCGATGACAACGCAGCTGAGCTGATAAGAATTCCCCGCCGACAGTGGTCGATTCTCCCCCTGCAGCTTCACAATCAAGGGGCGCACTGTGGAGGCGATAGAATTTAATTAGTTAGGCCGGGGCTCAGATCAGAATGCAGTGGGGTGGGGCGGGTGGGGGGTTGGAACTCACGGTTCATGTCGAGGACGACGCTGCTGATAATTGGCGTTGTCAAATTATTGTTCTCCGCCCGGCACGTTAGCTGCATGTGGAGATTGCGGCGCTCCAGTCGCTGGAGGGACAGCACGTTGCCCACCCGCCGCTCGGACAGGGCATGGCCCACACTGGCGTCCTTGTAGACGGTGTTGCCGTGCAGCCAGGTGACCCTCGGCTGGGGGCGGCCTGCGGACGGAGGAAAAGAATTATCTGAGTTGCGGTGAGTTCGGGGGCGGGGTGTGTGTGTGTGTGTGTGTTGTGTGCAACTGATATGTTTGCCGTACGGCTTAGACTTGGAGTTGTCTCTGCGTTTAGCTGGCAGCGTTTTAGCCGGTCTTCTGTTTGTTTATGTGCTCACAAGTGCAAGGAGTGGATGAGTGTCTTTCTGTGGCTATATATGGGTGTATATGGGTAGCTACGGGGGTGGGTAGGTGTAGTGGCTGTGGGTGTGGGGCTGCGTGTGTGTACAAGTGCCTTTCGCTGTTTCATTTGTTGTCTTGTTTGGCTTTTAGCAATTTTCAAGTGCTCTCAATGCAATTTGTGTGGGCATTGTGTGTGCTGGAGCTCCTCGATTGTGTCTGCACATTGGTCTGGATTCGTTTGGTTTGGTTTGCAACTCGAGCTCCAATTCGAGTTCGTGTTCGTGCAGTCGACAGCCGGGTGGAAATTAAATAAAATGTGAAAATCTTTCGCCTGCATTTTCACGCTCATCACTTTTAATTGTCAGACACAAGCAGCAGCGTCAACACTTTTCCGAGCACACACTGAGCTGTGGGGGGGGAGAGGGGGTTGAGCAGGGACTTACCGCCGATGGCCACGCACGTGATGTTGATGCCGGAGCCCTCGTTGTAGGGACCCAGCGTGCGATCCTCGATGGTGATACCCTTGCTGTCCAATATAAGCACGGATTCGGGCGGAACTGCAAGTGGGGAACGGCATTTAAGTATTGAATTTTGTTAATAGAAATCGAGCAGCGTAGAGAGCATGACACATAACCACTTTCTGACACCCTTTGCTGACTGTCAACTTAGCGAGCTCCTTAAAAGCCCGACTGTCAGGGCTTTAAAGAGCTGCTTACGCTGTTGCCACTTTCAAAGTTTAAAAATAGAAGACGGAGAAAAGAAATGCTTGAACAGGTGCAGTCAAAGTTCAGCGAACAGTTCCTTTTTTCCCAGGTGAGTTTCAATTTCTTTTATACCTATCTTATGCTCTGCTCTTCCGCCTTTCATTGTTTTGACTGCTCTACTCTGGTCTTTTTAACAGGGGCTTTCCTTATTATTTTTGGTTATGTGGGTGGGCACTTGGCCAACTATTTTGAGCCGGACCCCAGCCCGATTACCATCGCTTTGCTGCAAATTTGCTTGCTCTGATCAGGTCCTTGGAATTTCCTGCCCCTTCCGCGCATTAGCAGCAGCGGCAAGTTGTCCAAACTGTCCACCCCGGATTGGGGCAACTTTTAATCTAATATCTTCTTTAAAGTTTTACCCTCTGTTCTTTTCCCTTTTTCCATTTTCCAACCGACGTACAAAGTTCTAAATCCTGCCTTGGTTTTACGCTTCACATGTCACAGACAAACACACGCACACACAGCAGCATGTTGAACATGCTCAAGAAGTTTGTAAAACACGGCCACGCCCCTGCCAACCGCCCTCTGCGCTCCATCTGGCAGCAGCGACGTCGGCAGCAACTATTTACCAACAATATTCGGCCAGGCCAACTCTGCCGGCCATATATTTCAGCTAAACGCCTTTGGAAACGCATATAAATTTTAATGGTAAATTGCAAGCTGTGGCCGCCTCAATGCACAGGTATCCTCCCCATTTCCCTGGAGAAGGCCAAAAAAAACAAGAGAGAACGCTATAGTCGGGTGCCCCGACTATCAGATACCCGTTACTCAGGTAAAGGGAGTGCGAGGGAGATGGAGATAGAAACTTTGATCACGCATAACTTTTTAACGAATGGTCCGATTTGAAAAATTTCTTCTACATTTCGATAGGTATTGATAAACACAATAAAACTGCATTTTTACTTTTCCGAAATATTTAAATTTATATTTAAATAAAATCGTATATAAGCGATTGTGGGCGTTAAAGGGGGCGTGGCACCTTTTTGAAACAAACTTGCGCTGCGTAGGAACTCCTAGAATCTGCATGCAAAATGCCAATCTTCTAGCTTTTATAGTTTCCGAGATCTCAGCGTTCATACGGACAGACAGACAGACAGACAGACGGACAGACAGACGGACAGACGGACAGACGGACAGACGGACATGGCTATATCGACTCGGCTAGTGACCCTGATCAAGAATATATATACTTTATAGGGTCGGAAACGCTTCCTTCTACCTGTTACATACTTTTGCACGAATACAATATACCCTTTTACTCTACGAGTAACGGGTATAACAAGCCCCAAATTGCAAGTGGAAACGGGGAAAAGCGGAAGATGGAATACGCTTCTGCTTCTGGATAATCCTCTTCTATTCTGGATGGTCTTCAAGAAAATATAATTTTTTTCACTTAGACCAAAACCAAAATTGTTTTCTGACTGAAGAACAGTTTGCTAGAATGTTACTACCTAAAGGATTATAGCTTTAGTTTCTTTTTTATTTCTTCACCAATAAAATACATCTTATTTTCTTACTGAAATTCAATATTTCAACAAACTTAAAAAAAAAACTGAATTTTTTGATGTAAGATATTTGTGATGCAAATATTTATTGTATCTACTATCTAAGCATCACGAAAAAATGTTAACCCTATTACTGGAACAAATAGTAACATAATATATTCCTTTCTGCATTTCATTATCCTGCTTTTCTATAAAATACCAAATATATAAAATAAAATGTACGTTTTTACTGCGCTCTAATTATTTGATCACACTCAAGAATATCTCAGCAAAAAATATTGAAGGACTTAATTATTTTTTATAAAAAAATCAAATTAAACAGAGTGCTCATCTTGCGTGGATTCAGCATTTCCATCGCATACTCTTGCCCAATTCCGAGCTGAAATCCATTTAAATGGCTAGGAATTCAATTCAGAGCGTGCACCCTGCACTCATCTCATCCCTCGCTCCACGTTTCCCATTTCTCCTTGAGCAGCTTTAACCAGCCACGTTTAAACTTCTCGCCAAGTTGGCACTTTAAAATCTGTTTGCCAAGTACAGAGCTGCTGAAGGGAGGCAGTGGCTAAAAATAAGGGAAAAGTTGGCAACCCGAACATATAGTTGGCGTCTTATTCTGTAACTAATGTGTTTGTCCAAGAGCTGAGTGCCGTGGTTGGCCAGGCCAACCCGAGCTGCACAGAAAGGAGTCAGGACCAAGACCCGGCCAGGATATGTCGCTGCACAAATTAGCTGCTCAATTATGCTGCCCCGCACTCTGTGGGCAAACAGAAAACGAGAAGAACGGCGAACGGCGAACGGAGACCGGAGAGTGGCTGAATACTTACTTATGACAGTTAAATTCACTTTGGAGTTTCGCGTCGGACTCTTCTGGAAGTCGACGCGGCAGCGATACTCGCCCGTGTCCTCCTCGGTGGTTGACTTGATGGTCAGCGTGCCGGCACGTCCCTCCACGTGGAAGGAGAGCCGCTCCCGATAGGTCTCATCCGACCAGTGCGTGCCCTGGGCGAAGTTGGAGTCGCGTGTGTCCACACTGGAATGGGAAAACAAGCGGAGATCAAGACGTGCACTGGGAAAACATGGCAGTGAAATTGGCTATCTGTAGGGTTAAGAGCTTTCATTTCTTAAAAAAATGTTGTCATTAATATATATTTTAACGCAATAGATATACCAATAGACATCGGACTTAATCAACCAAAAAGTACAGACCTTTAAGCATTTGGATTCGCGAAGTCAATAATTAAGTAATGTAAATAAAAAATGAAATTAATAGTTTACCTAAAAATCCTCCTTCATCTTCTTTAAAAGCTAACTTACAAAACATATATATGTGGGGAGAAAATTTCATTATCCTTGGAACAAAAGTATAAAACCACATAAAATTCGAGGCTTATGTATCAATGCCTTTGGTTGATTTGAAATGGTAAGACAAGTATTTTAGTACACACCTTGAAAATAGCTTTAAAGTTTATAAAGATTCTTAAGCCATATCGGATCCTCTCTTTTTTCGCTCAGTGCAGGAATGGGAATGAAATTAAAACAATTTCTGTGTATCAACCCGAGCCAAAGGAAAACAAAAGTCGCCCTACTCCCATTACTTTCTCACGCCATGTTGAAAGTTTTTTATTATCGCCAACAGCGTAATTGGGTTCTGCAATGAATTAATAATACACACCCGCCCACTTGGCTGTAATTTATTGTTTTCGCTTGAAATTGCCGATTATTGATTATTCCATGCTGCCGAAACCCGGCGTAACGAGCTCATTTTGGTGGTCAATCCACGGTTTAAAGTGTCTGTTCTGCCTCTCAAGCTCGGAGCATTTGGCAGAGTTGGTTTTAAAAAGTTCCGAGCCAGTTTGCCCGTGAAGAGAGAGAGGGTGGCGCCTGATTTAGGTCAACATTTAGCCGAGTGGCGAAGTTAATTGGGTTTAAAGCTCTCCTCTCCGCATTCTTGGCAACACATAGTTAATTATGCACGCCTCGGCGTAATATTCTATTTCAGCATGCCTTTAAGTGGGCGAAAGCGTTTTCAATTGGGATCCTCGGTAATCCTCGCCCCAGGGAGCCAAGTTCGAAGCCCGATTTGAGTAGCATTGCCCAGATATAGGCTACTACTTATGAATTAATCATTCATGCCCAAGGGCCTTCGAGTTGCCATTTAAATTGCAGGTCGGCAAGTTGAACCTAAATTAGATCGACAACCGTCGTTTGTTTCGACTGCTACGTAGATATTTCACCGTCCAGAAAATCGCCATAAATTCGCTTTGCGCATGAGTCGATCTTTTCTGCATCTCCATATGTCTTGTGCTCCCCGTCAGCCTTTGACAGCTTCTCGAATTGCCGGCCTGTGTTTTATTGCATTTCAATTTTGATTTGCTCCCAACATATGCTGCACTCCAAAGTGGGTTGCCCCCGATAATGAGGTTGTGCTGGAACCCTGACGCTGAAGCATCACATGTCAGCCGGGCAATAAAAACCCGATGGCGAATCGCTGGTGGCTGAATGCCGGAATTGAGCTGTCGGTGCTGGGCGAAAATTAAATTTTCACCACAGGGCGTGGCCAGGGCGCTGGCCGGCGGTTTCTTTTTATGATTAATTCACTTGCTGAGTGGTTTTTAATTACAAACAAGAGTTGAGCTCAGCTCGACGGAGCCCTTCTCTGCGGACGGTCGTTATGCAACGCTAATTACTACTTTCGCCCGAGTCATTTGCAAGTCCTTGAAGTGCCCGAAGTTCAATTAGTTTTGGCCGCATGTCAATGGCCGGCTAGCTGGTTGCCACTGGCAATCAGCTAATCACCGGCCCTGGCTCACTGGCCCACTCACATGCGGACAAGTCGGACAAATCCAATTAAAGTTTCACGCCTTTGATGTACAGAAGTCGTGTATCTGCGAGATACAAGATACTAGAAGCCGACGAGCAGCCACTGCGACATAATGTTAGACATGAATAATTGAAAAAGTTTTGCTGCCGAATGTAACCTTGGAGGGAGCTGGGATTGTCCTGAAAGTTTTCCTCAATTTTCCAGAGCTACTCCCACACAGCCCCTGTGTATAATTCTCTAGTTATGCTAATTCCGAGTTTGCAGGCTGACGGACGGGCAGTGTTCCCCCCGAAAAAAAAATTGCCTAATTAGCCGACATTAAATCAGAATGAAAATTCCCCGCAAATACGCCAACTGACATGTGCAGGTCTCCGCTTTCCGGGCCTTCCGCCTGCCACGCCCCCTTTTCCGATCCAATTTCCCGCCTCATCTGTCGGCCGTGTTTGTTTGCGTTGGTTGAGTGGCGAGCGGGTTGAGTGCGTCAAAAGTTGTCTGCGGTAATCAATTTTGTTTATTTATGGACCCGTGCGTGCCAACGTGTCTGTCTGAGTGTGTGTGGTTGAAATGTTTGCGGTGAGTGGGGGCTGCGGCCTGTGGTTCTGCATTTGACACGGGGACTTTAAGTCTTAAGGGAGGCTCTAAAAAACGTGTCACCCAAAGTTCTCCGGTGCGACACCAGCAACCAGCTGCATTCGGGCGATTGAAAAGCAGGCGCCACTCACCTGTAAATGGGCGTCTTCAGGCCGACCTTGTACCAGATGACCAGGGCCACCCGATCCTCGTAGATGGGCGGGGTGACGTTGCAGGGCAGTCGCCCGACCGTCCCCATTATGGACTCGGATAGCACGGGCGGACCTGGAAAAAAAGAGAGCGATTAGTCTGTGTCACAGGCGGAAGTGTACTGGAAGAAATGCAATCCTATTGGGATCTCTTAGCTATAAATTAAATTTAAAAATGGTTATATATTTGCTCCCCTAAAAATAGGTAGATTCATTTTTAGAAAAACACATTGAAATGTAATATAATTCCACAACAAGCACATACTTAAATCCTTTCAAGTTTTAAATTATTTCTTAAGCCAAAAAAGAATTCACTTAAGTCATAGAACTCTGAATGGAATTAATAAGCTTGAACCCGGATAAAAAAGTTAAATTTAGCAAAAGATTTCTTTGTGTATACATGGCGGAAATGGGAAAAAGCAGCGGGAGCTGCAGGGAAGTGGCTGCAAAAAACTGGCTAACAAATGATGTATAATTAGCCGAGGGCATTAGCACTTTGTTATTGGGCCAGACCCCCCAAAAAGCCAAGTTGCGGGGAGCATGCTGCGATCTTTAGCTTGGGCCAACTAATAATGCTATAAATAAAAGCGGAGAGACTGGCCCAAAAGAACGGCGACGAGATAAAAGTGACGTAATGGGCGCGACGTCTTCATCGCTGTCCTGCGCCTTTTTCTTTCGTCCTCTCACATTAAAGTGAAATTAGCGAGCAAATCCTTTTTTTATGCTAATTTCACCCGGCTTTCAAGACGGGATTGTTCTTCCTCATTTCACCCCCCCTTCCATTTGTTTTGCTGCCTTTTTTACGTTACTTTTGCAGCCATTTTTTGAGTTATGTCCTTTGGCTTGGCTTATTTTCCGAGTCCTTGCTCTTAACAATTTCCCTTTTGCTCGGCATTTATTTGTGTTATTTTTGGCCTGCACTTAAGATTCGTTTGCCTTTTCATTATTCGCAGTTGCTTTGTTCGCTCATATTTCGCCGCCTTTGTTTAAAGCGCAGAACGAGAAAGAGAGAGATTACTGTTTGAAGTTGACATTAATTTCGGGACTCTTCGCCAACTCAGGCTTATTTCAGATCCGGCCTCCGACAGAGCCGGATTCCTCTCTTTACGTATTTTGGTCTGATTTTAATTTAAATTTTATAAGATTGGGCCAGGGCATGTCTAATTTCTCTGTTCAAAATTTCCACAGAATTTTCTTGTGGAAAAGTTTGTTAGCCCTTTTTGTCTGCCCACCAGTTTCTGGCCAAGCGCCGTTGTCCCTCGTCACGGAATTCCGCCGTTGTTTGTATCTCATTTAAATTCACTTGTTAACTCATTTGCATTTCGTAGGCTCAGCGTTTTCGCGTGGCCCAAACAAAGTTATTACAGTTTGTTTGAAATTTCCCCATGCACTGGCCGGCCGCAAGAGATGATTTAATTGTGGACCCAGCTCACAGCTCAGTCAACTGCAGGCGGCGCACATTGCTCATACGCAGCGTGGCCGCTGCGGAATTAGTTGCTAATCAGCTGGGGAAAAGGCCAAGCTGCGCCAGTCATGACGGTAGCGATAATGCAATGCATAATTTATAATGATTATAAATGGTTTTTGCTCTCCGACTTTCGATTCGGCAGGGGGTTGAGGTCAACCGGAGAGTCGTTTAAAATGTTATGTTGTCTAAGCCGGAAATCGCCCGGCTCCCCAGTTCTTTCCGCCCGGAATCGACATGGCCCGGGCCTGGCTGCCGCCATGTTTCGATTTTTCGCTCATTTCATATGCAAATATGTTCGATTTGCCATTACGGCGGGAGCAGAGCAGAGCAGGGCGAACCAGCGCCAAAGAACGAGGGCAACCGCAATAATAACAATGCCAATGATGGTAACGATGATGACGTCGTCCACACACACACACACACACTCACACTCACACACTCTACGAGGGCTGCTTTCACAATTTACATTTTCCTTGTGCTGAGTTAAACGAAATGCCAGCATTGGCAAAACATTTAATTATAGCAATTAGCTAATTAGAGATTTTAGCTGGAACCAAACGCAATTTTCTCCCCTCTCCCGAACCACAGCAAAAATCAATCGTAAAGTGCCCAATGGCTGTGCGTGGTTCTGGGCCGAAATTGAACATTTTGGCCACGTTTGTCCACTTGTGCTGATTTGTTTTCCAGCCACGGGCTTGAATAATGCAAAGTGTTCGAATGAATTGCAACATAGTAACACGAAAGTTGCTCTACTTTGAATTCGTTTAGTGGAACTTTTTTCTCGCATCGCTTAGAACTATAAAAATGCCATCAACATTAATGGCCAAAACACGGCGACCATCAAAATTGTTTGCCTAAACAATTTTCAGTGGTCCACGGATATTGAGCAGTGGCTCAAAAAAAACGGACAGGGAAATTGGTGGCATGGCTTGGCTCATTAGCCAGTTCACGTACACACCGGAAAACGCATTAAATTCGTGTGTGCGTGTGTCTGTATTCTGTGGCAAATTAATTGCACATAAAATTATAACTCAACGCACTTGAAACTGACAAGCGACAAGGTGACTTTCCCCCGATTTCCGTCCAATTTGATGGCCCATCCAGATGCCAGGAGGAAAGTCGTAAAAACCCAGGGGTAACTGCGTGCGTATGTGAGTGCTCTGCAGCTTCCATTAATTAAAAGCAATGTGTTGATTTCGTATTCCTTGCCGGGCTCCTTTTTGCAGGACTTGTTGGCTTCTTGGTCCTTGACAATTGCCGTTTTGTTTTGACTCTTAGCGCATTTATTGCCAATTATTTTTATGGCCAGAGGCAAACAGGCGTAAGGTGTGTAAATAAATGAACTTTAACATGGCTCGATATGTGTGACTTGTATTTTGATACTTAATGTTCAAGCAAGCATTTTCAATGGCATAAAGGCATAATCCACCAACCACTATAATAACTTTGACCATAATTCACTAAAGAGGGCTTAAATTTTGAACCAATTATTTAATGATTTATAAGCATTCGAACTTTTTTGCTAATAATAGATTGAATTATAATGGCAGTTCTTTTTTTTAATTTTCACAATTTTTCAAATTAAAAACGCACTGTGAATAGAAGAAATTGTTTGATTTTTTTTAACCAGTTGACACTGAAAGCCTTAAAAAAATATCCTCTTTGTCAATGCCTACAAAAATAATTCATTTAAAGCGTCGTTATGAATAAAGCAGTTTAATTAATTTTCCTATTAAATGCCATTTAATTCCATTAATGTAATAAGCGGTGGCAAACCAGTTCGACCGCTACAGAAAAACTAAAACCGTTTTTCAACTTTAAGAGCGTATTGCGAAGAGCGGAAGAACAACCAAATCAGAATATTCAAATGCCAAACTAAAGGAATTTCAACTTAAATATGACGGCAGCCAGCTAGCAAAAGAATCTGGCAAAAATTATTATGCAAATTTGCTTTCATATTAGTGGCATTTGCTCTGCTCGGCTTCGCTGACGACGGAAGAGAAGACGGCAGAAAAAAATAGAATCTGCGAATCGAGACATGGCAGGGGCGAACTCAGTTGACAACGGCAACATTTGCTGATTTGGCAAAAATATGCGCAGAACGTGGCAGCTTGGGAGTGGTGGGCGGGAACGAAGAGGGGGAGGGGCAGCGCAGTGACATTGCCGGAAACTCCTGCCAAGAAATTGGCAGCCAAATTTAAATAAAACTCTTGTCAATATTTGCAAGAGACCGAAGAGAACGAGTGCGACTCAATATGAGTAACAAAAATGTTGTTTCAAATAAGTGCAAACATTTGCATAATTTGCTAAAATCATGGGGCTATCAAATAAAATAAGCATGACAGCTTTAACCCCTTTTTATTGGATTTGGGTTTGGTTTTGGTAAGGCGGAAAGGGTTCAGTTACTCGCAAATTTGGCTCACTGCAAATCATTGTGAAGCCCATTTTGAAGGGCCGTTAATTGCACCGTTTGGGGCAGTACTTAAAAATTAAATAAAAATCAAATAAAATTTCAAATACAATTGAAGCGAATCGGGAGAGTGCTCAAGATGGAAGCAAATTTCATTCACAATTAAATTAAATTCCCAACTGGCAGGAGGTCCGGCAACTATTCATGTGTAAATTCCAACAAAAGGCGCTGAGGGTGACAATTACGGTCGGTCAAGTCCGTGTAGCTCTGCTCCTTTAACTTCTTCGCTGCCCTCTTCCTTTTGGCCATGTTCCCTGTTCCGTTTTATGGCCATTTGCTTTATGTAATGCCAAGTGTTGGGCCCAGAGACGGTTTCATAAAAGCAAACGGCGACCGAGGCAGCGGCGCAGTTTTAATGTGCAATAAACTGTAACGATAATGATTATGCGTTCTAGGTGGGGCAAGACGGGAAAGAGATGGAGCAAGGCCATCAGGGGGAGGAAGAGGGGGGAGTAGGCCTCGGCTGTTGCAGCAGTCAATTCTCGGCATAAGTTGACTTTAATGTGCGCCAAAGTGGCAATTATTGAAAGTGCTCGGCCAGTCCAAGAAGTGTAACAAGCAATCGTTTTGTTTCGCTCTCCTTGATTTCGGCAAATGAATTTTATATTAAATTTAATTTTTATCCTATTAACAAGAGTGGAAAGCAATGGGATAAGGGAAATAGCTGTCAAACGAAACCGAGAATGAATAGTAATAGCTTAGAGTTTATATATCTCTGCCATAGTTGTTAAAATTGCAGAGGATTTTTCATTCATTCTTTATTTATTTAGCAAATAAGTACTAGGCACAATGTGTAACCAAACAACAATCATAAGATTTTGCAATGTAATTGACATGTTATCGACATTCATTTTGTAATGATACAAATTTTATTTTGGATAAACATTGTTTCAACACTTTATTAAATTGTACCAAACTGATCTTGGATTCTAAAAAACGTTTCCTCTGAAAGAACAAAATGACCCTAAAAATGCAGTACTTGTAATACTTTAGTAGCACGTAAAATTTTTATATTTAAACTATCCTTTTTTATGTAACTACAAGTTTTAGTATATCAATAAAACAGAGCATATGGTTGATTTTATAGTGCCACAATGAACACGAGACCATAAAACGACCGCTCCAACTTTAAGAGAGTTCTCTTCACTTCACATGCTATTTATAAGGATAAAGAGCCGAACACGGCCGCACATCAGATTCTTACATAACCCATCAATGGACAAGGCCAATCTACATACCATACACCCCTGGTCTCATAAAAATGCAGTAAATGGCCGGGTAACAGACTGACTGACTACGGAAAACTTTCACTTCCTGCCCCGATGCCCCTTAAAAGATTCTTAACGGCCGAATTTTAGTGGCCATTGTGTGTGTGTGTGCTGGTCCAGCATTCTACCCTTTTCGCATTCACATTATGCCTGCCACAGACCATAAGTATCTGCGAGATACAAGCACGTGGCACCGGGCTTAGCGATATCTCTTGCACTTTATGGCAGAGGAAATACTCCGTGTCAGGTGGAACCTATACACATATCTTTAATGCACAAATCAAGTCACTTGAGCACTTTTTCTATAAACATTTTCATTTTATAGATACTTAAAAGGGCCGCCTGCATTTGGAGAGCCCTTTATGCGGGTCCGTACCCATCCCTTCCCCTCCCGTCCCGTGTGGCTTTTGGCCTCAGTCTGAGCCCATTTTATCCGCCGGGACCATTATGCCGGCTCTTTGTGCCCGGCAGAGAGTCTGTGATTTTAGCTAACGTTCGAAAATTGTTGCATAAGAAAGGGGTGCCAACACGTTGCGTGTATTAGAGTGATTGTGTGCGAATCTGTGTGAGTTTTCCGGCACTGCGTGCGTGTGTGTGTGTGTGTGTGTGTGTGTGTGTGAGTGTGTGTGTGAAGCCATGACCGTTTACGTGTCGTTGCTTTTACTTTTATCTGAAAGTGGAATCGGGTAATGCGTTGCTGACTCGACAAATGCTTAGCCAAGGTTTAGTTTTAGTTTTCCATCTTCGCTCTAAAAAAAAAAGGTGAATCTGATAAAAAAAAGTAATTCGATGTGCAAACGTGAGCTTGTGGAAATAATTATGTAATGAAAACGTAGCAAAGGACAAATGAAAATTGCCTTCCAGGATTTGATGTGTCTTTATAAAAACATACGCAAAAATACAGTACTAATTTAATTTTCTCATATAAAGGCAGAAAAAAATTAAATTGTGGAAAAACCAAAACGAATTTTTCCCTAATTGCTGCACACGGAATCTCCAAATGAAATTTTCAACAAGAGTGTCTTGTTTTATTGTATTTCTCTTCTCGTTTTCACTTTGTGTTTTTCTGTATTCACTTCTCTTCTAAAGGGAATAGTTACCCCAACGGAATATACATAATTTTTGAAATTTAATATTTTATAATTAATTACTTTAAGTATTAAAACCTTTTTCATTGTAGTTTTTACAAAATTCTGTAATACCCTTTCAATAGGAAAATAATATTTATTAACTTTTAGTATAGGGTATAAATTTGCTGTGGCCTGCGCACTTCCGTTTCTTTATGTCTCATTTTCTTTTCATATATATTTTTTGCTCATTTCGCTTTTCATACAATTTGTTGAGTACAGCGTTTTTTATGTCGTCCTCGTTTTTCTGTGAAATTATATATTGCCCTCTCCATTGTATTTTTTATTTTCCATTGATGTATTGCCGACTCTCTTTCTCTCCCATCGCACTAACACCCTGCGGCTGTTGTTCCTTGTATATTTTCAGATAGCATTAGAAATTAATGAAATCAATTTTTGGAAAAACAAAGAGGAAAAATCAAATTGAGGCCACGCAGAGGACTCCTTCAGATGCGTAGGGTCTCGAATGGGAATAGCTGGAGGGCGTTTACTTTATACTCGACTGCTGATTGGATTTCTATCGACTGCATTTGATCATAGGTGGATTCAATGCATACGAAGCTGTCCGCATAAGGCAGCTGCGGATTATTTGAGCTTCAGCACGGATTTTTCTCGGGATTTGCGCTTCTGCTTCTGTCCAAATGCCTGCAGAAAAGGGTCGCAGACCGCATAAAACATAAAATGTCCGGCCATTGAAAGGGGCAAGGCACATATTTTTTGTATAAAAACAATTTTCTTTGATTTATGCGCTCGTAAAAAACAAATAAAATCTACATGCCCATTTAGAGGCAGTCGTTGTGCATACATCTTCCCCTCTAAACAATTTAATATGATATTTTGCTAGCTAATATATTAAAAAATATGAAACCGTAGAGAGCAGTAGCCTCTGGCCTCAAAGTGCGCTGCAAAGTATGCTGCACGTTTTTCCCCGAATCTTTTGTTTCGTTTTTTTCGCCCAGCGCTCACAAAAAAATCGTATCCCCGCTGCTCTGAGTAAAATAAACACACAAATACAGCAGACCGTAATGTGTGCGTAATGTATGGCAAATATGTGCTCGCTGCACACATTCACATACATATGGGCACATAAATATTTCATTAAGTATGTGTTGTGCCCCATTTATGATGTGTTTGTTACATTGCACAGCCATAAATACGGCAAGAAAAACATTTTGACGATGCGTCTGTTGGCGAGCATCAAATATTTGGCCAATGAACCGATTCGATGGCACATGTCCATCCGAATGGGGTGTTTTTCATTTTTTCATTTCAAAATTTAATTCACATAAGAAGCGCGCGGCTTACAACGTTGCACATTGTCGGTCGTGTTCGACATGTGCCGCAGCTTAATGCTGATTAGCAGCAGCCACACATTTGGCATGCACATTGGCATTAGCGGCTCGTTGGCTCGCTAACCATTTATGCTGGCCAGTCTGCAAATTGACCAGCCGCCCCACTCCGCGATGATGAATGAGTGTCCGTGGATACGGTATCCGAACGTGAGCGGATAGCCAATTACATTGGAGCCGGCCAATGGAGTCAGGGGGCGGAAATGAGCCGCCCCTCATAAGTGAAGCGTTAACCGCGTTTAAGCTGGGCGCGTGTCTTGGCCAAATCGCCTGCGGGGGTGGCTAATAAGTAGCTAAATGACTGGCCAACTCCACAGTCCACCCACTTTCCGCTCTCAATTAACTATGGAATAGGTGGGGCGGACACTTCATAACTGACCCTCGAACCCTTTGGTTTCTGCTCTGCAATGCCGACACCCTCTGACCCCCCAATCCCGGCCAGGCATCGGAGCAGACTTCCTTCGTGTCATGGTCTACTGTTCGCTTATCCAATGCCAGTGCCGCTCAACAAATGAAACGCTCTGTCATGTGTCAGTGCAAATGCAGACAAAACACTGAAAAAGTAGCAAAAACAGATGGGGTGGTGCTGATGCTGGCGATGCCGATGGCGAGCACCCCGAACAATCAGTGGGTACATGGACGCCGACGTCCACCCCCCACCCCTCACAACACTCTGCCATTCCACTCAGAGTCATTGTCATTAATTTGGCCCGGCTCGGGCTCAAAGCAATAGCTTAGGAGTCGGTCTGCGCCAGAGCCTGTTCCTGTTCCTGTTCCTGTTTCTGGACCGGGTTTTGGTCCTCGTTCTATTCCTAGTCCTTGTCTGCAGCAGTGGCATCGTGAGAGTGCAAAAACAACTTGCCAGTTAAATGGGAGCTCCCAGTGCTGGGAGTTCTTGTACAATGGTTGTAACAGCAGTGCTACTTCGCTTTTCGATGGCTTGTCAGACAGCAACAGCAGAAGCTTGAAAAACAGAGGTACGAAATTTCGAAACCTGACTGACTGGCTTAAACTCCCATTCAATTCAATTTCATTTCGGAGTTCGGCAACTGATGAAATGCAGGAATTCGTTCTATTACAATTTCAATGGAACATAAAAATTACATTAATTTAATGTTAAGATTGCCAATTTATTCCACTGTGCCGTTCCACCTCTCATTTCCCAGAGCAATGCAGAAGGTCTGGGCGCAGTGTCTAAATTAAATAATTCCCACAACTGTTACACTGTGTCATGTCTGTTGGTGGAGGGTATAATCCCCAGCTTCTCCCTCCAGCGTTTCATTTTGTTTTTTGTAGGTTCAACAATAACAAAACAACAACAACAAGAACCAAAACCAAAACAACAACAGTCATGACGGCAGACCTGATAAATGAGTCCCTAATATGAGCGCTGTTAATAAAAGTGGCAAATTAAACGTCAACCTCTACAATTTTGTGCCATTTGTCTGTGGGCGGGGGGGTGCTTCAGTTCAGAATAGTTATAATACAAATGGTGAGTGGGGTGAGGGGGGATTGCCAGAATGCCAGACCCTCAACTGATTATTGCTGTTGGTTTTCCCTTTTTTAATGTCTATTTGTTTGCTCTTCGAATGCCTTACGGCTCAGCGACAATGGCTGAGAGCGAACAGAACTTCCAGCCCGATTGTGGGTCTCATTAGTTGTCGGACACGCCCCTTCCATTGGGTCTGGGGGCGGAGGAGGGTCTGCGGCTTGTTGGTTTATAGTTTGTCGCATGATTTTGCACTTAAATTGCTTACAAAATGTTTGACAGGGCAGCAACACGACTTTTGAGTGAGGATTTTTAATGAGTCTCCGTGCGTGTGTGTTGAGGCAGTGTTTTAATAAAGAGCTTGAAAGGGTACCGAACTGCCTCTTGGGGCCCTTGAATATTTAATTATCCATCCGCCCCGGCCACCACCACTTGAGTGGAGTTAGGTCTGGCCCATAGTGCAGACATAGTCAAAGGTACCAGTATAAACAAAAAGCCAAACGCAATAAAGCGGAAATTAATGCTTCCATTATTTCGATAAACAATTATTTCACCGCACACAAACACATTGGCTATGAAAGCGAGTGGGAAAACACAATAAAAGGCCAAATTCATTGATTATCGATAATTTAGGCTAGTGGTGGGGAGGGGGGAATGGGGGAGTTCCGTTTTAGCCACAGCTGGCCGCCTGCGTGTGCGTTAGCCAGAATAAACAAATGGAAATGGGCCGGAAAAACAGAGGAAAAATCTATTAACGCCCGGATTATTAACGTCACACTATAAGTAATTTATACGTTAATTATGCGTGCCTGAGTGGAGGGAGTTGGGAAATAGATGGAGGGGCGAACGGCATTAATTATAATGATCTTGGGCCTGAAAAAGAATACGCCCGACGGCGATGAACTACTTGCAGTGCGCTCCAAGATATGCAGTGAAATGTGGGCAAGCATATGAGATGCGGTATTGCCACGCCACTTTCTCCGCCCCTTTCACTGGCTTTCTCCTTTCGAGATAGCAGACTTAAAACTAGGCGGGTAAAAGTAACAGGCTGACATATTACGACTAATGTCGCCCCAGCACGATTCGGGCTCAAGTCGCTGGAGAAAACTGAGCAAGCAACTTGAGAAACGACAATGATGACTTGGCCGTGTGTGCGGGTGTGTGTGCGGGTGTGTGTGGAGCACTATGCATAACTAAGGCTGCAAATGATAAACTTGCAAGGGGAAAAATAAAAGTGGGGGCTGCCTAAGTGGAAAGTATGTCAAGCTCAGTGACACAATAAGAACACACACACACACACACACACGGGGAAGGAAAGGGGAAAAATACGAGGGCAGGAGGAGGAAACTGCCACGTGCAAATTATAAGCCTGCATGTGTCGTCTATATCATCATCATCATCTCATTCTTGTTCTTGTTCTTGTTCTTGCGTGCGCCTGCGATTATCTAAGCTTACTCTTCACCTCCAGTGCCGGGCTGTGTGCCCATGACTATGTTGCCTTTTCACTGGCATTGCGCATACGACGCGTACGCCAGCGCCCACTAAATGCGTTTATTAATGCTTCTCCTTGGCCTAATTCGCAACACTTGTGCGTCGTAGTCTTCGTCGGCGTCGTCATTTACATGCATACATCATTTTGCATACATGATGTATTGTTGGCTCTCCATTCCACTGAGCTTACCGAGCTTATGCTCCCGGCATTCCCCCGGTATTCCTATTCCCATACACCCGCCCCGCTCCGCCCGGCCATTGTACCGCCCCGAATGTCAGTGCGGAAAAACAAAAGGCAACAGCGGCAGCGGCAGCAGGGCATAACAATGATAATAAAGGCGACAGGCTCGGCTGGCAAGGAGCTGCGACAGATGTCCTTGCCGCCAGGTAGTCACCATGAAGCTTCCCGAGGCTCAGGCCCAGCCCATAATAAAGACAAATGCTCGGCGAAACTTGCTCAGGACACATAATTAACACGGGAAAAGAGCTCAGAGAGGATCGGGTTTTTGTTTCAGCACTGAAATTGCTTTGAACTGCACCTGCCCCCGCTCACAAGGATGTTGCACAAGAATGGAATACAAAGAAAAGGATGCCTTAAGAAGGTTTAATTTAACGCACGCAAAGAGATAAAAAGTGTAATAAGATGAGCCTGTGTCACGTGTAGTAAATTTCGTCACAACTTTAAGTAGTCACACTTATGGCCGATTTTAGGTGACATTTCCTTACTATTCAATTAATTGATTGTTATGTATTATGTAGTGCAAACGTTTTCCCTCCGGTGTAATCCCAAATACATTTCTCCGCTGTTATGTCACAAACACTCGTCATCGACTTTTAAGTGACCCCAATGGCTTGTTGCTCTTCTCGAAATTTAATGGGATCCCAAAAGATAAATCTCAGCCGGCAAATCATGACCTGCTACACACACTACCCACTGAAGACCCATGATCTCTGCTCCCTGTCGCTGGATATCCCTTCCTTGTTAATAGCCGTCAGTCAGAGGGGCAAAACATTAATCAAATTTTCAACCGAAAAATTCTCCAAGTTGAGCTCGGCAGACAATCGAAAAACTTTGCAGGTCCGAGCTGTCTGTTTCCAACCCGCTTGCTTCCCAGATAAGCCCATTTAGCAACGTTGTCATTTCTCTTGTTTCGTAACGTTGATTTCATTTTATTGTAGCCCGCTGTGCCACCCACCTCCCCCCATCTTCCAGCCAGCGCACGCCTGTCATAAATCTTGTTTTGAATGTCCTGCCAGCGTTGATAGCGTCAGGGGGGGGGATGAAGGACTTGGTTCGAGGAGGGGGCCCAAGTCATCGATTCGCCTGCATACACACATATTTAGGTACATAGCATATATAGCCATGGCAACACATTAAATTAGTACACTTGATCGAGCAAAAAATATTTATGGGAAAGCGCTTCGGCGAATCGAGACCAGCGGCCCAGTTGATGATTCGATGGGCGCCCGTTTCAAGGACGCACGCCTCCTCCCGCAAATGAAACAAAGTGGGGCCGACGGGTGCCGAGTCAACTGTTTCCATAGAACGGCGCATTGTGACTGTTATAAATCTCGAACGCAAATTGACTGTGCAACGTTGCGACGCCTTTTGAAGTGGGGCTTGGTCGGTTCGCCATTTCACCATTTCACCATTTCACCATCTAACCATTTGGCCATTTCGCTTTTTGGGGCTCCAAACATTTTCGGGCCAACGCCGGACTGTCGGGCTGTCTGGTTCCGTTCCGCAGATAGGCTTTTGATTGGCATTTTATGTCTGTTCGTCGCTGCTTTTGACTTATGTTTCATTAATTTGTATCATTTTTATGGGAGCTAACAAGGGGCCCGATCCCGATATGGATAATTGACCAGATGGGCTCTAAGATTGTAAAAAGGTTATAAAAGTCATGGTGCTTCGCGTGCTTACATTTCAATGCTCTCAAACCTTTTTCCTATATATATAATCATGCTGAGGAGTGAAATAAAATGACCTAACAATGTTTTAATTTCATTTTTAAATATATCCAGCTCAAAGAAAGTGGTAAAGCCAATGATGGTTTTTCTTTACTTATTAACCCTTTATTTATCGAATATCCTTAAAATAGTTATTAATGGAAAACCCAAACCAGAAGTGCTTTATTTAAATAGTCAGCTTTCTCGTTCGTTTCCCCCTCACTATAAATTATTCCTACTCAATTATAATTACTTCATATTTAACTTGTGTGTATGCTGAAAATAAATCAAGGGCCGAATGAACTCCTCTGACCCAACCGATTTTCGATTGTCCGAGTCAATACTTCGGGAAAATATAATGGCTGCAGCTGGCACCGTTTGCGTTCTCCATCACCGGCAGACGTTAAATGTTTGCTGGGGGGAAAAGCTGGGGAAAACATATCCAGCGCTTACACAAAATTTGCAAGGCCTTAATGTATCCACTCGAATTTGTTTTTGGCATCTCTTGAATTTTCGCCACGACAGACAGAGTCGATGCGAATCGAGAGCGCTCTTCATAAATCCATTTTATGAATTCGATGAATTTTGCATGCAGTCAACATGGGTATGTGGGGGAGGGCGGTCCCGGGGCCCTGGGAATCGTGCATATTTAAGCAGCGTCAGGCAAATGAATGAAAGTCCCGCTGCATTCCATGGGCTTCGATCCAATGCTATGGGCCGAGCACTGCCTGTCATATGCAAACGAAATTAAAATGCACTACAACGTCAGAGGCGGCAGAGAAAAAGTGCGCACGAATGCATAAGTAAGTGAAGTGGTTCGACGTACTCCATTGAATGGCACTCCAAACTATGCAACACATCCGCATCTGCATCCGCATCCGCATCCGCATCTGCCCTGGCGGAGACAAACGAAAGTATTTATGCCCGAGAGTGAGAGTTCTCCTCCTCCAGGTGAAACTTGGCGAAGAACAAGGAGGAATCGTCCCAGCTGCAGACACTTCAGTATGTCAATGGGCACAAATGAAAAGCCAACGGCAGGGGGCAGGCGGAGGGAAAAACATTTAAATTGCAAACATAAATACCCGACAAACTCCTGTTGCAGCGCATATAAAATACAGAATACTTTTAGTATTTGTGTACAAGGGACACGCTCTAAGCCCGTACAAATAAAGTGCATTTAAAATGACACGCCCCGTGTAAATGGGTCAGAGAACTTTTAAAGCGAGGCACGTAAATCGAAAGTGGGCGACTCGGCCAAAGCAGAGTGCATATGGGCCCACTCAAGTCGCGACAATGCGTATACGCCACGTTGTCCGGGGCAGGGAGTAGATGCAGATGGAAAGCCTAATGCAATCGGGTTAGGCAAACAGCGAGGGGGCATATAGCACTGGCTTCGCCCGTAGGCAGTAAATTATCCCAGGCAACGGTGGGGCATTCCCCTTCTCTCCTGCCACACCGTATCTCCTTCCCCTTGGCAAACCGTGATGATTGGCGCGCTCTGAATTAGCATTGTGCCGGACTCAACCGGACTCCAGTCGCGCCGCCTTTGCCGCTGATTCGACACAAAAAGCATCCAGGACCCACGTTTTTGTGTCCTGCCAGTGTCCTGGTGCGGTTTTAAATGTGTTTCTATTGATTTTGCTGAACACACGCCTTTGGCAGCCCTTCTGCGTATATACTTTGGGCCAGGCAGCTGCCAAATTGAAAACTGCACGCCCACAAAATAAATTTAGCCAAGGCATGGAGATGGCATCGGAAAAAACCTGGCAATGTCCAGGATTCCCTACCATCCTCACTCGTTCTCTATCCCTCCACACATCCCCCCCCTATCCGTGCGGCCCGAGGGTTATTTGTTGAGTTTTGTAAAATTTATGCTTGGCAGCAAGTCAAAACGGGGAGGAGCTGCGGTCGAGGTAAAGTCCGTGGGGGCTTCCCCCTTCCGCTTTGTCCCATATGGCAGGCAGAGCAATTCCCATATAAATTTAATGCGCCAACAGGCAAAAGAAATGTGTCCTCCTCCGGCTCCTGACTATGACTTAATGCTCGGGCTACATAAAAATTGCATTAAGCGCAACGAGAATTATGCAACACAGGGGGCGAGTGGTTGGAGGGAGGGGCGTTCTGACTTGAGCAATCTATTCCTGAGCCCGGCGGCTGGGACCAAAGTGAGTCGCCCGGGAAAGTAGCTGGCAGAGGGCAGGTTACCCAACAGAGTAAGCTAATTTCACACATGATAGGCCTCGGCGGTTTGTTCAGCTGGAAACGGGGTTACGCTTGCATTTCAGGGACCGAAAGCCCTTCAGCTGCACAATTGACTTGCTACAAAAGGATCTCCGGGCCCATCAAATCATAATACTTTGCTAATGCGCCCGGCCAACAACAACACGGCCCTCCTGGGCCCGGTTTGACATTTATACGGAATGATTTCTTAAAGCGCTTCCCGTTGAGTGGGCCTTTGGGTCAAGTTAATGGACTAGAAATCGCCTGCCGCAGCAACAGTCCTGCTCAAAAAACAAAAAAAAAGGATAAAACATTGTAGCAGTGAATAATGCGCATAATAAAGTGTCCAAAACATTTGTTTTCTTTTTGCCCGTCCGGCCAGTCCTCGCTTTTTCGGTTTCTCCACTCTGGCCTTTTTATTTGGCACAACTTTCAAAGCCAAATGATGGGGAAGAGGGGCGGGGCTGCGGGGGCGTGTGCGGCTGGCCTAAGTTTCAAATTGCTTTAAATTTGTTGTAATGGCGCTTTAAGTAGTTTTCCCTTTGGCCCGTTGATTTATGGCTCCTGCGGGGTGGGCGAAAGTCACCAATTTTTTTGATGCAGCATATTTCCGTAATGGCAATAAATGTGGTCATAAATCGGGCGAAAAGAGGGAATCGATAGTCTGGGTGTTTTAAGTGCGGCTTAAAGAATCACAAAATAGCAAATCCAATACGAGTTTGGTGGCAATTAGCTCGTCTTACTGCGCGACCCCAAAGCCCCTCGGCAAATATTGATACAGTGAACAACGTGATCGAGGCCACATCACACAAGCGGAGCAGATACTGGAGGCAGTCAACTGTCTAGCCAACTTCCGGCCATAGAAATTAAATGCGCACCAGGCACATGTGGCCCATGTTGGTATTGCTCGCTCCGCTGCTTATGTGTTTGCCCAAACATAAACACTGCGGCTGTGTGCCGTGTGTGTGCGCCTCAAATAAATATTGCATAAAGTCAAATAGGACAGGCCCGTGCACACAGAAATGGCCGCAGACTCGGCAACATCAACACAAAACATAAACAGACGCATTAGCAGCAAATCATTTAAATACACGCAAACGGAGAAGGGAGAAAGTGGCAAAGAGAGCTCCCAGGAGCGACAAACTGGCTAACTACCCTTCCGAGATAAGCAATCTGAACGAGGGTGGTCCCTAATCTTGGGATTATGGGATTAGCTAATCCTCCAAAAAAATTAAAAAAAATATTCCACTTTTTTAACTTAAAATCAAATATATCTTACACTTATAAAGATTAAACATATTGGAAAATAAATACCAATAGCTTTTGCCAAATTTTAAAGATATCCTTAAAGAATTTAAGATTGTAAAAGGGAACTTTTACAATCTTAAATTCTTTAAGGATAAATAAAAATGTTATATTTATAGCTAAGGTTGATGAAAATTTTTGATTTGTTTTTACTGCCAAATAAACAAAATCGGTTAAGGGTTTAATATATTATATAATATAATTTCATTTGTCATAAATTACATGAATTACCGGTAAGTAAAATGATATAGCGATTAATGGATAGGAATTTAACACTCGAAGTAAATACAGGTATTATGATAAAATTATTTTGCAATATATTAGAACATCTTGCCGATAACGATATCGCTTATCGTGACGTAATTCGACCAAAGAGATTAAAATTACTTTTGCGCAAATTCCATTTTTACTCATAGTTAACTTTAAGTAGCAGTAGCTAACCAGTTGTTCAACCTAAATATTAAAAGCGGTTATTAAATAAACAATGACAGAATTGACTTTCAGATGGAAGGGATTGCTATGACATCCCTCATAGAAATGCCTTTATATCATCGCTTTTATTTGTGTAGGTGTCTGCCTCGCCCAATCTAATATTCTGAATTAGATACACGTTTCAAGGACAGCAATCTCTGGCCAAAACTCAGCCATTCGACCGCAGTCTGAAAGCATTTAGTTGGTGTATTCCTTTGACTTTTAGCCAGGCGCCTCCTGCTCCAACAACTTGGCTAATTATGCTGGCAATAAAAACTCGTCTCAAAATGTTGCGAGCATGTGTGCGTGGCCCCTTTTGTAGGAAGATGAATGTCGAGACACACACACTGACAGCTATTTTGGGTGGGGTGCTGGGTGGGCTTTCACACAGCTTTCTCTCGCCACAGGAAACAGGCAGCTGTGCGAAATTCTTCAACTAAAATTGCAAAAGTTTTCCCCCACAAAACTGTTTTGTGAGTGCCTGCGCCTGTGTGTGTGAAAAATGGCCAAATAGCAACTAATATGGCGCACATTAATTACGACAAAATGGCGCTAATGTCGTCAGTGCTCAGCCACCCACACACGCACACACAAACACACACACACACACTCGCAAAGGCACGCACTTCCGGTTCGGGGCATTCATTAGTATGCGTGTCGCAGCACACGTTTTCCAACGGCGCCAAATTTTCGCTTTCAAAGAAAGGACTCCCGCTACTTTTGTGGCAGCCAGTCAGAAGTTTTCACCGTTTTGTGGCCTATGATTGAACGAAAAGCATGCCATTTTTAATTGATTTAGCCGCGCTTCAAAGCGTTTCCATGGTAAACATTCATCTGCATTTCTGATGCCTTTCAAAATTGTAAAATACATTGATCAATATGGATTGGCATTGTTCGTTTCATGCTGCGCTGTTGTCCAACAACTAACATGGATTGTTGTGGCCCGTGTGTATGTGTTCGCTTAGGTGTGAAAAGGCGTTTTGTGCGAACGCCCCCAACCCGCTTCAGATTGGCGGACCTATATCAATGGCGGGTCCCCCGACGTTTGCTGTTAAAACATTCCCGAAATACACCCGCTTTATGCCATAGTTTTCGCTCTCCAGGAAATTTCCCTGACCCTGCTTCATTTTTATTTTTTGCTTTATTAGCCAAACAATGCACGTAGGCGGATGGCGGCATAAATAATGCCGATGGTTGGCCAAAACATGACCCTATATTTCATGCATAAACGAGTATTCTTTACATTGTCTGCGTGCCCGCCTTTTGAAAGAGGCAAACGCCGCGACACGGCCTCGGGATGGGGCGCAAATATGGTTATCGGAAAAAGGTAGCTGCCGTGACATAATATTTTCATCTTATTTTTCACCGAAAATAAATCCACAAAGCAGGCAAATAAACCCGCAAGCACTCTCGCCCACAGCCCGACAATCAGACACAAAGTAGCCCACATTTGTTTGGGGTTTTCTTTATCCCGAAAACATTTGCATCTGGCAGCCAGGACAACGGCAGCAACAGATGGAAACGGGAAAAGGGAAATCCTCCGAAGATATCGGCTGGAGCGATGTGGTACGAATCCATTTTTCTGCGGCTGGTTGACTAGGCAACTGCTTTGATGTGCCGACTGTAAGATTTTTCGCTCGCATCGGATTTATTTTGCCAGCATTTGAAATAAATATGCTTTGACGGCCGCCATTTGGGGTTATTACGATAAATTTCGCAGTAACTCGAATCGATCATTAGGTGAAAGCGCATCAATTAAGCTTGGCTGAGTTTTGAAGTATTTTTTCGGTAGGCTTAAAGAGAACGCCTAAGCGCTGGTAAGTCCGTAGCATTGATTTAGGGTACACAAAGGCAGGGAAAGCAGGGCGGGGAAGGCAAACAACTGTTTCGCTGGGGCAAACAAACGTTAAGGATATAAAATGGGCCCAGGACAGAGCGCACTAAAACCTTCTTTTCAGCTCGAAACGGGCACGTGGGAAAAGTCCCGGGGAAAACGCTTCTGACAAAGGCGGCTGGTGAAAACAATTGTTTAAGGCAAAGTGCGTGCGCCACAAAGGAAGGGCAGAAAGGAAAGCCCGCCAATGAGCCACTGTGAGCTCTTCTGAGCCCCTTTTCCTCCGCCCGTCACGCGTTGGCCCTCGTAAACATCCATGTGTGTGTGTATGCCCCGCAGAAGGACCTCACATGTGCGTGAGTGTGGCACGTCCTGAGCCTGACTGTTGCTTCACCCGCGCCTTTTGCTTTTAATGCCAGCCACAACAGCACCAGGAGCCATTCCCGTTGTTATGCGCGAGCTCACACAATCCTCCTTCCCTCGCTTTCCCCTCAGTCTTAAGTATTTTGTACAATTTTAAAATGCTACTTTCACGCCAAATTTAATCTGAATGACATTTGGGGGCGAAACTACCGCCAAACAATGAACGATTGCCAGATTGCGTTTAAAGATGGGACCGAAAGTCTGGTTAAATAAGGGAGAACATAAGTATTAAGGCCTGCCAGTTAACATGATTCCTTGCGAATAACGAACGATATGCAGCGATAAATTTAAGCAATTGTTAACAATGACACAATTGACATGGCTCATCCCATTAGCCTATTATCCACCCTTACATTCCATCCACTTTGTATAAAATAATATAATAAAACATAATAAAACATAAAACATTGAATAAATAAGTATTTAAGCTGAAAAACATAAAATAAAGCAATGATTTAAAAATAAATATAGAAATATCAGTGATCCTCCTAAGTTCTTCAGCTGCTTTAGCTTCTAATAAACTCACTATTAACACTATAACAGAGTATTATAATTTTAAATTATTACAAATTATACTTTGAGCCATAAATTCTGGTACTAAGTGCACGTTGGCATTTAAAATTAATAAATTAAATTACCACCGATCGATTGATATTAATTTTAAAAGCCAAATGGTGAACCAAACCCACAAATACGTTATTAGATTTGTTTAATGCCATTCTCATCCTAAAAAGAAGTACAATTATAGGGAATTTAATTTGACAGGTCTTTCCCACTAACTTAAATTTCTTTTGTCGGCTTAAGAGGCGTTTGACGCATTCTTAGACAAGTCAACATGCCAGGAGATTAATGGAATTGGCATTGAAAAACTCCAGACAGCCAAGCATACTTATGTGGGAGCCAAACAGAATACACACAAAGAGAAGATGAAAACCAGATTGATAAATATCAAATTAAAAATGCCACAAAAAAGCGGAGATTATAAAACCGAAGAGCGGCAGACAACAAGACCGTAAATAAAGTCACATAAACGGTCATAAATGACTCCTGTGTTTGTTATTATTGCCTAGCTAAAAAAAAATAATCAAAACGCTGAAAACAATGGCCATAAATGCAAAGGGCGAGAGCATATGAAAACCGATTTGGCCACAGACAATTTTGCAATTTAAAATAAATAATTCGCGGCGGTGTGTGTGTGTGTGTGCGAGTGTGAATGGGAGTGTGTGTGTGCGCTAACACCCACACGAATGGACTCGCATATGAGCCATCCGAATGGAGAGATTGCATTCGCCAGATTAGCTGCTTACAAACTCCGGCCAAGGCCTTCTGTTTAGGCACTGATAATGGACGCTTGGCGGGCGGAGAAGATTAATGGCCTTTGTGCATCTAATTTCGATTTAACGAAATTTATTTTTGATTGCCAGACAATAAGTCAGGCAAATTAAATGGCTAAACTCGGAGTGCGTGAGGCGTGGGCGATTTGACATGGGTTTGCCAAAGGTTAAAGCTGAATTATTGCGACCCGGAGAGCCCTAAAAGGCCTGTTTCATCTGTTTCCGCCTCCATTTGGCAACGTCGCATTTAAATTACAAACGGAAGACATTCAATCATTTTTCACATTTGCCAACACATATTTGGCGGTTCATATTGCCAAGGTAAATATGGGTATGGAAATGGAAAAATGCATATAGGAACCCAAAGAACTCAAGTTGAGTGCTGCCCCATATAGTATATATATATGTGGGGCCGGTGCCTCTGAAGGCCGGACACCAAATGCAATTTGAGTCAACTCTTGTCGGGATTCGCTTGCCTGAACAACAATGTGGGCGGTGGGCCAGGATGTGGGTGGCACCGCATTTTGCATGGGGCCCTCACCGCAGGACGACAATTTGTTGTTGCTGCCGCCTGGCCTGTTGTCGTGAAAAGCCAAAAATGGGTTATATATTCTAGGCAGAGACACAAAAGCTGCGTTGACAAGGGCCACCTACGAAACAGCAGTTGAACTTTTGACCCCCGCCGCAACAATAGGAAGTAAAAGGGATGCGGAGGGCACTCTCCAGGACATGCTGGACATGGGCAACGAGATGGAACCTAAACCAAACCGATCCCAGCTCCGGCAGCAAGAATTTACGAAAAATAACTGAAAAATTTACATAATTTCCAGACGAGTTTTCTCAAAGTGTGCATGTGTGTCTGTGTGTGTGTGAGTGTGTCTGTGCACTGGCTGTGTAAAATGCTCATAAATAAATGAACATGGCAATGGCCACCAGCCTAGTTGCAGTCCATCTACAATATACCATCCAGCATCCAGCATCCACCATCCAACATCCAGCCCAAACCCCTCTGCTTTTTGGCCAAGTCAGTGGCCTCAGCCGGACGGTCGTTTATGGCGCGTTGAAACTGCACAAAATAACATGAAATAAATAATAACTTTTTCTGCACGACTTTGCCATGGCGGCAGCGGGCCTTCGGATTTGTTTTGTTTCGGCCGGGCTCGCTGAGTTAATTAAAATTTAAAAGCAGCCGCACTCGTGCGGGATTGCAATTGCAATCGCCATGTCCCAGCTACAATGTACCCATGTACAAGTTGTTACTATTATGGCTGCCACTGCTGCCGTTGTTACGGCCATTGTTACTGTTACTGTTATGGGCTAGTGGCGGTGTCGAGGTTTCGCAACACGCTTTTTACGTACGCGATTTAAAAAAGAAAACACGAAACAATAAGTGCAGGAAAAAATGTGCAACAAATTCTTGCAACATATATGTAAAATTAATTAATTTTCTGAATGTAAATTTGCATAACATTTGGCTATAACAAAATCCTCTTTAATTAATGAAAATTAATTGGGAAGAAAATATTGCAAAACATGAATATTTATAATAATAAAAAAAGAAAGAACTGTAAAGTCGAGTGCCACGACTATTAAATATCCGATTTCAAAACAATTATGCCCCAACAGATGGCGCCACTAGCAATTATATTGGCTCGGTAGACAAAAGGATATGGCGCCATCTGTCGTATTTATCTTCTAAAGCTGAATTCATTGAGTACGTTGAACTTAACTTCTTAATAAGTTATAAATTAAATGTTCGATTGATTGAGTGACTCTACAAAAGTTAACAGTGTGGGCGTGAGAGTGGGAATCAAAAATGAATCACTTAATAGGGTCAACAACCTGATATAAAGACATATCCCCTCTTAATTTACGAATAAAGGGTACACATATTTCATCTTAATATTATCTTTAATGTTATTTAGTAAGTTAGCTAATCATGGTCTTAATTATGAAGATTTCCTAAGTTGTGATGAAATTTGAAGGGTGTGAAATGCTAGTGCAAAATATGCCTTACAGGTTTATAGTAATCCGAACTCAAAGTAACTTGAGGATAGTAAGTACAAAAGTACAAATGGCAACATTGTTGTTCCTAATAAAACAAATATTTTACATTAATGCTGTGCAGCTGTCAATGTTTCCGATGCCAAGAGGACCAAGTTGGCATTGGCATTGGCAAGACAAAGCGCTAAACTGACAGGTTAATAATCTCGACTCGATAATCGACAGCCCGCCAGGACCCATTGCCACGGATGACAGGCTGAAAGGGCCAGCACAATGTCAGCACAGATAACACAAGGTCCTTACATTCCCCTCCCCCTGCCCCTGCCCACCCTCACTCACACACACACACACGTGGAATCCAAGGACTCGGATCCTGGCGATGCGGGGAAATGGAGGTTTGTGTGCGTGTCAACAAAGAGCTTATTAACGTGCCGCAGACAGCAATTGGGAATTCCTGGGAAATGCTCGTCGCCTTATCTCTGCCCTGCTTCGATTTTCGCTCTGCTGATTGGCAAATATTTCAATTATTTTTTCATTTCGTTCAATGAAATGTGGCACGGGCATCGCGATGAAATTTCCCCGCGATTTGGCGAAACAACGACGGCAAACAAAAACGCATTTATAAATCTCATCCAGCAAATACAAAGTAAAATGCTTCGTTATTTATGGACCTCTCTCCTTTTTTTTATGCTACCCATCTATTTGTCCCGACTTTTTTTTGGTTACGGGAAATTGTCAAGCGAATGACACATATTTGGAGGACTGGGCAGCGGGAAAAAAAATTCAAAATAAAATCATAAATTTATTAAAATGCAGCAGACAGTAGCAGCTCCCAGTTCACGTCTCTTCTGGGGTATAAAGCAAAATAAATGTTCATGTGTATGCAATGAAATTTACATGCAAAATTTAAAAACCCGACCAGACCTCTCCGTCTCGCACACCATGGATTCATGCATATGCATTCCGGGGAATATTTGACATATAACCGCGACGGTTTTACAGCGTCATTTCTGGTTTTGTTGAAATATTAAAATGGATGATGCACAGAAAATGCATATGGCTGGACCGGACCCCCCTTCCCTCGCCACAGCCACTCAACTGAATCGAAAAAAAAACCCCGACGGCTACATTTGTAAAAATACACACTTTTAGTGCCGGCAAATATTTGCTTAATCGATTTATTGTTTGTTGCGCAATTTCATAATGAAGCAGCATTAATAATGCCACAGTAGCCGTAATACCTCGCTTAAAGATTCATGTGGCGAATGACACACATTTCGATCTGGGCTAGTCTCTTTATATGCAATGAAAATTTAAAAATTGTTCGTGTGAGCACGGACACAATTTTATTTACCAGCCAACCCGAATGTTGTTTAATATTTTAAAATAACATTAAGCCATGGAAAGTGCACTAAAGAACTGATAACACTCCCCAAACTCCAGTATTTGCTATCTATTTATTGGATAGAATATCATCTAAGCCAGCTGGATCCATAAGTCGCACTCAACTTATCAAAAGTGCACGCCAAACTTTCTCCTCGCCTCGGGGAATCCCACCTAAGCTTTCAGCCACCTGTCTAAACTCCTTTTCCACTGCACCGTGTTGCTGGCCCGTTACGCCTCTTTTGTTTGGCTTTGATTTAACATTTTGTCCGTTTACTTTGCAGTTTAACTGGCGGCAGACGCACGACAGGGTCCGCTCCTTCGGGCCAACTCCTCCAGGACCTCAATCCCATTTCCCGCTGCCTGCATTTTTCTACACTTTCACGTTGGCAATTTCATTTGGCCCGTGTCTCAGTGGGAGTTCAAGCTGAAATGTGCTTTTGGTGTGCTCCACTCTTTACTCTTCGGTTCGGAGTACTTTGTGTTTTTCCTCCTCCTTTTTTTTTTCATCCCTTTTTGTGATCCCCTACAATGTCCTGTGCACTGGGCTACTTGGCCGTGTCCCGTGGCCCCCAGTTGCACGCGTAACTTGACTTTACTTCGGCCGGAGCTCAAAGGGAAACGAAACTGGAGCTATGTGCCACTCCCACTCCAGTGCTCCGCCCCCAAACTACTGCCACTGCAGAGAGTTGACAACTTTTTTGCTGTCGCCGCGCTGTTTTAGTTTCAGTTTTTTAAGTATAGTTGGTTTTAGTTGCTGCTGCTCAGCTATGTTTTCGTTTTCCGCCACGCTCTTGCCGCTTTTTGCCGTCGTCGTGTTGCACAAAGTTAAATGTTTCTGCGCAGCCGGGCGGCACAAATGCGAAATGGCAACAAACAATTTGAAGCAATAAAATAAAGAGAGCATATGAAGTGGGTGGACTCGCGGCAGCTCCAGGGCATAATATCTGGGAAATAAAAGCGAAATTGAATTGTAAAATTTTTATTATGCTGTCGAGGAGCAGAACTAGTCGCTGCCATTAGCCCGAGTCCTTCGCCAGCTTCAGTTTTAATTCTCGTTCCGATCCCGACCCGCAAAACAATGGCCATTCAGAACTCGGCACTCGCTGCAACTTAATCAAATTGCCAGTTGGCTGGCGGGCAAAAACCCCGAAAGTAATAATCAGCCCAACTGTGCGATACCGTGTAGCCGAGCGGTGTTTGCCCTTTCACGTTCGATCCCGGCAATCCAATCCACTCGGCAAATCTTTGCCTTCTGCTCTCGGCCAACAATTACATGTTTAATTAACTTTTGTTATGACTGGCACTCCCTTCGCCTGCTGCTGGCTCGTCTAATTAGAAAAGTGCAACAACTGTCGGTTGGACTGGTGAATTAAATAATCCACTGGCCAGGGGAGCGGGGTGGCCGGGACGCAGGATGCAGGATGCCACAATGCCAGGAGTTCGGGATGCAAGATTGCAGTACGTATATGTGGCCTGCAAGGCCTGCTGCTGATGCCACATCAAAGAATATGCAACTCGACTCCATTCAGCTCGGTCAAATTTTAATTTAGGTTTTGTATGCAAATGACCCTAAATGTTGTATAGCAATTGAGAGAGCGTACGAGATTTTTGACTACATTCCTGGCCGACAAATTGTTATGAATGTGCGAGTGTGTCTGCGGCGAAGGCCTGTGATTGTGTGCCCAGGGCTTAGTCCTTTAGGCCTGACATGTGCAACTGCAAGTTACAGTTGCCATTTGCGGAACTTTGTCAAGGCATCACGCTAGGAGCTTTGGAGCCTTAAGCCCTCAAGAATCGGGCCCAGCAGGAGGTCTTTACCTCCACTTCGCCCCTGTCTTCCTTGTGGGTTCTCCGCCCCTTCCCTTTTGCCAGGACATATGTGTGGGCGGGCCAAAGGCCCAGGACTCAAGCTTTATGATTAGTGCAGCCAGGAATGGGATTTCGAAGCACTAATTGTCTGGAATTTCTTTAGATCCCTGGTGTAAGTGCACAGGGATTACGAAGGAAATCAATATAAGTTATGTGGCTCTTATGCAAAGTTCTTCCTCTATTCGAACATAAAAAACCGATACTGAATAGTTCTTAAGCCTTTAATGCAACATAAATATTTGTGTGGGTGCGGTCGTTTCATATTTCATTAGAAAAGTTTTCTTTGCGAATTTTGCTGAGTTTTCAAATTCTATGATGACCAATTCTTGGTAAGCTTGAAAAGTTTGTGTCATTTTTGTTTAAAATTGAACTGAAGTCACAAGCAACGTATTTATAAGTAAAAACGTATTTATAAAGTTATTATTTATTTTCCAGAAATTTACTTTAAAACAAGAGAGAACGCTATAGTCGGGTGCCCCGACTATCAGATACCCGTTACTCAGGTAAAAGGAGTGCGAGGGAGATGGAGATAGAAACTTTGATCACGCATAACTTTTAAACGAATGGTCCGATTTGAAAAATTTCTTCTACATTTCGATAGGTATTGATAAACACAATAAAACTGCATTTTTACTTTTCCGAAATATTTAAATTTATATTTAAATAAAATCGTATATAAGCGATTGTGGGCGTTAAAGGGGGCGTGGCACCTTTTTGAAACAAACTTGCGCTGCGTAGGAACTCCTAAAATCTGCATGCAAAATGCCAATCTTCTAGCTTTTATAGTTTCCGAGATCTCAGCGTTCATACGGACGGACAGACGGACAGACGGACAGACGGACAGACGGACAGACGGACATGGCTAGATCGACTCGGCTAGTGATCCTGAACAAGAATATATATACTTTATAGGGTCGGAAACGCTTCCTTCTACCTGTTACATACTTTTGCACGAATACAATATACCCTTTTACTCTACGAGTAACGGGTATAATAAAGAAAGCAAACTTAGGCAAACCTAATCTTATTTACCCTTGCAGCTCTACAAAAATGAAAATAATCTTTGTTTCTGTATCTAACAGTAATAAAGCCAAGTCAACTTTCATATTAATGCTTCGATCGTTCCGATGGCAGCGATATGATATTTTATTTGCCTTTTTCTGGAATTTTTTTTTGTGAATTTTCGATTTTTATTTAAAGTTTGGTGACATGACCTTTCGCCAAGGCTTTACATTTCCATTCCCACTTTATGAAACTTATTATATTTTGTTCCCCTTGGTCAGTTTTTTCAACTGTTGCTGCTTGGCAGCATAAAAGCCGTCTTAAATGCGCCTGTTTATAAAGTCAACGACAACTTAAGTATGCAAATCCTCGACAGCGACAACAACTGCCAAAGATTAATGAAAAACTTTGGCATTTTTCGAGAAATTTTCATGAGCAGAAAGTGATTTGGGTTTGCGGGAAAAGCCTTTAAGAGAAATGCCCGCCACCAGGCTCTTTAGCATACGAAACGAGACAGGACATGCACGAAAGGAGCTGACAGGAGCCCGTGGGCAGGCCCACTCGAAGGTGGAAGGAGGGTCTGAGTCAACTGTTTATTTATTTATTATGCGGCCAACACTAAACTGTAACTAAAAACAAGATTCCAGGCCGACTGCCAACACATGATGTCTACACATGTCGAGCAAAAGGATCGGGGAGCCAGGACTGGTTCGGGCCAAGCATCTCCAGTTGACGTTGACGCCACTTTGATATATTATGCACGCTTGAGGCCAGCAACAAATAATCAAGTATCAAATTCCACACGGAATGCTAACGAAAGCACACACACAGCCACACGGCAAAGCGATTTTTTCGAGCCACCAGAGAGGCCCAAACTTGGGGTTCCATCTGCGATGGCTGCCATCTTAAGCTGTCAGCCAAATGAGGGCAGGCCGCAAATTTCTGAGGCCCCACACACACAAAAAAAAACAAAGCTCTCAGGTATCCGCTGAGTTCCATCTTTAGCTTTAGTTCTTGCCCCATAAAAACATTAGATGTCTTCTTGCACAGAGAAAACAAACCAGGAATCTCTCCGTTGAGAAAATCCCAAACTATGTCGTACCTAAATATACAAGGAAAATAAATAAATAATAAAATTATTACTAACAATGTTAAGTATGTTGCTTAAATACCCTTTGATAAGAGCTCATATTATCAAATGGCCAATTATATCCTTGATAATATAATTTAAAGTGCATGAACTTTATTTAATTATTATTTAAAAACATTTGCATGAATAATCTTGAGTTTATTTAATGCAGTTTTAAGGACCTTTATTTGCTAAATGAATTAATTATAATTTGATTTAACGAAAATCAAGTCTAAAGTCCCTTGTAATCAGACTTATACACCCTGCCTTGACCAGATATCTCCATTTTTAACAATCTTTAAGTAACAAGACAGAAAATACCCAAACTCCGGAGGTCCCTGTGATATTGTTTCACTGTATCCCTAAGGTCTGTGTTTATAGCGCGTGTGGCAAATGAACAATCAGGCAGGCCACATGGCAACATCTTTCGGCGGCTGGCCGAGCTTGTTTGCCTGAGCCCTTGGCTTCCTCACAGACCTGGTCCGAAGTCGGTCTAAGCCGATTAGCATGGCATAATAGTTGCCAGTTGCCGACAATAAACTGCCCTGGACCGGGCCAACGGAGTTGTCTGATTTTTCTTGTTGATTTTATGGGGGAATGTAGACATACCTTCGCAGCGGTAGAACGAGAAGTTGGTGACGACTCGGAGCACATGGGAAACTCATCGGGCGGGGCAAAGTGCCCCTGCCACTCCATTCGCCGGCTCTGCATCCTGCGGAATCTGCGTGGAAATCTCTTAAGTCAGACATGGAGATTCGTAGGAAAACTGTTTTGTCATTTCTACAGACCTGCCTCGTCTGTCGCTTGGCATTTGCATTATTCCTGTTCTGTTCTCGCTCGCTCGGTGTGATTTATTAATGTGGTTGGGTTTTATTTCCTCGGCCCGCTAAGCTTTATTTGTTCATTAGTGAGTCTGTCGGGGCCCGGTTCTGTTCTATTGAAAATAGCGCTTGGGGCTCACCGTCTAAGCCCGACTCGATCCCGTTCAATGGGCTTAACCCCTAAGCCAAACAAGGACTGAAAACTCTTTAATGGCTCGCCGCCAGGCCCCGAAATGAATTTATCTCGGTCTTTTCACACCGCCTTGATATCTGCGAACTGTCAGGCATAATGAGTGCAAATAAATTTCAAGTAGGCTTAAAATTTTCCACTTCTGCGCCCCGCCAATTGCCCGAGCTGCGGCGGCTCCTTGGCATTCAATGTAACCGCAGAAATTCATATACAAAAATAACACGAGCGATAAGAGGGCAAAAAGTGCCATGAATAACGGCTGAGGGAAATGCGGTCGAGGGTTTGGGGGCGGATGGGCAAAATGAATTCTATTTAACATTTTGGGTGAAATTTGCGCAATTTTTTTGTGCGAGTATCCTGGTGTTTGCTTTCCTTACCCCCTCTCCCCAACCACTTCCTCCACCAATGCGCCTACAAACATCGAAATATAGAAACAAGAAGGGGGCGGGCTGAGCCCACTGCCTTTTTGTGACGCACTCGAGGGGCAGATGATAAATGTCCTTGCCAAGCCATGAAATGAATGAAGTATGGCCACGCATTTATGTGTGGCCAAAGGCAAACAGGCAGAGTTTTCCGGGCAAACAGAAAGCGAAGAAAACCTGACAACACAGGGACCGAAAATCACAACAAGGGAGGGGGCGAATGGCGACAGTCGCTTTCCTTTGAAGCCGATGCCGCTGCCGCAGCCGCGGACTTGTGGGCCAGGACTTTCTGGCCCACTCAGAGCCAATCGCCAGAAAGGGAAAAAGTCGGAGAAGTAAAAGAAGACTCTTGACAAACTGAACTGAACCGAACTGAACTGAACTGAACTGGCGCTGCTTGTCATTCATCGCGCTGTCAGCCCGCTTCCTGCTGCTGCACTGGAATTTTCAGTCTCTCGGGCTAAGTTCGAGGGAAAGTTTTTTCGGTCAACTACACGCACACGTACACGTGGCCCAGGACTTTGGCCAGCTGAAAGTTGTTTTGGTATTTTTTCTCCTCTGCCGTTTGCTGCTGCTGCTGCTGTTTTCTGCTTTCTGTTTTCCCTCGGCTTACGCTCTTGGCCCGCTATCCGATCGGAATCTTGACTTTTCCCTTGGCCGGCTCGCCTTACAAAGCTGATTTTTTTAGCTGCTTTGATGCCTTCAACTGTGGGGTTCGTGTTTGTATTCATGTTGTGGGCGTGGCAGCAGCTGTTGCCACCGCCCCCTGCGTTTGGCTAGGTCAATCCGATGGGAAAATTGTTTGGGTTGTCCTGGCTTAAAGACCAATAATATTTTGATAACTTAAAGGCCGCATAATGTAGGTGGTTTGAAAATAAATTAAGTAGTCATCAACTTACCAGCGAGAAGTGAAAGTAAAGCTGAAAGAAAATAAAAAAGGAAATCAATACAAAATGATAACAAGGAAACAAAAACGAATAAGTATTAATTAATAATTGTAATATAATACAAATAATGAGGCATTTAATAATCATAATATAATTACTCAAAAAATAAATACTTGGTAAGCATAATTGGAAACCTCACTATGTAAGACATAGTATTCAGCATAAATCCAAAGGAAATACAGTTTATCCCTTGCGGAGTGGTTCAACAAGCCGCATACACACTTTCCACATGCTCGAGTGAAGATCTTGTATGTCTGGCGTTAAATCCCTTGCCAAAGTTGGCAAACACCAGCTTAGATATAGACATCTGAATCGAAGTTTACAGTGTCTGTTCCGAAACTTAACTCATCAGATATGCCTCTAAATAAGCATTTATAGAGCTGCGCTGCGGCAACAACTGGCAAAGTTTTGCCCAAAACAGACAACAACAGCGGCAAATCGGAGCGGCAAGCCAAACATAATTTCCAAGTTTTGGCCCAAAATGTTGAGTAGGTTGTTTTCATAGAAATGCGATAAATACTTTCTGCTGGCCAGCTCAGTTTAGTCGGCAAGCGGCCGGAACAACTCCAAAGGAAGTGGTGGCGTGTGGCGAAGTTAACTTGGAAAACATTAAAATGCCAAAGTGAAAAGTTTCGGATGGCTGGCTGGCTGGCTGGCGCAACAACGAAATTCAATTGAAAACATATAAAATCTGAATTTATGAAGACCCCCACATGCGCGCACCAGCAATTTGCGTCTGTTGGAAACTTTGGCATCAAAAGGCCGAGCAGGCAAGTGGAACAATATGCACCCGGGCCCCGGGCGTTAAGCCGCTGCAGTGCCAGTTGACTTGGTTGTTTGACTTGGACTTTTGCTTTGGCCAGGGTGGGTTACAGGGACGGCCCACATGGCGTATGCGTGATCTCAGGCCTTCCTATCGCTCCCACCGGTTTCTAGGTTAATTGAGATGGAAACAGAGCGAGCCAATAGATAACTATTTCCAGGCCTGGACACTGTTTCTTGCCGCTGACAGGCCTGAACTTGGCCCAATGCTAATGTACAATCTTTTCCCGAAACTTTCGATGGCCGAAAAGTTTGGCAAGTTTGTTTCGTTTTCGGTGGCTTTCATCGCCACTGCCTCTGGCTTATTTATTAGCCACATTTTATTATTTGCCGGGGAAATGCGATGGCCTGGAGAAAGTTCTTGCCCCTTCCTAAGCCGAAATTCAGCCGCTAACAGCTTCGATTAGAAGGATTTTCGAGGCCGCGCTTCGCATCGCTTGGAAATCAATTTCAAATCCATAACAATTTGGCATAATTTGCACGCATAAAACCGAAAATTTCATTTACTCAATAATGCAGCGACAAAAGCCCCGCTTTGTCAGCCCACAAAGGGAAAAGCAAACGCAATTTTCTTTACACACAATAAACTTTATGTTGATTGAATAAAAGTTGCGTCAGGCCTACGCACACATGCACACGCACTCACACACCGACGAACTCACGCATACATAGACAGGCCTAATGGCAAGCAAACTTTTCATTTTAAATTAACTTTCGAACACAAAGGAACAAGGCACATTATCAGTTCGATATGGCCATCGCAATGGGATCATTTAGTTTTGGTTGAATCAAAATAGTTTTTATTACACCAGTTACACACAAATATTCATATATTTTATAACGGAATGCCATCAAATCAGCCTTAATTAATTAGCTTTATTTCAAATTATAGCACAGTCTTTCCTTAAATTGAATAAGAGAACAATTTTTAGATATTGTTAAATCGCATTAACACTTAAGTTAGGAAGATTTTAAATTTCATATTCATAATAAAGACATAAGATTATAATACCTAATGACAGGATAACTTATAAATTGAATTTCAATTAATTAAGTAGACAACTTATTTTAAAAGCAACTATTGAAGATTATAATCAAATCTAAATCCAAATATATGTAAGAATATAATTTTTAAAAATTGTATTTAGACAATTTGGAAATGTATTCCTGCTCTTGGTAATACAACATTATAATTTTGTTTCATTAGCTGAACTCCTAAGATGTAACAATCGATTAAGCGCATTGTTTTTTTCTTTGTAAGAAAAATTGCTAAATAACTCCTGAATATAAAAAACGTTGTCAATATTGGTTTGATATATGCTGGATGTTTATAAGAAGTGAGTATAGGCAAATTGAAAATTTGTATCAAAACCAAAACAGGCACTTGGCCTTGTAGTCAATATCTTTGTTTTAGGATCAAGTAATCTGTGTATGTGAATCACCCAACAAGTCATTTAAAACAAAGGAGTATTAGGAAGAAGCCATAATAGCTGGTCCGGCTGGATAGGGATTTTAGCTTAAAGCCTTTCAAAATAATGTTTTAATTGAGCGTGCTAATAAAGTGCTTCGAGAAAATGCAAAACAGCTATAATATATTTAAACAATAACTGATAGAAAATACCTGCATTGTTTTGTCCTGTGATGAATCGAACTCATTGTTTAAGTACCAATCAAATTATCAATTTAACTTAAATTTCCTCCATATTTTATTTTAAGTAACAGATACAGAAATCATGACAAACAAATATTATACTGAATTAAATTGACAGTAAGCTCTAATAATGTGAGAGGAGCGGTATATATAATAATTTAGACACTTTCTATCAAAACACGTCCACTTTATTCAATGCATATACCAAGAAAGATTAACATTGGGTTTTCTTATAGATTATGTTATGTTAGCTTAACATAGTATATAATATATCATAGTTTATCGGGCCTACTACAATAAGAACAAGTGGTAATTTTTTTTATTTATGGATTTTCTTAAATGGAAACTGAATTACTTAATTTTGTTCAGTTCATTGCCCGCTTATATATATATATATTTATTCATTATATATTTTATCAACTTTTTTAGGCACTTAAGGTAGTATCAAATATAAAATGCTGCACTCACCGTTCTCCTCCTCGATGTTGCGCGTCATCGTCGTCGAGGAGCTGACGCGGACGCGAGATGCCGCCGCCGCCTGGCCGTGCAGCGCGGAAAGGACGAGCAGGCAGAGCGGCAGGCAGAGCGAGCGGCTGCAGGACCTGCCCATGGTGGCCCAGCCCTCGATCCTACGGCTGAGAGAGGTGGGTGGAGGAGGGGGCTTGGCTGGGATGCTGGATATCCTGAGTGTCCTGGTGCTCCTGCACCGGTGTTGCCTACTTTCCGGCTCAGAAACCTTTCACACTTTGCACTGCGAGCATTTTTCGGGGCTGGTTCTTTGCGCGAATTATTTATGTTTGAATTCGATTTTAATTATTTCGCAATCGCTGTAAAGAGTGAGACAGAGAGAGAGAGATAGTTGGGCGTTGAAGAGAGACAGAGAGACACAGTGAGGTGGAGGCGGAGTCAGCAGAATTTGTTGACATGTCAATAAATAAAGCAAAACAAAGGCAGGCCAAATAAAATAATATAAAATCCCATGCCATTTTGGGTAATTACAGTTTGCAGTTGCCATTGCCCTGGTAGAAATTTATTTAATTGCCTTTATTTTCGATTTGGCAAATTTGTAAGCAAATTCATTGCACTTTTGCCCAGCAAACACACTTGCACTCCCCGACATATAAACATGGAAATGTAATTTATGTGATTTTTACAAATTTTATTGGGTTAATTTGTTTGTTTCCATATTTATGGCAATTGCAAACGAGCGTTATTTATGCGCCTGAAATTGTTAATTCACGCTGCGGAATCAAATCGAATTACACGGTCGAGAGCAGCGCAGCTGTAACTTTAAGACCAATTAACCTCGGCCCGACAATGAAATGTATCCGTGCGATGTCTTGGAGAGACAGCTACAAATCACAACGCATTTAGCCATTTTGTCAACCGCACGACAGCACGTACACCTCAATATTTTAAAACATATTTCTGTCTTCCGCTGCGAGGCTCTTTTAATTAAAGATTATTTATAACTCGCCGCCCAGAGCGCGAACAGTGAACAGTGAGAAATCATTTCGGATGCCGCCTGCGTAGATATTTGTTATAATTTATGTGGCCCATATAAATGACTAACAACACACGACCAACTGGCAAAGGACGCGCCCAGGAGCTGAGGATGGAAATGGGCGGGAATGGATGGTGGCCCGGCAAACATGTGCCAAAGTATCCGCGCGTGTGGATCCTTAAGCGGGAGCCAACTGCGGGGACTCGGGCAAAAAGCCGGCATCAAAGTTCAATATGACGATGATGGCACTGCCAGAAGTCGGTTCCCGCTGAAGAGCTAACGAGTGCAAATTTCTCTTCGGATTTCTTCCTTTTCCACGCTCGGCGGCGTCTCGGTCTGGCAGTGCTTTTACTTTTACGTTGCGAAAACCCAATAAACGATAAACAGGAAAGCGGAAATCGGAAACTGTACACGTCCATGTTTCTAGACTACACACAGACTGGCTCAAATATCACAGTCCCACACACTGGAAAAAAAAGTAGTCAAAACAATCCATTCTGATTTCAGAAGGCTCGTGAAGGATGTTTAACATCTTCTGGCTAACAAAACCTTTTACACCAAATAATAAATTGTGATAATAATTTGTTGGATTTCAATTGAAGTCCAGATTAGGTTAAATACAAAATAAATGAAAATTTAATTTATCTTAAGAATTTTTATATCCACAAAACCTTGAGTTTTAATAATGTTTAATGTTAATAAAACATACTCAATTTTAAAATTCTGTGAAATCCAACAATCAACATGAATAGTTCCTAAATTTATTTCTGTGTAAAACCCACACATTTACAGCCGCAAAATCGAGGTTTCTATGCGACGTGCTTTTATGATATATTTACTTGCCCTGGCTTGATTTTTATCGACAGTGTTACAGGGGCCAAATGCTTTTAGCCGGCTGCACTAATTTTATTTCAGCTCTCAGTCAGCGGCCTACGCCCTAAAGTTTTTATTTATTTTTGCAGCAGGGCTGAATTTAAAGTGAATAAAACTTTCCGACAACAGTAACCCCACAACCGCAATTGACAAGTGGTGGGATGGCCACTTAATCATGTTTTTTAAAACGGCGTTAATAAATCTGTCTAAATTTATTTACAATGCAGGCACTGCGTGCAAATGGATTTCCATTCCGATAAAGTGAAAATATTTGTAAACCGTTTGTCAATATAACATGAATATATCAGAAGTAAAATGCTATTCATATCGAAATACCGGCACAGCGAGCCAAATAAAATTTACCCGCCTGGAATTGAAAATTTAATCTAGAAATATCCAAACATTTGAGTTGCTGCTGTTGATTTGCACCGAACTTTAATTAAATCGAGAAATGAAAGCTTTAATTAAAACGTACGTGAAGCAAATGGCTGAGTGGAGTTGATTAAATTTACGTTCCCAATCGAGTAGCCAGCCAGCTTTAATGTTTGGCACACATCCGACATTGGAATTGGCCCCGAAATTAAATATGAGCCACTCAAAATCCATTTACCCGGGACCCTGCCAAACTTTGGCAAATCAGTTTAGTGAATGGGTTATGCAAGGATAAAAACTTGTGTGCAGCCAATAAAAAGCGCTCCCAATAAAATGTGAGTCGCATTAGCTAATGCAAGCTGAGGGCCGAAGGTGAAGGGTTCTCCAGGGACTACGCTGCGTATACGTAACCTCGATGGGCATGTGCCTGTGAGTGAGTGTTCGCTCGGTGTGTAGGTGTGTGAGGGTGTGCGGGTGTGTGCGGGTGTGATGAGGGAACATTGTGCCAGTTTCGCCATCGAGGCATCCACCTACGATCGACATGCACTTCAATTTACAAACTTGCCAAGCCAGCATGTGTGAGTATCAGGGTGAGTTTTCCGACTGCAGCTGCCGCAAAGTGTGTCGATGTTTTTTTCATTTCCGGCAGGCAAGTTTGCGCTCACCTCCCCCCGCTCCCTCTCTTTATTTTGTAATGTAATGAAGTGTGTTTGCATTAAAATGCAATTTGAAGTGCAAAGTTACAATATTATTATGGCATCTATAAGAGCACGAGTGTGCGGCAGGAGAGCCCTTGAGCAGGATTCTCCTGACTTCCTAGCTACCTGGCCCTGCCACTTTTTTCGCGGTTTATGTGCGCTAAGTGAGCCTATAACAAGAGAGAACGCTATAATCGGGTGCCCCGACTATCAGATACCCGTTACTCAGGTAAAGGGAGTGCGAGGGAGATGGAGATAGAAACTTTGATCACGCATAACTTTTTAACGAATGGTCCGATTTGAAAAATTTCTTCTACATTTCGATAGGTATTGATAAACACAATAAAACTGCATTTTTACTTTTCCGAAATATTTAAATTTTTAAAATCGTATATAAGCGATTGTGGGCGTTAAAGGGGGCGTGGCACCTTTTTGAAACAAACTTGCGCTGCGTAGGAACTCCTAGAATCTACATGCAAAATGCCAATCTTCTAGCTTTTATAGTTTCCGAGATCTCAGCGTTCATACGGACAGACAGACAGACAGACGGACAGACAGACGGACAGACGGACAGACGGACAGACGGACATGGCTATATCGACTCGGCTAGTGACCCTGATCAAGAATATATATACTTTATAGGGTCGGAAACGCTTCCTTTTACCTGTTACATACTTTTGCACGAATACAATATACCCTTTTACTCTACGAGTAACGGGTATAAAAAGCCATGCATGGTTGCCTCGTTTCGCAAGGGTTCAAGTGCAATTTTATGAATACTAAAAATTCTAATGGCCGCCAGTTCGCACGTGTGTGTGTGAGTGTGAGTGTGTGTGAGTGTTCGTGGGAGGTGGCAGGACTCGGGGGATTTGCAGGACTGGGCAGCAATCAGAGCGTTCAACACTTGGCGCCATCATCAACATCATCCACACCATCGCCGTCCCAGCAGCTGTTTCCCACCCTCGGGCTGCTAATTGTGCGGCATACTTGGGTGCGCCTGGGAGCCTGTTTGCATGCATTACACCGACATCAGCACACAGCTTAGCACTTGGACTAGGACAGCAATGGCCTTGCCAAGCCAACCAACCACCCACTCACCCACACACCAACCAACCAACACCAACACAGTCTTCGAGCGTTTTGATATGCAAATAAACGCTCGGTTTCCAGCTGTCCGCAGCATTAATTGCATATTAAAATTCACTTCTACTCGCATTTCCATTTCGAATTGATGCACTTTGTTCTCGGGGTCCCCAATAATTTTGTTTATGTTGTATCGTGTGTCGTTTGGAAATGGATTTTGTCGCCAAATCGTATGCTCATTGTTCTCCTCAGTTGCAGGCTGGTCTGTCGAATTTGTGTCAGAATTCGTAATTAATGTTCGGCCTAGCCACTAAGTGAGTTTGATTAGGAACCGAATTGGGAACGGCATGAATTAGGTTGTTATTTGAAACAATAGTATTTTGCGGACAACGAACACATGTTCAGGGGAATTTGCAAATAAAATTATTTTAGCATAACGTTAGAGTACAAAGCTTTGCGTATTTTTCAAATATTTCGAAATTGGTCAAAAAGATTTTTTATTTGGATTAGAAGACAGAATAGAAATATTGTATCATGTATCTTTAAAGTGATAATAATTTGAACACGGTATTTCTTAAATATGATTTATTTAATTTATTTTATCTAACAGTCGAAACAATAGCACTTAACATATGTCGAAGCATAGTGGTAAATTCTAACCCAAAATTTGCAAGTTTCTAACTAACACCTTTTAAACTGATTTTTAATTTAATTTTAAGCAACATCAGCTTATTTATGATTCAATCTACCTACATGCACGTTATGAAGCCTCGACAATGAGTTCATCCCAGACTCAGTTTAATTTAATTTGGTTGCCTCAATCTGATTATTCATTCCAGTCAGTCCGTCAGATTGAAGCTGGCCAAAGCTCGGCTGCAAATTCACACCTCCTTAAATAAATGTCTGAACATTAATTTCATATCACTCTTATCTTAACCAGTCGCAGGGTCCATCAATGTTTTTCCCTGCAGCTTATCGTGCACATTCAATGCCGCCACCATCACAGGCCTCAACAGTTTGCTTTGAAGTGGCATTCATCTGTGTAATTTCATTACACGCACACTTCAGCAATTTAGCAATTTAAACAAATGTACTTGCTTGGGTGGGGGAGTGGGGCCGTGTTCATCTATTAGTTTATGGCTCGCATTTCACTGGCACTCTGCACTGGGCCTTAATGGCCGTCAAAGGCCAGCAATTTTGCACTTATGTGCGAGTGCCATGAAATATGATGGCGTATGTGATGGCCACAGTATGAAGAGACATGGCGTCGCATGCATTACGAAAAAAAAACGAAACGTAACGAAACCGAAAAGAACTAACCGTATAAATAACTAAAACGCTCAACAATAACAATTTTCGTGCAATTTGTACGAGCTGCTCGTTGAGAACAACAAAGCACAGCGGCAAAAAACTATTTTAGCAAGCAAATGAAAGAAATCCGAAAAAAAGCCATGAAACGAGCAGCTGAGCGTGGAAATCGTTTTATCTGCCGGCTCCACAGAAATCACACGGGCACATATAGACCGAGATATAGACGCACACCCACTAAACTATCAAAGTAATCCAAACGAGAACGACGACGCCACTCAGGCTTCGTGCGCTTTTCAATGGCCGTGCTTTCTGTTTGCTGCTTTCTGCTTTCCGTGGAAATGATTTTCATTGAAAACGACGGGGGCATTGCAGGCAGATCAGATCAGCGACAGATCTTAAATGGGCGAACACGGCAACAAATTGCTGGCCAACAACAACTAGAATAGGAACAACATTTGGCAGCTGCTTACATTGCGAACAAGTTTGGGGTGTCGATGGACGCGACTTTAAACGCACTTTTTTCCACTTTTCAGTTTGGCATTCTCCAGTTTCTAATATGTACTTTTCACACTCTACTTTTCACACGTTTGCCGGACCGATTTTCAATGGCTTTTCGGAGATTTTCGGATGCACGGTTTGATTTGCTCAGATGGCCGGAAAACAATTCGCACTGCTCGCGGTACGCCGATGAAGTCCCGTTAGTTCCGACCGTACCCGCGGGATCGCAAACTCTCACTGAACCGACTTTTATGGTACACACGCTGGAGCCGAAGAGCTCGGCACGGATGCTGGCCGAGTGGGTCGAGAAAAACCGAGCGTGCAACGCTCATGGCCGCCCAATAAGCGGTACGAAGAGAAGCGGTCCCGAGAGCAAACGCGAGAGATTTCCAGCCCCCGAAGTTATGGCACGAAGTGGTGGATGCTGCGTGATAACAGGGCTCTGTAAAAGCGGCTTTACGGTTTTATAGCAGGCTTTTGGGGGGAGTTCCTGTAACTGTTCCCGATTTAACTTCAAATACACCACTTAGGCAAACAAAGGCTTCACATCGTGTTTATTTACATACGATAGATAAATACAATAGATAGTACAAATTAACTATGTTGCAGTTGGATTATGGCAGCGGTTAATCTTGTTTACATTTCAAATTAGCCTGCGGCATTTCTCTGGTCCTCTCTCGGGTTACTTCGTTTCTCTCGGGAATTTCTGTGGCGCAGCTTGTTCTAAAAAACAGCTGATGGTTGTGCTAAGTTTTACATCTACTTTGCAAATGTGCGGATGTGGAATTTACTGCTTAAGTCTAATGTTCTAAAATAGCTCAGGAACAGTTAGTTGCTACAATTTCGGGTAAGTTAATAATATGACCTAATTAAATAAATAAAAGGGTTAAATAAATGGTTTGGTTTTCCATTTTTGTTTCATTTTAAAAGCAAAGTTTTTGCTTCAGAGATTATTCTAACTATTTTCTAAGACAATAGTCAAAACTGGAATATTCTGCATATAATGAGCTCTCATAACCACCAAACTTTCATCTGCAGCATTTGGACATCAATCAAAAGCCCACCTGTTGCCTGTTAGCTTATGTGAACACCCGCCAATCAATCAAAAAGCCAATACTTAATCGTCAACAGCCGAAACCTACGAAAATTACTTGCTGTTACTTTTGAAACATTCCTTCCAGAGTATACTATTTACTTGCTTTTATTTCTTTATTTACTCAAATAGGCCACAATTTGTTATTCGATCAAACAGAGCTCTGTAGTAAGCAGACCTTGCTCTTTTCCATCAACAGCAATTTGCTCTTCTTTAAGAGAAAATTCCTTGGTTTTGCCAAAAAATGTGTGCCACATTTTTAGAGGCCTTGTTGAGCTTTTTATGGCTCTGTTAGCCAATGTTAACTACATATGTAGGCCAAATCAGTCGGATGAAGGTGAGAGTCAGGCGGGGAAGTCCCAGCCCAAAGGAAGAAATAACTCTGCCCCACACACAAGCCCCCTAAAAAGATCCTTAATTTACTTCTCCCTGCGTTAAAGTCAATTTCCACTTCCACAAATGTTGGTCAACTGTTTTTTATCAGCTCATAAACATGGCGAACAAGTTCATTTCGGTGTTAAAAGCGTGTTTTCCACACACATGTGTGTGCCAGCGTCCGTTTTACTGCAGCACCAACACACTGGCAAACACTCGGTGGCTGACATTTTTAATAGCAAACACAACACGCAGCGACTTTAGCACATGAAATAATGCCAGCTGAAGTAGTAAGTAGTCCGGCCGGAACCGAACCCAAACAGATGACGCACCATGGGACAGGATGCAAAAGTCAGCGGTTAAAATCTTTAAAGTGTTTGCACAAATTTCTGCTTATTATAAAAGGTGTGACCTGAATATCTAGCTAAAACTATTCGAGTTAGATAACATTTTTAGGAATACACTTACTATTTTATACATACAAATTATAGTAATAATTTGTTCAATTATTAAGGATAAACAAATTGCATCAAAGATAAACGGCAACTTTTTAACAAAGGAATTATGCAGGCCATTTAAAACTTTTTCTAAAGTGTTTACAGAAATTTCTGCTTATTATAAAATGTGTGACCTGAATATCCAGATAAAAAACTATTCCTGCTAGATACAATTTTTAGGAATACACTTACTATTTTTTACATACGAATTATTGTAATAATTTATTAAATTATTAAGAATAAACAAATTGCATCAAAAATAAACGGAACATTTTTAATAAAGGAATTATGCACGCCATCTTAAAACTTTCTTTCTTTCTTCTTTCTTTCTTTCTTTCTTTCCAAAAACTATCAAAGGTTTGTGAGTTCTTTCGTTTCCATTTTTTGAGACGGGGTATACTCTAATGTAAAATACATTTTGAAAAGACATTTTAAATAACAATGTTATTTATATAGCATTAATAACATTAAACGATACCACTAAGACATCTAATAAAAATTCTAAATATATATATTCACAATTTAAAAAAAAGTAAATATCTGATTTAAGGCTACTATAATTAGTTTCTTTAATAGTTCACAAATTTATCCATTATTATTATACGGCCTTAATAGCATTAAACGATACCACTAAGACATCCGAAAAAAATTCGTATGATATATATTCACAATTTAAAAAAAGTAAATTACTGATTTAAGGCTACTGTAATTAGTTTCTTTAATAGTTCACAAACTTATCCACGGTGCCCGTACACTTTCCATGCTTGTTGCCGTTGTAGTTGTAATGAAAGTGTTTTTTATGAAGTGCTCGCATCCTCGTACGCAACATGCGTGTCCTGATCCTGCTGCTGCTGCTGCTGCTGCTACTTCTTGCCCCGCCCAGTGAAATATGACAAAAAGCATGCTACAGCTTCGCTACTTCCGTGCTTGTTGTTGCTTTTTGTCAGCGCTTTAATAGCGAGAAGAAGTCAATGGCAAAACGACCAGCCAAAGGAGTTGCCGGGTACTGTTGTTGGTAAGTGTGTGTAGTGTGTAGTGTGTGTGTTTGTCCGCAATAGCAATAAAAATATATTTTACAAACTGCTGCTGCTACTGGGAAACTGCTTAGGATTTTTCTTTTTTGTCCCGTTGTATTGTTAGAGTTTTTCTTCCCTGCCTCGTTTTTGCTGCTGTTTGATATATGTAGAGCGGCTAACAAGAACACTCCCAGCAGCACCACCCCCAAAAACCCCTTACCCACACCCACTCACACACATGCAAAATAAGTTCGCTACAACAAATTATTGGAAACCCAAGAAGTTTTCTCTGCTGGTGCTTTTATTTTCCCCTAACTCGCATGAAAAAATATTATAAAAAAAGAAAGGAAGAACGAGAAACAGCGGGGAAAAAGGAAAATCTCGCATAAAAAATACGAAAATTGTTCCAAAGTTAGCAAGCCAACAACAAGCATATAAAATGTGTTTTTGCCAGAGTTTTCCCGGCGTTCTGATTACATATGTATGTGTGCAGTTTTGGCTGGGACCGCCACTAAAACGCGTTTTGCTTAACGCGCTCGAATCGTTTTTGGTTTGCCCCTGCCCCCCTGATCTTCCCTTCTTGGCTTGGTTTTATTTGGTTATGGCCTTCAGTTTGTGTCAACCATAACGATTTTCTTTTCAATTTAGCTTTAGTGCGTATTTTGTTCTAATTTTATTGCTCGTATTAAAATATTCCCTCCTCGAACGCCTGCAGTTCCTTCGAGTGCCTGTTAACACACAATTTTTGCCCAACACTTAAACAGGCAAGTCGAAGCACAACAATCTTTACACACAAATGGTGTACACACAAATATATGTTGCGTGTAGCCCGCCTCCTTCCAATTTTGGAATCATGGTGGCTTGATAATATATTTTTTATGATATTTATGGCTCTGACATTTTGCTTAGCTGGCAGGCGATTTATATTTTTTGGCCAACTCTTTTCCATTCTCATGGCATTGTTTTAGTTTTCCTTTTTGCTTTTTGTTGCATTTTTATGTTCCATTGTTGTTGGCGTTTTGTGGCTGCTTATTGTTTGTGATATGAGGCAGATCCATGGTCATTCAATGGATTGTCATATTGTGGCAACGTCCTTTTTTATGCCCGCACACGTTTCGATGGGATTTTATGGCGGAAAATCCACTAATACACGGGTATTATTCAGATGCTGCTGCGCAAAACTCTGAATAGATTCCAAATATTTACAATATATAAAATAAGCTGAATACAATGAATCCAATGAAAGCCAAAACAAACGGTCAACTTTTGTTCATATTTAATCGGATTCTTGAATATATTTAGCTCGTTAACTTTTCCTGTACACTTGGAGGAAAACCCAGACATCTTGTAAGTAAGTTCAAAATCTCTTTTTAAATATAAGCTAAATACATTACTAATTATGAATTTAAAACCAATTTTATTTCTTAATTAAGTCGGTTGATATTCAGATCAACGAAGCAAGGTAATACTTTTTTATGTTTTTAGGGAAAACTTTTTAGTTTCACTGTGCCCTAAAGTGAACAAATGTAAATTTATTACCTTTAATTCTTTATAACAACTAATTTAACGGTAGTCTTAAAATCACTCTTTAATTGTAATAGTTTCGTTTATTCTGAAAGTGTAACATAGCAAATATATTGTATTCGACAGTTGTCCATAGTCAGAAATTATTTGGGGAATTTTTCACACAGTTTTGGGCAAAATGTTTGTCTGCCACTTTGAGATTTGAAGACCGAACTGGAGGGGGCGGGCTGGCAATTAAAATTACCAACGGCAGTACGGACAGGAACACGACTGTGTTTTCTCTGCTCAAGTTTGCCTTGAACAACTTGCTTTCGGACACTCCAGAAATAAAATGAAATTGTTTAAATTTAATTCAATTTGCCTGCCCAGCAACAAATTGCAGGCGCTCAGGGCTGCAAACAATCTCCAATCTGGGAATTCGAAATAAAAATATTCCGAAATAGTTCAAGTGCAATGCCATTTGAAGTCGCTGTCTGTAAACAAAGTGCAGGGCGACGAGGACACCTCCCCAGTGGGCCAGTTGGCGGGAATTGGTGGGTGTGAGCCTGGCTGCATATTGCCAGTTAGTTAATTATTGAGCCACGAGCACGTAGAAAGCCATGCACGAGTGTGCCATCTGTTTGCCAGTGTCTGGGTTTAACTTAATTAGAGCGCTGCATTTGCGGTCTTCATTTAACGCAGCGCCATGGCCTCGGCCAATCCGCCGGGCCAATCCCCATCTCACCTCGGCCAGCTCACCTGCCTTGGGTCCCAGCCCCTCCCGCTCCCGCTCCCCCTCCTCCCATCCTGTCCCGCTCCCACTGACCCTCGCCCCTGCCCCTTGCCGACTGTCTGTCTCCGCGGGCGCAAATTTAAAACTGCATACAACTATTTCCGCCAGGGCCGGAGGCTGCCTCCCCGATGTAGCCAAACAGTTCACTCCGTTTGTTTGCTTTGATACCCTGCAAAAGCTGGTCTGGTAAGGTTTTGAAAAATATGCATTAAAATGTGTACATTTTTTAAAGTAAATAAGATGTCTTAGAAGTCGTTATTTGTTGGAAAAATAATAAAATATTTGGTCCCAATGTTATGTTAGCTCTTTGGAGAATTTATGAGACTATTAAGACTATTTCTGAAAAAAACAGAAAAACATTTTCACATGTCATTTTATAATGCGCATCCTGTTCTATAAGGTTTTTCTATTCTAATATGTTTAATGGTTTTAAGTGAATAAATTTCAAATAAATAAAATTTATTGATTTTAAAATTTTAATAATCAACAACTGCTAATAAATAAAAAGAGAAAATTAGTTTTTCTAAATCAACAACAATATAATGATACTAATCTCAATGGTTATTTTGCTCTTAGTTCTGAAGGGAAAATTTATTAAAGACCATTATTATTTTTTAACCAGACAACCAAATTATTTAAAGATGTTGGCTATATATTTTTTCCTTTCCTGGACTTATTACTACCTCATTTCCAGCGCATCTCGCAAGTCGATCACTTTTCCTTTGATTATTTTTTCTATGTAATGCTTGCTGTTGGTTCGTTGAGCATGTTGCACGTAATTTGCATTGTTGTTGCCTTTAATTGCTTAGTGTTAATTGCTGTAATTGCGGTAAACTAAACTACGAGCAGATGAACGGACACACGCACACACAAAAGAATGGCAGCAAACACGTAAATGCGCTGGCCGCTTAATTAAGTTGATGGCGGGGGGTGGACCTTGATGCGGAGCGGAGGTCACTCACTGGGTCTCACCTGAACCGACTACCCCCCACCTCCCCCTCTGGCAGGTGTCCGAGCCGAGTCCTTGGAGCGACTTTAGCCGCTTTGTCAACCGATCGCCCTCCAATTTGGCGCTCAGCGATGTCATTCAATACGCCTGAGTCTCGCTTTTCGTTCGCTTTTCCCCATCAGCGGAAAAGCGCTTGCGGATGGGGCTCGTTAAAGCTAGTTAAAGGCGGCTTTAAAATGTCATCGCCAATGCCACACCCATCTATGGTCCACACCTCGCCTACTCATTGATGACGAAGGATGCGGGTTCAAGTGTCACAGGGTCCGGCCATAAATTTCCCCCCTCGGAGGCCGAGAAAACCGAACTGAAGGCCAATTACAGCTAAATATAAGTATGTGTGTGTGTATCTATATGCGAATTCTGGTCTTTTCACGTGTCATGTTTGGCTTAAAGCTCACCTGGTTCGCCCGAGTATTAATTAATTGGGCAAGTTGCCTGTATTAATTAGTATCGCCCTGCCTTTGTATTCGATAGTGTGCCAGTTAGTTTAGTGATGTCTCGGTGATGTTTCCACGGCCGAACGCAATACTCCTGTTTGTGACCTCCGGGCCTATTCAAATGGAAAAGGGCTGGCCAGGGGTCGTGAGTCACCGCATCCTGACTGGGGTTCACCGGTCAAATGTGGTCCTGCTCCTTTCTATTCTCCATTGACTTGTCAATGGGTTGCCAGCCCCAAAAGAGGGACATCGTATGTTCTGGCCCCCAAATACAAATTGAGTTTGCCCGGGCTGTTGCTGTTGCTGCCGGCAAAAGTCAATACAAAAGCTAATTGATTGGAAAATTATGTGACTTTGAATACGGCCCGAGAAGAAATCTCCTTTCGGCCAGTTCCCAGAAATGTACGACTCAATATTAATGTTCCATCGCATTGGCAATCGACTAGCGAGTGGGCATAAAGATTATTACAGCTCTGTGGTGTATATTTCGGCGAAAGACAGCTGCCTGGCGCAATGATTATGCATTAAGTTGCCATTAAAAAATCTACTTGATTACTGGTGACGTAAGCGAGCGGCGACACTCTCTAATGGATTGATAAATTGAATTAAAAGACCCTGCCGACGGCTGACGCGGAGCATCGAGTATCGGCTAACTAACACTAATCAAATTACAAGTTGCGACGCGGCCAGACATAATGCATGATTGATGATTGACGGAGCTCCTGGCCAAGGACCCAACCAAATTGCAGCAATAGTCAAATCGGAATGCTCGTCATTAATCAGCATTTCTTAATTAGAGCGCCGCGAGTTGAGTTTTCAGTGTTGACAAGCCATAAAACGGAGGAGGGCGAAAAAGTTTGCACAACAATAAAAATCACAGACAAAAGGCGCTAAACGATTGGCGTCAGAGAGCAACAACACCCAGGGGTTTTCCACCGCCCCTCAGCCCCTCAATCCCCCTCCCCTCGCCACCACACCTCGTTCGGTTTATAACATTTTCCATTTCAATTGTGGCGCTGTTGACTGCATTCGATTCGATTGATTTCATTTGCCTGCTCGCCGTTTGGCGGTTATAAAAATTCATTGCAACCGTTTTCATACGAATGACGAGGTTTTCCCTTTTTTTTCGGATTTGTTGTCAAATCAGCTGGGAATGTGTGTGCGGGTGTGTCTGTGTGTGTGTGTGTCTGTGTGTGTGTGTGTGGGCCAATAAAACGTGTTCAGTGCTCGCAACTTCCGTTTCATTTCATTTTGCCCATAATATGCGGCGCTGACGTCGCTGCCTTGCTGCATTTTTCATCATCGTCACTCAAACACTTTTTGGCAACAAAGCAAACCCTTTTCCGCCCATTTTCCTCCCTCTTCCACCCTCTCCCGCCCTCTTCCCCGCACTTTGCATGCATTCACGCTTATTTGAGCATAATAATTTTTGTTTATTGCCCACAAAAACTGCCAGTGAATGGAACTACCATGACAATTCCACTGGCGACAGTTGGCTCCCACTGAAAAAGAAGTGGCCGAAAAAATGCTTAAATATTTAAGTGTTCTGGATTGTTGATGATGCGCTTTTTAATTGTTGCGAAATCAATTTTGCATATTGCCCGCTTATGCATTCATCTCTGCGAGATTTATTAGGCTGCAAAATATCAGCATACAACCATTTAAATGGTTTAATTTCACGTGTATTTGCTTTTAAGGCAACATTTTTTCCGATTTAATATTAGCCGGCCGAATTTTATGCCGAACATTATGAAGCGTGAAAAGTGGAGCTGTATAAAACATATCCATTGAGTTTTTCTTGTCTATTTTTAATCGTTAAAAATTCTTACTATTGCCACACAGTATTTCTGTAGTTACTATTTTTATACCCTTGCAGAAGGTATTATAATTTCAGTCAAAAATTTTCAAGGCGGTGAAAGAGACATTTGCGACCATATAAAGTATATATATTCTTGATCAGGATCGTGTCCGGAGTTAATATAAGCATTTCCGTCTGTCCGTCTGTCTGTCCGTCCGTCTGTCCGTCTGTTTGTCCGTCTGTTTGTCCGTCTTTATGTTTCTACGCGAAGATTTTAAAGATATCGAATTAACACTTTGCAAACATCCATCAATCCTTTGCACGCAGTATACAAGTCGGAACGGCCGGGATCGGTCGACTATATCCTATAACAGCCATATAACTGATTGATCGGAAATACCATAACTTTGACGTTTGTTAAGTTAGGAAGTTGGGATTGGCCAATCAATCAGACCTACCAAATTTCATCGGAACACTATATCATATAGCTGCCATATAACTAAACTGAATATGCCATAACTTTGGTGTTTTTAAAGTTAGGAAGTTCGAATTTTCATTTTTTATTTTTTTATGAGTATTAAGAATGCATCATATGAATAATGTTGGAGATTAAATTTTTCGGAATATTCTGAAGGGGTATATCAATTTCGGCTCCGCCCGAAGTTAGCTTTCTTGTTATACTGTCATTTCAACAATCTAGTGTGGGACAACATTCATTCATCGAAAAATACATCTCTTTCGATCAAAAATATCCTTCGGACTCAACTTTTCCATTAAGCAACATAAACAAGAAAAAGTCTCTATACTTACCTTCATTTCTGTTGAATTTCACAAGAAAGAAACATCTCTGAATCACTGGCGCAGAATGTAATTTACTTAAGTGTTTCCTACACATGAACATAAATTTATTCAGCGATTGTCCTTCTCCAGCTGAGAGAGAGAAATATTAAAAATATGCAAATTGGTGTCTTCTTGCCTTTGTTTATTCCCCTGCTTAACCCTTTTCACTGCGGCCCAAACCAAAACAAACTAAATAATCTGAGACAGACCACTCACACACTCCCGGCTCCTGCACACTCCATTTGGCAAATATAATAAATATTTCGATGCCGCTTCATCGGGGGAAACTACTTTTGTTGCCCTTTTTTTTAGACAGTTTTTCATGTTCTATTTTTGCGTTGGCCGCTTACGACTTTTTGTCTGGTCAAGAGACAGCCAGCGGGAAATGAATGTGTAAAATATTTTAATGTGGCACTAGGCTCTTAGATGTGTGGCTATCTGGGAGCGGGAATTGAGATAGGCAAATGGTCATAAGTAAGTGCGGTGGCTCCTCGAGAATTTCAAACAGTGACAGCATCGGCCCAAGAAAATTAATAAATGGCCTCGGCCATTTGATATTTTCGGCTGGAATTTCGCCCGCAGGTTGGCCAAATAAAATATAGACGTTTCCGGCCTTCTATTTGTTCAACCAATAATCATCACATTTCCGCAAACACTCGAGCAGACCTATCCGCAAGTCACATGAAAATTTCATGACCCCTGACCAGCTCAAATATTCATAAACGACGAAAAATGACAGATTAACGCAAATATTGATACAGCCACTGTTCAAGTCCAAGTCATCTCTGCTGACCCTCGGTGGAGGAGGGGGGTTGGTGGGTCAAGGGGATGCGAAGGACCGCCCATCCACCACAGAAGTACTCAAAGAATACCCATGGCCTTAGGATGGGTCTGAGATTTTGCTATGCTCATCGCGTTCATTTGGGTTTCCCGCATTGTTTTGAATAATTCGCATCCGAACATGAAATATTAATGAGCGGTTTTGGTTTCGGCTTTTTCATGTCTCTCTTTTTTCGTACCACATTGCGTATGGGCAATAACATTGAATATGCAGTAAATGATGCAGGGAAAAAGGGTCAGGGTCGCCAGAAGTTATTGGCCAGACATTGGCAGATAATCACTCGAGCTGAGCGAACTGATATTTCAACTTGCACCACAATCTTAAAATAAAGCTTAATTCAAGCTGGAAAATGAGTTGGGCTGCTTAAAAAAATAAGCAGGCTCAGCTCGCAGTTTCTCAAAGTTGAAATGGCTGAAGTGGGCGGGTGTGTGCTACATAAATTTAACTTTTAATGCGCTGCGTACGCGAATGTGTAAAAGATTATCTTTATTGGCCATTAATTCATATTTAAGCTGCTGCGGCAAAAGAAAAAGGCGCCATTTTTCCTATATTTTTTCCTTCACTCCTTGCCATTTGCCCCTTCATTTCTTTTTTTGGAAAATGTTTGTAAAACACTGGATTTGCGAAAGGATAAAATTATGCTTTGTAAAACAATTAAGTGGCATTATTTATGGCCTGCTGGAGCCCACCCTCAGTGCCAGTCTCCTGTAGCAGGAGTAAACGTAATTGCCTTCAGGCTTTCCCTGGCAGTTCTTTCCATGTATTTATGAACTTCACCTAATGGTCTCGCAGTACAACAAATTGTCTAAATAGTCTGGGGATTTCCTAAGGTAGTTCCGAGGGTCGGAAGTGATTATTTGTTTGGTTTGTCGGTTAATTAGCGGCTCGAATTTCAACCGGAAGTGTATTAATGGCGGTATGGGAAAACCTGGAAAGTTGCTTGAGAGATTTTCGATTTATCTCGTCGATCATAAAGAACTTGGCAGCGCAGAAGCACCATAAAATATTCGGAAATCGGACACAATTTACCTCCACTACGCTTCCTTCAATCACCACACAAAATTTGAATGCTTCGCAAATCTCAATTGAATATCCCGCACTGCCAAAAGCAGACAGCACTCACTCACTCACTACCCATAACAATATCAATATTCTATTTTTACCTGAGCCACTTCACCGACAACAAAACCCCTTTAGCAAATTTACAAATTTCCGCAATAAACCAAATAACGAAAATGAATACAAAACATTTGCAGGAAGCCGGAGAGATGCCCTTCGAATCCTTTGCCAAAGGCAGCAGCGCAAAAAACGGGATGGAAAACTGCTGACATATGCAGGAGGAGCACGTAGAGGACGCAGGTCCGCAAAGTTCGTGGCTCGATGACAGAGTTCCGAGTAGCAAATTTTCCAAGTTTGAAGTGAGCAAACGCGACTTTCATTCTCCGTTTTCTTCTCGGTTTTTCCCATTTTCCGGGGCGGTGCTGCTGCTGCCAATTTGATTCTCAAGTGAGCAGCGCAGTTGGGTCCCCCGCTTCTTTACCTGGCCCAAAATTGCGGGATAACTGAACGCCCCCAACATGGTCGTCTAATAGATAAAAAGCCAGCTAGCGCTCTTTGTTGCGGTAATGAAATTTATTAGATCATTATACATACTGCCGCCGTGCCATCCTCTCAGCAACCCGGCATCCCGGCATCCTGAATTTGTTGACGTTGATTATCATTTTCAAGTTCTGACTTTTCATTTTCAATTTGAGCGAACAACAAAAAATTGCCATTTCCTTTTGGCCCGTCTTTGTCTTCGTGGCAGTTATCTGGGCGTTGCCTCTGCACATTCTGCGGTATTCTTTATTGTGTGGGTTTGTGCGTCTCTGGCATAATTTAACTTAATTTTTGGCACAAATTCGTAATTTGCATTAAATTTATTGAGACCTGTGGGTGGAGTCGCCGCTCTTCATTTTCCCTGCTTTTCTCGAGAGCTGCTCGAATTAAAGTTCCTGTCCTTGTATTAATAGACTTCTGCCTACAGTTCGACTGCTTCGTCCCCGGGGATTTGAAGGGCAACTTCATCTATGCATAATCAAACCACATTGAGAGTGCCTGACCCAGGGGAGGGTGGAAAAAATCAGAGTGGAAAATGATGGCGGAAAATCCCCGACGAAAATTATGGCTGCATATGCGAGAACTTTAAAATGGAATTGACAACACTGTCAAGTAGCTGTCTGCCCCGTCCTTCGTCCACGCCCACGCCCCTGCCCCGCCCCAATATGCCTACTTTCTCCGCTCCTGTCACGCACGCAAAAAATTGCTGGGGGACCCGGAAGTTGTCAGACCTCAGCAGACCCCGAACCCCTTGAAGAAAAACAATACGGAAAATCCACACAGCATCGCAGTTTGGGGAGTGTTGAAAATTCCCGCGGGAATTTTCATGCCTTCTTGTCTGCAAGAAATTCGCTTAATAACTTTCCCAGAAAAGAGGCAACAAGGAGGGCAGGGCAGGGCCAACCCCACAGGTACATGGCACACGCAGCCAGACAGTAATTTGTTTTAACAGCGCCTTTTAAGGATATTTACAGCCGGGCAGGCCGGAGTCCCCTTTCCTTGAGTCCTGGTCCTCGGCAGCCTGCTGTGGCCAACGCTGTCGCTTCATAAATTACCAGACACGCGGCGCTAATATGGCGCAACATCCATGGCAAGTACTTGCCACCTGGACACCAGGACACCAAGCTGCCAGGACGGCAGGTCGGCAGGACACCTGGACGGGGCTAATGCCAAATTCTGTTTCGACTGTTCACGCTGTTGCGCATAGCACGGATATTGGGTGGATCGGGGATAAGGTGGACGAGGAAAGAGGGGGGCATGCCACAAGTTGCCTTTCATTTAAGCAGCCTGGGGGCCAGTAAGTGCGTCCAGTACTTTCTATTGACAGGGGATGGTGCCGCATGGAAGGGCTGGAGCGGTACTCTGCACTTAAAAAAATTTGCCATGGCCATAAAAGTTTAACCAAAAAATCATCATTGATTATTGAAAAGCTGGATTATTAAAAAAAAGTTTGAAAGCGGAGTGTTACTTAAATCCCTTCCAACCGTGTTCACTTATAATCAGTTTAATAAGCACTTAATTTCCCAAAATATAGTACAGAAAATGGCTTTCACATTTTACTCTTAATTCGCCTTTTGATGTAATCATTTTTTCAAGTGCACGCTGATATATTTATGGCCCTGCGGGATTATGAAGTCATGTGCATGTAGGAGGGCGAAATATCAGTCGGGCAGGCGATTTATGAAATGAACCCAACTGAAGAGGGAGGAGATCCGTGTGTAATGCCATAATTCAACCAGCAATTGCTTTAATGCGCCGGGCAAATCATCAAAGCCAAACCGATGTCAAATACTCGTATCGTGAATCAACTACAAATGGTCCTCCATCCGTTGCCCAAAAACTGAAGTTAAACTCGCATCAAAGCCGGCGAAATAAGAGCGAGAAAAATGCCAACCGCCAAACGCCATAATAAAGCTCAAAATAAAATCAATTACGCTCGATTAACTGAAATAGTTACATAAATTACAAATAAACCGAGGCAGGACCTCAGTCTAGGACAATTGAAGCGCATGGCCCGCCCAAAAAAAAAAAAGCAGAAAAAAGGAAAATACAACTGGGTGGGGCAGATACAAAGGCAGGGCCGCGTTGAGATAACTATTAACATTATATAAGTAAGGGAAAAAATGTCCGATTATTTTCCGCAACATAAAACAAAAGACAACAAACGGAAAAGTGGATGGGCACAGACAGAAGAAGCCTTAAAACAACACTGGGAAAGGGGGAGCGGTGCTTGGTGAAATAATAAATAATACCATTTGATGCTCAAAGCCAGGGACGCATTTAAAATGAACAAATTTGCGCTCTTGTTGTGGGGCGAATGCCGCTCCACCTCACTCGATGTTGTTTGCAACTTTACGCGCAATTAATCTAAAATAAATTCGTTTATAATTTGGCAACAAGCGCAAAAAATCCTCCAGCGATAATTTTAAAGCTTTAAAATAATCAAACACTGGGAGGGTGCTCCTCCAATTGGGATTGTCTGCACGCCGGGCGCGTAAATTCAATTGGCGAAGACAAATAAACGCTGCCAGCAGCACGAGATGTCGATAAGCAGTGGCTCCAGATCCAGCAACAATGGGTAGTGTAGCAACAATCGCCGAACCCACAGACACAACAACAATGAGCTGGCAAGGAGTCTGAAGGTCCTGGATCCCGCCCCTGAGATCCAGGTTCAGGTCAACAAAGCAAATGGCTTTAAATTGAACGTAAAGCAATCGAAATCGAATGTCTGCCGAGCGGGTGCAGCCGCCCAAGGAAATGTTTCCATTGTCAATGTTGCCGCTGTTGCTGTGGCTCTGTCACAATGCTCGTAAATTATTATTTAATGACACACCAAATTGAAAATAAATTTAAACCTAATAAGCGTTGAAATAAGCGCGGTGCGGTCGAAATAAATTGAGCACGGCATTCTGCGGGCCACCGGATGGGTTGAAAAATTTGGTACAGGAAAATAGGAGAGCATAAGTTAAATGGCTTTTATACTGATATTGGATGGCTGGTGGTTGGTAGCGGTTGCCACGGCCAAACTGGCCCAAGAGCTTAGATTGGTTGGATGGACACATGGCTCGATAAACAAGTGGAATGTCTAGATTATGGCCATTAGCATCACAATTGGCTGACCCCTAAAGCTACGTAAACTCGATTTGACTAACAATTTCCGGTTCGCCTGAGAGCAAATCGTATCTAGGCTGAAAGGCCGGGATCGAACCTGTAATTTAAATACCCTTCGGAACAGCCAATAACTTGTTAAGGTTAATTCAGAACCAAAACTATACAAGATATTCTCGTCTGGCTTAAAAAATAATTATTTTGGTCGTTTAAAAAGAACTTTGTAATGTGACCACTGCACTTTAAATATTTATTGAAAGTTTTTAATCATTATTATATTATTTTTGGTCCTAATAAAAGCCTAGTTATATTTTAAAAATAACATTAAAATTACATTAATAGATCAAGTTATTAAATACGTTTATCGTAATCTGCCTTAATCAACAAAACAAAAAGTGGTCCCTGTTTCTGCTGCTTTCTGATCATCTTGATTATCTTTTCCACTAAAAACTAAACTAAAATTGCAAATGAGTTTTATCTTCATATCTGAATTAGATTAATTTTCAATCTCTTTACCTTTAGTTATTTAAAATATCAAATTCAAGAGCACTTTTGTTGATATTCCATTGCCCCTTTCAAGCAGGACCACAACCTTCAGGGCGGACCTTAAATGCCCCCCCGAGGGTATGAAAATCATCGGCAGCAGCGCCAAACTCGTTGCCTACTTTTCGGCGCCGCTTAATATGCTTGACCATTGGCATCCTTGCTGGCTTTAACCCGTGCGCCCCCTGCTGCGTGCATGTGAGTTGCGACATCGCCGCTGTCACAGAGAGATAACGGTATTATGCTCAATGACAACAGTCCACACATAGGGGAAGGGGGTGGAGAGTGGTGGAATGCGGGGCCTTGGTTGACAACCCCCAAAAACGCCCATGGGGCATGTTAAGCACCGGCCATTGAAGCGCTCGATTGGCCAATTGCGTTAAACAAATAGACCAACAATAATGCCACTACCCATCCCCCGCCCGATCCCGATTTCGATTTCCATGCCGATGCCCAAACCACCCCCCTTCACCCCACCCGCCTACATTTCCGGCACCACCTGCACGAGGAATACAATCCACAGACAATTGTAAATTCTTTGTATGCGGTGGCTAATTTTTTATCTGTTTGCTTTTCGATCCGCTCCAATATGTTTTCACTACGTGCGCTTTGTTTGCATGCGGGTTTCATTGCGATGCATTTTTTATAAGTAATTAATTCCACAAAAACCTGAAAAGGCCTGAGAGAAATAAAGGCGTAATTGCCAATGGTCCTGGCTATACCGAATACCGATTTCTATATGTTACGGTCCGACTCATTTGAAATTCAATTTTCGGAAGAAACCCGCATAACTCTGGACACGCCCCTTCCAAACGGTCCAAACTGGTGCAATAACTCATATTTTACCAACGCCAATCTGTATGCCCGCTTTGAATATGCAATTCCCCTATATGTATATTGATTTTCGCATTGAAATCGGAGGCAGTTGGGGGCGAATATGGGTCGGTGAAGGATGGAAGGGCGAGCTGAACTCCGTTGTTTTATTTGGCATACACTTCTGTTAAAGTTAATTTACAAAGCAAACAGCCGGCTTAAAAATACAGTGCCACAACCGAGGTCTCGGCTCTCATTTAAGGCTCCCTCGGCGGCACAAAAAATAGTTATCATACAACATAATTGCCTGACGCGAAAAAAGGCTTCAGGCAGGTGGAAAAAATATGAGGGCAGCTGAACAAATATGAGCCGTTTCGTCGGCCGTTCCCCACGCGGTTCGAAATGGACATTAAAGGTTTAAAAGAAGCTAATCCAGTTGATCGGCTCCAAGACTGATTGGCATTTGGAGCACATGCAGCTATTACCTAGGCAATAAATACCCAAATGCCTGGTCCCCAAAAGAAAAAAAATAACAAAACCCTTGCCGCTCCCCAGACTCCCAGGGGATATCCGAAAAGCTTACAAAATGCGTACAAATTAGCCAGTACAAGCCCATTGTCCCTGGCAATCACCGAAAAGGCAGACACACAATCATTTATGGCGGGCTTAGGCGCAGAAGTCGCCCAATCAGCCCGACTTCCCCTCCACCGAGCCGAGGAGCAATCGCCAAAGCGTGTCTTAACATAATTTTTCTTATGCTTTAGAGCGACTCTGTCCCAGGACACAATGGGGCAGTGTACAAAAAATTACATTTACGTGCTTCCAATGTGTAATTAAGGATTATTTTGTGCTCAAGTGCCTGCCGCGGCCAACTCTTCTCCGTCTCCATCTCGGTCTTCGTCCCTGTCCATGTCCATGTCCTCCAACCCAGTGTCTCCTGCTCCACGTCGTCCTTCCCCTCCGTTGTCTGGGCAAAGTAAATCAGTTCAAAAGGCCAAGCTGCGTGACTTTTCGGAAGCCAGAACAGTTTGTTTTTGTTGCCTGCATGAAAATTGACTAATGACCCTGGCGGCTCTCAGGCTGATGGGCCGAGTTTGTTTCTGCAGCTGCTTTGAAGGGCTCTTTAATTATATGGGTCGCATAATTCCGGCCAGAAGTGAAGCAGGGTTTTAGATCATTAATTCCATTTCGAAATTTTCTTGACCTAATGTAAATTTAATAAGCTTACAGCCATATTCATCTGAGGCATTAAAACAGTTAATAAACAGTTTTTCATACAAACTACAATAGAACAACAATAAAGTTAATAAAAGAATTTGAAATCAATTTCTTTTTAAAATGTTTAATTTAAACTGGCATAAAATAATATTGTTACCTCACTAAAATCATTTAATTCTATAATTCTATTCGATGCTACGATTTAAAAATAACCAATGAAGGAAAAATTAACTTTGATAAGCAGAAGTTTTGCTAAACTTGCAGCTATAAAAATAAATGAAATGTTCTATTAAACGAATCTATTTTATTTTTATGGAAGAATTTAAGATATAGCCGTTCAATTTTTATAAAATTCTGTATTCTATATAGTGTTCTTTGATAAAGTCGTCTAGTTTTGCAGAAACAGGATTGAAAATGTGTACTTCACTGCGCTGACATTTGATTGAATTTCTAAAGCCTCTGCAAAGGTTAACTATTCTTTGTGAGTCCAGTATCTAAACAATTCAAAGAATAAATCCGGATAGTTTTGGATAAGGACTCTACAAACCAAATTCTGGTCCGTCTAGTGTTAAATGCGTTAAGTCAGTGGAGTTGAGGAGAAACATGGGTTTGGGCCAAGGACTGTTGCTGTTGTGGCTCACACGCTCGCCTGCTTTCTTATGCACACGTCGTGCCACTTTGTTGTGATGGAGTGTGGGGCAGGGGCAGGCGAAGGGGCAGGGGCAAGGATGCGGGCTCCTGCATCCAGCCAGGAGCTCTCCCAGTGAGCCCTCAGCTTGTGTGTTATGACACGTTCGGCCGGCTATCCGGAATGGAGCTAAGCTGCGCTGCGGTGCCAAGCCCGGCAAATCCCACAGCTCGATACCTGACGGATAGATGGCCAAAGGAAGTGCGAGCTGGCGAAGGACGACGGTCGAAGGACTAAGGACGAAGGACGAGGGCGGTGTGTATGAACAATTTGCATTATGCACAGTTTAACATGCAAAATGCCACTGGGACTGGCACTCCGGTTTAGAGTCCGGAGTGCAGGCGTATTCGTGTGTGCCATTTGTCAAGGAGGAAAACTGCGGCGGTGTAGCTGTAGCGCAGTTATTAAGCAAATTCATTCCAGTCTAATCAAGTTGGTCAAACAACTTTAAATTGATTTCGCTGGCAATGGGAAAACTGCAGGACCGGGCAAAAAAGGGACAATTTTAACGGACAATTAAAATTTACGCCGCAACGACAATGATAATGAGATTTTTAATAACCTCGTAAAGCGTTCGTCTCCCTTATCCTGCCCCTCTCCCCTCTCCCCACTCCCTTTTCCTTACCGCCGGATCCGGTTAAGCGGTGACGGTGACAATGGCCGCAACCGGACCCGGAGCACGGCAAAAGTTAAGAAGGCCGGAACGACATGCGCGGGCTTGCTGCTTGGCTGGCCAAAAGAAGTAGCCAAATAACCGCAAGCAACAATGTGCGGGCAAGGTTGGGATGACTTTCCCCCCCGGGTCCCTCCCTTTCCCCTACCCACTGTACGGCTTAATGTTTTTCTTGCGTCGTTGGCTTTTTGTTCTTGGCCGTGCTGCAAGAAACGGAAGCGCAAAGGCAACAGCAGAAACAATTAAAAGTTTCCGTTGGCACTTGCACTTCCTGGCCACTTTGGCCCGCTGACGGCACAATCATCTATGCATGGCCAAGTCCTTGTGCGAGTGTGCGAGTGTGCGAGTGTATGAGGGGATTATCCTGGACATAAGCGCCAGCCTGGCCGGCGATACAAAATGAACTTAATAAAGCAGTTGATTGCCCCATGAAATAATTAACTCTGTGCGGCCAAACCGCCGGTTTGCCAAGCGAAGGGCATCTCCAATTCGATTTCGAATTTCTGCGATCAAGCCTTTCATTACGACCTCTGTTTGATTCTCGGTAATTCCATTTAAGCGTGAAATGAGAATTTTTCACAATCTAATGCTAATATTTAAACTGAGATATTAAAACGAGAGTCAAGTGGCCGGAAACTTATTTGCTTAGGCTGTCAGTTGACCAAAAAGTAAATTGAATGCAGTTCTGTATTGACAATTAACTAAAAGTAATTTCAAATTTAATTCAAATTTAATTTCAGATAAGACAAGGTCCTCAGGTTGCAGTTCTCAGCCTGCAGTGCAAAGTTTGATATTTGATACAAAACTGGTTTCTCAAATGTTAGTTCTGTTAAATGAACACTTTAAATAAAATTGAATTCGATTGACCTAAATATAGCTTGAAGTACTAAAGAGAGATGCAGAGTATTTTATAATTCTGGTTAAAATCGGATCAGCTATACAATTTTTATACAGTCATTTTTGTTTAGCAACATAATTTTCGAAGGTTTAATGATTAAAGTAAGTTAAACTTAAAAAAATAGCTTATTGTATCGTTTTTGAGTTCTTTCAGATTACGGAATATAAAAATAGTGTTATACTTAAGACCAAGACCGCAGATTTTTAGATAATATAAATTAAAATCGAGCAATGTAAATGATCGAAATATCCTAAGGACAAATCATATCTTTAAACATAAGTGGTCTGCTCTGAACAAGTGACCAACTAGACAAGTTTCTCTGCTCTTGTTTGGCAAAATTTGCTTCTAATATTGCACATACGCCCCGTGGCAGCAGCGGCAAAACAAGCAAGTAACGGACATGGAGATGGAATGGAATGCGCTCATTTATCTGGCCAGAGCGCAGAATGCAAGCCATGGCCCATAACTCATTGCTTTCGGCCAACTCCTCCCGCGGAGCTGCGTACTATATATGATTCCCCGAATGTTGCAGTCAGCGCCGCAAGTGTTAAATGTGACCACTTAAGAGAATGACAATAGTTTTTAACTTGGCTAGAAGTTTTGGCGTCACCGCAAAGTGGTTTTAGCGCAAATCTCGCCGAGCGACCGGCAGCAAAGAAACTTTTCGCATCCAGTTTGCCACCGTCCGTATGGGAGGGTATTATGTATGTCCTTATTTTTGTGTGCTGATCGGTGCCAAGTCTGGACCGCTGCAATTGCATATGTCGGGGCCAGCAGCAGCTGCTGCTGGAAGCGACCCAACAACTTGACGAAATATGCTGCTAATACCCGGAGTTGCGATGGCCAAAATTGCCGGCATTAAATATGCATGTGACCCAGCTGAACCCAAAGTGCGTGCCACAAAATGCTGCGAGTCCCAATTTCCAACTCATGGTCATCCGCCAGCGACGCTGACGGCATCGTCCACCCAAGGGATGCAGGACGAAGGACGCAGGACGCAGGACGCAGGACTCGGATACGGATTGGGGACACGGACAGACGGAAGCGGTATTTGGTCGGAACCTTCCGGTCCGCTGAATGTAGCCGACATTTTGCGGTCGCTTTTCATCTGTCTCGCTCCTACTTCAATCGTCAGAAATTAAATTCAAATTTTTACTGGGCCACACAAATTGACATTCGGTGTCCTTCGTCCGCCTGATATTTCAATACCAATTTCGCTTGGTTCGCTGACAGACAGTTCGGTGGACATTTCTTTCTGATTGAGCTCTGGCTTATTGTTCCGTCGACATTCCCTAATGTGGCGAACGTTGAAAACGTATTGTGTTCCTGCTCCAATTAATTTTGCCTTTTCACCCAATCTAACCGTGCTCCTATGGTATGAGTCTGTGAGTCTGAATACCGAAGGCAACGAAGGAAAATATTGCATTACTCACAGTTGCACGACCTCCGACCTGCACACGGTGCGTATACACAATATTAAGCAAGCTGGTTGCTGCTTGCTACTTGCTGGTAGCTGGATGTTAAGTAATTAATTATCTCTGCAATGGATTACCGGCCCGGACAGCAGAAATTACATATGCACAACAACAAAGCAAAGCAACAAAACCGAAAAAAAAAAGAAAATAAAAGCGAAAAAGTTCCGCTTGAAATGCTTCAGCTCGCAACCAGTTAAATCCCATGCAACACACAGAGTACCAGAGTACGGATATATAAATATCGAAGGCTCATTTACAGACCTGACCTCGAAAGCTGACTTTCCGGGAAAAATTAAATAATTCTGTGTGCGACGTCATTATCATTAATATTATTACTTTTATCAACATTATTGAGCGTGTAATCTTTGAGAGCAGGAACATTAAAACCGATAGCAAATAAAGCCTGGCAAGGAAAAAACGGAAAGCCAGCAGGTAAATATGAAAACAGCCAACGGAATTATCCGAAAATCGCCACTGCAAGATGATGGTTTCAAAGTGTTCAGGATTTCGTGCGTTGCTGGAGAACTTTAGGCTCTTATCCCCTTATAGCTCTATCGCTGTGGCACTCGTCATAAATATATCATATCTAATAACACAATCAGAAGGCGCCTTCGCAGTGCGCGTCTCTTGGCTGTCAGCATAAACCAAACACGACAGCCAATCCCCGATGCCAATCCCCACAAAAATGCTAACTGATCTCAACTGATTGCGTGTCAACGTGGAAGTCCCTGCTCCTTTGCACCGCGTCCAGAGCCTGGTTGAAACAAAAACAGTCCCCACATGTCAATATTTATCACAGATAACCCTCAACCTTGCCAACAACAACGAGGAGTCCAACTTTCAGTGCCTATTATAATATATGAAGGAGGAAAAATCAAAACAACAAGGGACAAGATACAGGGGACGAAAGGGAAAACGCAGACAACTGATATTTTTTTGTATCAAAAATGTGGCTCTGGTTCTGTTTTTATTTTTTTTACTTTTACATTTAATATAAACACATTTAATTTATACAACATGACAGCGACAAGATTCTGGGGCTTAGATTGACGAGGCATAAGCAGATACGCAGCTTCCAAGATACCCGGATTCAGATGCGAGTGTGAGCGCCTTAGTTGCCTTTCAACTCGGGCTCTGCAACCCCAAGGAAAACGGGAGGGTTTCGTGGGATCCAGGGGATCCAGGGGATCCGGACGATTCGGGGGTTCCAGGAGGAGCGGCTTCAAGTTTGGCGCATACCTTAAAGAACTTGCAAATTGTCAGCAAATCTGTATGTGTGCGTAGAGGGTGCGAGTGAGTGCCTTTCTTTGTGTGTTTTTAAGTTTGTTTGACATGACTTGGGGTGAGGGAGTATAAAATTGGAAATACTTTGGGATTATATGCTGATTTAACGCATGGAAACCGAGCAAATCTGTTGGGGGAACGGCTTTTTTACGCAGCGTGTGTGTTTGTCCGCTTGTGAAATTGAGCCACTGATAGGGCAAAAGTTGAATGCCATATCAATTTCCCCTGCTCCGCCCTTCTGCTTCTATTTGAATATTAAAATAAGTTTTGGCTTGCCAAAGTTGTACATTAAACAAATTAATGCCATAAAAATCGGGTGGCAGAAAGTTGGCTTAGACAATTTCGATTGTTGTTTTTCGCAAATATTTTATGTGCTTGGCTTTCTGTTTGTTCATTGAAAATAAACAAAATTTATTAACAATAAAACTAAAGTAAGTGATCATAAAGTTCGTTGGGGCGACTAAGAGCAGGCCGTAAACCAAGGACAAAAGTAAAAGTTTTCCCCCGCCACGTCACGCATACGCCACGTTGCCACACGAGCATGCCGATTCCCGTCCAAAACAACAATGCAATGCACAATTGCGGCATATGGAAATTGTAGCCATTTTAAAAACCAAATGAAATTAAATCTCTTGTTTTCTGCCCGACTCCAATCCACACAGCACACATGAATATTTTTGTTAAATAAATCCCCCCCCCAACACACACACACACACACAATCACACATGCTCGCACGGCATGCAAAACAATTAAAAAAACATTTTGTATATTGCGGCATTTTGGGCCACTCATTCGGTTTTGGTTTGGTTTCGGTTACAGGACACTCACCATTGTTGCTACCACGGTTATTTGTAATTGAGTGGGCTTGCAGTTCGTTTCGGATCATTATTAGATGAAATCCGTTGGCAGCCGCAAACAGAATGCGCGGCAGTGATTTAATCGCTGGTAATCAATTCGATTGAAAGTTTCGTGGCAACGATCGACGACCCCTGATGGCCCAGTCGCGCAGAGGCCAAGAAAATCAATCAAACTTTCCAATCAATATCCATTATAGCCTCAGGTTTAGACAGCAAGGCGCGATTTATAGCGCTCTGCCCTGCAAATTTCCCATCCAACGGAACGGCAGTCTTTGCCGTCGCCTGAACTTTGTGCAGATTGCCGTCATTGTCAACATGCATTCAATTGCAAGACGGTGTCGAACACTCCGTCCGCCGCACTTTTCCACTCTCTTCCACACTTTCCTACACTTTCCCGAGCTGTGTGTGCCCCTGCGTCCGTTTGCCATGGCAACTTCATGAAATCCTTTCACACTATTTCATACGTCCGTGCGAGTACCCAACAAGTTTTTATTGCTTTGGCGTGCTTAAAAGTGCCAAGCCAGAAAGCGAAGAACTCTAAATTGTTTTTCCATTGCTACCACCTAGCAGCTAACAGTCGCTACTGTTGTCCAACAACAAATTGTATCGAATGTCGGGACGGAGGACGAGGGGCGGAGGGCGAAGGGCTCGGGAAAATCCCTTGGCCCAGCCAGGACTCACAACTGGAAACTGAAAACTGGCAACTGTAAACTCAGCTGCGTAACGGATGCGGAAACGGAAATCCGATATTATTGCGTTTGTATTGTATTAGAAGTGCGTCGACATCGTTGTCTGCCTTCCGTTCGCCGTGCAGGTGTCTCCCCTTCTGGTGCCGCCGGCCCGTTGTTGATGAAAATTGAAATGTCATATTGGCCCGGCTTTGCATCTGATTCAAGCTTAACCGGGAACCACAGTTTTGCGGCCACGCTGCAAATATGAAAAGAGGAAAAATGTGTCTCGCTCACATGTGCCACTTCAAAACCAAATTAGAGATGGGTGAAATAGAAAAAAGTGTAAAACCATGAGTGATATTTGCTTGTTTGCTTGCTTGAAATTCAGATATTACAAAAATATACATTTAAATATACAAAAAATGAACAAACCCGAAAGATCTGGTTAATTTGATCCCATATTCATATTATTTTGAACATAAAAAGGTTAGCTTAACCTGAATAAAAATATTTAACTTCTGTTTGTTGCAACTAAAGATAAAATTAATATTTTCAGAAAGGATAATATTCTCAGAAGGATAATATATTTAAATTCCAGCTATTTATACATCAAATTAATTCCCATTTTATTCCAACATGAATTATTTTTTTGAGTGAAAAGATAAAGTAAATTATTATTATTACTACTCGTTGCTAAAGGTATATAAAACCGATTTTATTTAGTAGAGGTTCCTTAAATTATGCATTATGTCGAAAAAGCTAAAGTACTTAAGCACGGATATAAAAAATTCCGTTATAAAGAAAAATATTTATTTATATATCAAATTAACCCATTTCATATCAACATCAATTATTTTGTGGTGTGAAAAACATAAAGTAAATTATTTAAGAGCAGCTGGTCTGATTATGATTAAATAGTTTTTTCGATGTTCTTAGTTGCCGATGAATTTACGTCGATTATTGTTTAAAATATAAAAAAGCGATTCTATTTAGAAAAGGTTTCTTAATATATTTTGGTGTGCTATTATTGTTGGCATTATGTTCTTAATAATTCTAAATATTACAATTTGTATAATGTAATCAAACGAAAAAGATAAAGTACTTAAGCACGGATATAACAAATACTTTTACTTGCTATAAACTTTTGCAAAAATCCAATCTACCCATTCACTCTACGGTTACCAGCTATATCCAAACTTGTCCTGCATTTCACTTAAGATTTGCGAAGGGAACGTGATCATATTACCATCTGTAGATTTGAACGAAACTTTGCCGGCACTTATTGCGTATACTTTATTTTTGTTGGTCTGAAACAAAGGTCAGCAGCACACACACAGTCAAACGGATATCTAACAAACAATATAACAAAATGGCGCGCACAGAATGTTTTTTATTGTTGCTCAGGTTGTCAGGGCGCTAATAAAGTGCCAGTGCCGGAGGGGAAGTCGGAGGGAATCCTAGCTGTAAACATAACGAATGCCCCTTGGCGACGAACTTTGTTTGACCAACATCCCATCTTCCACCGCTGACGGCGTCTATTCGGCACAGGTGCTGTCAGAGTTTGCTCCACGACCCCCAAGAAGCTCAAGTTGCACATTCTTATTTCTAACGAAATTTATTAAGTAGATTTCGAGGCAGGAGGACGGCACCGAGTGGACATTTGCCGGAATATTAAAAAAGATAATTGCTGGGGCTGTAAAGAAATTAGTGCCAACATAATGGTCATATTTCAAATTTCATTTATCAGTTGGCAAATAGAATAAGAACAAGGAGGCAGGACGCAGGCGGTGGTAATTATATTTGCCACTTAAAGTACTTTGGAGTGGGAACACTCAGTTGTTCTCCCATGAGCTTGTGTGTTTGCTTGCCGACTAACCTACATTTGACTCCACATTAATTTGGCTCAAGAACCGAAATAAACAATGCACATGGAGATGCCAGCTCCAGAGTTTGCGCTTTTCGTTCCAGGCCAAACGGAGGACGTCTTATCATGCATAAATAATCGCTACGATTGCCGATTCGCAATCTTACCAAACTACTTTCATCAAAAATAAGCATAACTACTTAATTTATGACTGCACAAAGTCAAGTCGGGGCACAAACAAGCGCAGAGGTGTAGGGAATTAGTAATCTACAACTTAAATGAGTTTCTGCCAAGGAGGCCGTACGGTAAATTATAAATAAATATTATTTAAAACAAACTGCCAACTCGACTAACCTGTCTGCACTTTGTGCTGCCACTTGTCACTCCTTCAACCGAACCTGCTCTCAGGATCGAGTTAAGTGCAATTTGAGACACACTCCACGGCCCCGTTCACATTCACATTCACATTCACATCCACTTCCACATTCACATCCATATAAACACACATGGCCCGGGCTCATTTAACGGCTGCTGTGCTGTGTAATTACCCATTAAGTCGGGCCGTAAGACGACAGACAGGCTCTGCGAGTGCCTACTTTTCACAGTAAGTAGATTTCGGTTAGATGGAAATCGTGTGCCGGCAAAATGCTGCCAGCCTGCAAGATGCAGTTAAATGTGATAGATTAAACGCCGACTCCATAGCTCTCGATCTCTGGGCATATTCATGCAGCTGCATAATTGGGTTTAAGTTTCTAAAAAGTTAGGCTATGAAGGAGACATTCAGGCATTCAGGCATTACTGTGCGAACCCGCCGCCCCGCGAGTTGTTCTAATTAAGATCCTGGGGCAAACAACCGCAGCTTAATCATGCTGCAGCTGCCATCCCTTCCACCTGCTTGCCAGCTGCCAGCGAGTGGTTGAGTCAACGTCAAGGTGGCGACTGTCATTCCGACCAGGACCAGGACATCTCGGAGTCCTTCGGTCGCACGCATTTTGACAGCCCGGCCAGCAGCCCTCTCCGCAACATTTAATCAAGTTTGCAGCTCAGCTGTGTTTATGTCAAGTGTCTATTTGCCTATAACAAACAGACAGACAGACGGCAACTCGGTCTCGCACTTTGCAATTTACAAGGCGGCATTAATTAAACAAATAAAGTGCAGGTGGTCCGGGGAGCGACCACAGAATAGATGGAGGGGCTGCAGTCGGGTCGTAAGACGGAAAAATGCGAGAGCCCGAACCCCCCTTTGGAAAAGCAGAGCACACATGACGGGTGTCCTGGCTGTGCTTAATGCCGAGCATTCGCCACAGGGACACAGACTCTCCTGCGGATGCCGCATAACTGTCATTGTTCACTTCCCTGCCTTTTTATGTGGCATGCTTACCTGCGAGTTTATTTAATTCCTCGGCCTGCCTTTTGACTGCCGGCTGCTGCTCCCTCTGCCCACGGGGCCATAATTGAATTTTTTACGCACGCTCATTTGTGTTTGCGTAGATATTAACAAAGCAGTCAGCCGCCCGTCGACCCAACCCCGACCAAGTTTATAAAAATAAAGCACAAAAAAGGGCCTGTCAACTCGCACACGTCCTGCAACTGTCTATCAATTATAACGTGACTGCTACGCAACTCGAGCCCCCGTCTTTCACCACCTTCCCGCCCCCTGACAAGGACATGAACTTTATTTGAATTCCTTGGGCGTCGTTCGCTGCGGTTCCATTCCTCGGCCCCACGTTGGGCGCCAGTTAAGTCACTCACACGAAAAGTTATTCACAGAGTTTTTCCCCAGTTCCCTTTCCCTGCCGTTTGTTTGTTTGCCTGTTTGTTTAGCAGGAAATTAAAATTTGCTCAAAACGTAGCAAACATAATGATACTTTTTTAATGTCTATTAGAGTAAAATGTTTTTGGCATACGTTAACTTTCTCAGGAATTTGTGTCTTTTGGTGCAGATATATTAAATGTGATAAAGGAAATTCATGTATTTCCGTTTCAGTCTTAAACAAATCTTGGGTGTTCTACACTCCGAAAAGAGCACAGTATTGTTTACCAATCGTCTGTGGGCCTTTCCAAACTTTAAGATTTCCACTTGAAACTGTCGCAGTAACACTACCTCAAAAGTATCTTTTCTCCGGGGCTCAACACATTGGGAATGTTGCATTTGTTCCAGGCTGCCTGCACAAATTGCAGTTACTGTTTTCGGTAGCACGTCGGTGTTCCCCAGCTTAGTTCTAATAACAGGTGCAGTTGTTGCAATTTCCGACCAAATCTCACTTCGCCCCCTTTGGATCCTTGTAATTTGCCTGCATGGCAGACTGGGAAAATTCCTTCCTTCCCTGCATACTTACATTCATAGGGTTGGCTATTGTGAGGGCTGAAACAATTAAATATTAATTTGAGAACAGGCTGAGCTCGGCCAGCCTTGACTGGCTGACTTGCTGACCAATTGCCACCCAGGAGCACCCCCGCCTGTCAGCCACTCAAAATGCTTAAGGAATTTGTTTCAATTTTTGTATAATTTATTAGCTAAATACTTTTAGTTTGCGGGGATTTGGCAGGAAAGTTTCGGACTCGGCTCCAATCACCGCTTACTGCACAGGCAAAGCCGTAAGCAGGGCATGCAAGCTGCTTAAGTCCTTAAGTTTATCAAGATCGGTCCGATGCCAAGGCAATAGGCAGCCCAGCGACTCGTCCTGGTCAATCTCAATCTGACTTCGTTCCCAGCGATTTCCCCGCCGCTGAAGCCTGCTGCTGGCATGACAATCATATTTACGTGACCTGCATGTATAATTAATTCCCGGTCTCGATTCCTGCATGGAGGGAAGTGACTTAGGCGAAAACTTTTGCCAAAAATTATACACAAAGCAACACCAACAGGAAGAGCAACAGCAGATTCAGAGCCCAAGTCAAAGTCGTAGTCGGAGTGGGACTTCCTCTTTCATCTGCGTGCTTGACTTTTTGTTTCGTAAGCAGTTTCTGTTTGCCTTGGCTACTTAACTTTTGCTGCTGAGATTTGGACAACCACCCCATCCCCGTCCCCTTGCCCGTCTCTTCTCTCGTCTCGGCAAATTAAGCCTTGATAAGTTCCTCCGTTCGTCCCACTCAGACACTGAATGCCGGCCAAGATGCTGATCCGATAATTAAGTCGGCCATTTTGCCGGCGAACCTTGCGGCTGCTTTCATATTAACATGTAAATATGTCATTTATTATGCCTGTCCACTTTGCCATCCGAGGTGCAGTCGAGGCTCGTGTGCTATAATTAGTTTCGAGTGGAGCCTTTTCATTAATGCGGCTAATAAATGAAGCCCTCCGATTGTGGAAGGCTATTAATAAGGAGGAGCTTGGGTGGAATGCAACCCTCTCCTTTATTCGTCCCCTCTATCTATTATTACTTTGCTATACAGGGTAAAAACTATCAATATGAAGAGTCATCCGCGAGCGACTGATAAACGCAGTTCCCAGACCCCGTTTGCTGGCTGAGTTTATTTTTATTGCATAAACTACTGGCGAACAACAAGCTCGAAACACCGCGCTCCACATAGTAATAGTTGTTTTAACCCATTTCCGCCACCGACACTCATTATGACTTTGCGTTTAATGGGCAATAAGGGCCGTGTTTTCCCCGGTTCCGCGCTCTCCGCCTCACACAAACACACACACAGTCGATTTCCCGGGGTATTCAAGTGCGCAGCTTAAGTATAATAGTCCTGGATCCTGGATCCCAGCTTCTGGCTCTTGAATCCCAGCCATCCCCTGACTCCATGCTCCGGCTGATGGCCATCGCATCCTCACATTAAAATAAATATTTGCGCTAATCTGTCATTTGTCGCTTGTCTCACCCGCAGGCTGCTGTCGGTGCTCGGTCAAATATCCCCAGGTCCCTTCGCGAGCTGCCCGCGATTATAATTAAAATTTTATATAGATAAGCGGATGTTTGAGCTGGACGGCGATGTGTGATGGCAGCACTTGAATGGAGCTTAGGTGAAGCTGAGAAGTCTGAGGCGTTGGCTGCATCGAGTCAATGAATATCCCAAAGCGGTTGATAGTTTAATTCTAAGCGAAACATACAAATTCTAATTTGATTTAAATTTTGTGGGGGCAAATAATTTGATATCTTAAATATTTCGGTAAATTGTAGCGGAATTTTAAATTAAAATACAACTTTATTTCGATGGGTGACTTTATTGAATTATATTTTAAAAAATTGCCGGACAGAATAGTATTGCAAGTGGAAAAGGTTTCCAAATGTTTTTTGTGTTTAATTGGATTTAAATTAATTGATGTAAATTAATATGAATGCAAATATATAATATTATATGCAAAATGGGTAGTCGTCCAAAAATATGATACCGCTGCAATTGATACGCTCTGAATTGTTTACACCTCGCTCTTTTTTCTTCAAATAGCAAAAATAGACGTTTTAAACTGTTTAAACAAATTTTAAAAAGCAAAACAAAATATTTTAATGTATAATCAATATATATTTTTTAAGTAAACACAAATATTTATAAGCCGTTTTCTTTTTAATAGTTTTGTCTGTGTGCTTTGACTTAGTTTACTTTTTATACACGCTATCCGCCGTCACTAAGATATATCTTTAAATTTAAATATAACGAATGGTCATAACAGTAGTCAACAACTTTTTAATTTCTTAAATAAGATGTCAATGGAAATAATATTAAAATAAATAATTATTATTTCTTATTTAAAATTTTGTTGTTCATTTCAGTTGGCTGCTGGCAGCACTGGAAATGACTAACAAACTATACCATATATCCCAAATTCCATTATTCTTTAATCACAAAAATTATATTATACCTAAGCCAAATATATTCGTTTTAAAACTATTAATGGTTATGAGATACCCACGTTAATATTTGCATACACGAAATAAGACATTTATTACATAAACATTTTGTAAATGTAAACCTAAGTTTTATTAATTTTAAATAATTTTTAATTTAGTGCTTACAGGTCCTTAAATTATGAAACTTGTAACACGGCCTGGTCGTGTTTTTCTATAATTTCCGAATTGAGATTCAGGTGCAAGCCAGGCATAACTTTTAATTGGCTTTGCCAACTCCTCCGGGACAAGTGGGTTGCAGTGGGCGGACTGCTGGTAATTAGTCACAGCCCCTCCGAGCTTCTCCATTTGGCTGATTTATGTAAAACGGTCCCACCATCTATTGCTCATCTCAGCTCCAGCTCCAGCTCCAGCTCCCAACCGCCACTAGCACTCCCAGTCCACTTGTCATAAATATAATTTTATTGCCGCCCAGAAAAGGCAGCAGTGACAAAAGTGCGCAAAGTGTTTATGCCGGCGTGCGTTTGTTTGTGTTCGGTTATTAATAATATATTTTTCCATGGCTCAGCACTAAAGCCGAATGCTAGATCCTAGATTGGAATAGTTTTTGGAGCAGGCAGAGACGAGGCGGCAGAAAAAGCTGTGCGAAGTTTTTATTGCTCTGACACCCGCTCATTCTAGGTGGCACCCTTTGACCCGTGGTGCCCCTTTTCCTTTTCCTTTCCCCTTTCCCCTTTCCTGTTCTCTTTCCCATGCCCTGTCTCTCATAATCGCATGTTTGACGCTATAAAATCAATTCTTTATCTCTCACACACCGAGAGTCCCCGGCGTCAGCATCAGCCATATAGCTCCGGTTCAGCCAGCGCCTGGTGCGTGTCATAAAAACGATTTGGCCCCAGAGCGACCCCACCCTGAGCATAAAAATGATATTACGACAAGTGTTGTTATTAAGGCCAACTGTAGTAGTCAGCATCCAGCTAGATGCTTCTGCTTCTGCTGCTGCTTTTGCTGCTGCTGTTGATGAAAGCGCCAAGGAAAGGCGAAAGGGGAAAGTCGCCGAGCACCCCGCCACCGCTTGCGATAACCGTTACAATGGCAAGATATATAAAATTTAGCTCAAATGGCTTTGGCAGCTCCAGCTAAACTTGCCATTTATATGGGACACTGTATGTATGCGTATGTATGTCGTGGAGAAAACAAAACAAATTGAAAAGCTCACATAAGCAGGGTATGGCTCAGGCGGACAACAGGGCGTATGATTATTGCGAGTGTGAAACAAGCAGAGACAGCCATAAGCGGTCCTATAAATATATAGCATACTCTGCGATCACAGCTGACTTATAAATAGGGTACAAGCAAAGGAATACTAGTTCAGGTTAATAGAAAAAAATCAAGTGGGAATAACTATATATGTATATGTAATGTAAACGTTTGCCGTTATTGATGCAACCTATCTTGATTTAACACCTTTCTCGATTTATTTATTTTGTCTGATAGAAATATATGTATATGAATAAAATTTGGGTATTCCGAATTTTTGAATGAAAGTTGTTTTTACTAATAAAAAATGTGAACTTATAGAACTCATCTCCGTAAGTCGGATTTGCTGTTGTGTTCTTTAATTTAAGCTGTGGAAATTCGAAAGTAAGAAATAAATTGTTTAAATTGTGTTTATAGTTCTTAAAAATAGCTTTAATGTTTCTTTTAAATAATGACTGCGCCTTTATAAGCATAAAATTTGTACCTTAAAGGATTATTAAATTTGTTTATAAATATTTGATATGGAAGCTTAAATTTAATTACCTTAACAAATTCATTGAAAGAGGGAAACTTTTAACCCTGGTTGAAAATTACCCCTCGTTGAGTTTATGAAACTATTTCGTAAAATGAAGTCTCAATGTGGTTAGGCATTGCCATAGAAACCCCTTGCACTCAAGCATGAAATGCAAGTTTAAATTAGTGAAATAACCGCCGAAAGCAAAAATGTGTCCATTTGTACATTTAATCAAAAAGTTCGGCCAGAAAGGAAAGAACAAAACCGACGGCGTGTAGCGGCAGTAATAAAAAACGTTGTCGCCCAGCATGCAAATTTGTTTATTATGTTTTGATAAAGCACACAGGAAAAACAAGAACAAAAACAGAAGACAAAAAAACAGAGACCAAAAACAAAAACAAAACCGTATTTGACCAACATGAATATTTAATGCAGCCGCAAAAGAAAGCACACAAAAATTGGGCAGAGGCAAATCCCTTTCAGCGCACTCGGACGGACTCCGACTAATAACACTGTCAACGTGGTGCTCGCATTGCTCGCTTGATAGCCCGGCCCCGCCCCCTTTCCCCGCCCCCTCGGAAAACCCATGCAAATCTGTGTTGACAATGTTTAGCAGGAAAAACAGACACAGAAATACGCATGGAAATCGCATGTGGTTAGATACACCAAAGTGGTAAATGGGAGTGAGAAATTAAAATAGGATCTTTGGCAGTTAGATTATTCCATCCCTCCATTAACAGCAATTATTTTACTTTTTACTGCCTCTGCGTGTATTTTTATCATTGGGATAACATATAGCATATTTTATAGAGTTGTTCATTTTTTGATCAAAACTAGTTGTCTGTCCCTGATATTATCAATAATTGAGAAATAAAAACATTATGGGAACAGTTTGTTTTAAGATATTATTTAATTTCCATTTAAATTTTGTATGCATTAAAAATAATAATAATAGTAAGTGGTTAGTTTCTCAAAAATAATTAATTATTATATATAATATTAAAACAAAAAGAAAGGGCACCTAGCATAACTAATTACCAATTCTTTATTGAAATTATAGCAAATGTTGTGTTTTATTCATTAAAATTATACACTTTTCTGAAATCTTAAAAGTATCAATACACAATGGTGTAGAACAAATTCTTGCCTTTAACTTCAAAAATATATAAACATACTCTTTCCAATTTGTATATAAACAATTTACCCCTTTGTCACATCCTTTTCTGGCACTTAAGGTGGCACCTTTCTCAAATCGATCACTTAACTCACTCAACGTTCAGATTGTAGCATCCATTCCTTTTCCTTTGATAACCAAAAGTAAAGAAAAAGAGATCTTGCTACTGCAGCAGGTAAGAAAATATGTTAGTCCCGGTATATAAATGTGGTTTTTAAGCTGCGAAAATTGTTTTTGATTGCATTCGTGCAGTAAATTGCATAAAATATTGAAGAACTGTGGTGCAAAAGTCGATCTACGTGCTCCATTTCATTTGGCCCCAGTCCCTACTTCTCCGTATGCAGTTCGATGCGGCTTCGGGAAACTCCAGAACTGAACTCTTTAAATTATGGCCCTAGTTTCGCATGTGATTTATGCGACTTTTGAAGCACGAATGCTCGCCGCGCCAGGGGTCTTGGCTGAATGGAATTAATGAGAGCCAAGCCACATGCTGACTGCTGCAACACAGTCGAGGCCAACGTGGAATTTGTATCTCAGTCGTCATTTCCGCTGCTCGATGCGGGCTGATGTTTGCCAAGCAAATAAATCCCTCAAACCCTGCTCGTATTCTTCTTATCTTGTTCTCGAAACAGGGCAGCACTTTTAATTAAGTTATCTGGAAGTTTGACAGCCACGTAAGATATCGATTTGATTTTAATAAGCTGGCGACAGACAGCAAATGCAATTAACTCGTTTAGTCTGCGACCTGGCTAACAAAAGTAATCAAGTGGCCCCAGTTAATTGTAGTAATTTAGTGCAGACAGCAGCTAATTAAGATAAATTAACTGCAGTGAGGACTGGTTTCGTTTTTATCTGTGCCACGTGGCGCAAACTTAGCCTGCAACCACAACAACACCGATAACCAAACGCCATTCTCCTGCCATTTTCGTATAATTTTGCAGCTGATAGCAATGGGACATCGGTGGTCTACGGTTTGGTTTCGGCCACTATATCGTGCCATCTAATTGCCACCTTTTCGGCTTTGGCTTAGTGCCCCCTGCAGCGCATGTTGCACTGAAGAAGTGGTCTAATGTAATTGGCGGGCCATATGATTGGAAAGCTGGGATTGGCAAAATTAAGATCCCATCTACACCATAGAAATTAGTTTCGAAACTTCAGTGACGAACGAAAAGCAGAGGTTTTTAGGTTTAAGCTAGTATTTTGCCATATCAAGTATTGCATAAAAATGATATGTTCTTTGTTTTATATAATAATTTTATAAACTAATTGAGAATTTAATAAAAATAGGTTTACGATTTCTACGCCTACATTACTAAAAACAATGAAGCTATGTCGATATTGCGCTGCATTTTGCCATCGTTTCTATGGCAGCGTAATTCTGATATAGTAAATAATTACTATATCTCAAAAGAATATAAATTTGTTTTTCATCTCCCTTTTTTTCTTTTTTCGACTTTCCTATGGGAGCTATATGATGTAGATATGATATGTAGACCTTAACCTTAATTCCATAGTATTTAAATATTACTAAGCCCCAAAGTTATACTTTTTACAATGTTTTTTTGTCCGATATTTCCTATGGGAATTATAGTCGCTCGATCCGGTTCGTTCCGACTTATATACTACCTGTTTCAAGCAGATAACTTCAAAACTGAGGGACGGACAGACAGGCAGACGGGCAGACGGACATGGCTATATCAATTCTCCCGGTGATGGAATAAATATACTTTGAAAATATATACATTCTTTATAGGGTCGGAAATTTCTCCTTCACTGCGTTGTAAACTTTTGACTGAAATTATTATAACCTTTGCAAGGATATAAAAATGGCTTTGTATCATATTTAACTCTAATAACCTAAAAATATTTGTATTTTCTTATTGAGTAAGTAATTTTGAATTCGGAATTGTGAGAAACAATGAATGTTCGTCTAGCTGCACAACTTTAAGCTTCACTAAAGACTTGGCTTGGAAGCTTAGTGCGGTCGGCTACACAAGTCAATATATCAGCGACCACACCGTTTCGCGACCAATTCTGCCGCTGCAGTCGGGTGCCATTAGGCCCTCATCCAAATCGGAAACACGCTGATAATGTTGTCCAACTGCATTTGGGCCCGCGCTGCCATAAACATTATTCGCACATTTGCAGTCCACCTCTGGCGGCAATCCGTTGCGGTCCCAGCTCGTAGCTCATTGTTGTCTGTCCGCCGAAAGCCGGCTGGCTCAAATAATGGCATTTTCATTGAATTTTACGCGCAAAGTCAGAAAGTTGTTTGCCGAAACTTTCGCAGTAATTGCACGGCCCCGTCTCGCTCCGACTGGGTGACCTGTGACCTGTGACCTCAGCTCGCCGAACCAGATCCCATGCCATGCGACTAATGAAGTTGGGGCCACAAAAACGAGGCGAGGCTCACAAAACGGCAAATGACATTTGAAAAGTGCTGGCAGTGCGTATGGCTAATGACCAGTTTTGAAGTGAAGTTCAAAGTCTGACTGGAGGGCGAGTGAATTATGAAAATTGCCCTCAGAGTCCAACTCAGACCCCTGACCTCCGACCTCCGACCTCAGAGCTGAGACCACCCATTCAGACTTGAGTGTAGCAAATTAGGCGTACTGAATCGACATTACAAGCACGTTGCCTCGCTGTACACCTTTTCAAGCGGCATGTGTGAGGGGTGGGTTTTTTGCGGAACTTCACCAAATCACTTACAATATTTGGACCCGCAGTACGTGCAGGGCTTAGGAATCGCTTCCTACCTTTGCACCCCCCTGAATTTCCCGATTTTTCCGATTCTCCCGCCTTTCCGCGCCCGTGTCATACGCATCGAAGTATCTGCTACCCCTGCAGCTGTTGGTTTTTCAAGGAGTTTTGTGCTCGGGCAAAGTTAATTTTCTTAGCGTCAAGCGTGAAATCGATATGGCCGCGAGCTGTTTCATAAGTCGAATTGAAACTCTGAAAATTGTTCAGGTTGCAGTTTTCCGTTTCTCTTTTCCATCCCGTCCCTTGCCATTTTTTTTATATTTTTTTTTTTGGGTTTCCTTGCTGCGTGAGTTGATAAATAAAATACTCAGAATTCCTGACTTGGCCGTAGGGATTGATTCTTTTGGTTCGGGTTTTTTTGCAGTGGTGCTGGAAAACTTTGGGGGCGGCTAATAAAAATTTTCCGACTTGAGAGCAAACAAGTTTCGCCTGCTCTGCCATTTTTTTTATAACAGCTATTTGATTTTATTTATTTTGTTTTTATATTTCTGCGAATAAGTTGGCCTCTTTGTGGCACACCAGCAAATTAAGTTAATAATAAAACAGTTGCTGGGGTTACGTTTTTAAGCATTCCGTCCGGGAAAGTTGGAAAAAGTTTTCTGTTTAATTTGCCAAGCGGCGGCAGCCAGGCCAAACCTTAAAGTTATTCCCTCGCATTTTGAATTTAAAATTAATATTATAAACTTTGATTTATTGTCGCCCTGACGCCGCCAAGTCGCCAGTCGAATATGCCAAAAACTTATTCGAGAGCCGGGGCGGGGGACCAGATATGAAGTACAGCAAAACAAAGTGTTGTATTAACATAATGTTTTACTTTATAATATTTCTTTTTATTTCCACTGCCTCTGCGACAGTCGATAACAAAAGTTTGGCAAAGCAAACTTGGATAAGGCAAAAAGCTGAGCAGGTCAAGTGGGCATTCGACTATTGAGTTACCCTCTTTGAGAGCAAGTCCTTGAAAATACTCATTTCAAAGGCGTAGTTAGAAGGCCTTAATTGTGCTTTACGCGTCTGCAAACTATTTGAACCACCCAGAAACGAATATTCTTAAATACTTCACGAGGATTCCCGCCGTTTGCGTGTGTTGTTCTATCAGAAAGTACATACCCCAACATCCCCACAACGCGGGGTGGCATAAAAAGCAAAGTTGAATTGAATTTACCAACTGAAGTTTTTGAATATATTTCGTTGACTATGTCTGAAGTTGATATCTGAGACGGTAGCTATGACAGTGCCAAAACCACCTCCGCCAAGGCTTTACTGCTCCGGTTCTCCGCATAATTCCAGCAGTATTGTCACCTTAGCAATGCGCTTAGAAGTTGCCAAAGTCGCAACCGCTTAGGCAACATTTTTATGGCTCATTAGAGCAGACGTGGCAAATAGGTTTTCGGGCCGAGCCTCTTGTCAAGGCTCTTTGATCTCCAGCCGCTGATGATGATGATGAGGGCGAATGCCCGAAAACCAAGCGCCGGCAAAGCAACTTCCTACATGCCGCGCATATCAAGTGACTCCTGCCGGGGACATTCCCTGCGAAGAGTAGCTACAAATTCGTTTATAATTTCGACCAGATACATGCTGAACGTTATCTTCCTGTTAACAGATTTCCGAAAGCGCCGGGACTTGCTACTAAAATCCCCACAATTGTAGTGCAGAACCCCGCCAACTCTAATCCACATGAGTGCCATTCGAATTTGCATTGATTTTTGTTGAGATTTGGCCAAAACGGAAAAGGAAAATCCAAAATGAGAAGAGCTGCTTGCCGAGCACTTGAATTTTCTGTTGTTTTCCTTGGAGTGTTGGGCAAATATGCATTTAAAAATTATTTGAAATGCAATTGCCAGAGTATAAATCCAATTTTTCACATCAAACAAAGTAGAATAATAGATCAGACCAGCTCAACCACAAAAGATTTTTAATTTTAATACATATGTCGGCTTTGGCCGGTTGATGAAGGTCCGGCCATTTTGACGCACAGTTGGCTAAACTTAATTAACAAATGGGGCAAGGCCTCGGCTCAGATTGATGGACCATGTCAAATCTGTGACATTCCTGAGCCCCGCCTGGCTTCTGTGATTTAATTAGACGCTTAACCTGTTTGCATTTAATTTGCTTCCCCCATTTTTTGTTGACTATTTCTTTCGGCATTATTTTGTGGCACTTTAAGCCGTTTACACGCATGCATAAATCTTCTCCGGGCCGAGCCCTAATTATCTGTAGGCCAGCATCAGTTGGACCCACATTTCAGTCAGTTCTGGGGATTAGTCCCCACAGTGTTTTAAAAGCACAGGCCGAGGCGTTCGGGGAGCATATGTCCCCGGCGCAGAGGTGATAAATTACCATCGGCCAAGGTGTCATATTAAAACAGCCAGCACACACACACACTACCCCACACAAACGAAACCTCAAACATGTGGCACTGGCCTTTTAAATAAACCTCAAGTCCCAGTCGCACCCCGCTTCCGGTCCCCGGGTCGCCCCCCCGCACCTCTGTGCATAACTAACGAGCAGGAGGCCAATGGAGCTGCTCCGACGGCAACCGCAAATCCAAAACCAAATCAAAAAGGGTCTCTTGCCTGCTTATCACACGGCCATAAAGTCAGCCTTGGCCTCCGACCGCCACTCCCCTTCCATCCACCCCCCCCCCCTCCAGATGCACGTGTCTGCCGGGATCCCCACCTGATGGCTGCTCATTTAAACTATTTAATATTGGCACCTGCCCAGGACGAGACCGAAGCCAATCCAACTTGCCAGGGTCGTTTAAATAATTAAATCGTTTTTTCAATGGCGGGAAAGGTAAATAAAAAGAGGAGTTTCCAAGGTAAGACTGATCGAAAAACTATCCAAATTCAATTCATGGTTTTTGTTGATTAAAGCTAATTGGTATTGTATATAAAAATAAATGTTTTATTTTATTTATGTGTATAGAACATTATAAAAAAGTCATACATTTTTAAACAGATAAGCACTGCATTTTATATTACTATTAAATCTTTCCTTGCTTAACTATAAAATAAATAATCACTATGCTTTTGTGTTACGATATCCCTTTTTTGTCTGTCAAGGTTGAAAGGCCTTTTTATGAAAGATAATACTGTTGGGTAACTAAAATACATACAGAATAAAGAAAAACACAATTTTTTATACGTTTGGAGAGAATATTATAATTTCAGTCAAAATTTAAGTCGAAATATAGAATATTTAATTTATTTAAGTGCGATTGTATATAAGGGCTTTCCGAAGTTTTCTTCATTTCTTGTTTTAAGCTAATACACCTTTAACCTAAGTAAAATGTTTGACACCCAAAAAAAAAGAATGGTCTTTCAAGCCAAAAGTGGCAATCGTGATTGTATAAATCAAAGTAGTTTCGATACATTTTCCCTTTCACGTTTTCCTGTCCCCTCACCTTTTACCACTTTTGCCGACATTTGTTTGTATTACTCTTTTTTTGCGGAGACCATCGTAAATTTCAATTCCAGCCACTTAGCACACAGCGCCAAAAGATTATGCGACACAACCTTGCCACCGAAATGAAGTCAAATGGCGAGCACACACTCACACTCAGTGAGTGAAATACGGAGGAGAAAGCGAAGCGAAAGCGAATGAAATTTGTTTTCCTTTCCTTTTGGCTAATTAAAATGTTGATAAAAGCCAGCGGAAAATAAGTAAGACAGCAAAACATTTTTACAACGCATCGTTTGACTTCTTTTGTGGAGTCAATTTCAGCAGCGGATGGCATAATAAATAAATAAATAACATTACATTTACATATGTACATATGTGTGTGGGGGCGGGTCGCTGGGCATGTGTGAGTGGCCGGGTTTGTTTACGCCTTTTAACCCTTTCGAATCAACACAGACCGCAAAGCTCGTGGCCTGTGTAAACACATTAATCATACAACTGCCACAGACAGAGATCGAAAGTGTTCGCCCAGCCACCCGCAGCATTGGGCCACCCTAGCCACCCCGCCCTCCCACTGCCACGCCCTCCGCCCACCGCCCCAGTTGGCAGTATCTTTCGTTACCTCGCTGGTTTTTGGCAGTCGTAAGCAGCACACGGCGGAGGAAATTAAAAGCGAAAACAAGAGCAACCGAAGGGGCGAAAAAGTAATACAGGAAAAGAGCCAAAGCCACGGGACCAGCAACCGGGAAACAAAGCAAATTCGGGGCGTGGCAGGGGCAGTGGCAGGGGCAGGGGCAGGGGCTGAGGATACGATACGACACGTGTGACTCGGACTTCTAAAGGGCAGAGCCAAATAATATGCAAATACTTTGGCCCAACTCTCCGACGGCTGCAAATGCAAATTCACCCCAACCAACGGCCGTCAATGTCGGTTTGCGGTCTCATTTGTATTTTGCGGCAGTTGAACAACAGTTATTATTACATTTCCCACTAATTGAGTTGATTAAAGGACATCCAGCGAGCGGACTTTTATCTTGAAAAGAATTGGTAAATATACATAGTAATAATACTTAAATTCAGCGGAGAAGCCTCTTCATAAGTAGGTAATTATCTTGTACACATACAAATTTTATATTAAGTCGTCCTCTTGGTAAGCTTAAAGTATATTTTCACATGAGAATAGGAATGGGATTTGGAAATTAAAAATATTAGCTTACCATAACCATCGGAAAACATTTCTACACTTGTAGAAGTCTGTGGCCAACCCGTCCCTATAAAAATGCTATGAATATTGATTTTGTTAATTAAAATGTCGAATATTGAGAAATTATTTTAAACCACTTTTAAATATAAATAATTCCTTTGCAATAAGGTTTTCTTTCTGTGTAAATATAGGTTCTGCAATATCCTCCCATTCAGTAATAACACAGGCAACCAAATAAATCACTGACATAGTGGAAGACTTTTTAGGTAATTAAATTATGTATGTATACGAAAAGAGGGTGAAGGCAATCATGTCGTAGGGAAAGTATTTCAAAGAAGACCCCATAATAAGCCACTTACCCGCTGAGCAGGGAAAATAAACTTTTCCACCACTTTGACAGAAAATTCTTCGTCAGTTGTTACGCTTCTTGTCTCGGTTCCTGTGTCTTTGCCCGAAGCCAGCAATAAGTTGACAATTTGCAAGTTATGAAAGTAAATAAGTGAAATAGTTTCCAGGGCGGTGGCAAGTTCGCCCCCGCTCGATTCCACATCAGCAGCCAGAAACTACAGCAAATAAACACGACTTGCAACAAATTGAAATGATGTATTAGGCCGCCAGGGATTAACGCCCAACTAATAAATCTCCCAGGGTCCAAGTCTCGGGGGTTTCCACAGGGCACACTCGCCTAAGACGAACCGTCTTAGCGAGTTCCCTAAGCCATTCATTCGACCGAGTTCCAACTGTCGGCATTCATACATTAATAGGACACAAAGTTGGGCGGCTCCTCCATATGTTTCCGACTTATTTCACGGTTTCTTGCAATTTGTCGTCTGGGGTCAATAGACCCAATATTAGACTTTCGCCTGACAGTTGTGCGCTGGAGTATTTCCATGGATACACACAAGTAGATTTGATGGCACAGTGCGTAGATAATGCGGGTAATTTAAGCTGAAACCATAAATATGTGACTGTTCGAGGGGAGGAAATGGCTTCAGAAGTACACATGAAACTGTGCAGGACGCGAATATCTGCTGCAGGGGAACTCACTATTCCGCCATTCGAAATCACTTGAAATGGTGTCTTCAAGTTTTATGAAAACGATTTTATTTATACATCGTCCCACAACCATCGGGCATATATGAAAGCGATTTTTAATGACTACATTTTGGAGTCACCTCGGAATGCTTGCTATTTTTACCTCCTTCTGTTTCAGATCTCTCCGGCGGGGAACTCCTCCTGAGCTCCGACTCACCGTTGCCTTGCGGCCAATAGTTATGGCCGAAACGAAGCAGCCAACACAAGCAGCCAAGACGATCTCTGATAACTGTGCTGAGACAAAGCCAAAGTGTCAGAAATTTTATGTGGCTGTTTGTGCTGCGAGTGGGTTCGTGTGCCATAAAGAGCTGGAAAAAACAATATGCTCCCAGACCGACTAACTTAAAAAACTAGCCAAGCAAAAGTCAAAGTCTTATCAGCGCAAAGTGCCAGAAAAAAAGGGGGCGGTACATCCATGGCGGGCCAAGGGAAATTGTAAAGTTGCCTTAAAGTAGCCCTCTCCCCCCCCTCGGACTGACTTGTTTTCCAGCGTCGAACTGGCGACACTTTTCCAGTTCAACTGCCGAGGTGTTGGGCGGCGGAGCAGAGCAACTGTCATAAATTCAAACTCAAATTCGGGTCTTGTTTATGCTGCCACTCGCTTGACGCGGCAACTGGGCTGACACTGATAAACAGTACACACCCTGACGAACCTACATCTGGATATATATGCACGGACCCGAGTGTATATCGGGGCGTCCAAAAAAATGGCTTTTTAAAAAATTACATTAAATGTGTGCGCTTGAGTGGGCAGGAATTTATATTTCGTTGCAGAAGGTCTTGGCATTCCCTTCGTGCTGCTGTCGCCCATGTGGCGGTATCGTCCACAAGGACTGAGGACCAAGGACTAAGGACGAGAGGCAGGACCAAGTGGCGGGCAATCAATAGCAGGCGAAACAAATTGCTCGCTGGACTATGCAATTCCAGAGCGAATGAGTCGGAGACTTTAAGGCACACAAGTATTTCATGATAAATTACTTGGCCAAATGCATAATTATAAAACTAATTAGCTAAGAGATAAAAACAAATGGCTTTGGTTCTGGCTCTGGTTTTGGTTTCGGCGCGGGAGATGACATTATTATGAAATTGTGCCCATTTTAAAATTACAATTTCTCTATTTCAAATAATCTTAAAAGTAAAACGAAGTCATTCCGTGAACAACGAAACGGTGCGTGCATTCTTTGGTTCTAAATTAATTTTCAATTCAATTCGGGGAAAGAACGTGGTTCAAGTAATCCCCAAGAAAACCCACATTCAGTAAAAATCAAAGCAGACATAGCATATTTATTGGGGCCCGAGTTGTCGCAACTAATTAGTGGCCGCTCGCTTTGGGGCGAACTTCAAAGCAAATAGCACAGAAAAATAATTGTCATCGTTCTCGCAGGACCAAAGTTAATTGCAGGCGGCATCAGTCATTGGCCGTGCTGCTGCTTCTCTGGCTGTTGCCATTGATCCCGCTCCGTTGTTGGGCAAAAGTTGTCAAGTGGCCGTTATTGAGTGGCCAGCGTGGAGTCGGATATATATATTTTTACATCGGAGCCCACTGCACGTTCATTTGCTGGGCGCATTGTGCGCGGTGAAGTGTTTGCCAGGACCCAACAAAAGCTGTCAGCGCAGAAACGAGAGCCAAAAAAGCGATGGATGGAAGGCCGGCCCCAAGATGATGGGGAAATCATTGTGAAAGTGTCGTCTATGCGGCGTTACAATAACAGTAGAGTCAACAATAATAACAACCACAGCCACAAAGCAACAACGGGCGCGTCACAATGAGCCTGGAATAATGGCACAAGCTTTTCATACGACTATGACTCCATCGCCTCCGACCCCGCCCCCAAAAACTGACTGTGGCATTTTGTCAGTAAATTTCTGGAGCGTTTGATGAGGCGCAACACACACGCTCGCACACACGCTCACACAACCAAAAAAAATTGGAAATTTATCTTTGATCTTTTTGTTCGGGTAGCGCTTGATGGGGACGAGAAGCAACGAGTTTGTGCCTTGTTAGATCCCCAAATTGTATCGAATAAGTGGAAGGCGATATGAAAGGAGTGTGAAAAAAATATGAGATTGATATCAGAAAGGAAATCAATTAAAATCGAGAGTTCAACTTTAAGGGAACCTTCGGTACTCCGTCAACTTCATTCACCTTTGAAGATTTATTTACAATAATTTAATAATATTCCCCTCACTTATTCCCCTCCTCCACAGACCGACTGCGAAAATGATGGCCCCACAAAAAGTTGTCACAAAAGACTGAAATGTCACAATTTTGCGGCCATGGAAGGGGGGGAAACCGGGTCAGAGCATTAGAGATGGCCCCGCCCTTTGATGTAGCAAATTTTTCGGACACTAAGCGCCTAATTACTTTATTGGTGGCCTTTTCTCGTGGATGCCACTTGAACCTTTTAGCCCTTTTCACTCGACATGGTTTCAATTATGAGCTCGGGCTTTGTCCCGACTGGCGAGCGCCACTCTGCGCCCGGCTATCGCCGACTTAACTTAATTATAAATTGAAATCTTTTCATTCCCTGTGAACAAAATTGAATTTGGCTCGCCATTTGCCGTGCGGCATGTGGCAAGCTCATTGAGCTCTGGCCCACAAACAGGCGTGATGCGGCATTATCCAGCTGCCCACCTAATAAACATATCGCATTAATCTGGACGAATGATTTCCTTAAATCACAATAGTGACTCGGGAAAAACAATGTGTGCCATAAATCCAAATTAAGCCAAAGCCTGCTGGTCATCGCACACGTGTGTGCGTCTATTATCAATTTGAATACCATAATCATTTTTCGTATCTATGGGATACATTTAATGTGGCAAAGTGCAAGCACAACGGGAGACCTCTATTGGGAAATAAGCATAATAAATAGGCATTCAACAGTTAAATTATCATCTGCGATTTCGGAAAAATCGGAATGAAGCGAGATAATTTCTACTGTGCACCTTTTGGATTTTATTTGTATAGATAAACTCGGTAAAATAATAATGGAATAACACAGAAATATTAAAATATATTATGGTCAATTCTTAACAAAAAACACTTCGAATGGGAGAACTCCTGTTATGTGACTGTAATGAAAAAGATCATAGCTTTTTGTTTTGCAAATTCGGACAGTCAAAAGTGGTTTTTGAGCTATAATTATTTTGGTATAAATGCTTGGACTTGTCTATTTAATACACATTGATAGTTTGATCGAGTTCTAGAAATGTTCTTTTTGTATTATTTAAAATGCGGGCAAGCAAAGTATAATTTTGTAATCTTAAAATTGCTTCCCTGAATGCGGTTAACAAAAATTTAATATTAAACCGCATTGATCTGATTCCAATCAATTAAAAGAGCCTTTAAATAATTTTGTTGACATTAATTAAATAAATAACCCATCGACACAAATTTTTCTGTGTTTCCTAAAAAAGTTGAAAAGTCTCATTTTTTTTCAATATAAAAGCAAAGGGAAAAGCCAAAAACATTTTCCGATATTCATTAACCGAAATATGTCTACGAACATCCTTCCAAAAGTTTACACTATAATTACCTTACGGCCTTATCTTCAGTATTAATTAAGTTCGTATTCTCATTATTAAAGCAAAACTGTAAGGAGCCGCATAAAAGTGTTATAATTACCTTACGGCCTTATCTTCAGTATTAATTAAGTTCGTATTTAGTTTTAACAATGCAAAGGAACTTCTTGTAAATAAAAACAAATAAAAAATTCGGTTTGTTTCAATAAAATTAAACAGTATTAAAACTGCAGCAAGAGTTTTCTAACATTCTAAAGCTTTTTAACATTCTTTTACAGTTTAAGAGAAACTTTTACGGCAAGGAAAGAGCAGCACAGCTTCCAGTTAACAGTAACAGAAAGCTTTTACTTCGCAAATTACATGACCCGGCTAACATTACATTCTCTGGACAGCTCCATAACGTAGAATTAATTTTGGTGTGGCTTTAGAGTGTATGTGCCACTCGTACACCCCAAAACATGTTGATGTAGGCCCCTCGGGCTTTGGAACTTAAGGGTTCGATTAAGCGATGGCAAGATCATAAATTGACGCACCAGCAAACACACTACAGAAGTCGGCAATTATGCAGCATACAAAACCCAATTTTAATAATCATCGCTCGGAGTGTGTAAAATATACAAAAAACACACACATTTGGCCAGGGCAAATAAATTCCCATATAATTGCAATTTAATGTAAAGGCAACACCACCCGTCCGAATCGCACAATCTGAATCCGAATCGGAATATGGAGCTAGAACTCGAGAAGCAGTGGCCAAGGGTCCAGGGCCCGTATTTGTAGTCAATATTTGATATTTGCACAGATGTTCAGCTGCCAAATTGAATATGGATTTTGCATAAAATCCACTCAAACCTTCAAGCAACCCGAAGAGGCAGCAGCATAATGATGAGCAAAAAGCCAAAGTAGATAAATACTAAAGTGGACTGACCGGAAACCAAATTGAAAGCAACAACCATCCAATATCCCACCCCTCACACACATTGACTTCGGCACAATTGCAGACAAGGGCCGAAAAACAATATGTGTTAGGAATCAGGAGTGGTCAGAACGAAGGCTGAGGCGGTGGTCTGGTCACATGTGAGGAGGATGAACATGAATCAATAAATGCACGAAACATTATTTTCCAATCAATTAATTTTCGGGTCACTAGATTTGCCTGTAACACATGCGCTGCACTGCACCCACACACCCACCCACCCCACCGCCCGCTTGACCAATGAACTCCCGGCTAAATCATATGGAATGATTTCGTACACACACAGCTCACACAGCATCACACTCTCAACATCATCGCATCGGCTATTGAGCATAAATGTTTAATCAAATGAAGCATGCACAAATTGGGGTCCGCTCCTGGGCGAACCCTCGGCCTTTGCCGCCGGCCCTGGCCATTCCGCTCGACGGCCAGTGCGCCCATGGCCGTGGCACTGATTTAATAAACATAAAATGTGTCAGTATTGTAAAATTATTTTGTCGCCGCCGGGACAAACAAGTAGCGGGCAGCAGAAACAAAGGCACAACCGTAATGTATTTACTTTTTATCTTTAGTCTTTTTAACTTTGGGTCTGTGCAATTTTCCGATACATTGAGCGCTCGGCCAGTTCGTCAATGCTAGCTGCATGACAGGGCGTATACACAATATTCGCATATGCAAATTAAGTGCCGATCAGATGGCGCCGGGCTTTTATTATGACACGAAAATCTCATTATTAAAGCAATATTGTAAGGAGCCGCATTAAAGTGTTATCTCTCAGTTTGGTTCCTTAAACTCTTTGTATGGGAATACATTTTCTTTAACTTCTATAGTTTAATTAGTATTAAATTGTTTTCAGCACTTTTTTATAGTTCACTTCGGTTCTTTCATTCTTGTTTAAAAAAAAAGTTGTAGACTGCCTAAAATCAGGAAAATCCATTTTTACAAATTACACAGGCCAACAACATTTTGGAAAATCCCGGACCCAAAAACTGGACCCACTTTTTCTTATGCAATTTTTCGCGCTGAATCCAAATCCGGTGCCATTGCTGCAGTACCCACAGTTTTGTAGATATTCTAACCTAAAAGTGTGAAAATGGACGTTATTGGCATATTTCAACAAGCTATATATTCGATAAAACATTTTTTTAACATTAGCACCAATTTTAGTGTACATCTTAACCTTTAAAATTTTTTTCAGTTTTTTTCAATACAATTATTCGTTCCTGAGATATGACCATTTAAAGAATGTCACTTCAATATTTTTATTGAACCCCTTAACGCCCAAACCAAAATAAGAATAGTTATTTACAGAAACTTTAAATGGTAGATAGATTCAGCGAGAAAAATTACATAAGAAAAAGTGTGTCCAGTTTTTGGGTCTAAAAATTGTTGGCTTGTGTTATTAGTGTTTCCCAATTTATAAAAATGATTTGGAATATTAGTGCCCGAAACTACTTTTTCTAGACTCCTTTTTTTAGTCAGTTCCCTTCCCAAATACCAAAACGACAAAAAAGTGGTCAAAAAGGGCTTACAGTTTAGGCACCTTAAAAACGCTATCTAAACCAAATACTTAAACAATATTTTTTTGCAACTTATTAAATCCTTTTCTCCAGGAAAAATAGGGCTGTAAAAATTCAGCTACACCCTACCATTAAATCAATTGAATCTTGAAAGGATTTGAACGATTGTACTTTAAGTCAGCACTATGTTGCTTAATTAAACAGGATTTCCTTGTTATTTCCAAGCAATCATTACAATTTATTTTGCAAACCTAATCAGCTTTCGACCGGAATTCCAAAGCGTCTTGGCCATAAGTTGAAAAACAAACACGCACAAGCACACACAAACGCACACTCGTAGATATTCAAAGCAATAGAACCGCAATTCATAAAGCAAACACAAATGAATGTAAAAAATACAACAAGCCAGTTACACGATAATAAAACATATTTTAGAGCGGGCAACAGGGAAAATTGCAAGTGGAGAGAGCCGCAAGAAAATGCTTACGACAGTTGCCTTGCCAACCCCAAGAGGGGGAGGCGGTGGGTGGTGAGGCAAGCACTCAGGCACACACACACAAACAAACCGCACATACACCGAAAGATTGAGAGAGAGAGAGAGAGAGGGAGAGATGGATAAAGAGAGAGAACTACTTATGCTAGTCAGCTAAAGTGCAGGAAAAACTATTGCCCACACACACACACTCACGTAGTCGTCCATCTTCCGTCTCCTTCGCTCCCAGTGTGTGTGAGTTGGTATAACATTTATTTGTTTTTGTCGGAAATACTTGGTGCGTATGATAATAAATACTTAATCCTCAACAAAAGAATATTAAAAACAACAATAAATGGAAATGCTAAAAAGCATAAAGAAATGCATAAAAACAAACGTTGAGGGGCGGCGAAGGGGGGACTGGGGAGTGTGTGCGGGATAACAAAAGGCTCTTTTGAAATGTAAAGTGAACTTGGTTGCTTGCTTTTCATGCTCCTCAAACATGCATGCATATAAAATTAAACATAAAAACAAACGCTTAGCTCCGGGCAACAGAAGCGAGGACTTGAAAAGGACACAAGACAGGATGCAAAGGACTCCCCCCCAATTAGGCCAACCTGAGGAATCGCAAAACTACCTCCCAAAATATGCCAACAAATGTGGCACCGAAAGTGCTCCGAACCGCAATACCGCTTGCCACTCACATCTCCGGCAGATGGAAAGTCATTAAAATAGGCGGATAACAATGGAGGCCGAATGGGACGCAAACAGAAACCGAGATTTCGCTCCGCAATTATAACAACAATAATCATACGCCCCGTTGCACATCGACGCAGCCAAATCTATTACAGATAGCGCGGCGGGGAGCAGGGCGACGCCTTTTCAGGACGATTTCTCGTTTAGTTTTATAATTACCATTTTATGCGGTTTATATTTACACATAGACACAGCACAGTGAGTTTTTACCAGCGTTTCAGCAAATATTAACATTTTGCCGCAACGATAAGCGAAAACTTTTCGGTGCGTCCTTCCTCCATCCTCTATCCTCCTCCAGGATCCTGGTGCTGCTCCTCCCATTGCGTGAGTGTGTGTGTGGGCGCTGCCTGACGGCGCATTATTATAGAAATGTTTGGAAAAAACTTTGCATTGCCATCGGGCTGTAAAGGAGGAGGCAATCTAAAGCCGAAACACGCTGCCACTGCCGAAAAGTTGGCTGTGTAAAACTTTAATTACAACTACGAGTATTTGGCGAGTTTTCTCCAATCTCCCCTGCGATAAATGAAAACTTTGCCTATTTACATGTGTAGACATTAGATAATAACATATTTGGAATGGCTGGCTGACAGAGAGCAATTACTTGTAAATATTCCCAGCTAAATAGGACTAGATCAAAGGCAAGCTGCTCCTGGCTTTGTTTGTTTACTTCGCCTGTGTGCCGCACCATGTCGTTGACTCTTGACGCAAGTGGCACGAGCTGGCGGAAGATGTGGCAGCATTTAATTAATTTTGTGAAAATCATTTACTGAAATGCGCAAATATGAGGATAATGTGTGGGCTGGCCCATTACACTGTCTATTAATTCGGCAAAATGAACTCGCATTCCTGTCGCTCCCATAAATCACTTATTGTTGGGACCTCCGCTTCGCTACGCTCCTCTGTTTTTTTCGTTCCATCTTTCCTAATTAATTCAACAAAACTTACAGTCCAACTTTTTGGCATCTTATAAATTTTAAAATGCTTAACTGCTGCGCTTTCTGTCTCTGTCCCTGTCCCTGTCTCGTCCCCTCACCTCACTCTTAATGGCTTGTTGCTAATCGAATTTCATGGCATTTCTCGGGTTTTCCTTGGCCTCTGGGAGTCCTTTTTCCCGGCAGTGCTCGCCATGACAGTTTAGTCGGGAGTAGTTTACATATTTTGCCCCCCAATCCCGACTCCGGTCGGAAATCCATTTAGCGTAACTCAACACTTAAGCATATTCCTTGGCGTTGGCTCTCGCCTTTCAAGCGACGTTTTTTTCTATCATTCCTAATATAAACTTACAGTCAGCTGACAGCTTTTTTAATTTATTTCATTAAAAATTTGCGCACAAAACTTTTTCAATTCGCATGCAAAGCGACAGCGATTCAGTTTCAGCAGATACCCTGCACTTGATTAGTTGTGCATTCTGGGCTGATTAAATCGCATTAACACGCCTAACCCGCACTCGTGGAGCAATTCGGGGTAAAGGACTTCAAAAGCACAAAAACTCGTCGAGATTATTGAAAACCGAGAGTGCTTCGGAGTGGCTGTGTGTGAGCGAGGAAAATAAACAAACTCGAGAGGAATCTGCACACTTGACTTTTCCCACAATTCCCGCAGGCTCCCGCACTCCCCCCCCTACTCCTCCTCCTCCTCATCCATCCCCCACATTTTTTCCCCAACTCAATTAAATCTTATCACATGAAAGGAGGACGGAGAAATCCCCCATCTGCTCCTGCAGCAACACAAATATCAAACAAACTAATGTCAGTTGTCATAATAAAGCGCAAATACTTTTGATGCCACTTGCTCACATCCACGCGCTTTTCTTTTTGCAACGTTCGAGGGGGAAAATGGGGGTTACGGGGGGGCTGTATCTGTACATACATATAAAGTGAAAAGCAAACAGCTGCGCAATTTAACGTCGAAAGTAGAGCCAAGGGCATATAGCCGGGCCAAGAGAAGGAAGGCAAACACAACAGACAGCGAGACAGACAAACAAATATACGGCAAATATACACTCGGATACACATGTCTGGGTATGAGGCATTGCCACCGCTCTGGCCACTCGCTCCCCGGCATGTTCATTCATATTTATAATAACTTTAATTAAGATTTTACAAGTAGATTATTTCTTAATAACAAGCACAGCATCCAGATAACACGGCCACAGCAACAGGGATTCGCAACGACTTTGTTGTCTCAGTCTTGGCCTTGTGCTCTTTTCGATTGAATCTAAATATTATTAATTAGCCGGAATCAAGGTGGCGGCTCCAAGGCAAATTTTCATGAATAATTTAACGGGCTAGTTTCGCAATTATCAATTAGCATTAAAGCTGGTTGCCTTTTATTCGCCTTGCGAGCTCTCAACTCACCGTTGACTGAACTCCGGCAGGAAAACTCGCGCAACAATGGGGACTAATTTCATTATGACCCGCAAATCACACGTACATAATTTTTCAGCATTTAACCACAGCTGACTGCCGGAGGAAACCGGGGCTTGTGTGCGGGCAAGGACTCCGACCGGCTGCAGTCATGTCCTTCAGGCAGTTAGCACTGGCACTTAAAAATTAATTAGAGAACTTATAAACAAGTGCAGCATGTGCAAACTAACTCGAGCGGCAAATCAAACGCACTTGAGGACGACGATGTCGGATGTCGGCAGCAGAATGCGATCTGCAGGATGCAGGATGCAGTTCGCAGTATGCAGTTCGCAGTATGCAGTGTGCCGGAACTCCAAGGATACCTGGCACATGTACCTTCGCCGGCACCTCCACCTGGGGCCAGCTATTTGTGATTCTCGCACCTGGCCCGCCACAACATTTGGCGCGCTCACTTAATGAACACCGTTCGTGTGTAATTATGCATTAAGCCAGTCGGCTTACACTTTGCATGGCTAGAAGTTGGGGTCCTCGAGAGGCAGGTTGTAAAAATGGTAAGCGGCATTCATTGCGGCTCCACGACAGCATACAATTTTAATTAGTTTGCCCCGAGAGACAAACTCACACTCGGCTGTCTCTTTGGCAATCGGTTAACCCCTAATGCGAAACTTCTTGAAAGCAAATTAAATGTTCGGTCAATAGCTGTTCGGGTAGCTGTGCAACAGGCCATTGCCAAATATCAATTCAACTCAATATCAGTGGTAAAATGGATATACGAAATTTGAACCATCGATATTAACCAACTATACTATAAACAAGTATAAACACATAAAAAATAAACATTTAACAAGATTAATCATGTTGTATATATGTATCTGAAATTACTACTTTCACGAAACAGTAACCTCATAATAACTGATAAGATATGATAAAATATTTTTCAGTTCTGTTTACTTGTATTTATTTATTTTTTTCCTAAATAACAATTTAAAAAAAAATTGTATTATATTTACCATCCTTTAATATAATACAATAAATCAATTCAATTTTAAAACAAAAACAAAACCCATAGACTTAAAAAGTCTATCGACTTTCAGATGATTTTATTAAAAACTTAACGACAGCGTTCATTGTGAATTTTGATAAAGTTTTTTTGTGAGATCATTCGTCATTCGTTAAAATGAATTTAAGGAAAGCATAATAATAAATCCTTTTTATACTAGTCACTTTTTCAGTTAAATACTTCTAATACTTTCTGATACATTTCTTATTATTTCTAACCATTTCAGTGTTGAATTTAATTATTTTAAAAATGACTTTACAATCAAAAGATGAGTTTACAATCTTTAAAATAATTAAATTGAACACTGAAATGGTTAGAAATTTATTAAAATTTAATTTATTATTTTAAAGATGACTTTACAATCAAAAGATGACTTTTCAGTAATGCGATCAAAGTGGAATTTTGGCAAAATATGAAACAAATTTATTCTATCAAAAATACTTTTTCAGTTAAACCAATTTTGTTACGTCTCCAAGGCAAAATTTAGCTACTATCGATATGAAAAAAGTTTTCTCGCATGATTTAATAATTTGGAAAACATTTCCTATCATTTCTAATCATGTAAAGACTTCTTTGAAATAATTCAATACACCATTGGCAATAGTTCAGTCTCGTTATTTCTGTGTGCATACTCAGTAATGCAAGGTGGAATCAGAGCAGTGTCATCCACTCCTCGACTGTCCAGCCCCATTGACGCATGTTGTTAGTAAAACAAAATGTCGGACAATTAATTTGCGATAACATGTAATCGTGGTAAGTTAAGTAGTTTTGTTTGTAATGCTCCGGCCGAGGCACAGGAAACGGGAAACGGGGTGGAAGGAGCCATCGCTGGAATGGCAAGGACAACATTCGCATTGATGACAATGACTGGGACAAGGACATGGACATGGACACAAGGCTTCACGTCTAATGAAATTGTTGTCAGTGGCTCGAGTGCTTTGGGCGGTGGGAGGTGGGAGGTAAGCCTTCACGTTTCCATCTGCCACGCCCTAAACTATACGTATTTGTCTAGATATGTGCGCCCCTCACAATACATATAATGTATTGTCTGTCGATTGCTGTTGTCATGCCAATTATTTAATTTGTTTCAAGCCAACAAGGGCAGCTAAAACACACTTTATGCCTGGCTGAGCACTTTGGAAATGTGATTAGTGGAATTTCAGGCCTGTACTCCCGAAAATGTTTCAGAATTGTTTGAATTACCGTTGCCATTTTTTTGGGGATGCTTTACACGGCTTTGGTCCCATTTTTTGCGAATCATTTTACACAACCCCAAGTTGCCTTTGTTTTTAGGCTTTTTGAGCATGTTGTTCCTGGTTTGTTATTGGGAAATTTTTCATCTGGATTATTTTAGAGGTACATTTTTGGAATAAATTTACGATTTACCCACGCACAGTTTATTTATTAATAATTCAGCAAGTCCGCACACTGAACTGCATAACTAATAAAGCTGCCAAGCAAAACAACTGGATTGAAACAGGCCCAACTCCCTTCGCACACAGAACAAGATGGCCAGAAATAATAAATAACCAAAACCTTGTAAACATGCGCATAATCCGGCAGAACTGAGGCCAAAAACGAAGTAAAAATCACACACAGAGCCGGGCATCCGTAGGTCCCCCAACCGGAATACTTTTAATCCTCGACATACAATCGACACATTAATTTATCACTCCCAAGCCAAGCCGAACGTAGGCCAAACAAAAACAAACAAAAAGCCTTTCAATTAATTCCAGGGCACACAGAGAGAAATCCTATCACTCGGCGGGGGTTCGGGTTCGGGTTTGGGTTCAGTTTCGGTTTCGGATTCCAAATAAATACTTTATCGTCGACTGTCGTCTGTCCACCGTAGACTGGGGAATATTTTGGCATTTCTGGCATTTGGCATATTGACTTATGAGCGCTGATTTGTAAGCAGATTCTAGCGCCTTGAGCTAGTAATTAATTCATGTCCGGCTTTTCCTCCGCCATTTGTCTTGTGTTTGGGGAAAAAAGAAAATGAGCGGACAGTAAGTCATCTGGGTGAGTGCATTTTTGGCAGACACTCAGCGAGTGCATTTCCCAGGATTTTCACATCCCTGCCAGCGACACTTTTGTGGTCTGCAAGTGTTTTACAGGCGCCAGGCAAATGGGCAAATGGCAAAAGTAATTACCAACAAGCCTGCTGCTACTAAGTGACTGGGAAATTTGGCAAGGTGAATGACCAAAGTGCGAAATCAGGGAACTGCCAGGAGTCGAACTGCAGAAATGACGAGCGACGGAGGAGTCGTTCGACTGGCTGACTGAGCCATCCGATGGATGGTACGGATACACTCTGCCTTATTGTACATATGCAAATGCCCGAGGACTTGGCGGGACGCAAAAGAAGGACGAGCAGCAGCCGCAAAGGATGTGGTAAGTAAATACTAAATTTAGTTGGCTTTGCCACACAACCGCAGCGACATTTCCTCTTGGCAAGGCGTCGACATCATCCTTTCTTCTGTCTCTCGGCAGCCTTCGTCTCCCCGCCCTGCGCCTTCAACTCCAATTGTATGCACTTCGACTGGCCCCCGGCTCCCCCTCTCTGCGGATTGCTCTGCATAAGAAAATTATGCAAAATAGTAGCAAAGTTTCAATTTCCTCCTCCGAAAAAAAAGGGGAAAGGATGATGGAAATGCCAAAAGGAGAGACGAGCTGAAATGCGGAAAGAAATAAAGAAAATGCAAAGTACAAAATTGTGGTCTCGTATAAATAAGCGTAACTTATGAAAAGTTATGAAAAACTTCTTGCCTTTTACAAGCAATACGTAATTTGGAATGTGTATATGGGGAGTTGCACGACGACGAAGATCTGTGAACAACTTTGGCAGAACAGTTTTCAGCTTTTGTGCGTCGCTGTTGAACAGGAGTGATATTGAAAATTATGCTTTTCGGCAGGCATTTTCTTTAGAAATTTTAACTTATTATAGTTTGAAGGTGGCGCAAGGTAACAATAAAGAGCCGACTAGCAGCAGAAGTTAGAAAGGTCTTGCATTTTTAATCCGATAACTGGAAAGCGGTTTAATAAAACTATTTATACAATAGCAGTACACTGAGAAAAATGAGTAAAATGGTTGAAAAGTAAATTAAATTAGTTTAAAAACGTTAGCTGAAACAGGAAAACATTTTTTAATTATTAAAACCTTTTAATTTTTCAACGTACAAAAATGTTTGTAACTATGAGTGAAAGTTTTTAAATCAGATTAAAGACATCTTCTTGTTCCTACGATATGAAAAGAAATATAAGGAGAAAAGTAAGCATAAGTCTTGCAGCACGCCAAACTGTTTTAAAAACTTGCAAATTTTTGTTTAAAAGTTGTAAGTAATTTGAAGAGCTTTAAGAGCGGCCCGATCAAGTTTCCACATCAATGAACCCTAGCCCACGAGCACGAAACACAAATGTTTGCCCAAGATTGTGCGAAAGTATCTTTCCATTTATGCATATGCATAGGCGGCTCCATTATAAAGGCAATAACCCCACGACAATGCCCTCCACAAAAGATAGTTTATAGTTTTAATTTCTCCCAATTTTGCCGGCTGCCTGCCACACAGACAAAGGAGCTGAGACAGAGCCACTCATACTGGGGCACGGTGGAGCAAAAAATTTGCATGCCACATAAGACAATTGCCTGTCAAGCGTCTTTAGCAGGACGAAGATGTCTTCGGGGCAGCCTGGAAAAGGGTTTTCGGGCTGCTATTTGATTAGGCCAAAAGCTTGTTAAGAAAATTTGACTGCCAAGTTGAGTGGCTGCCCTTCGGTCTGCCCCTCGGCCTGCCCCCAAAAGTGTCTCTGCTCCTGATCCCGTCTTGCAGCGCAATTTGCATATAGTTTTGCCATATTTTCGCATCGGCTTTTTTCTTGTTGCTGCGCAAATTTAGTTAAAATTTAAGTTTAAGTTGTACGTTTTGCCAGCCACACGGTTCGTTGGCTACGAAATTGCAATGCCAGAGAGCGGAATGGCAAAATACATAGCATAAGAAAATTGAAAACTATTTTGAGTGCTAACGAAGGTAAATATTGTTTCATTATGCAGCATTTTGCCACAGCTTCTTTTCCTTTGGCCAGCAAATTGTTGCATAACCAAATTGCCAACAGAAAGTGTTTATCTGCCTGCACAAGAAGTGTGCCTGCTGGGCTGGGCATTGTGGAAGCATAATGCACACACGTTGTAATAAGTCTTTGTTATGCATTTAATTGCCCTACACAGCTGCAGAGTGGAGAAGATTGAGGGATTTTATTATTTTTGCAGTTTTTTTTTTTTTGCTGCGGTTGGGGGCCGGGGCTTTTTTCGTTTAAAATAAATGCAATTAAAAGTTTCAATTAAAATTAACAACAGCAGCCAGCGAGTAGTGCATTTAACAAAGTAAACATTATGCAATTATAAATAATTGAAGTGCTAAAGTCACGCACATCGCCTGTTTGATTTTTAACTGTTACGCACACATTCGCGGCACATTATCCGTATTTCATTGTTTAATGATATTAAATCCAAAACAAACATTGCACAAATATCGTTTGTTTACTCAGCGGTCCGACAGATTGGGCACATGATTAATGAGCTTCATTTACGTGATGGTCAATTTAAAATAATTAGCCAATTCTAAGTTCCCCCTGACAAACCGCACTTTTCAATATTTGTTTATTGACCAATTGAAGCGTCCTTATTCTAATTTCCCCCATCAAAGTTTCATTCATCCAATACGGTCAGTTATCAGCGACCAGTCCCAACAACCAAAACATTTTAAATGTCAATTTCAAAGTGACAATTGGACCTCTCCCCGGCCCTCGTCCAAAGCCACCATCCCTCCCATTCCACGGCAGACTCCATGGCCCGAAGCATGTGCTAACAGTTTTTGTGGGGTAATATAATATGCACAGCATGGCTTATAATAATAAAAGCGCCAGCAGGGCCTGCAGCTCCAGCGACCATCCCGATCGTCCGGAGATATGCCATCTACTATATAGTCGAACGCAGCATTGACAGCTCGCGGCTGTCATACGCGTGATTGTCCCTTTGAAATATGAGAAGCTCTTTTCAATAACATTCGCCGGCAATTCCCCACGAACAGTGGGGCCTGCCATGCGCAAAACGATGCAATTTAAAATAGTACTTATGTCCCTAATATTATATTTACATATATATATATATCAGTAGCAATAGAAAGTCCAATTAAAGACATACAAATTATAAAATGCAAAATTAATGAAATACTTTTTCAACGTTAATCATTTAACCCTTAAACCTTAAAAATGCAATGCAAAATAAATGAAACTAACTTTTTCAACGATAAGAATTTAAATTTACTTCCTAATTATATTCATTATTTTTGGATTACTTAAAACTTAAAAATAATTAATATTTGAAAAATACTATTATTTATAGGTAAACAAAAATGTACCAAACTTAATTTATGTTGTTTTAAAAGATTGACCTATTTTCAATATTTTAAAACAACATAAATTAGGTTTGGTATATTTTTTTTATTATGTTGATTCAGCCAACTCTTCAGTACGTACAGATACTTAAATAGTTATTATATATTAACATAGAAAGGGCTTACAGAAAAAAGTATGCTTGTACAGTTTTTAAAGATAGATATTTCTAGAGATATACAAAAAATTTCCTTTCAAATTTAGCGACCCTCGAACCACTGTGTCTTGTGGCAGCTGTCTCAGCTGACTACACTATGCTGCACACGCATTTTTCCCACTCTCGCTCGACGAGGTCAAATACAATAAAGGGCAGCGGCTAGGGACAGCGTTAAGCATTCGGAGAATCAGAGTTATGTTCGCATTTATTATGCCGCAGCCGTCGCCGTTGTGGTTGCCATCCGGATGCCCGACTGCCCGGCTTCCCAGCTTCCCGGGCGCCCAGATTCCATCCGAGCCAAAACTCGTACTCGAACTCGATCCCGACCCGATTCTGTGGACACCCCGGGCCCGAAACCCGGTTCGAATGTTTCGTTTGTAAATTAACTTTACAGCTCGCGGCAGAACGCATTTTTTAACGCCGGGCTCGGCTCTTCCTCTTTGGTCCTTGCCGTTTTATACATTTTGTATACTTTTTCGAGCAGACGCTTTGGACGCGTATCAAATGCAACGCATGCGTCGTCCCCCCAAACCAGATAGCCCCGCCCATCGTCTTGGGCCAGCAGCGAAGAACAGAAAATTTTTTTTAAATTAAAAAAGTTTTCCCGTTGCCATTCGGCACGTACCAATACGCAGCGACAAACGGCAGTCGGATATTCGTACGGGGAATGTATGGATTCCCGCTCCAGCCGCCCATTGACATGAGGGGGGCGGGGGGGAGGGGGAAAGGGGGTGTGGTTGGTAATAAATGCGACAGAGCTTCTGCATGCATAGCATGTCCATTTCCACGGAACGCGGAACCACTGCTGCGAAACCCCCCCCTCGCCCAAGCAGCGGATTTTCAAATTTTCCCTTTACAGTTTTGCTTTATTCCTGTCAACTTCTGTAGCCGCAGCAACGAAAGATTGAGAATGGAAAATTTAGTGGGGGGGGAGCATGGCTAAAACAAAGTCGTAATATTTCCGCGTTACGAGTTAAGACATTAGTGGAATATATTGCTTTTTTAGGACAGTTGCTCTAACGAACCTGGTTGGACTTGAAGGGATTGAGACTCTGATTGGCCTGGGGAAAAGGATTCGTTCTTCGAACTCATTAATATTTTCCCTGTGTTGACTTGCGTTCTTTTGCCAAAGCTGTATAAATACGACAACAAATATCTATGTGCAACCTTTTGAAGGTCACAAATGAAATTTCACTGCCAGAGACTCGAAAAATTCACTCAGTCAGTCAGTTAGTCAGTTAGGCAGTTAGTCAGTTAGGCAGTTAGTCAGTCAGTCAGTTAGTCAGTTAGTCAGTCACTCCGCCAGTCCATCACTCATTCAGTCAGTTGAGGCAGTCAGTCAACTCCTAAAGTTTTATTACTTTTGCTGCTGTCAACAGTGTTTGTTGGCTTTTTGGTCGCTTGGTTTGTCTGTGCGGCAGCCTTGGGCCAGGAAGTATATGTAAAAACGCACTGAATATTATGCGCCATAGATGAGGAACTGAGGAAAATCCGTGCTGCTCCGTTGCCACTGCCTGCTGCTTATTTTTTAATATTTGAGCAAGGGCTACATGTCGTATGCGCAATGCCAGCCAACTGGGCGGATGATACTCGCTCGCCAGTGTGTTGCTTGTTGTGCCCAGACAGAGAAGGGCAAATATTTAATCTCTGCTCGTCATTTGCCCGGCAATGATAATGCGCCCGATGTTTGCATTTGCTCGGCTGACTGTCTGTTGGTTGTTGGTTGTTGGCTGTTGGTTGTTGGCTGGTTGGCAAAGCGAGCCATGTTTGGTCTGTGGCAAACTCCAGCTAATATGCCACACACTGTTTGCCCATCGGCATTATTATTTTGTGTGATCTTGCTGCTCCTTCGGCTGCCCGCCGCCTCCCCTTTGCAATTCAACTTTTGGCAAACGCACTTCATTATTAACTCGGTCACTGGGCGGCTCCACCCCGCAACTCCCCCAACTTGAGCACTAGTCAAATTTTTATCAATTTCCCCACCAGCAAATGAAGTTCTCTCGCAAACTCATCTGCATACACATGCGAGTATGCAAAATCTAAACTACCCCGAGCGTTGACTACTTAAGAAAATTGTTTGCCAACTTTGAACGAAAAATTTGACTGCCTGCCCTTGCGGGAGTCGCTGTGTGTAATCTCCTATGTGTGCGTGTGTAATAATATTCAAATTGGCAAAATCCATTATGATCGCAAATATTATTTCAACAGCCAACAGCCCGAGCAGAGCGAACCGAAAAACTGTTAATGCTCAACGCACTGCAATTGTGGGCCCTTCAACTGCTTGCTTTATGGACGGAGAAAGGAATAAAGCAGTACGAGAAATAGTAAGGGCGAAGAAAAGAGAGAGTCGAAGCCTTGGCCTGAAGGGAAATGAATAAAAAAGTATTTGCAAAAGCCGTGGTTACAGTACAGATTAGAAGAGACATAACTTGGGACCTAAAGATATACCAAGGGTAAAAATAACATAATATTTAAAACCAAATCAATTTAATGCATAAAATACATATTTAAGAATTAAGAACTACTAATAAGTATACCAAATCAGAGGGGAAAGTTGACAAGGAATGTGGGTGGCATTTTTTTGATGTTCAGCTCCTTCTTAAAATAAAAACAAGAGAGAACGCTATAGTCGGGTGCCCCGACTATCAGATACCCGTTACTCAGGTAAAAGGAGTGCGAGGGAGATGGAGATAGAAACTTTGATCACGCATAACTTTTTAACGAATGGTCCGATTTGAAAAATTTCTTCTACATTTCGATAGGTATTGATAAACACAATAAAACTGCATTTTTACTTTTCCGAAATATTTAAATTTTTAAAATCGTATCTAAGCGATTGTGGGCGTTAAAGGGGGCGTGGCACCTTTTTGAAACAAACTTGCGCTGCGTAGGAACTCCTAGAATCTGCATGCAAAATGCCAATCTTCTAGCTTTTATAGTTTCCGAGATCTCAGCGTTCATACGGACAGACAGACAGACGGACAGACAGACGGACAGACGGACAGACGGACAGACGGACATGGCTAGATCGACTCGGCTAGTGATCCTGAACAAGAATATATATACTTTATAGGGTCGGAAACGCTTCCTTCTACCTGTTACATACTTTTGCACGAATACAATATACCCTTTTACTCTACGAGTAACGGGTATAATTAAGAATTAAAATTATATTTTATTTACATTTTGGGAAGCTAATTTGTTAATACATTATTTTTGTCGTTTCCCTTATAAGTATGCAATATTTTGTATATTAATTTAGCTTAAACACAGAGCCGTCCGATTTTAGTATTGCTTTTTACAAAGTCCTTTTGCTGAAGGCATGAGGTTTGGTTCAAATTCATATACAAAACTGCATTGTTAAAGTACTTAAAGATTGTACGGGTTCTATGTTTACAAATAAATAATATAAAAAAAAAAGTATTGCTTTTTACTTTTATCGCAATAAAAGTCAGAAATACAACAACTAGATGCACTCGCCGTTCACCACTGTACTCAATCCATCTGCATGGCCAAAATGTACAACCAACAAAAATGGGTTAAAAGTGTTGACAGTCAGACAAAGCGCAAATTATACACTCAACTGGCGCTTTTCTCTGTCGGCATGTCAGTGGTCCGAGGTGGGCGGTGCGGGGCGTGGCATTGACTGGGAATAGTTACAAAGTCCTCTTTTTTGGTGGCAAGCTGTTGAAATATTTGCACACGATATTGGCAATTGAGTTAACATAAAGATTGAGCAAATATCGCTGGCAAGTGAAATGCATTAATGGGTCAGCGATAAGCGAAGATTGCAGAGGAAACAAATATACCCAGTAAAGACTAGTAAGTGAATCGGACTGTGAGGATGATTGGGGAGAACACAAAATTATGTAAATTTAATCAAAATAAGTAGCAGCAGACGCGGATTGTCAGAGCAGCGGCTAAAAGCAGCTTATAACAACAGCCGTCAGAGCCAAGAGCCAAAGCAACAACAGACCAGAAGACGAAGAGCAAAAGGAGGAAGCATAAGACCGACAACTGGAAAGTGGCAGGATAATAAGGATTCAGCATCCTGCGATGATGCTAAGTAGCCGCCGTTCCAGCCACATGCTGTCAACGCGCTAAACCCAAAATAACCAACAACAACGGCGCACGGACAGCGGCAACAACTCATAAATAAGAGAAATATATATTTTCTTGGAGCGGCCAGAAATTATGTGTAATAGCTGCGGAGGAAAATAAGTCATAAAGCCACCGCCACGGAAAACAATAAAAAAATTTAATGCTTCTTATTGTTTTGGGCTATCTATTTAAATGTTCTCCAGAAGGTAATTCAGCATGCTAGGCCATCGTTTACTATAAAACAGAAAAGGACTTACAGCAATGATGGCTGAAAAAATGTTTAATAAGATCAAGAATTTATACAAGTTTAAAAGAATCGCTTTGCATAAAGAATGGGAGAAAATTCCCAAAAATATTTACTATTAAATGTTATTTTCTGTGAAAGCTAGCCCCTGTTTATAAAGAATACAAAAAATGCCCTCAATAATGATTTTAACAATTCATTTAATTTACAAAACATGTTTAATTAAACTTTAAAGCATAGTCATTAAAGTTTTAAAATACAAAACATTTGAGCAAGAAATCAAAAACAAACACCCATATAATAATCCCATATAGTAATCAGTGGTTACTTAATATATTGGCTAAAACTTATTTCATTAAAATTAAAAAATCTAGAACTGAAATTTAAAATTTTGTAATAAAAGACTATTTTCATTAATAACTTTCCAATATGTAATGGTCTCTTTGAACTTTATCTATGATATTTGGGGTTCAGATGCATATTTAGTAAACCTTAAGTTTTTTCACAGCTCCACAACTTTATTGTTACAGTTCAAAAAAGAAGTTAATGCACAGCAAAGCATTTTTATGGCTCTGCCACAAAAATGTTCTAATAAATGCAAACTACATTTTCACTCGCTCACACACACACACACAGTAACACTGGCAAACTACTCTGAAACACACTCTCACAACTCACACATACACGTATACATAAAACCAAAGCCATTTTGAAGCACAATTTAATAGCATTGTACGAATTTTTTGCACTTAATTAAGTGTAATTAAATTTGCGCTGCTTACTCGCACAATTCTCCACCTCCCTCTCCCTTCGCCTGCAGCCGCAGTCTGGCAAAGTGATGGGAGCGAGCGAGAGGGAGGAGCGGTGCCCAACAATTTGTGCCGTGCCGTGCCTCACTTGAAGTTGCCAAAGCGCCGCAGCTCGAGTGCCATTTACTGGTTTTTTTGCAACGAGAGTTGTTCGCTCTTGAAGGTGGAAACCGAATGGAAAAAGGACAAATGGAGTGGTTTGCGACATCTTCTGAAGAGCCCAGCGGCTCGGTGAAAAACCCGGTGCCTATGATAAATGATCCCATGGTCAGAACTCTTCTCAGTTGCAATGTTTAGGATTTCCCTTGCTTTTAGGGCCAAGAAAGTCCAATGATCAGCTTAGTTAGTTGACTCTGTACCAAATGGCTGTCTTGATATACTCATGTTTTCTCCATTTCAAAACAAAGCTGTTTGTCATCTTATTTACACAAAATGTTTGTCAATTAGGGTGGTAAAAAATTACAAGTTAAATATTTTAATTAAACATTGGCATCACAAATTTGTAGTGTAAAACAAGAGAGAACGCTATAGTCGGGTGCCCCGACTATCAGATACCCGTTACTCAGGTAAAAGGAGTGCGAGGGAGATGGAGATAGAAACTTTGATCACGCATAACTTTTAAACGAATGGTCCGATTTGAAAAATTTCTTCTACATTTCGATAGGTATTGATAAACACAATAAAACTGCATTTTTACTTTTCCGAAATATTTAAATTTATATTTAAATAAAATCGTATATAAGCGATTGTGGGCGTTAAAGGGGGCGTGGCACCTTTTTGAAACAAACTTGCGCTGCGTAGGAACTCCTAAAATCTGCATGCAAAATGCCAATCTTCTAGCTTTTATAGTTTCCGAGATCTCAGCGTTCATACGGACGGACAGACGGACAGACGGACAGACGGACATGGCTAGATCGACTCGGCTAGTGATCCTGAACAAGAATATATATACTTTATAGGGTCGGAAACGCTTCCTTCTACCTGTTACATACTTTTGCACGAATACAATATACCCTTTTACTCTACGAGTAACGGGTATAAATATTAATATTTAAAAAAAAACACAATAAAACCACAATAACACCTCACCAATGCATTTAAATAAATCAGTTTAACAAATTATGTCATTTTGAATAATAATTAAATGCAGGTTTTTCTTTATGAGAAGGAAAACTAATAAAGATGTTCCAATTAATTATTATGCATTTAGATTTTATCTTTAAATCCGCTAGAAACTATAAGGTACGTTATGCAGTCTCCAATCTGCATAGAACAATACTTGGGGGTATTAGTTTCATATTCAGACCATAGGCAATGAAAATGCGTCCAGCAACATGGTATTTCACCCATCTCCCATCTCTGTTATCAAATTTCAAATTGCTCTCGGCCATAATTGGCCAGAGCCAAAAGCTTCGCTGTTGACTCTAACGCCACAAGCTCGCACTCGAACGCAGGCCGTGCCCAAAAGCGCTGGCAGTCCTTGTTTGACAGAAAAGTGCAGCGTTGCAACTGGCCAGTATCCAGAATCCAGGATCCAGGAGCCTGGTTGCAGTTTCAAACAATCGGTAGTCAGCAGTCAGCAGTCGGCAGTCAGCAGTCGGCAGTGGCATTGGCGCTGGCTAGAGCCGTAGTAACATTAGCAGTTAACAAGAACGAAAGCTGGCTTCCGCAGGCCGATGTTATAATACCCTTGCATCCGAATATTGAAGATAGTGTGCTCTACGCGATCATACATATTATAGCTCAAGAAATGGATCAGAAATGAAGAAACTGAGAGATATAGTTTGACCATACATTTTCAACCAAATTTGTCCTATTTTACAGCAGCTATAGGTTATAGTCGTGCGATCGGCAAGATTTTTAACATGATCATGAAAAATATGGAAAGCTTTAAGTCTACAGCTTTTACACTGCGCGAATGAACTGCATAAAACCATATGGCATATAAGATAAAGTCATCTTTTTTTGATAAAAATCAAAATATTGATCCGAACATAGGATTAAAACCAGCAGCTATAGGTTATAGTCGTCCGATCGGAAAGATTTTTAACATGATCATGAAAAATATGGAAAACTTTATGTGTACAGCTTTTACACTGCGCGAATAAACTGCATAAAACAGTATGGCAAAGTCATCTGTTTTTGATAAAAATCAAAATAGTGATCCGAACATATGATAAAAACCTGTTCAGACCAAAACTGCGAGGACCACAAAAACGTCTTTATAGGGTCGTTTAAGTCTTCATCACTGCGTTACAAACTTCCGACCTAACTTATATTACCCTTTGCGAGGGTAAAGAAGGCCTGCGAATAATGGGGCCATGTCAATCGCTACGGGGCCTGTTGGCTGAAGCGTTGCGGCGTTAAGTATACGCCGTGTGGGTGGGCCGCTGCCAGCCGCCGGATGTCATATTGCAAAATTGAATTTTTCGCTGCACAGCAGCGACTGCCACAGCTGTTTGCCCCGTCATCATTGCAATGATTTTGAATTGTTGACATCGCCGACGTTTGTCCGGCGAGCATCAAGGCAAGCTTCGATTCGATTCCGTACATCAATACATAGCCGTATCAGCTTTATTTGATGTTTAGCAATTTCCTGATTTATCCCTCATGTCATTTCCGTTTTGCATTTGTATGCATTGACCACCGCTCGACCCCCAGGACAGAAATAGAAAAAAATTCCCCAAATATGATAAGCATTGAAATGAAATTCTATGACTTCTCCCTCCGACGACGGGATGATTGTGTGTGCCATGCGATTACGTGTTTTTCAATGGCATTTCCTGCTTAGTCGTTGAGTTACTCGGAATACCTCTGCGCCCTTCGATTTTGGCTATTTTTGTGGCTGTTGTGATTTGATTTATATGTTTATATTGCAGTTTAGCTTTGTCATTGCTATTGTTCCTGCTGACAAATTATTGGTTTGATTGGCCTAACGAAAACGGATGCGATAGCTTGGGAACGAACCTTTATTCGAGGGTTCTCCTAGACAATATTTTATATTGAATTTAAAACATGTTTGGGTGATAGCTACCCTTTACAATGTACTTCAAAAAATATTTAAATTTTTCATTAATTTTGTTGAATAAATGTAGAACGAATAACACTAAATTTTAGATTTATTGCAATATTATTGAATTGAAGATAAATTTCTTCGTATCGAAGAATGAACATTCTTAAATCAGATAGATGAACAAAAAATTAAGATTCTTGTACTTGAGTCCGAAATATTTAAATCTTCTTGTTTTTATCTTATGTTTGAACTAGATGGAATTTTTGTTAAAAAAGGTTTCGGGTTTGCAATTCGTTTGTTCCCCTTCCCATTTTATTTCAGCCCACTTAAAGTATTTACATAATTTACAGCTCCATACAAGTAGACGCCCTTAGATGGGTTAATTAAATGGGCCATCATTACAGAATCAATTGAATTTACAAGCCGCAGAACACACATGGAGCTCTATGGCATGTAAGGACCCCCACATCGCCCACACAAGCAAAAGGAGCTCATCACATTGTAGCCAGTTGCTTTTATTTTTTTGGGCAGCATTATTTTTATGCAAAACATGAACATTTAATAGAACGCTCTACGAATTTTTAATGAGCTCCTCCAGCAGGACGGAAAAAAGAGTGAGCAGAGTAGATTTCCTTTTTTTGGCATTTTACATGTTTTATGAGTTTTTCCCTCGCTCCTGTTTTTGTGTGGGCTCAGGTAGACCGACTCAATTTTGGCTGCCACCCCCTGCACCTACTTTTGGCCATGCACTCTCCTCTACACGTACGGGTAATCAAATCAGTTGGTGAGGCAACTGCGTGCGTCACATAAATTTGCGCACATTTAGCAGATAATGAGCCCAATTAGCAAATGCCTGTAATGTTTTGGATAGGGGGAGGATTTTTATTTCGAGGACCCTGCAGCAGATTGTATACTTAACTTATTCAGATTGTTGGTAAAAGCTTTTCTTTCCGCTCAACGTCCAGTCAAATCGTTCGCAGCAATATCTCAAGTTGTCGCCCTCGAACAACCGCATTGCACCTAAGTAAATTATCGTGTTTCATTTGCCAAGCCATCAGTTGACCGCCACCGCCTCACTTTCGCCTCTGTCTGGCCCAACCCACCGTTGGCAACACTTAGTCACTTGGTTTCATGAGTAAACACATCTTATAAATTATTCAAAAACGCAAAAAAGCTATTTGCAACACTTTACCGTTAGCAATGCCACCGACGCTGCCGTTAGCATACATTTTTTAGCATTTCTTCGATGTTGCTGGGGTGTTCCAGCTGAATCTGCTGCTGCTGCTGCTGCTGCTGCTGCTGCTGGTGTCCCCGGCAATCAGTCAAAAACTTTGGCGCAACATATGCGTGGAAGGAAGAGAGATGATGTCGCAGTGAAAAGCAAAGGAAGCCAGGTAACAGCAGCGGCAAAAAGCATGACAAATGAAATGTTCAACTTGCGCTCAAAGCCGAACAAAAAGGAGACCCCGGAAAGGAAAATGAGGTCGAAAAAAGGCGGGAAAAAAGCCATTGTAGTATATTTTGGGACCCCGTGAAGTCAGGTCGACGACGAGTGGCGTCGAGTGAAGTTGAGTTTCGGCTGACAAAGTGGATCGTCTTACGGCCAGGAGGTGGCCCAGTAAAAAGAGTCCTGTCCGGCCGAATTCACTACTCGACTTGGCTTGGGGCTCCTTTGCCTTTGCCTTTCCGTGTTGTCGCGCTAAGGCTCCGTTCAAATATTTAACTTAAGTAAGCGTTTGTAATTAATTTCACGCTTAATACTGACACTTTACCACACTTTTCAACACTTTTTCGGCGCCCACGGTTCGCTCTCGCTTTTATGGCATAATAAACACGCATTTTATAATAAAGTCAAAAAAATTGACTGCATAATTTATGTGCGAGCAGCGAGGAGTTTTGCGGCAAGCGTTTTCCTCCTTCGCTTTTCCTTGCCTTCACCAGCTTGGCTTTTCGCTTTTTTTGTGGGTAATTGATGTTCTTTACCCTGCAATTAACCCCCGCTTCGCCCCCTTCTCCCCATCGCAAGATTTATGTCCTGACGAGAGTTATGTGACGAATTTTCTGAGAGAATTCTCAATTACACGCAATTAACTTGAACAATTTCCACAATAAAAGGCTACACAAAAACAAGACAAGCTTTAATTGAGGTAAAATTACTTATACATCATGTGGAACAATAATTTATAAGAGCCATACAAAAATATATATAAAATATAATATAAATTATATTTAGTTTAGTTCGAATGGAATCTTTACAACCAAATTAAATATATTTACTTTTTAACAAAAGTATTAATTTAAGCTAATAAGAAATGAGATTCGAAACCTTTTTTTTTGACTATCAAATAAGCCTTAGAAATATCGAAGACATTGACTGCGAAAAAGTGCATATGTTTACAGAAATTTCCTCACGAATTACCAATTTGGATGCAAATATTTTTTATTGAATCTGCAGAACGCGTATTGGTCACATTTACAACGTAAATTTCGACTGCAAAAAGTGTTGCGTTACATGGAAAGCGATTATTCAACTTTCTTGTTGATTCGCCTGAATTATGTATGAATCAAGGAATACACGTACAGCCCTTGCTCTGCATTTTATTAACTGCTGCCATGTTTAATTAATAGCCGGCCAGGCAATTAGCATGCGGAGAGCCCCACTCCCTTACGTGTCAGCAGCAGCAAATTGAATTTCGTTAAAATGTAAACTACACAGATATGCAATGTTCTCGGCAGTAAGCATATATTTGTGGATTGTGCAATTGTTTACTGTCTGGCAGGCAAAATGAAACAATTAGTGCCTGCCCGCACGGACACTTGATTGTCCCTGATATTCTGTAGAATGTATCTTGTCCGATCCTACGCCCTTTGCTCTATCTTGGAGATGAGCAGGGCCCTTGGCCAGAATATTTATGCATTCCATTTTTGTCTAAACTAATAAGTTGTTGCTGCTTCTGCCCGTCGAGCAGGTTGTTTTATCTCATAATGAAACAGTAGACTGACTCTATGCAAATATTGCAGATACACATGTCCCGGCTTGGCCTGGCTCCGAGTTGTTAACATATTCATTGAATCTGATTTAACTCTTCCACTCCCATCAGAATTGCGGCTGTGAAATATGACTCCTTATCCTTGCTTAAGCGAAGGATTTGTGAGCCTCCTCTGAAGGCTTACTTAATTTGTGGAAAACTGTGTAATTGAACATTATGCAGTCTATCTAATTGTGTTCCGTTTTCCTTTGCAATCTGGATGCCCTTAAATGCATTGAGAGTGTCTAACGAAAATTGGTTCAAACCCACTATTTCATCAGATATCTTTCATCTTATTCGTTTATGAATCTGATGAAGACTCTGAGTTAAGGGTTTTTTTTATAGAAATAAGGCGCATATTATGCATATTCATTTATAATGGTGACAAACTAAAACTACAACGAAGTAAGAAAGTTGTATCGATTATTCAAATAGCTTTATCATATTGTGTGACAAAAAAAAAATTAATATACGGTGTTTAAAGCCAATTGGAAATGTAATAAAATGAATATCATTTTATTACATTTTCAATAATTTGCTTTTACTTACAGAATAATTTCACTTTTCAACACCGGTCTTCATATCTTCACTCTTGCAGAGAGTATAAAAGTTTGCAACGCAGTGAAGGAGACACTTCCCACTCTATAAGGTATGTATATTCTTCATTAACATCACCAGAAGAGTAGATCTAGGCTTGTCCTTCCATCCGTCATTTTTTAAGCTATATGGATGAAACTTTCCTAAAGGCCGATATCTATTGAAGCTTTTTATAAGTTGGAACGGGCCGGGTTAAACGAGTATATCATATAACGCAGTCGGTTATATAATTAACAAGAAAGGAAAAAAACTTCGGTAAGCCGAAGGTTTATATACTCTTGCAGTTATTACAAAACGACTACATTTCAATTTCTATGTCTATATTATTAAAAATAATGAAGGTCGTTGTTGGCTCAAGTCATGAAGTTTAAATGAAGTAGTTGAAATTTGAAGTATAGTGTAAGTTAGTTTGGGGCGAAGGCGGGAGCACAATAAAGTTCTCTCTCGCTCTCGGCGAAGTCTCCCCGTCGTTGCCAGCCTTCGTTAAGCTAGGCTATAAGAAATTTGTCTAAATAGAGAATTAATATTCGTTGAAATTGAGTTGAGCCGCACAGACGTTTAGTTTTTCGCTTTCGTTTAAAATTTTAGCCACCAAAATTTTTTGGTTCTTTGTTTTTTAATCAGAAAACTATCTCATTTTTCAGTCTTAGAACAAAATGAAATACAAAAAGTTGTACTTCTTTTTATTTTTTTCCGATTTCTCCTATGGGAGCTTTATGATATAGACCCCGTTCCTGCTCGTTGCGACGTAAGTATATACTACCTGCCACAGAAAGAAAACTTTTGAGAAAGTTTCAAGCAGATATGTTTAAAACTGAGGAATTAGTTTGCGTAGAAACGGACGGACGGATAGACGGACAAACGGACGGGCAGATGAACATGGCTAGATCGACTCTCCTAGTGATGCTGATCAAGAATATATATAATTTGGAGGGTCGGAAATGTCTTCTTCACCGGCAATACCGTCTGGAAGGGTATACAAAAAAATATATTTTCGAGTTTTTACAATTCGGAAAATGATGTAGTTTTTTCTAGAGAGGCACATTCCATATTTAAGCAAATAGTCGTTCAATGAAAGAGCGAGTCGGCAAAGTCTAAAAATCAATGGGGATTTTCTTTTAAATCTTTTGTTCTGAGTGTACATACGTAGAAAGAAGTAAATGAAAACCAAGGTTATTGGGTCAAAGTCAGATAACGTGACTATGACACCTCGGCGAGCAGGCAAATAGTTGCGATAAGGCGAAATTCACCCAAATTGGCGAATGGCAAACAGATTTAATTGCGAAGTCTGTTGACATACCGATAAGTTCCGACCCACTGCCGATGATATAAAGCCAAGACGCGGAAGTACTCTTCAGTCAGAAGGTGCGATGTACTCAACGGGACTTTTATGGAGCCTAGTGCTTGTCGCGGCATATGCCGGGGCCACGCCCACTCCCTTCGACGGACGGATTGTGGGCGGCGAGGTGACCACCATCGGGCAATTTCCCTATCAAGTATCCGTCCAGTTGAACGGACAGCACATCTGCGGGGGAGCCGTCATCGGAGACAACTTTGTATTGACGGCGGCCCACTGCTTCGAGGGTTCCTCCGAACTCGACAGAGAGGATTACACCGTGCGAGTGGGCTCCAGCGAACATGCGAGTGGGGGCCACGTGCTCAGCCTGCGGCAGGTGATCACCCACGGCGGCTATAATCACCAGAGCCACGACAACGACCTGGCACTGCTCATCCTGAATGCCAGGCTCAATTTCACGGAGCACCTGCAGCCGGTGCCCCTGGCCACTTTGAGGGACCCACCCACCGTGGACACCAGGCTCCTAGTCAGCGGATGGGGTTTGCAGGCGGAAGAGGGAGGGGCCAGTGGGGAGGTGGGCGTGTCTCCGCAACTGCGCTTCGTGGACGTAGACCTGGTGGAGTCAGATCAATGCCAGCGAGCCTATCGCCAGGTGTTGCCCATAACCCAGCGGATGATCTGTGCCGCGCGTCCGGGACACGACAGCTGCCAGGGCGACTCGGGCGGACCGCTGGTGGGCTTTCCAGCGGATGGAGGTCCGGCCAAGCTGCTCGGCATTGTGTCCTGGGGCCTGGGCTGCGCCAATCCCAACTATCCGGGAGTCTATACGAGCGTGGCTGCCTTCCGCAACTGGATCGATGCCCAAGTGGGCGCCTGGGGATGGAACGGCCTGCTGGCGGGATGGAGTGGATTGCAATGATTCAGAGGGAATCTTAAGGCTACAAAAAATAGTGGGAAAAACATTTTTAAAAAACCTGCTACACTTACTTTAAATTAAACTAAATATTGTTGTGTTTTAATTTTCATTTTCGTTTATGTGATTCTTCATCTTTATTTATAAAAATTTAGCTAAATCGGATTTAAAAGTTTGCTACCTTTATTATTTAAATTGGGTGTTTACTAGCTTATGGCATGCAACAAAAGTGCCCAACAAAATAAATCAATCTGAAGACTTAGAAAAACTCAAGAAGACTTTTCCCAAATTTATAGTTCTATCGGTCCTTGAAATAAAACGTTTTAAAATAGTAAAAAACATTTGTTACATAAAATCAATCCAAGCCGATAGCAAAAACAAATGCTTCACAAAATTGATTTGTTCTAAATAAACACTTTAAAATGTGCATTTAAAAGAAGAGCTCGGCTTTTTGTGTGGGGGAAACCCCAATTCCATGCATTGAACGTGTTCTTGTTAAGTTGTGCGGCTAGCCAGCCTGGTGTTTATTTTGGCCTAAGTGCATAAGTTACCTGATGCTGACCGCACCCCCTTGGCTTGCTTTTCATGCTGTGATTTCATTTGAATAAATCAATTGCCACATGCGCATTTGTTGCCACACCGACCGCAACCACACAGCAGACCAGACCTGGCCAAAACAGTCGGTCGGGCAGTTCGTCGGTCGCAGAGTCATTTTGTCAGTGTGCTGCTGCGGTTTTCACACTTTTTTGGCAGGCCAAACATGCCAATGCTGCGCAGCTATCTTCGGTGTTATTTCCATTTCTGTTTTCCTTAGATGTTGGCCCAGGGCCCGGAAAAGTCAACGAACCGCCAGCTCGCGAGTCCATAAGCCTTTTCGCGTGGCCCACGAAATTGGATTGGCTGTCGATGCTGATTTAGGCCTAATCTCGATATTTGGCTAATCGGCACACAGTCGGCCAATAAATTGCCGCGGCTTAAAAATCTAGGCACTTTTAGCAACTCGCGGGGCCATAAATAAGCATGACTGTCAGAAAGTAAAAGGCCATTGAAGTTGGGCAGCCGACTAAAAGAAAATACTGTCCCGATTCCCCGAATTTTCTATTTATTTTACTTCGTGGGGCGTTCGTTTATAAAAAGTTTTCACCCACGCACCTAAGTGTGGAAATTTTCGCAATCTTTGAACTGTCACAGGCACGGAAATTGATATTTGATACTAGATACTCATGCGAATTTGGGAATGTTTTCTGGTTTTCGCTTAAATTTCAACCAAAGTAAGGTTGCCTCGGATCTCTGATACTGAAAGGCGGTTTGGTCTTTGGTGTTTTTTGTTGTTCAGACTTAGGGTTCAGACTCAATCCGTCCAGATCTTTCCTTACGCCTCCTTTGTGCTAGTCAAAGTGAAGTGATGAAAAAGGAGGAGTGATGGCTGCCCAGTAGGAAAACTGACGGATTTTGGCTAGTTTGATCAGCGTCAAAGGATTGAACTGGCAGTTGAATGGCAGCTTCATCGTTTACAAATAGCTTGGCCAACTTGGGCTATAAAAGGATTCCTTTTTCTCCTTGTCTTTGAGAATTGTATGATGTATTCCCCTCGTGATTCAGTTTACAGGCAGGTGAACAATGTTAAGTTCACAAAATTCAACTAGCTAACAGCCAAAACTATTTCGCATTACACCTTGAATATCACCATAGCCGATCTTTGATAATTTATTATAGGTATTCGGTAATTTATTCTGTCTATCACGGCCGAGAGTCCATACATCCCCCGGGTGTCCTCTGCAAACAAGAAACGATCAAATGCAAGTCTTTTAACATAGTCCTATAAGAGAACCATGAAATATTCATGCACAAAATGATAATTAGTAATTTATCTCAACCTTTTTAGTTATAATCTGATTCTTAATCAGTTTGTGGCAGAAGCATTTTCATATGCTTTTCTTTCATTTATTACATAATACGATTTTATTCACGCATTTGTTATATCTACATTCTTTTGTAGGTATAAACTAATCAAAATGCAACTGGGTGAGAATACTACCCATCAGTGCTTTTTAAGCAGCCACCTGAGGTATCCGAATCCCCTGCCTTTTCTTTGCCCAATGCTGACTAAACACGTCTCGATGTGTTTTTCGAGTTCTGTAACTCATTTGCAACTAAACTGGGTTCATTAAAGTTAATTTGAACGTGCAACATTGGCATGCCACGCAGTGTAACAACAAGGTGAGGGGGTAAAACCGGAAAATCGGAAAATGGGAAGTGGGAAGTGGGGAGTGGCTGGGTAGTCGGCATCTGGGGTCTCTGGCCTCCTCTGGCACGTGGCTTAGCGTCTATAAGTTTGACATTTGCGCAACGCAAAATGACAACTGCAAACCCGAGTCCTGGCAGAGTTGCAAAATGAAAAAGTTGCCAACACTCTGCTGACATTTGCATTTGTCTTTGTGGGAAGCCAGGGGAATGTCCTGAGGTAAGTAGCAAAAGAAAAACCTTTCAAATTAGGACCAACTCCCGGAGTTCTTGTCGCACGTCTGGGCAGGTAAAAGAAATATGCAAATAATTAGCTTCGCTGCAAAAATTGTATTCGGGAAGTTTGAGACAACCCTGCCTGCAGTTTCTGTCACTAATCAATTTCGTGTGCTGATCCACACACCCACAAGTATAGTATGTATATATCCTTTAAAGGAGCAAAAACAAAGACGTAAAGCGAACATTAGGGACATTTGCAATGCCAAGCGTCCTCCATCTTTTATCTCCTTGGCTGGCAGCTTCTCTAGACAGCTTTTGCACACTTTTCCGCTTTTGTTATTCCGCGTATTATGTTACCCATTCCTCGCCACATTCCACTCCCTTGTGCTTTTCCCATGCATGCCACTTACATTTTACTTTACGCGTTTTCCCACGCACCCGAAACGGAATGAGGAATGCCGGGTATCCCGGGAAAAATTCCATTGGCGGCGAGCTGATTGCCTGATATGCCCCACCGGTCGGGGGGTATCACAAAGAAAATGCATGCAGATGGAAAAAATTTCCATGCGTTAGGTAAGTGAAAGGCTGGCAGACAGGAACAGCCGGGGAAAGCGAGGAAGGCGAGTGCTGAAAAGCACTAAAAAGTATTATCTAAATGATAATTTGTTGCTTTGTTTGCTGAGTAATGTAATTTTATATTCCTCCCACAAGGCTTCTGCATAATGCACATTGGACATTTTCCACTTCCTGTTTCTTGTGAAATCCCTTAAAACCAAGATATCAGACTTTCAAAAGCTATACAAAAGTTTAAGGACATACATTTATATTTCATACGGGGCGGTAGGGAAAAACCAATCCGATTCGCTTGAAAAACGCTTAAAAGTTTTCATTGTTAGATAGATTTTTCTTTATACAAGGTCTTAGAAAACCCAATTTAAAAGTATTCAAATCTCCATTTCCCACCAAAGAAAAAAAATTATGGACGTTTAATTTTGCATTGGACAAAAGACATTTGAGCTCGAAGAAAAACAATATATAATGTTCGTTAAACATATTTGACGCGTTAAGTATCATCATTATTATTATCACTAACAAGTAATGCTATAAGCAACCAAACAGCTTATTGTTATTCATAAAAACGTACCCAAAATTGAAGAAAGTTTACAATCGTTTATTTTTATTTTATTATGCATCGCTTAGAGTTACAACAGTTCGACTGTATGGAAAAATACCTTATTATTTTCCTTATACTAACCAATTCAAATTAAAGCTCGCTTCAGAAGTACTCGAATTAACACAATAAATTTAAACATAAATTATTCCCATTTACGTAGCTTATAAGCCTTCAAGTTTCCAGTTTAATTTAATTCCAAAAGTCTGACTTTCAATTGATTTATTTGATTCAGCTTGCAAAGGATTAGTAAGTCCGCAAGGGTATTAGTTTCCCACTGTATTATTTTCTGCCACTATTTTAGTTTGCTCACTCAACCTGCCGGTGAACTGAACAAACAATGTTAAATTCACATAAGTTGTGTCAACTAGCTAACAGCCAAACTATTTCGCATTACGCCTTGAAAGACAATCCAATTGAATGGGATTGCATCGTTTTTGGGGCCGCTTCACCTGCAGCACTCAGCTCATTCGGAATCAATTGGAATTGCAACGCAACTTGCAATGCAATTAAATGCCAAACAAAGTTGGCAAAATTCAATTTGAGAAACTAAAATCGCTGTCCTCTCATCTCGCTCCCTATCTCACCATCTTCGAATCGTTATTCCTCCTGTTGGCCAGTTGTAGTAGCTGCGGACAAGTCAAAGGCCGAAAGGCAAAAGGCACAAAAAGCCAAAAGCAAAGCTCTGAAATTCAATTCTGTTGCGCTCGATTGCGTTGCATTTCAATATAAATATTTATTTTATTTATATACCAGTGGGCAGGGAGTGGGCAGTGGGGTATGGGTATGGGTATGGCACACACAAATGGACAGAGCGACAAGTTGCAGCTGACAGTAAAAGATGTTGTGGAGCCCATTTGTTTTAGTCAATGGCAAGCACAAAGTCAGTTCGGGTCCACTCAGCCAGTGGAGTTCCAGTTGAGTTCTTGGTATGCCGGCAGCCCAATTGGGAAACCCCTTTCCCTTGACCCCCCTCTTCACCACTCTGCCTCTGCAGCAGTCGAATTCAATTTTCGAACTGATTTTCCCTGGCATGTGTGAGTGTGTGTGCATTGCATTTCCAACTGCAATCGCCATAACTTTAGCTTAGCCAAGGGTAACCATCTCGAAGTCCTTGTCACAACAAGTGCCCAACGGTGGCGGTGAGGTGGGGGAAAACTGGGTGGCTCAACCTGATGCAGTTTGGCATTCGGAAAATGCGATTGCAGCCAAACATGCTGGCCAATTTGTACAGCCTAGCGTTAATTTAAAATCATTTTACATACCAACTAGATGGTCAAATTGTTCGACTAACTCGAAATAAAGTTATCTATTGGCCAGGATTGAGAAGATTCAACATTGCATGAGGGTTGAATCCTTTTTGGTCTTGTTTGCTTTTTAGTCAGATGGTGTAATATATTTAGTAAAGATTACCGGCATAGTCGTTTCTAATCAAACTAACCTTTTTAAGCTAGTTTATTACAATTTAATAGGTGTATTTTAATTGAAAAATCTATTCAAATGCTCTTTTGTAAATTCAAATAAAATTCTAAATTCTTAAATATGAAGGTGACAATAGCACCTAACAACATATTTATATAATTTTAGCATTTTTACTGTTCAATTGATCTAGTCAGTTAAAACAACACAGCGTCCTTCAGCTCCACAAGGTTGATACATCCTTAAACTTTACCAATTTTAATTTATGATGTTGACAAAAGATCCTTATAAGGGTAAATTTATAATACAAAATCAGATAAATAAATGTGGTATAGATCTGCAAATTTGTTAAAACATGTTACCTTTTTATCTAATACTAAAAAAAATTGTTTTTGGAACATGTATCTACTTGTACTACTAGTAATCCTATAAACAAAAACCTCTGATCACCTTCACCTTGCTGCCCTCTGACCCCACACATGCATTCATGTGCTGCCACTTGCATTCATATATATTTGCATGGAGATGAGTATTTCATGCACTCAGCCGCATTAAGTTCGTAATGCCGTGTGTAATTATTCTTTGTTTAAATATTTCACAAAGATGCACTTAAAATGTCAGCGCAAAAAGTGACGCGCTTTCACGCACACAGTAACACATTACCCCGCACACATGTGCGAATGGCAACCTTTGGCTCAAATGTGTTTTCGCCTTTTCTTTTCGCTCGTCCTTTCATTATGATTTCCCGCTCTCTCACCATTTTGCACATTTGCATTTTTATGAACATTTTGCTGCTTACCCCAGACCGCCCTATTTCTATCCCGTTCTGTTGGCCACCTCGCTCTAACTCCCGTAATGCATGTCCTTTATATGCGCATACACTAAATATACATTATGTGCGTGGGCCAGAGTGGGATGGCAAGTGAGTTGGGGAAGAGTGAGCTGTTGTAAGAGTGAGCCGGCATTAAAGTGTATTAAATTACTTAAGCCGGCGGCGAGCAACAACGAAGACATATGCTCAACTTTTAAAGCATAATTTCTCAAGCATAAATCTTTGTGGCTTTTCGCGAACAAACAAAAATTAGTTGCACTCGGCGACAGGCGAGGAATCAGAAAAAGTGCAGAAACAGTGTGGCCAGAGGAAGAGAAATAGCAAGCGAAGGCAACGGTAAATTATGCCCCGCAATATGTCAGCATGTTGCCATGAAGAGACCAAGAGGGAGAAAGGAAATGAATCTAGAAGTGGGAGCGGTACGGACAGATGGTGGCTGCTGCACCCATTGCGTTTGTCACACTGCGGGGGTCACGGCATTTCCCGGTGGGGGGGTCGAGCCTCACTCCCCCTCCCATGCTTAATCAGAAATTATTTGAAAATGTAAAGTCGACATGTCGACGCACGCACAGCGAGTGCAACCGCAGCACCCCAACCCAAGTCCCACCCACATGCCCGCCCCCGCTGGCAACTGCAATTTGCACACGCCACGACCCCGTGACCCACTTCGTGCGGAGCGGGAAAGAAATCTGCAACAAGGAGCCAAACAAAAGCCAGATGGAAAACAAAAACCGCCGCCAAAGAATGGAAGAAGAGCCCCAAAGACGCGCACCCAACTTTCATAGACTAATGCAGACTTGGCACCATGCTGAGCGCGACTGGGAAGAAATCCCTACCAAGGGAAACCCCCACATGGGGGTTGGGTGCGGGGGAAGAAAGCCGGGCAGGAGCCTGAAACACTGCCAGAGTCGTGGCTCATTTGTTTGGCCGAATCGCACACAAAAGTAAGTCGCAGAACAAGGCAAGACAACTAGAGGATTGCGTCCCAGGATGCCGAAGATTTCTCTACCCTCAAAATCCTTTACCGAGAATAAATATTAGATACCTCAAGTTTTACCAATAATAATTCGATTCTAGTTAAGGAAAGAAACCATTCGTTTTCATTACGATTTTTATTCTTTTCGCTCATAAAAAATGTATAGCGTGCTTTTCGGCGACAGTTCATAAGTTCTTCAGGCAGCCGATAAATGAATACACTTATAATAAATTGAACACCGAAAACAGGAAATTCGTAAATTCTAGGCTTAATAATTATAAATCCTAAATTAAGGAACATTTTTTAAAAACTTAAGCAATATAACATTACATTTTAGGGTTCATTTTATCTAAAAATGTGTTTATTTATGATGTATTTTTGTTTCATGTTGATTTATCTTATTTATGTAATTTATCTTGTTTATGTACACATTTATATTTTTTATTGTTGGAAGCATTTCCCCCTTCATATATAAAGCAACTAGATCTGCTTCCACTCTATACAAAAAACACGTAGAGCTTATATACTTCCTAATAAACTATTCCATCTTTCCTTCCCAATATTCCCATTCAAAGGGTATCGTTTTCTCATATTAGTTTGCTGTTGGGGAAAGCATGACAAAAGAGGAACCTGCGCCGCCTTCATTTTCATGGCATTCGCTGTGATCCATTTCCACGGCGACTTCATCTTGAACTAGTTGGGAAGTCTGAGTCGCGAGTCCGCACTGCCACTCCCACATTTCCCCCTTAATAATAAGTCATGTTAACCGAAAACCGGGCGCTGTCTTTTTGTTGCTCCGGCATCTTCGCCTTCGTATTTTTTCCAGCGCGTGGCATCAACAAAAAACTTTTCGCGCACAATCAGTTGCGTTTCAACATGGCACTGCATCATTGTTGCAACTCCTGCTGTTGCTGCTGCTATTGTTGCCTTTGCTTATAATTTACTTTTACTTGTGCGCTTTGGCTTTGTGCAGCTCGTGTGTCGTGTAAAATATTTGCACAACAGAGGCAAGGAGTCGGGGGGAAACAGGCTACACGACAATGGCACCAACATTAACAAGAATTATTTTTCTGGAAGGGACATGCCCATATAGTCAAGGTTTCTGCTGCCATTGTTAATCAGCAGCTGGTAAACAAAAGTTTCATTGAATCTCGTCAGGAAGGGAGTGCAGCCAAGAAATGAGAAGTAAAATTGTTTGTTGGTTTTCCCTTTTAGAACATGTTTTTCAAAACCTAATCAATTGGTACGACCAAACAAAACGAAAATCAAAGCCATATACGAAAAAACCTAGTTTTTGGATCACATTTTCAAGAATAAATCTAATTGAAAAGATTTCAGGGCTCAAAATAACAATAAAATCAAAAACAAAAGGCTACAGTCGACTATTAGATACCCTTCAAACTAATTTAAAAATAAATATGCCTCCAGCAGATGGCGCTACTTGTAAGGTAAGGTATATACGAGTATATCCGCTAGAGCTGAGAACATTGACCATGTTTAACTCTCATTCTTAATTGCTTTTAAATTGTTCGATTTAAAAAATCTTCGATATTTTCTTTGTAGATATTGACCGAATAAATATATACTGATCAAAAATGTTCATCTGTCATGTCTTTACGGAATTTCGCAATTAGTGGTCGTTGGTGGAAGTGGCTAATTATTGAAATACCACTGCCATTGCTTCATTAGATTTAGCAATTTCAATGCCCAACCTCTAGCTCTTATAGTTTTCAAGACCTCGAGGTTCATAAGACTGGGCTATTGATCACTATTGATCACGAATTCATATATGTATATACGACTACACTTATTTAGTATACGAGCAACGTGTTCACCTATTACTTTAATGCTATGGAATGAAATGAAACAATTCCCAAATTAAAAACCCAATTTACATTATTTACTGGGCACACTGGAGGCTGAGTGCTGCACAACTGAGATGTTCTCTGGACCAAAATTGGCATTACAGATTTAGCGTTTCTTGAGATTTGACCTCGTGGTGGGGTCTACGAGGGGACCATGCGCCTCAGCAGCCATGAACGTTTGCGGGGGAGCCTAAAAGTGGGCGGTAGTTCGGCATCCTTGCGGCTGGGCTGTTGCTTCCTCACGTGTCCGTGGGTCCTCTCCTCGCGAACAATCCTCTTTGGATGGAACTTGGCGTTCCACATCCCGTCCTCGGCGAACAGGGATGGGCATCCGGCAGCCAACTTTCCGGGCTCCGAGGCACATATCGGTGACTTGCGCAGCAGAGAGGATACAAAGCGTTTCAGACCCATTTTCTTTAATTTCAACCGCAAGTGTCGGCAAATTTAGTGAAAAATTTTATCCTTTTAAAAGTCGGTAAGACGTAAAAAGTGCTCTGAGAATGATATCCAAAGTATTAAAATGAATAAAGCGAAGTGAAGTATGTTTCATTGCCCATTGACACGAAAGGTTTTCAAAGAATTTGAGCTGCTGAGTCGGTACTTTCGACTCGTGGAACTCAATTAGGCCGGGTGCAGCCGCTCAATTCGATAATCGATTAGATAGCCCATTTTTACGGCGAACTGAGAGCAAGAAAATTGCTTAGCAGCCAGAATTGTTAACCAAGTCATAAATACATATCTGTGCTTGTGTGTGGGGTCTGGAAACTTTTGCTCCTGCCACCTCCAAAGGCCCGTCCCAAAATGCAATGTGAGCGCTTTGCAAGTTTTTGGCCCCCGACCCATTCTCAGCCACATCCACATCCACATCTAGCTAGTGGGGCCACGAAGCTAAAATAATTGATAACAGATTATGTTTTACAATCTAAGCAAGGAGAGATATAATACGAGCATTTTAATGGCCACATGTAGCGGGGCACACGTAGAGAACCCCCGGCCCCCCCTTCGGGCCAAGCTCCGAGTTGCCCGCAAAACGTTTGCAAAACTTAATTATTTCGTTTTGACCTTTTTGTCTTCATGTGTGTGTGTGTGTCAGTGTGTGTGTGCTAGTATGTGTGAGTGTGTGCGGTCGTGGGTTAGGACGGGAAGTGCGCAGAGATGGACAGTTAAAAAAGTTATTTATTTTATGGTCGAAAGTTACTTTGGCCTGTTTTATGGCAGCAAGAGCCGGAAGGGCGAGGAAACTCTAGTCCCCCGGTCTATTGCCAGTGCTGAAAAGATGGCTTTCCAAAAGCTAAACAGCCAGTGACCGCAAAATAGACAGCTAAAATAAAAGTGAACATAAAAGGAAGCTAGCTTCAGCAAGCCGAAGTTTATATGTTCTCTTGGCTGTTACAATAAAGCTAGGTTGAGTTTTCGATAAATTTTTCCATTGTTTCTATGGCATCTATAGGATATATTCGACTTATTTTTATATCAACATAAAAACCCCATTTCTGAAATCGTTCAAATTGATATAACTCGGAGTATATGGGTATATTTTAAGAAGCAAAGTTATAATTTTATTTCCATTTATGGCAGCTTTATGAAACACCTGCCACAGTTTTAAAAAGCTTAAACTTTATATCTGAAATTTAAAAAAATACGAGAGTATACACGATAAAGAAGAACAAAGTTATTATGTTTGTTCCCTTTGTCGATTGATTTTAATATTAAAATAACTTTGATAACTTTGTTCTTTTTTAACATGTTTACTCTGGTATTTTTTTCAATTTCAGAAATATGGTTTTAGTTTTTAAAACTGGGACAGGTGTTTCATGAAATATTATATAATAAATTTGAAAAAAAAAATATTTTTTTTTCGTAATAGCTGTAAAAGTAAGGTTAACTTTGCGTAGAAACGGGCAGATGATGATGATCAAGAATATATATACTTTATTGCTTGGGAAATGTGCCCTAAGCTTTTAAATTGTTTGTAATTTCTTAAGCATCCCTTATTGTCATAACATAAAAACAACAAAGATGTTCAAAAATAATTTCAACTTAAAAACGCAATGCTAAAAACTAAATTTAGATAACGTTTAGACTTATTAAAGAACTTATTAAAAGAAACCTTAGAAAGCTAAATAATCAATGACATCACTATTGCCTTAGCAATTAAAAGCGAAACTAGATTTTCCAAGTGAATAATTTTTCTCATCTTTATTTAAGGCTGGTTTCCCTCGACCATCACTGAGTTCATGTCTTGGCTCCGTGTGGCCACGTGAATTCGCTGTAGCGTGGATCATAAATCAAAAACGAAAAGGGCACAAACGTGGAGCAGAGCTCCCCAGTCATTTTAGGCATGGATCGATATGTGGGAACCGCTCTTCCCCTCCTGAGGATCCACCACGGTGACGGTGCCTCGCACTATAGACGGTTGGGCCGACTGGAGCTGGGACTGCGATGGCGACAAGTCCGTGGCGTTGGCCTCCAGCATCGGATCGTCCTGGTTCTCCATCGCCCGCAGCACGGAGTCCTTGAAGAACATGGTCTCGTCGATCTTGCGCCGGTACAGCCCGGTCGGATGCTCCGGGTCGAACACTATGTCCGGGCGGATGTCGCTATCGGTGACCAGGACCCGGGCCCCGGGAATCGGGAGGAACTTGAACAGTCGCTTGCGCAACTTGGGCATGTAGGTGACCCGCTGGTGGTCGGGCACCTGGGTCAGCCGGCTGGGGATCAGCTCCGGCAGCTCGATGGGATGGTCCATCAGTCGCCTCTCCGGCGGCAGCTTCTGCTTGATGGCCTCCAGCTGGCGGGCGGTCAGCTGCAGCGGCCGCTCGCCATCCTTCCAACGCTCCTGGCCACTGTTGAAGGCGATCTTTTTGTTGTTCTTCAGCTGCTTGCGCATCACCCGCTTGGCCGCGCAGTTGTAGGTGATCTTGGGCACATACGGTGGCACCGGGTACGTCCGGATGGAGATGGGATGCCGCTGCGGCTGGCTCAGCATGTTGATGTACTTGGCGTCGGCGAACATGTTGATCGGCTTGCCCTGCTTCTTGGAGGCCGCGGGCGCCTTCTGCGGCTTCGGCCTGTCGTGGCGCCCCATTTGGAAGACGTGCCGGTGCCCCTGCCCCTCGACGTGGCGCCAGTCCGGTTCGCAGAGCTGCTTCCGCGCGATCCGCTCGAACGGCAGGCGGCGGAACTTCAGGCGCTTCTGGTCGTCGATGAGCAGCTGCAGCCCCGGCACACTGGTCTTCCCCGCCGGACAGGGACACACGTTGGGGTAGCTGGTGCAGTAGCGACCCGGAGCCGGCTCCATGCTGATGTGGCGCCGGATCAGGCGGTTGGGCTTCGTGGGCACGCAGGAGTGCCGCAGGAACAGGTGCGGATTGGGGCGGGCCGTCTTCGTCACGGGCGCGGCATTTGCCTCCAGCTCGAAGATGTTGGTGTGAGTGTCGCAGGGACCTGCGTCCTTGGGATCACGCCAACAGCCCGACAAGTTCGAAATCATCGCGTGCGTTGTCGGTCGCCGATCGCGGGCATCTGAAAGGGGAGGTAGCACTCTTAAAGGCGTTGAATTATTTTAAATTTGTTTCTAATATTTTAAATAGAGACAAATAGAAAGTTTTAGACATGGAATGCAATTTACTCACTGTAAGAGAAATAAAGCCAAATTTGTTGGTTTTCTACCACATTTTGGAACAAGTGTACATTAAAGCCCATATATTAAAAAAGTGCTTTGTGTGTTTTGACCAGAACACGAGTTGTTTAATAGTCCCTTGTTAATAAAATTATACATTTATATGTTTAAGTTTGCTACGCAGAGAAGGATACATTTCCTACTCTAAACAATACGCATATTCTTTGTTGTTTAACTTATATACTTCAAGATATACTTCAAGATTTTAAAAAACTTTAGAAAAACGGTTTACATATTCGGCAAAATTATCAGAAAATCGACTAAGCTCCATATACACATCAAAATCGAAATTTAGTAGTTTCATAGAATATTTAATTGTTGTTGGAGCTTGATCAACTTCTAATTGCCGAAGGTTTATTTTTGTTTCTGTTGCCTACCTAAAATCAAATTTTCTATGGACACGATAAAGGTAACATCGCCGATTTTAGTTGGCTACCGCAAGACGGTGGTAATAAGAAAGCATGTGATGACTTTTAAGAACTATCCGGTATTTAGTAAATATTCGATATGTAGTTATTCCCATTTCATGGGTTTCACTTACTGGACAGGAAGATGCCCTTCTGCAGGTTCTCGCGCTTGAACAGCCGCTCGATCTCGGCGGGAAGTTCGTAGAAGTGGTAGGGCGGCGGCTTGATCGACACACGGCTGTGATTCGTGTGCGGCTTGGCGAAGACGGAGCCCTTGGTGCCCTTGAGCCGGAGGAACGGCTCCGGCAGCACTCCGTAGTGATTCGGGGGCAGCTGCCAGCCCCTCCATTTGGTCATGTTACGATCGATGTGGAGGCGTCGCCGCTCCGGATACGGATTCTTTGGCGAGACGTCGAAGCCCGTGATATGGCGGTAGTGATCGAACGTGGCCTTGCTGAAGGCCTCTTGGTGGTTCTCTGAAAAAAGGTCTTAACTTCCCACCAATTTAGAAACTTAAACAACGCTTACCCTTCTGGCAATCCTCATTGTAATGACGTCCAGCCAGTTTAAATTGCTTATTCAGTCGCGGCAAATTTTCTTTCCTTATGCGATTACCTGATAGAAAAGATTGAACCAGTTAATAATCCTAGACTCGTAAACTCCTATAGATCCATCCTACGGGACACCATGAAAAGCGGCAGGCTCATCCGAGTGGCCACAAAATTCTGGCGGTCCTCATTATAAATCTTCACTGGTTTCTTCTCCATTCTTGTGGTGTTTAGTTTACTTCTTAAATATACACATTTATTTTACAGAATCTGACTATGTTTGGAGGAGGTAAGTTTTGAACGAAAAGTTTGGTAATAAATTAAGACAGCTACGTTTACTATGATTTATACAAAGATTGATGCAAAGGAAAATAACAAGTTATTTATGGGCTTTTGTTAGCATATGCAAAAAAAATAAACTACTGTACTCATCAAACATTTTTAGGGTTGGGAAAAGGTAGATTTGGATGTGCCAAAATCCTATCTATCTATCTGTCAAATTTATTGTTCCATTATTATCCTTTTTATACCCGTTACTCGTAGAGTAAAAGGGTATATTGTATTCGTGCAAAAGTATGTAACAGCTAGAAGGAAGCGTTTCCGACCCTATAAAGTATATATATTCTTGTTCAGGATCACTAGCCGAGTCGATCTAGCCATGTCCGTCTGTCCGTCTGTCCGTCCGTCCGTCTGTCCGTCTGTCTGTCCGTCTGTCTGTCCGTCTGTCTGTCCGTATGAACGCTGAGATCTCGGAAACTATAAAAGCTAGTAGATTGGCATTTTGCATGCAGATTCTAGGAGTTCCTACGCAGCGCAAGTTTGTTTCAAAAAGGTGCCACGCCCCCTTTAACGCCCACAATCGCTTATATACGATTTTATTTAAATATAAATTTAAATATTTCGGAAAAGTAAAAATGCAGTTTTATTGTGTTTATCAATACCTATCGAAATGTAGAAGAAATTTTTCAAATCGGACCATTCGTTAAAAAGTTATGCGTGATCAAAGTTTCAATCTCCATCTCCCTCGCACTCCTTTTACCTGAGTAACGGGTATCTGATAGTCGGGGCACCCGACTATAGCGTTCTCTCTTGTTTAGTTCCAAAACCAACATTCTGACGGCATGTGCTTTTACATATTTATGAATATATTGAATTCACTTGGAATACACTTTACCAGCGTATTCATAACCAATTCCATGTTCAATTTATTGTTTGTTTATCCATTTGTAAGGACAACCAGAGCCATCAATTCAGTCCGATTTAAATTGCAGACCATTCGACAACCAAATAATTCGGTTACTTTACCCAGATAACTCCCATCGGATGGATGTTTGTAAATATATCACCCAACCACCCCCCACACATATAGTGGCCACATAATTAGCGTAGCCAAGCGAACTGATTAACTTGCATTCAACGATTTTCAATTGAATTTTGCAGTTCGTTGATTTGTGCCAAAAAAAGAATCCGACTGAATACAAAAAATCCGCAACAAAAAGTTGTGTACGAGTGGAATGAAAACGGAGACTGCCGTGCAATTTCAATCAGCCGCGAAGGGCGGGTAAAAATGGGCGGGGAAAGGGGGCGGCAAAAGGAGGCGTGACCGCAGCCGGAGAAGCCTGAAGCGAAGCACTGGCTTTTTGCTGCACCGAAGAATGGGAAAATATGCAGCCGGGCAAATGATGAATGTGAAATGTGCCATTAATTAATTTGATTAAATGCAGGCAATCAGCCGAGCGAGGGGAGCCCAAGGGGTTCCGGTGAAGTGGGGCGATAGCGGGAAGTGGGGGCGATCGGGTGTTAAGAGCGCCAACCCCAACATCCAACTTATGACAAGGGAAGGGCAGACAAAAATCAAAAATCAAATTTATTTGATTACAATGGGAAAATGTCTGCCCGATTGCCATTAATACACAGGGGGTGAGTTAACAAGGGTAGTACTTATAATATTTTAAACCACAAATAATAATTTTTTTTTACCTCATTGGTTTTACCAGTCAATAAAAAATAATAAATAAAATTTATTAATTATATTTTTTCTATACAGTTGAATTTTTTAATTAATTATCGTAATGCGATTACCAAAACTTTTTTTTAATCTGTACAACATTTATTAATTCGTTGTCGTTTACCAAATTGCTTTAATTTTTGTATGAATTTATTATTACTTTTACTATTACGTTTAGAAAACACTTTGGAATTTGGAAAATACACTAAAAAATATTTCGATTTTCACTAAGCTTTTTCGGCGTCTGCGTAGGTTCTTATGACCTTCGGCTTGAGATCGTCCTTGCCTCCTTTACCGCCTTTACCACCCTTGCCGCCTTTTGCCTTCTTCGCGGCCTTTTTGGCCTTCTTCGCCTCCCTTTTAGCCTTTTTAGCTGCCAATCTATCACGTTTAGCCTTTTTGCGCAACTCCACTGTAAATATATTAAAAAATACATTTAATTATAATCCATTTAGTTATAATCTAAAAGTCTGAGATACTAAATAAAATGTTTAAAAAAATACTAAGTTAAGCAATAATTAGGGCGAACAAATATAGCATTCTTTTTGATTAAGGTGTTTCGCACAACTTGGCAGCTTAAGAGTTTTATTTTGCCAAAATTGGCTCCCAAAAGGTTACATACCTTTGACAATCCGGGCAGTTGCCAAATTAACTGGCAGCGGGGCGCACTTGAAGCCGGCGGGCGGCGCCTTGGTAAGTCGGATAAACCGGTTTCCGGTGGCGTAGAGCATGCCCAAACAGGCCTGCGGACGGATGCGACTCTTGGGCCAGTTGGTGAAGTACAGGTCCTTCAGCTTGATCTGCGTCTTTTTCACGCCCTCGATATCCCGCCAGTAGTACATCTCCCGCGCTATGGTCTTGTCGTGAATCTTCCAGCTGTGGTTGGGCGGGTACTTCTGGTAGCTGGTCATGCAGCTGGGCCTGTCCACGAAGAACCAGACATCCGCATTTGGGTAGAACTTCATTTTGGCTGCTAAATCTTAAAAGCGATTAAAATTTAAATTTAAAGCAGAAATTTGGGGAGTTTTTGAACTTATTTTTCGGCGAAAGATTCTAAATACAATGAGTAAAACAAAAAAAAATACATGTCAATAGATATAAACAGCTTTAAAATCATGGATACCTTGATAAAGGTATACAAATCCATTGCCTGCATAATTATACAATAATTAAGTTTCAGCACTTAAACATAAACTTAAATATTGAAAAGCTTAAATAACAATTTGGGCACAACTAAAATGTAAACCAAAAAAAATGTTGTATTTAAATATGTATTCCTGATGTGTGCGTTCTTTATAATAAAAACTCGAACATAAAACACATAAGGATTAACAGTGAGTATGCCAAGCTATTTAAAACTCCTATTTAAAAAGCAATAGTACCTTACGTACTGTACTCTAATAATAACTTTGACTTATGCTCGTAAAAATAATGTTTATCTTTTGTTTAATTGGGTGATGTGTTCTTTTTTTTTTTAGAAATGAATGATTTTTGCCATCAACAACAGCCAACAACAGAGGAGAGAATAAGTTACAATTAATTTGTTTCCTCTGGTCCTATCTGCTTAAAATGTATTTTATTCCGCCTGCGAGAATTAAACTTAACTAAAGAGGCAAACTACCGGCTAGTTAATGCGCTAGTTACTCTCCGCCGTAAAAACTAAGCAGGCACTTGCTGCTAAAAAGTTAAGCTCGTTAGGAGAAGGAGGAAAAGTCTCCTGACTTGTCACACTAAAGCGACAAAGGTGATGTCGAAAAACTGTCAATTAAGTTTAATTATTTTATGCTGCAAGAGAGTGGAGACGGAGGTCCTTTCCACACACACACACACACACACACACACACAGAGACACACTAACGCAGGGACACGGGCAGCTAATGTGCAAAAGGCGTCTTATGCAAACCAAAAGGGATTGGGGAATGGGGAGGGGGGGTCGAGGTTCGCCGAGGCTAAGCAAAGTCAATTATCCAAGCAGCTTTGATGCAAGTAATTGGCATAATGAAATTTCCTCTCCAGCCAACACGACAAGGACAACCGCAAAGAATAGAAGCCGCAGCAGGAGCAGTGGCAGTAACCATAACCGTATTAGCATATTGGGGAGGGGGGGTTTTCGGATGGCCCGGGGGGTTAACTGACAAGCCGTGGCTTTTTTAGTTCCTGCCCTGCGTATTGAGTAAATATTTAAACACTCCGCCATCTGTCGCACAATATTAATAGCATGCATCCGGGCGCAACTTGAACTCAACTCGTCTTTTTCCCTTCTCTTTTGGCCAAGAAAAAAGGACGAACAGTTGCAGCCAGTGGCCCCAAAGTGCAAATATGTTGCGGCCAAAGCCGCAAAAACGTTTAAATATTTTATAAGCCAAAGGCACTTGCCAGCCCGAGTTGCAACTGAGCCAGAGCAGCGGAAAGAGCAGAAGAAGCAGCTAACTGCTGCAGTTACCAAATCGTCAACAACTAAGGCAGACAAGACATATCCACACACACACACACATTTATATATATATATATATATATCTCAGTCTAATGGGAATCGGTTCGGGTTGGTTGTTGAACAGTAAAGGGTATATTGGCTTAGAAAGGCGGCTTAGTGCAGATCTATTTGGTATTTTCCGTCGCAAGCTGGAGCTTGAAGAGCCTTAAATTCCTTCGGAATTTGTCCACAGAAACCAGAGATTTGTCGTAGATATCCAATGAGCTTCGATTTTCAACTCCAAACAATGTTGACAAGAATGTTTCTGGCGATGTTATAAACAGTTTTGTTTTATTAAAATAATTTAAATATTTTTTAAATGTACGGTGCCTAAATTTTTAAACTGTAATATTTGAAATACGTATATAATTTTGGTCAAGAAAAAATAATTAATTAGGAAATTGGTTTCTTTCAATTTCAATGGAATTTCAATGGTAACTATGAAATATTATAATAAAAAACTCTAATTTAATAATAATTTAAAATAAAAATGTCTAGTGAAAATGTTTAATCTCCAACTTTTCCATCCTGCTGGATGAGATCTAGTCGGTATGTTCTGTTCCCGTAATCTCTCTAAATACCCCGCTTCCTTTCAGTTGATTCTGTTGCTATGTTGCCCAGCTCGATGGCATTCCCCTAATGCCATGAATTTTCGTTGGTTGCATTTCAGGCAGCCCGGGAGCCCGTCACCCCCTCTGCACCGCCACCAAACCAAGGGTATACTGCACATTGTCTTTGGTGGTTGCGGTGGTGATTGTGGCGATGGTGGCGATGGTGGTGATGGTGGTGATGGCAGTGATGGCGGTGCTGGTGGGCTGACTGCATTGTTGCATTGTTTCGGTTGCATATGAACGACAGCTTTCCACACTTTTTATCGCTCCGCTCTGCTACTTATTATAGCATTTTTCTCCGCTCTCTTGGCTTTTGTGCGCAAATTTCCATGGGGAGGCTGAGCCGCGGAGTTTTCGAGCTGTTGAGCTGATTTCGCCGGGACATAATACGACACTTGTAAAACATTCAGTAACTTAAAGCTGAACGCCGAGTCCTTCCACACCCACACCCACCTCTTCAGTCCCTCTGAAATTATCGTATTTCAATTGAATTTCTCACATGCGATTTGCATAATTGAATTTTGTCTTTGCAGGGCCGCCATCAGATGGTGGATAATTTATGGGGCCCAAAAACCAAACGACAACTCCGGTTTGAGCCGCTCATTTCTGGATAATTATGCCGCCGAAGATGCGTCTGCTTTATTTTTATCGATGCGCATTAAAAGGCTTTTAAAATTTATTGATATTACCGACTCTATTAAATTATGCCACCACCTCGGCGACTGAACACGCCGGCTCTTTGTGTTTGTTGGTGGTTCGAGGTTTGAGCTCCGAGTGCTGCTGTTTTTGCTGCCTTGTTGCCTTTACAGCCTGACTGACTGACGCCTGACGATGGCAGCAAATTTTCCATGTCGCCAGTGGCAGCACCAAACAGCAGCAACAGCAGCACCAAACAGCAGCAACAGCAGCAACAGCAACATCAGCAGCAACAGCAACATCAGTGCTGCGTCCGTTGACTGGCAGCAAAATTGGCAATTCCAAAGCATCAACGACGGCGACTTTTGCCATTGCCCATGGGAGGCTGTGGGCGGTTGGTGTCGTTTAAGGCGTGGCACGAGGCTGGCGCAAACTCAATTTGTGTGAAAAATACTTTTAGTTACTGTGCATATTTTAAATGTTACGCAGCGGCAGCCACAAAAGCAGCAACAACATCAACAACGCATCGCCATCAGCGTGATGTGAATTTTGTTTTATATGTATTAAAAAAACAAAATTTTAAAATTATATTGCACACAACGGGGTGCGTGGGAGAGAGAGAGAGATGGCAAGCGTGAGCGGTAAGCTGAATATGGGATAAATTAATGCATAAAGACTGGCAGCCATTGAAATCAGTTTATTATGCACACTCACACACACACACACACATGCACAGTGTCGGCATACGTGTCGTATGATTGATAAATTTGCACTTTGAAAGCACTCAAAATGTATAAAAAAGAAGGCGAACCAATAGAAGACCTGCTCCCCTGATCAGAGATATTGGAATATTAAAGTGTAAATAATAATTGCAAAAATGTTCAAAGCCGTGAAAATATTGTTTGCAATTAAAACTTATAGAAAACGATTGTTCTTTCTATAAATAAAGAATTAATAAGAATATTTTATTTATATAAGCCAACTGGCTCTTTAAAAAAGTCAGTGAACTTCCCACAATGACAGATTTAATAATTGATACAAGCACTCCTCATAAAAATAAATAAAGTTATTGTATTATTATATTTTTGTTTTAAACATATTTAAAATAAACTCAGCTTTTTTTTATAAAGTTATTAGACAAGACGCTTTATATAAAATGAAATTATAAACCAAATAACTTGTATTTATATTGTATTAAGGTAAATATGACTGTAACTGACTAGTTTTTAAATTACAATGTGAGCCCAATAATTAAAATTCATCTCGCATATATCGTTAGAACTAGTCACAAAGAAATTTCAAAAGCATTAATAGCTAAATAGTTCTGGCCATATAATTACAATTCATAGTGCATTATTAACACACAATATAATTGTAAAAATTTGATAAAAAAGTAAATAATATTAGCTTATTTTTACAGATATATGAACACTTTTTCATCCAGCATTTGTTCGCCAAGTAATTAGAATGCATCACGCATCAGGGGGATTGAAATAGTCACAAAGAAGAGGCAAAGGGAATCACATTTTGGCCAACATCACACTTCATTAGCACAGGTTATCGCGCTGTCTGCTGGCCGAAATGTGTGTGCTGGCTTCCATTGGGAAATTTCGCATGCACATGGCGCAGACATTTGAAAAACGGCCAAAGCAATGGGAAATGGAGATGCCCATGCCGAGTTCGGGAAAACCCCCGAAAACTGTAAAACTCCCAGGCACGAAAAAACTGCAAAGTTCGAAAACAGACGCTGACTCGAGCGGCGAAGGATTTTCGGGGCGAGGAGGTCTGAGATCCTGGAGGCGGGGCAGGATGCCTCTGAAGTGGCAGACACGTAACCCCTTTAGCTGGTGTCAAAGGCAACATACAAATTCGAAGCTCCAACAACAGTTCTAGACCGGCAAAAAAGAATTAAGGAGTCGGGGGCACACTGGGCGCCATAAATTATGCAGTGCGCGGTGGATGCTGCAATCTGATGCCCTTCTGCGGCAGGGGAGGGGCCCCTCTTCCACCACCCATTCGCCCCTCCCCTGCGTTTGGCTGCATTCAATTTGAACCACTCCGCATCCCCAAACCCGCCAGTCCCTTTCCCCGGGCTCAATTGCCCGGGCGGAAGTAGCAATCCAAGCTCATCCATGGAATGTGCCATGCAACGGGCCGGGCTGGCTCCTCAATCATCAATCCGCGAACTGGCAGGCAAAAACTGCAACAAGAGTTGGCCCGAACTAGTGAAGCCAATTGGAAAAAGGTCATGGAAATTCGCGCGGAACACAATCGAATTTGCGACCTGATTTAGGCAAGAAATCTGAGATTTCGGGGAACAAAATCCTAATGAGTAAATGCGCCACGGATATGTTGAAAAGGGGACTCGGACAGGTTCTCACCTTCAGCTACTAATTAGGTTCATGTAAGTCATTAAATAGACACATAATAGTATAATAGAGCCATTCATTATGTGGAATAACCTCCTACTTTTTTCTATGAAAACTAAACGTATAAATACAGCCCAGAAAAATGTGTATTGTTTACTTATTGCGTTAATTTCATAACAATATATAAATTAATTTAAACAATGTCAGGATTGAAGCAAACATTTAATGTATATGTACTTTAATACAACTAAATAAACAATATCGTTTAATTTGCATTCAGAGTAATTCAACATTTATTGTTTTGCCGTACACTTTTTTTTAGAAAGGTTGAAAGCTATCAGTTTTTATTACCTGATCTGCAAATAACTTGTAAAGACTGCCCACTCTGTTTTGCTGGGCTTTTAATTAGCTCTCACTCACTTAAGTTGACTTGACAGAATTATGATTAAACTAATATTAATTATCCAAGGCGCCGAGACACTTTGGGGATCCGCCAGTGGAGGCCAGTTCAAGTAGTTAACTCCGCGCGGCGCCTGCAAATGTCATCAATGCCAAAGTGCGAAGTACTCAGGGCTGGAGCTCGAGGGGATAGGTGTTCCATCAACGCATAAAGGAGTTCCCTGATTTTAGGATATATACTTCCACTGCAAGAGAAAATAAGTTCTTAACAAGAGAGAACGCTATAGTCGAGTGTCTCGACTATTAAATACCCGTTACTCAGCTAAACAACTAATATAAATATGCCTTCTGTATGTTTTTCGCAGCTGGAATTAGCTCCCGATTTTTATGTTAAAATCGGTACCCAGGGAACACCTCCAATTTGGCTAACTTGATTTGATTTGCATAGTTCTTGGGATATATGTATATAGTTCGGTATTGACAAATGAAAACCATCGCAATTTCCTTTAATAGAAATCCTTATCGAAAATTAACGTTGACTCTGTTGAGCACCTTGGCCAGCTGTTCCAAAGTCATCCGTTAGATGGCGCTATTGCACTATTGCGGCCATGAAAGGCAGAAATGTAGGCGCTAACCAGGCTTAAGCGTTTAATGGGTTTTTGGGCGTTAGAGTGGGCGTGGCAAAACTTTTATTAGGCCATTCGATAGGTATTGACGAAACAAATATATATCAAAAAAAAATTTCATAATAGCATCAAAACTGTGGCCACAGCTTGTCGCTTGTGGGCGTCAGAGGGGGCGTGGCACCATTTTGAAACAAACTTGCGCTGCGTAGGAACTCCTAAAATCTACATGCAAAATGCCAATCTTCTAGCTTTTATAGTTTCCGAGATCTCAGCGTTCATACGGACAGACAGACAGACGGACAGACAGACGGACAGACGGAGAGACGGACAGACGGACAGACGGACATGGCTAGATCGACTCGGCTAGTGATCCTGAACAAGAATATATATACTTTATAGGGTCGGAAACGCTTCCTTCTACCTGTTACATACTTTTGCACGAATACAATATACCCTTTTACTCTACGAGTAACGGGTATAAAAATAAAGATTTTTATATGCACAAAGGCAAATCCCATGAGTATTTTTAAGATTTTTATTTAAGGGATTACCGCCACATGCAATGCCAAAAATATGTAATTTGTGTGATTTTTTTACTGAAACCACTTCAATACGCTTCAGGTGTCTAAAAGTATGCAACAGTATATGTTGAGTCTGCAAATACGCTGAATAAATTACGAAATACGACAACATTTTTTTAAAGCATTCTTTTAGTCACTTTTATAAGGGATATTAAAACTCTATTGATTTCTTTGACACTCCAGAGTATTGTTTCAACAGGATCAACAATTTACAAACATGAAAAACGCAATATTTAATTCGTTAAAAAATACCGATTAAAATGGTTAAGTATCTTCAATGGCAATATTATTTAATTTTAACATTCAATACTAAAACTTTGATTAATGCTTAACCTCATTCACCCCTCAAAAACTTTTTATGGACTACGCTGCTGGCTGGCCATCAACACATTCTTTTCGCTTCCGCTTCCGATTTTCCTTGGATCCTTTGGTTGACTTCGACCAACGTCTTCATTAGCTGGAATATTTGTCTCGTTTTTGTCTCTCTCTCTCTTTCTCTGTTCCCTTGAGAGAGAGCAGTAAAGGAAACTAATAATTAACACTTTTTACTGCCAAGAGTCGATAATTGAATTACAGAGTGCAGTCAATGGCAGTTTCAACCCTGCAATTTCATTTCGCCTTCATCTTGTTCTTCATCAGCTGGCCCCTCGACCCCCCTTTAAGTTTTTAGCAGCTGCCAGAAAAATATACGCAAATGCAATCGCTTATACACCGAAAAACAACAAAAACAAGTCCAAAGGCAAAGGCAAAAATTCAAATGCAGCAGGACCAACCCAAATGAATCAAAAAAGGGGCGGATAAGGGGGATTAAGGAGAAAGAAGAGGAGGGTAAGGGGAAGGAGCAGGGGAAAGGGAAAGGCGCCAGCATTCGGGATTCTTGCATAAAAACGTTTAATTAAAATTCAAGAGGTTTTGTTTTCAGAAGCTGCAAGTTTTTGTTTTACTTTCCCCCCACCTAAACCCCTTCACCCCATCAGTGTGTGTTTGAACGTCTTGAGTAATAGGTTCCCTTATCCGAGGGAGGGGGTTGTGGGTGGTGTTTGGTGGGTGGTGGGTGTCTAGTGGGTGGATATCGGGCTAAAGAACGAGGGTCAGCTATGCAAATTGGTGTCTGTTTTGGATCGGCGTTAATTACTTTGAAGTAAAGTGCAAGCGACTAGCAAGTGGAATCGAGAAGCGACAGGCTGGAAAAGTATAGAAGGAAGATATGAAGGCGATGTGGAAATTGATATGAACACAATAGCAAGCAGTGCAATAACGATTTTGAACTATGCCAAAAACATGTTTAGATATCTGCATCAATTTACATCAAAGTCAATTACATATTATTACTTTTACTAAACCTAGATAATGGCCTTTAAATAATTTTCCCACTGCCTCTGCTGACTATAAATATATTTTCCAAAGCTAGACTTCGACTCTTACGACTTGTAAATTGTTTGTAAAACAGTACAAAAACATTAATAAAATCTCTAAAACCCCTTCTTGTAAAACAAACCGACGTTAGTTTATAGTTCCAAGATTTAATGATAATTTATAAATGGCTTTTGTACAGAATTTAAGAAACTCCCACCGGTTAAAATCAGATTCAATGATGAATGCAACATTTTGCCTGTCCTTGATAATTTTCCATAAATCCCGAGTAAAAGTAAGGAATCCCTTGAGAATCCTTAGCTCTTTTGCACCCTGTCTCGCTCCTCTTTTCCTCCCATCGACACTTTTGTGTGTCGATTGGCAAAGCAAACAGGGAAGTAAATTTGAAAATCCAATTTGCATTTCCATCAATAATAACGGCCGCACAAAGGAATATTAGACGAGGACGATTCTGCCCGTCTCCCCCGCCAGGTCCCTCCTCCCTCCGTCGATGCGTTTTGGGACAAACACGAGAAGCAGAAGGAGCCAGGGAGAGGGGAAGGGAGCTGAGGAAGGAGCCGTCAAAAAATTTACCAATCATTAAAAATACTTCCACTTCCGTTTCCTGTGCGCACCATTTTCTAATGCGCCTCCTTAGCTTCCGTTGCCACACAGAGAAAAAATCTTTTTAATACTTTTTCCTTATGGATACCATAATTGTATATTTAATTATTTCAGATCACCCCATAACAGTTTTAATCAGTGTTACCTCAAACGAATCGCTTTGAAGAGTTATGGGATTAATTAGGTTTTTAAGTTAGATTGTTCAAATAATTTTTTCGGGTGGTTTTAACGTCGTATATTGCCGTTGGGCACTAAGATGACTAACTTTGGTTTTATATCGTGGTGGTAATAAATATTCTTAATTATTTCAAAACCAACAACCTTTTTTTTCGGCGCAACAGATAAAAACAGTATCTGTTGCGGCGCAAAAAAAGGTTTCTGGTTTAGGAATCCCTTTAAAAAGCGGTGTTTATATGGGTTTTTGTTTAATAAATTATTCAATGTTCTTTTCTCAGTTGTTTTTAGGTCGGCTTTTTGTTGTTCAGCAAATTTCTGTGGGGGCTGGATTTGAATTGCGTTTTAATTGGCATGCAACAGTTTATTGATTTAGCAGTATCAAAAAATCCAACATTGATTGATATCAGTATTCATATTTCTTTTCTGTGCAGTGAGCCCCTCCCCTGTCCCAAACCTCCCGTTCAGCCCCCTCCAAAGCTTTGTTTGAACAGCTAATGCTGGCCACGTTCCGTTGTCGTGGACCGGCTCTGGCCTGCCACAGTTAGTCATCTCGCGCTGCTTTATGTAATTTATATCCTTGCTGCATTATCCTTTATTTACTTTACTTTTTAGCATTATATTTCCCGCAGTTCTTCTTCTCTTTGGCTTGGACCGCTCCACTCGTGGGTTTGCCTGGCAAATTTATGTATAAAAATGAGCGAAATTGCAGAACACATTTTTTCCATTACTGAAAAGTAATGTCTGAAGGATGTGCCAAGGCCCAGTCGACGCAGCAGGACTCCTGCCATTGCTCCAGCTTCATCTGCTGTCTTAGATAGAAAAAAATCGCTTCTTACTGATGAGCTTCAATGAATTCAATCAGAATTCATTTGAATACAGTCCGTGCATACCAAAAAGGCGAGATTAAGTGGCCAAGCCGAGTCGAGGAGTCCAAGTCCAAGTCGAAGTCGAAGTCGGAACCGGAGTCGAGTGAAAGTGTGGAGGAGTCAACTCCTTTTGAGTAATATGCTTGTGGCCTGGGCGGAGCAGAAGTGGTCCAGCTTATCCCCCACTGCACTCCCTGAATCCCCGGACATGACGCTGACGAATAAGTAATCAGCGCTAAGTTGGTAATTGAATGCCCTGCCAAGGCTTCCTTAAAGTAATTCCTTTTCCTTCACCTCGGTCAAGTGCGTCTCCATCGCAGGGCGACAAAAGGAAGAAATGAAACCAGACCTTTTCCTGAGGACTGGGCTGGATGATGTCAAGACCCTCCAAGGAAGACACCTGCTGACAGTCACTAAAAGAAAGGAAAAGGAATCAAAGGCACATATGCAGCAAAGTGGGCGGTGGAATCAAGGGCCCAAGGCCACCGTTCAAACAGGGGAAACAATAAGCAGATAAAAACAGAGCGAACTGGGCCACTTTGTTGCTGAAAGGCCGTCCAATACTCTTTACAGGCTGACACCCCAAATTGTCATCTTAATAATTTCAAATACTGAAAATGAGATTAAATATTTTACCATTGCTCATAAGAATTTAGACAAAAATGTTTTTTAAGTGGTTAAAAAAAAGTTTATTCTGTATATAATGTAAAAATAAACTTCTGACTAAAGAAAAATAATGGTATTTTATATTTAAAAAAAATAACCAAAATTATAACTAATTTTATTGCTGCAATAAAGTTTTAAAAACCGCTCAACAAACTTGTGAGTCTGTACGCTGTAAATTGAACAAGATTTTAATATTTAAGATAACCAATTTCAGTAACCCAAGGTAAGCGAATATTTTTAAACTAATCATGTTATAAAAACTTGACTGCAAAAAAAAATTCAAACAGTTAAAGTACAGAAATTGGTAGAAGGTTTCGAAAATATTGCAATTGAATGACAATTGTATAACATAGGATGGATGTTTTAGTATTATAGCTTAATTAAGAATAAAAATCTTGTGCTTTACACAAGACAAATCAAGACAAATTGATTCTTTTCAGGAGGATGCCCGCTAAGTATAGACTACCAGTAGTTCGTCCTCATACTGGCTTAAATATATTTCATTAAACGGAAATAGGCATATTTACCAATTAAATAAATTGCTAAAGCTTTCGGATAAGCCGAGGTACCTTGAATGGCGTATGTTATTCCGAAGAAGCGGAGCAGACAGAATCCGGCAGACATTGCGTAACATGAAGTCGCAAAAATTATGTACAGAGATTAAGAAAGTAAACCGTTATCTGCCAACGCCCCCGGCCAAGAGAAAGGGGAGGGGCGGCCAAAAATGTGAGGAGAGAGAGCGGAAAATTGGATGGAGGGGGCGCAATCCGTGTTGACAGTTTCCGCTGCAGGCGATTCACGCGGGGGCGGGGGAAAAACATAATGAAATTATGTATTTTCTGGAAATTTCGTGTGTGGCAGATGAGCTCGGCTATGTACGAAAGATTTCCTTCTGTTTTATGTGTGTACGAGGGAATGAATCTTAAAATTTCCTACAATAATAAAATAAGCGAACAAACAAATGTGGGATGTAAAAGCAAAAGAGGCCATAAATGAAATGAAAAAGATTAAAATAAAGCTGCTCATAAAAAGATGCACATAAAATATATATTTTGACATGAAACAAGATTTTAAATTATATGACAAATGTTGCGTTGCTTCAAAAAGAATAATTTTAATACAAAATATTCAAGTGTTCCAATCCCTTTAAATTTAGAAAATTTATTAAATTTTAGACTAAAAGAAAATTTAAAGATTACTGTATTTCCAAGATTGTAATTCCTATTAAATTAGGAAATCATTTTCTTATCTTTAAGCAAATTTATTGTTTCATTTAACACAATAATTCTTTTAGCACCGCTGACAAAACGTTGCAGCTAAATTAAAGGGAATTTGAGTATGTAATTGTTAAAAACATATAAGGAAAAATGACGATGTCCTGAGATTAGCCATTAAAGCTGACATTCCATCTCTCTATAGACGCCGCGGAAAATTGGATAGACCCGCCATGGAAACTGTTAAGCTGCTTTCCGGATGATTTGGAAGCCTTTCAGCGACTGGCGAGCCAAGCGAACGTGATGCCTGAGTTTCGACCTCAGGTATCTGCATGTTTTGTGGGTGAGTGGAATCAGTTTCCTGATATTCGATTGCAAAAGGTGTGGGGGTGTTGTTTCCGTCTTGCCTCGATTGATTCCGATTCTAATTGTTTTGGTCTAGTGGTAATCGCCTTTTGTCTGTGCAAATTACCTGAGCCGTGGCAAAACTTCAACCCCCAAATGGGCAAATAATTATTCGTGCAAACCCAAATCCCCAAAATACCCCCGGGGCCAACGAAAGTAGATAGGTAGAGAGAAAAATTAAGCAAATATCACGTCGTACACATTTGAACTTCAGACAAAATCAAAGACAAGCTGGGTCTTTGGATACAATGGAAACTTGGCCACAAGTTGAATAAACGTTGTGTAGCAGAATATTTTCTTCTTTAGAGTTCGAACGATTGTGTGTACTTGAGTGGGACCTGGTTTGATTCAACTTCGCTTTTAATTACAGAAAGGGCTCAATAGCCCGGCAATGGAGTTTAGATAGACCGGAGAAGGTTCCCCAAATTGGCAGTGGATGCTGGTGTTAATAATGAGCTGGCAAAACCAGATCAGAATGGCTTGAACTAACTGGTGTATGTGAACCGCTTAGGTCTGTTTGTTGGTGAAGTAATCCATGAGGTATTAAGGTATTTTCTGTCGATCTTGGAACACCTCTTAAACTCAGCCCAAACACACTTTAAAATAAACTTCAATACCCATTGGTGTAAATTAAATAAAATTGATTTTAAAATATTAGCTATTTATTGGTGTCAACATTTAATTAAAAAGTTTGATATATAATTGTATAATGAAAATATCATTGTTGGTAATGTTTGTTTTATTAAAATAGAAATTCGAAAACATTATGAAATTTATTATTATAGTTTACAAATTAAAGTTTTTCTCCGTGCAGCAACGAAAACATAAATAGAGTTTGCAACAAACAGACAAGTTCATTGCTAAATCATCGAGTGCAGGCAACTCGTTTTAACTTCGTTTCAAAAAAGAAAATGGGGAAATCCCCCAAACGCACACACAGAAACGTGAAAGTCAGTTGGAGGTTGTGTGTGTGTGTGTGTGTGTGTGAGTAAATTGTAGAGTTGGCGCAAACGAGTAAAGAAATCGCTCATGCAAAACTGATTGACTGTAACGAAGAAACTGTAAAAAGAAACACGAAACTTGTTACAGTTGCTGCTGATTTTTAGACCCTGCCACGCCCCCGTGTAACCGCGTTTTCGCTGCCCGCCCCCTTGGCTGTCTGTTATCTGTCGGCGTTTATTTATGTACATACATCCCCTCACATATGCAACGTATTCATTTGCCCCCGCTTCCAGAGATCCTGCTCCTGCATCCTCCGGTTGCTGATTTTTATTGAAACGAAAATATCGTTGGCTGCGCTGCCCTTTCCTTTCACGTTCGTCAGCTTTCCCCCCGCACCTCCTTTTGGGGCACAACTTTTTTTGTTGGTTGCGCACTTAATTGAAAGGAATTGTTAATTCACAGGACCCCAATCCATTCGCTCGATTTCTCGCCTTTGTGCGTGATTGGTTAGTGCTGTAAGCGGCGGTAACGGTACTTCTGCTTCCCGACCTCCAACTCAATTACTTTTATTTTTCTTGTCGAAAAGTAATACATGACGCACTCACACCCTCTTTCCCATTTTTTCCAAAAAGTGAGTTTCAATATTTTAATGATTTAAAACCAAAAAGAAAAATAAACTAAAAAGTTAAAAAAAAAACCTTTAATTGAGGAATATAAAATGAGACTAGCTTTATACATAGTTTAAGAAAAGTTTGTTCTTCGTTTTAAGACAAAGTGATAAAATGAAGGAAGGCAAGTCAAAAATCAACTAAACTATGACGACGTAATATATGGACAAACCCTCAAAGAAGTGTGTATCTTAGTAGTATTTAAAACGTATATAAACACATTTTAATCTATACTCTTAATTTTTAAAATATATATTATTTTCAAATGTTAAAAGTATGCTTTGTTTAATTGTATTCTACCAAAAAACTAATTATAATTTATATATTTCCGCTATAAATAGTGTCATTTAATTTTTTGGTCAATTGTGACTTTTATTCTTTAAAATGTTGTTTAGGATTTATAACTTCAAAAATGTCTTTATAAAGGTTTAATCTTTATTTTTCGAGTGCTCACTCAGGGAGAAAAAGTGTACATGTCTGTTGTTACGCGTTTTGTTTGCCAGAAGGCGTCTGACAGACGTTTGTCAGCCCCCTCCCTCCAGCACAATTTGTTGTATTATATTTATTCGTGACACTTATTTGTCATTTTTAGCATATATAAACATTGTGTGGATTATAAAAGGATTATAGCCCCAATCCCCCAGCGTAATCCACTCTGGAGCACTCCCCACTACGCCGTAATAATTGCTCACGTTCTCACGCGCTCTCAACGCCTCACTCCCTGTGGCTTTTAAAACCAATTTGGTAAAACCGTCCGACCACCAACAACCAAGTCAACCAGGTCAAAAAGCTGCTCCAAGATGTGTGTAATTAGACGTGACTTTTCCTCGAGTTCTTCTGAAGGGTTTCGGGGTGGCCAGGAGCCGGGGGCCAAATCGGGCCTTAAAGCCTTCTTAACGCTGTTGTTATTTAGAGCTTAATTGTGCCAGGACACGGAGGCCTCGGGTTCGGGGTTGGGCGCCAATTATGGAGAAGGGGTGAATGGGAATTTGAACTGCCCTTAAGGTTCAAGATGGATTAAAGTCCGCTTCAATGGCTAATCCATGGGGCCGCCGCCCCTTAGCATTGCCCCACTCAACCGCAATTAGCCGGGCAGAAGCTCGATATCGACACATTAGCATCCCCTGCGTAGCCGGTTTAATCTGATTATCAGCCACCCCCGAACTCCCGGCCAAAAAGTGCTAATTTGTGCACGGAAATCACGCCCAGGAGCACGGATTTCCCACCTCCGTCCGTGTGCATGTCACCTTCAGACGACGGTTTCCCTCTTTGCCTTTGTGCAAATTGAAAATATGCCAAATAATTACACATTTTTATGTGAATTTTTCAATTTATATGCCGTCAAATAAACGCTGCGTGCACATCACAATATTGACATTCAGTTACGACCCCTTTCCTCATTTCCCACACTTTTCACAATGTCGTTAGGAATGCTTCTGGCAATTTATTTATTACAAAATAACTGACCTTGAAAGCTCTGCCACGGCTTCGGAAAAACTTCAATAGAGGGAGCCACCAAGCATAATGTAAGTAACCTCTATATAAATCTATAGAGACTGTTTTGGGACATTTTGGTAGGAATTTCCCTTAAATTCAGTTGTATGGTGAGTATGGGAATGCTAACATATGTATCTGCACCGCTTACCCTCACTGTTCTGGCCATTCGCTGTTGATGTGGGGAGAAATCGATTTAAGACTTGAACATTGCTCATGGTGTCTCTGGCGAATTACTACTACATTAACTGACTTACTAACTGACGAACTAACTGACACACTATCTAGCAATCGCAGTAACTGACGCGCCAGCTTGACAAACAATTTTGTTATGATTCAAAAAATTCCTATTGTATTTTTTTATGTTTTTAAATTTAAAAATTCCATAAGAGCAAAAATGAAATCCATTGAGAATTTTATTGTCATGATTTGCAAAAAGGAGCAGAAACTGTGAATGCTTTTTTCTCAAAACATCAAATTGCATGTCAGTATTCACTGGAATTTACATTTTCAACCGAATTATTTCTAACTTAGAACACATCAACTACTTCCGGCGGCCAGAATTAAATTTAACCTGTTTCTCGGAGTGTAACAGGGTAAAAATTTGGCTTCCCAAAAAAAAAATATAAAGTTACAGAAAGTGTTTTAATACCTGTAAATTATATATAATACTAACATATGTACATATATTCTTGAGTTGGGGTTTGCATGCAATTTTCCAAATCAAACAATTTGTTTAGAAGTTGTTAAGTAATTAAGGACACAAAATGGTTTGTCTCACAGAATTAGTTACACAGTTAAAATTTAAAATTTAGTGCCCAAATAATTGTTTTGATATTGTTTTAAGCAACTGGTTTTTTGGCTCCCAGTGGGTACGCTATTAGCCACATGTGTTTTATAAATAGCGGTTAATTCGTAAAATACCAATTTTATTGACTTAAATTCATAGAATCGATGGTTTTTGTGATTTCTTATGCATTTACTGAAAAAGTCGACATATAGGAACTGTCTGTAAGAAATAAATAAAGTCCAACCGCCCAGTAAAAGTCAACCGTTTTATACTGACTGTTATTTAATGCGTTTACAAATATCTGGGTGTGTTGAACTTCTCAACATGCACTCAAAAAAACTTACAAAGTTCAGTGTTAATGAAAATCCTACGCCAAAAGCAGGATGTCAGGGACCAAGATCCAATCACCTCCGGGTGCTTGGTTGGTTATTGTTATTAGTTATGTAAGCTGACAAATGCAGTTTTATACATTTTAAATGTACAAAAGGGGATGATGGGACGCGGAAATGATTGGGATACAACATAAATGAGGGAAAAATTAGATCAAATAAATGAACTGAATTATGTGGGGAGCATGGGAAATAGGAGAATTAATGAAATGATTGACACGCGGGGGCTCTTAATTTAAGCGCTGAGTGACCGGCAGCTTCTTGCGTCGTCTGCGCAATTGCTGACTGCGATCCCAGTACTCATAGTAGCGTTCCTGTTTCAACCACTCCTGATATTTATACCACCACTCTTCCCACTTGATATAGTCCTGCAACAAATATATATACCAATTAGTATCTGCTTTAGACTGCCGCTAAATTCAAAGCATACCTTAAGATCCAGATCTCTTAAGTAACCACGACTCTTGTAGTACTCGTAACGGACGCGCACATCGTCCCACGACAGCATTCCCGACGGTGCTGTGGTGGCCAACTCCTCCGGAAAATGCCCGGCCGGTGCCGGCGAATACGAATAGCGACGCGGCGGCGACTCCAGACCCTCTTCAATCATCACTTTGAGGGCCCCACCGGCGGAGTCTTTGGTGATGCGCATATTCTCCATGTTGCTGCGATCGATGCTCCACTGCGCCATTTTGCCGAACCGCTCCGAGAGCGTCAGCCGCGTCGTAGCCGAGAATGTGGGCAGCGTGCCGACCTCGTCGCTGTCCGAGCCGTTCGAATCGTCCGAATCCGAGGAGGAGTTCGCCGCGTTAGCTCCGGTGCCACTGGCCGTCCCGCTCGGGTGCTTTTTGCGTTTCTCACCTTCAATTTTTATGCGTGGCCTTATCTGATGGAAGAGATTTGAATATTAATAAATTTTATTGATATTGAGAATATTATACCAGTTAGAAATATAAAATACTTTGGAGTTGTGAAGCAGATAAAATTTAATATTTTAAAATAAACTTAATGTTATTTTATATTAAAGTTTTATAATTTTATATACAATAATTTTAAATATGCCTTAGGAAGGTCGAAATTAGCCATTTTGATTCAGATTACTAAGAATTTTAATTAACTCAAAAACAACAGATAGTATTTATTACTTCGCGTACTCACCTCCTTCTCCTTCTTTTTCTTTTTTGACTGTGCCGCAGGAGCTCCAGTTGGCGCTGTTGCCGGCTCTGGTGGCTCTGGCGGACGGTGCTTCAGACGCGGATCTTCCGGCGGGGGCGAGTGACGCGACGACCGCGCGATCTTCATGTGGGCATCCGACGAGGAGCCGCGATCATGGCTGATGTGGCGCATCTTCGCTTGGCGGTACTTCTCCATGGCGGATACCGACGTGCCTCCACCTCCGCGCACGGGTGGTGGAGTGCTGGGGCGACCATGGATACGGCCATGTGACTCCGACGGAGGGGGCGGCGGCGCCCCCGAACGATAATGGCCACGTGGCTTGGGTGGCGGGGAACGCGGACCGCGGGATCTGCAATAGTGGATAAAAAACGGTTGAAGCAAATGGAGACAAAGCAAAGCACACTGTTGGCTTACCGAGATCTATGACGATGACTGGGCGAACAAAGGGAGCAGGAATCATCGGAGCTGCTACTCATCGAGCTGTTTGAACGCGAACGCATCGAGTGCTGCAAGAAAATTACAAATTAATGTATATTTCTGAGAAACCATTATATTTAAATTTTCTTTTGAAGTTTAAGAAACAAAAGGTAAAACTTCAAAGTTTATACAAAAATGTTTATTTTTTTACGATTCAAATGCTAAGCTAAAACTTGGATTTAAACTGTAAATTTGAAAGCTCTCTTTAAGCTTACCAGAAGGAGGAGAAATCGAACCAAAATTAAATAAAAGTTATAAGAATTTTTAATTAAATTTGATAAGAAAAGATAATTAACTAGTATTTGATATTTTATATCCCTACATATTTGTATTTTATTTATAAAATCTATTCCATTCTTATAGTATTTACCATCCTAATATAAGTTTAAACTTAGAGTCCTTGTTGGTCGACTACTTACCCTCGGCGGTGGCGATGGCGGGCGCTTGGAACGCGGCAGGATGTGGGCGACGGCGCCCCTTTTCTCCATCCCCGACGACGAGGGCGGCGGAAGCGGAGGCGACCGGCGTCTTCCCAGCGGAGATCGCGACGCGTTGGGCTTGCGTCGCAGCGACGAGGAGGACGAGCCACCACTGGGTTCCGGCGGAGATCGGGGCCTTCCGCCGTGGCCATTTCCGGGGCGACGCATGAGGGCGTCGTGGTTGCTGTTGGGCGAACGCGGCATGGGCGGCGAGCGCGGTCCCCCGCGGCGGTCCATGCTACCGTGCATGGCCATCGGCGGCGACCGACGACGCGGAGGTGGCGAAAGCGGCGGCGACTTGCGCAGACGCGACCGACTGCGCGAATGGGGCGAACGGGAGCGGCCGTACCGCTGTGGCGGGGGCGGACCGGGCGGCGGTCCGCCGGAGGGCGGATATCGGCCGTAGGGCGGCGCTCCCCCCTCACGACCTTCTCGGGCGTCGCGACCTTCGCGCTCGCTCTCGCCGGAACTGCTCTCGCCCTGGATGTACATCTTCTTGTAGCCAGTGTGGCGCCATCGATTCGGGTCCTTCTCCTCGGCCTCGATCAGCTTCTTGTCCCAGTAGTCGTTGGTAGTGTTGGCGCGCGCCTTCTTCATCACGTTGTCGATCTCGCGTCGCTTGCCGGCGGGTAATGAGGGATCTGCAAGGGTGAGAGGTAAAAGGTCAGCTTCGGTGGGCAGGGCTGGTTGGTGGTGGGCGGTGGGTGATCGTTCCGGGAAGCACTTTTCGGGGCCTGATTAGGGCCCTCAGACATCGCTAATCCCGCCGAGACAGGGTTTATCCCACATCTAGTTGCTGCTGGTTGGTAGAATTCAGTTTTCAGGTACCTGTTATGCGGGCAGCTGTCGGCTGCCTGTCCATGTGCAGTTTGGGATTCAGTTCGGCGCGCCTGCGCGACGCCATCGCGGGATTTCGTTCTCTCGCTCTGGCAAATATATAGTATATCGCGCACGTATCGTATGTATTTTATTGCCCAAGCGATATTGTTTTACAATCCCCAATCGGTTAGGGTTTGGGTTTGGGTTTGGGCTTAGGTTTTGGCGAACGCGACAACACACTTTACCATTTCAAAAACATACACAACAAGCTGCAAATATATTACAATTGAATGTAGAAAACATTTAAGAGAGCATTAGAAATGGCTAACTGAAAACAACAACATCAACAATATTCAGGGAGCGAAGAGAGAGGGGAAGAGAGCCGCAGAGAGAGTTGGAGAGCCAGAGAGAGAGTTCGGAGCGCGGGCAGCGAGAGAGAGCGGAGCGCAGAGAGCTGAAAACGCAGAGAGAGTGAAACGCGGACACGTCCCGGCTGCCATTTAACCCATATCGCGGCGTAGTCCGTACCCAAATCGGGCGTTTTGGCCGATTTGCAACCGGCATGCGCGTTCTTTTCACATATGCATTTTTCATTTCTTTTTTTTTTTATTGGTTCACGCACATACACAGACACACTCAGGCACCAGTTCCAATATATTTGCCTTGTCAGCAAGAGCGAGACAGGGCGAGTGCGAGACAGAGAGAGACTCCCGACGACAGCAATAAAATTCCGATTTTAAGCCTGGCGATTATGTAAACGATGTAAAACAGGCACTAGACTAATTAGCTTACATTTGTCAACGTTTGCGTGCACGCTTTTCGATATTTCGTGTGGTTTTAGAGTGGAAAATGTTAAACACGGCGTTGCGTTCAGTTTTTCTCGACGGCCATGTTGGTCAGCAGTGTGACCGCATCGATAACGCTAGAAAATACCATTAGGCCCAAAAATAACTACCATTTTGTATTATTTGAATAAAGTCGCCCTAACGCGTCACAAACGCACTAAAGCCAAAACCATATAAAACATCGAAATTTATGTGACTGTAATTAACATCATTCTACATCTAAGTAAAAGTTAGCCAAAATGCAGCGCGACGAGAAGCTCTTCGAGATGACGCTGGACACAGTCCTTCAGCGTCTAAGCGACCTAAAGATGGCCGTGCTCTCTATGATCCACAAGCTGGAGCTGGAGTACGAAACCATTAACTGGCCGACGTTCCTGGACAACTTTGCCATAATCTCAAGTCACCTGACCGGTCTGACCAAGATCCTGGCCAAGGAGCAGTGTCCGCCGCTGAGGAACCGTACCGTCCTACCCCTGCTGGTCTCTATGGACCGGGACGAGACCCTTATAAACATCACAGAGGGCCGTGTGCCGGTCTTCTCGCACGACATCGTTCCCGACTATCTGAGGACCCGGCCGGATCCTATTACGGAGCAAAAGATGCTGCAGAACGAACAGAAGGCGGCCAACCTGACCAACGATGCAGCCATGAAGCAGGTCACCCAGTACAACAAGGTCGTCTCCCACGTCCTGGACATGGTCAGCAAGGCGCGCGAAGAGTGGGAGATCGAGAGCTCCTCGCGCACCGGCATCCAGCAGACGAGCAGCATGGCCGACACCCAGCTCCTCGTGGCTGCCGTAGGCATGGGCAAGGGCCTCAAGCTGACCAACTACGGACCCGGTCCGGGTATGATGGTACCGCCCTCGATCCGAGCGCCCTCGCCTATGGGTGGACCCGCCATGAGTCCCGGCAACGTGCAGCAGCAGCTGGGAAAGGCACCTTCGGCTGTGAAGACCAACATCAAGTCGGCCAACCAAGTACATCCGTTCTCTCGATAGCAAAATCCATGGTTTATTGGCTATAATCGCTTCCTTTTGGCGGAATGTGTCGTCGTAATAAGTTACATGTCCCTAATCCTAAGACTATGATTAAGCAAACATAAACATAAACAATGTCAAGTGGTTTGTCTATTGACTCCCGACTCAGACTTCCTTCGTTTCCGGCTGTGCGTGTTTCTCGCTGATGAGAATCTCGTGCAGCTTAATATCCTTCGGCGTGGAGGTGTCCACCAGTTCCAAGCAGAGTGCCCGCGTTTCGTCCTTATGTTTGTGCAGGCCCCGCACAATCCCGATGAACTTCTGGCCCAGCGTCAGCTCGCGGAATCGGACACAGTTCTCCTTGCTCCAGACCACGTCAGCCAGTTGAATGCCTGCACGAGAAATTTGGAATATTAATGAACTAAAGGCATAGCATTGGTTTTCAACCTACCATATAATTGGGCTGGCAGTGCCATCTTGTGCAGCTTCCTTAAATCCGGCTGCAGCGTTTTTAGTTGATCACATGCAACTACTCCGTCGTCGCCCACATCCACGAAGCGAACGTGTATAATCTCATCGTAAATCTTGCGAATATTTACGCTGCAAGATAATCGTAATAAGAAAAATCTTAGAAAACAAAACTTAAAGTGAACAAATAAACCGGCTGGAATCGGAAAGCCAGTTTTCATTTCGGTTTTAAATGGTTTCTGATTATAAGGGGTTTGCCTCATATTTTTAATCAGAATCTGAACAACAACTAACCGATGATAGACGCCATCGCTGTCGGGGGCTGCATAGGCTTCTCCGATGGCCAGTTGGGATGGCTGGACTCCCTTGGCTGAGGGTCCTTTGCAGTGCTCTTGCAGGTTTTTCATCAAAGTCTGTAGCTGGTTGTAGAACTTATAGGGTTGAACCTGTAACAAATATTGATATTAGCTTCAAGGTATTTATTTTATAATTCTGAACCTACTGCAAAGTGACCGGGATTGACCGAGAGCACAACGCGCACCTCGAAGTAGGCGCCCACTGCTGGAATGGCCTCATAATCCTTGAGCAGGTACGACGAGAATGTGGTAGTTCCTAATCTTGTTGATGCCTCCTTTTGTGGAGTGACCGGTGGAGTGACAAGGTCGCTGCTGCTGCTCTGGCTGGAGACCACAGAGCTGAAGCTACTGCGTCTGGGAAGCTGGACTTTGGAACTCAGGGGCAAGTCATCGCACTTCTCCGGACGTATGGAGCTGTGCAGGTGGGGAATCGAAGGTGGGGCGGGGAAAAGCCGGATTCGGGGGTTGCCGGGATAATTGGTTTGGAGGTTTAAAAAATTTGCTTGCTTTTGGACTTACTGGGTAGTAATGTGGCAACTTATGAGTATATTTTTCAGATTATATACAAAGATGTGAATGACTTAGGGTTAGCTTACAGTAGGTTTATTTACGGGGTATTTTCGTTAGCGTTGATCGAATTTGTATTAGCGATAGCCTATCAAGTCAGTTCCAGTTTATCGAAAGCACTAATAGAAACAGCATTAACCAAAGGATGGATTATAATAGTTATGTATGAACTTATAGGGCACCGGTCACGATTCAGATGTCGTTGGGTAAGGAGCTTGATGGCGATGTGAATAGATGACATTGACCATAATGATATAGAATGAATTCACAATGCACAGAAGCCTCTAATAAGAACACTTACCTTGCCATCTCAAACTCCATGCGAAGACCGATGTTCACGCACATGTACATAGACTCCGGATCCTGACCGCGGATAAACACGTTGACCAACGGCTTTGCGCCATCTTTGGCCACAACCTTGAGCTGCAAGAAAAGGTAGTATTTCAAAGGTGAGACATAGAAACTTTAGAAATATCAGATAACATGGAAAACCTACCAAGGCCTCGCTGCGTGAAGGCATCAGTCCGCGAAGACGTCCCAGCATCTGACCCGCGATCTCGGGAACGTCATGCAGGCGAACGGGCAGTGCTTGTGGCGGGAACGTGGCCAGCGCTCTGTTGTTGGCCTCCAGGCGGTAAATGTTGGAGATGTGCGTCTTGCGCTGCCGCCCGTCGTCCACGTAGTAGACGTCGAAGGTTTCCTCCTCCGGATTCTGTGGTCTGGTCACCAGTCGCCCGCGGAACCACTGCTTTACGCCTTCGACAGACTCGTCACATACGAAGACATGGCGATCGTGGAGGAGGTCAGAATAGTTCACTCGGTCCTGTTCGCCCAGATCAGCCACTGTTTGGGCAATGCTGCGCTCCACAAACTTCAGGTCATCGTTGCGGAGCAGCACCATCAGATCGCCATCCTCGTTGATATCGGACACAAGAACCGGAGTGGTCTTTCCTATCTTCTTTTCGTCACTAAGCGTTGGTGCTGGAGTACACTTGGTGATCCTGCCGGCAACCAGATCGTTCAAATGGATGTCCTCGGCCGTAGAGGTGTCGTACAGTGTGGCCACCAAGCAAGCCCGTCGCTTGCCCTTCTCCACCACTCCCTGCGCGGCTCCGCCCAGTTCGAGGAACTGCTTTTCGGTGGTAAGAACATGGGCCACAACCGACTGGCCATCCAGCTCCTTTCTTAACACCGGCTGGGCGTGCGGATGATCCTCGAACTTGTCCAGCGCGTACATACTTAGGCACACGGCCTGGGGCGGTAGTACCAGGAATTGCGGCGGGCAGTGAAACAGCTCCTCGAACTCGAACAGAGCCACATCGCCAAAGTCCACAAAGTGGCAGCGGCACGACCGCTGCTCCTCATCTACAGACATCACCCGGACACGGTTCCAGCCATCGGGGATCTCAACCAGATAAATTTCATCTACGTAAGGTTTGGGAACCTTCTGCCGGAATAGCGGCACCGCCATTTGGCGACCCATGTGCTTCGACAGCTCCTCAAAGCTGGCTATGTGATCGATCAGTCGAGCCCACACCCGCTTGGTGGAGTCGCAGTGGCTGATAAACATGTTCCAGTCGTGCGATCCACTCTCGTTTAATTGCCAGGGCAACATCAGTTGCGGCAATACGCTGCTTGTGCTGATGCGATTCGGTTCCGGTGATCCAGGATCATTGGCAAACAGTATGATCCTCGGATCAATGCCGTGCTCTACGCGAATTTTGCTCGACTCAATGATCAGATCGTACCAATGGCTGGGCAGGTGTTGCCGGAAGGTGCTGCCATACCAATCTTCCAACTTATGGCCCAATATGCCATGCGGATACTTCAACAGCTCCTTGTACAATCCGTCTATGAACTCCTCATTGCTAAGTGTGCAAACGGAGAGCTGTTGGTGGGACTCGGCATGCTGGATGCGCTGAATAGCGATCTGGGCTGTGCACTGGTAGGCCGTCTCCTCATCAGTGAACTCCTTCGGATAGCTGCTGTACACAGTGCCATCGATCCGCAATGAACAGTGCAGGTGCGGCGGCTTGTTAAATATGTTATATGTGGGTTTCTCGAAGCCATTTGCCTCGCAGTATATGTTCAGCGAGGAGACTGCATCGAAGGAAGCATCACTTTTGAGGGCCACCTTTGGTTTCGGCGTGGAATTGGAATTTCTTGCTTTGGCCTGGCTGCCATGTACTCTTAGCACATCATCCTTGGGCGTGGCTTTGGCAGCGGATTTTGTTTGAGCGTTCTCGGGCGAATCGGGCGGAGTGATGGGCGTTCCCGCTGGCGTAGGATCATCCGATGGTGGCTTCACTTTTAGTCTATGATTAACTGAGCTGCCCGTGGAGCGCACCATTCCGGGGTGGATCACTCGCGGATGGAAGGACCGATTGTAGCTTGATTCAGGAGTTTTAAAAACGCTACTTGGGACTTGTTGGCGCTGCGGAGCACTATTGCCCAGGATAGCACGCAGTGGCGGTTTGCCTCCATTGAATTTTCCTTGTCCGTTGGAACTGACATGGTTCTGACCGTGACCATTCATGGCGGGTGCCTTGTCGTTTGCAATAGTTACTAGGATCTTCTCGTGCTCCAACTTTGCAGCTCGCATGGTCTCGGGCTGCTCGTACCTTTCCCTTTTTTCTTTCTCTTTGCGCTCCTTGGACAACTGTTCCTTGCTTTCCTTTTCCTTGCGTTCCTGTTCCTTGCGTTCCTGTTCCTTGCGTTCCTGTTCCTTACGTTCCTGTTCCTTGCGCTCCTGTTCTTTGCTCTTAAATTCCTTAAGTTCTTCCGCTTCTTTTTGTCTCTGGTAATCCCGCCTCAATTTTTCAAAATCATCCGTTCGCTTTTTGAGTTCGTGCTCCTGCTGCTTCTTAAACACCTTCAGCTGTTCTTCAAGCCGCACCTGAAACTGTTCTTCAAACCTGGCCTGCTCCTTTTTGAGTCTGGCCTGCAGTTCCTTATCGAGCTTGGTCTGCAGTTCTGTGTTGAGCTTAGCCTGTAGTACTGTGTTGAGCTTGGCTTTAAGTTCTTGTTCAATGCAGTCCTTAAGATCTTGGTCTTGCCTGGCCTTTGCCTTCAGCTCTTGTTCCTTTAGATCTTTCTCTCGCTTGGCCTTCGCCTTAAATTCTTGTTCCTTTAGATCTTGCTCTAGCTTTTCCTTCGCCCTCAGTTTTTGTTCCTTAAGATCTCGATCCCGCTTCTCCTGCTCCTTGTTCCGGCGCTCTTGCTCTTCTTGCTGCTGCTTATCACAGTACCGTCTGTTATCCCACCGATCCTGAACTTGCGGCGGAGGATGGAACTGCTGAGTAGCTGGTTGCCGGTACACCTGTGGTGCTTGATGCCAATACTGCTGCTGTTGGTAATAGCGCTGCTGCTGCTGGTGACCCTGATATTGCTGGTAGTGGTTGTTGTTGTAGGAGTGGTAGCCGTGGGCAGCCTTTTGACAGCTTGATCTTTGGGCAGCTGGTGTTGGTTTCGTTATTGATCTGGACTTGCTAGTCTTCTGCTTGCGCACCATAGACGCGATGTGCTCTGTTTTTGCGTTATATTTAGCGGTGATGAAGATCTGTTATGGAAAAAATGTGGAAATTCGTTAGTTTTGAAAATTTGAGGACAATGAAAAGGTATTATTTTTCCGTAATTTCAGATACGTGAGTTTAAGTAGAGAATCCTAGACGGTATTGCTGATTAATATTTTATGTTGTTTCGCAAGAAAAGAATCCTACACGGTATAATCTTCACACATTTTATGTGGAATTTGTAGAGTTTGGTAAAAGCTAAGTTATTCTAAATTTTTGATTTTCAAAAGAAGTTTAAAGTTTCTGAAACTTTAAAAGAATATATTAAAAGGTTTATAAACCGAATCTGGAACATAGCTATTTCCATTTCGCTTAGTTTGTATGTGAGTGCACAATGAAATGTGCAAAAGGGGGCCCCAGATTGTATACATTTTCATTAACTTCTGGGAAAGGAAAGTGGGTCTGCTTGAACAGCTCTCGAATTTGGGTAATCTAATATGCCCCATAAAACTGCAGAGCCAGCTACTTAGCAGCCAAGCCAAGCCCGTTGGGTTTACTCAAGTGCTGCGGAATTGTTTGGAAATCGGAGTGGTTTGAAGTTGAAATACAGTATACAATTCACATTGAACTGGGTTGTTTTACTGCTGCAATCTTTTTTATAGGGTCGCAGCTCCAAGTGGCGAACATTGGCGTCTGGATATGGGCAGGGCTTTGAAACCCAAGACGTGATAATGGTGCAGAGCGAGAGCTCGGAAATGCTGATACACAGAATACATAATTGTAGCTAGGCGTAAATAAATGAATATCATAAGTTCGCTTCGTGCTGCATCTGTGGGCTGTCTGACTATTGATTTGGCAAGAATGCACTTGCGTTGGCCGGAAGAACCCGCCCTAAGCGCCCACTTTCGCCTACAGGTGAGAACACAGACTGCTAAACTAAAATAATGCAAAAAGTTCAAGTGTAATGCACAGATGGACTGACATTTAGAAAGAAAAACAGACGATGGCCAACGTTCGTTCACTTTCACCATGCAATCACGCACACACAGGCAAGTTTAAATTGCTAGCCGTTTCGATTTTCGTGTTATATGTACACTTTTGTTTTTGGCTGCATTTATTAAAGCGCTTAATCAGCACGAATCGCGAGCAGAGAAAAACACAGCTCAAGAGAAGGCATTTTAATATATGCATGTACCAAGCAAAAAAACGAAACTAGACTAAGTAAGATCCATTGTTTACACTTTTCACGATGGAGATGAAAATAAGAAGGCGCCGTTGACACGTTGCCCCTTTGGCGGAGAGAGCGGGCGGAGCGGTCAGAGTGGTCGGAGCGGAGCGGGAAAGAGGCGGCGCAGCAGCAGCGGCTCACCGCACGCGTTCAGCCAGAGAATCGAACTGAAAGCTGCCGCCGCCGCTCGCCAAAAGCTCGTCCGTTAGCGGTGATGACCACTTGGCTGTTTTCCAGACAAAGGCAAGAAAGACGACACTTTTTCAAAAATCAATTGATTAAAATACTCATGGTAGGGCATTTAATTTAATTTGTATCGTTCCAGACATTGAGAAAGATTTTCTGAGAGCACGGAAGGAACAAAGTTTATTAATTGGGAAGGTATTGATTTTCTAGACAAATATAAACTATTTTATAGGTCAAATTTTGTTTTTAATTTCGTTTTTTATAAAAGTGTATTATTTAAATACAAACTTTAATTAAATATACAAAGCAGGGCAGCAGTAGACTGGTTTTCGACGATAAAATATGGTACAAATTAACTCAGAGCTGTAAAATTACATTTTTGCAGAGAAGGCAACAACAAGTTTGAAATTGTGCGATACTACACATTTTTGTAGTAAAATTAGACTTTTTTGCTGATATGGTTAACAATTATACAGAATAGACGTTTCCAGAGCATAATGACTCAAATTATGTTCAGGATTTTAATGTCTGTATATTAAATACAAACGTACTTTAAGTTAAATATTTAGCTTTTTTTATTTTTAGCTGACAGCACTAACAGAGAGATACTCTAAAGTTGCGCAAAAGAGAGAGAAAGCTCGGCTGGAAGAGCGCGCAAAGTGGGCGAAAGAAAGCAACCAAAGTGGGTGGAATAGCGCCGCTCTCTCTGCCGCGACATGCAGTAATTCGCCATAATCTTGGCAACAATTATAAGTAACTGCGAAAGCGAAAGGCGTAACAATTCAATTGATTGGGCCATGACATTTACCTCATTGCCATAGTTTTGAAAGTTGAACTCTTGTGTATCCTGGAGCATTTGCTGGGGGCTCATATAACCCAATTTCCGAAAGGGGATCTGCTCGCCTTCAATGGCCGCGTAGTCCCTCACGACGGACCGCAATTCGACCGGCGGTTTTGCGGAAGTGATCAGAGCCCTGACCACCTTGCCCACGTGTTTCAGGATCTCCTCCTTTTCCATTGCAATTTGACCAAAAATCTGAAAATAAACAATCGAAAAAGAGTCAATTAACCCATTAGGCATGATTAAATTGGTATGGAATGCGTGGCCCCATCGCCACCTCAAACAGTAATAATCTAGCATGCACGGAAAAAATAAACAGCTGAATGGATACGAAAATAATTTAAATAGTAATAGTAATAGATAAGGAGTTATCATCACTTTTATATCAACAACTTGTGATATATTTTCATAAATTACATTTTAAAGTATTTTTATTAAAAATACTATCTACTTTAAACTTATTCAAGATAAATTCTACATTTGATCCCTTAACATGACTTTATAACTATTTATGATTTTTAGCTACGTACATACATATATGAATATCGATCTTTCTTTCATTTTAAGCCGTGTGCAGAATTAGCAAATGCAAGAACGGGCGCGCACAGATAAAGCAAATAAGGAAAATGATAGACGGATTGAAGAGAGACAGAGAAAGAGGACATCGGCGGCGCAGCAGCAGAAATGACCAAACAAATTGACGACGCGTCAAATTTTAGATTTCCGTTTTTTAATACCGAAATTGATCTCTGAGAAATTCGAGAACCTCTATAAACCATTTTCCTCTCCCTTTTCCGCTGCTGCGCAAATGGACATAGTGCCGTTACTTGCACCCATATGTAGTCTTAAAATGTATGTAGACTATTTTATTTACGATTGCTTAGACTTACCAAAATAATTAGAAAATTTAGTAAAATCCCAGCTAGATATGCACTGCAATCTGCATAAACGAGATTTTTTTAATAAAGAATATTCAGTATGGCGCTGAACGCGCCGATTTAATTCCCTTTTGTCCTTCTTCGCTTTGTCTGCGTTCAACTTATTTTTGACTTTTTCTTCACTTTATAATTAATGAACAAATTTGAAGCTAGAACAGAACTCGAGTGTTCAATGATTCAACAAATTTTGTAACACAACTAAAATAAAAGTTCGTAGCTGAAAAAGCGAATATTTTTATTGACGTTTCTGAATTTTCGGCGCCCTGACATATAGAGGTGGACGGACATCGATGACTACATCGATTAAATCTTCGGTAATATCGATTTTCCAAAAATAATTGAAAAAAATATGATATTTTAGGTGACTGCGAAATAAAAAAATTGGTTTAAAAGGTTTTTTTTGTTGACTAGTCTTTGAGTCGGAAAAATTATTTCTTCAAGCTGCCTAACTAAATTTCGACCATCTTATAATAGTGTAATCCACAGTTGTGTCCGAACAAAAATGTAAATAAGCTAGAATTGTTTTCAAACATCGATAACACTTAGGTGTTTCGCCACCTCTACCGTGATGTGACCTTGTTTAAGTGCCACAAATAGCTGGCAAATACCAAAAGCTGTGCGAGAACTTCGGCTTGGTATTTTAAAAATAGGCGGCAAAATCAAAATTTTTTGAAAAATATATATTTGTGTTGATACAATATTTTAACGCTAATAAACTTTATACGAATGACTTAATAGAAGACGCCAGCAATGCCGGGGGGATACCTATTAGGGGTTGGCTGGTTTTTCTGGGCATAAAATTTGTGTTTTTTCCTTTTTCTCTTCCTCTTTTGGATTTCTTTGCTGGGCTGCAGTTCGTCATCCAATGAGCCCTCCACTCGGATGGCCTTCACTTCGGCCTGGGACATAAGAGGTGGATTCCAGGGCACTTCAGGGTCAAGGACATCCTTCCTGGGCACGGGTTTTACAACTACACTAAGTGCCTGCAGATTAATGCGTCTGTCTTCGGCGGGGGCTTTTGGCTCAAAAGGTTCCTCGGGATCGAAGGGATCCGAGGGGTCTATGGACTCTATTGGCCTTCGAGGCTCCTGCAAGGGTTCCAGTCGAGCGGCTGCCTCCGGAGCAGCCTCAAATCTCTTCGGCTTGATGGGCCTCCTTTGCCTCATCTGGTGCTGGTGCTCCTCCCACACCCGATCTCCCAGCTTTAGCTCCTCCTCCTTGGCCAAGGCCAAATCGTAGAGACTTTCGCTTTGACTGGCCGGTCGTATTCCGAAGGAGAAGACTCGAGTATTGGGCTTAAGGTGTTTCGGTTTCTCCAGTCGCTCAGGCGTCTTTTTCAACGATGGCCTCTCTTTAACACTGGTCTCCGACTCCAGCTCAAGGTCCTGCCACGGACAGTCGTCTGACGACTGTCCCAGCAGCTCCATCTCCAGGTAGTTGAGGTTCTTCAGCACCGAAAGAGCATGCTGCTTGGTGGCCAAAATAATTTCCAACATCATCTTGGCGGCCTCCGGCTTTATGGGTTTTGAATTCTTTTGGTTATTTGGGTTACTTGGCTTGACCTTTTCCTCACAAGGTTTTGGAGTGGGAGGAGGCAATTGCAGGGGCTTGACAGTACGATCTTCGGGTGAGGGATCCGGCAGGCAGAAAGTGGTGGGACCACGTGGTGTGGTGCTAGTGGTCGGCCGACGAGTTGTCGTCGTTCTAGTGGTGTAAGTAGGACGACTTTTTCTGGCCGGACAAGTCTGGGACTTCAGCGGCACATTGGGTTGGTCCACCTTGGAGCTGATGACTTCGGCCAGAAGATTGGCCGTGGCCACAGCCGGTTTTGCCCTTCGCTCCTTTTCCCTGTAATAACCCAACATTCTTTTGATTTCTTGGTTGACTTCCTTTGAATGCTTTAGGGGATCCTCGTTGAAATGCATTCGGGCCAGGGACTGGAAGGGATCTTCGCGCTCCTGACTGGGTCCGTCAAACATCCCAAGGTCATTTGAAAAGGTGGGAATTTGGGAGAAGTCGTCTCTGAGCAGATGGGCGGCATTACTTTTGGAATCTACTAGGAAGTTTTCACTCTTGTCCTTCCCAGAAGATAACATTTTGCTCTTAGCCCCTATCTGCTTCTTCTCCATTTCGTCCAGTCGTTGGAAAAGTAATTCCGGATTGTTGTGAGATCTCGACTCCAACGGCGTAAGGTCCCGCCAGTCTTTTTGGTCCCTTCTTTCGCTGCTGAAGTGTCGGCTAACCCACGGATCATCCATATCCGGGGACCGATAAACTGCGTGGCTCCCGGATCGCCCGGTCGCGTGTCCAACGCTCGTCAGGATTGCCATTGCCATAAGTGGAAGTGCTACTGCGCTGTGGCTCCAAATCCGCATTGACATTGTTTTCATCAGCACAACATGTTGCTGGAATTATCGCCCAGTTCATGTTTAAAAAATTTGTTGTTTTTTTCCGGTCAAATTATTGACACATTATGCCGATTAGTTAGTTTTTTTTATTTGTTTAAATTCGTACCTATTCATTTTATTAAAAAATATCTTATTAAATTTAAGAAAGTATAAAACAATAAATTTTTTTTGAAACTATAACCGAATCCAGCTATTACTTTGAAATAATACAATTCATAGCCTTAAATCATTTAGAGATTATTTTTTTAAAAATAGGTAAAGTATTTAGCGAAGGACAACTTAATTTTTTCCATAAACAAAGAGTCAGACAGGACAAAACATGACAAACTCCTAGGGACACAGCAATTGCCACGTCGCCTTAAAAGAAAAAAAGCATAACGGAAAAGAGGTATTGGAAGGTTATTGGAAAATGGTCTGGAAATTGGAATGGCGTTGCTGATTCAGTTCCTGAGGCACAGTCAAGTTTTCAACGTTCAACTGTGCAGCACATCCTGGCAAAATAAGGACAAATTAAAAGGATAAAAAATAGAGGAGATACTGAATATTTCAGTATTCCAAGAGTTCTCGAAACTCCATCCAAATTAAGTGCTATAATAAGATTTCGCGAGTTTTGTACTCTTACTTAAATGACACTCAAACGCAAAAGGCATAAAAACTAATCGTTAATCGGAAGCCACATATTACGTTTTAGTCTTAATACTAACCGAAAAAGTGCCGTTGCGAAAACTAGTGCGATATGACTGTCCTCAATATGCACACCAAAATGATAATATTGATTTTATTTTTCTACAACGGTTCCTACAACTGGAGTAAAAAGCTGTAAGAGGTGTTAAAGGCCCCTGTACCAATCTCATTTACTTCCTGCGGCAGGCGGCGTTTGATTTTGTGTGAGCCGTCCTGCGAGTTAAAATAAATAAGGTAATGAGCCCATTGGTTACCAACTCCCTTTATCGATTTTGCCATTCGGCCTCTCACTTGGCCATGTTCCCCACTGCAGCTCAGGCCCCTGCCAACAACTAAAGTGCCTGCGGTAACCAACATCAACGGCAGACAACAAAGAAATGGTCAATAAAAGTGCGCAAGAGCAGGGCATCCCCGTCCACAGTGGTGGGTCGGAAAATGGGTTTAGCTAGGATGATTTGAACAAAAGGAGTCGGCAAATAATAACGATATAATCTAAATACTGCTCCGTTACAAAATATGTTTCGTGAAAGTGGACTCGTTTATAAAGACATATTCAATAAAATAGTTTCGGAAACTCTTCTTTAACCTCTAATATATACCCACAATATACCCTTATAAACTATAAATATGTTTCTATATTTGTGGGATACTGCATCCACAATCTCAAATTACCTTTCGGGTAAATTGTCTGAAAACACATTCAGAAACATTTGTGTTTCCATATTGGGATTAGAATGTACATTTAGTATGTATCCAATGGATTAAAGAAAGTTAAATTTAACTAGAAACAATTTAGTTTTGAAAAATGAAATATTTAAAAGGGTTCTACAAATATTTTTTAACCGATTGACAATTAGATAACTATTAAATAGTGTTTGAATTTATTTTATTTTATTTGCAATAATATTTCCAGTGCCAATATATTTGTTAATTATTAGTAAGAAAAGTAAGGACATGTTTAATAATAATTTTTTAAGATGGTAGGTTTTTACATTTAAAGGCCCTTTACTGTCGCAAACCAATGCACTTTGTTTTTGCTTTGCTTTCCTCGGCTTCCAGTCTCTGTTCCAAATGGAATTTCCACGGCTTTCCACAGCGCCTGCGCTTTGGCATCCCGTTGTTTTGATAGTAAAAAGGACAAAGCCTCGCTCACCAATACAACAGGCGAGTGCAGTTGTTTACAAATACGCACGCCAGACACGCGACACGTGGCACAAGGCAGTTCCTGGAAAGCCTAGGGTCATGGGTGTTGGGTGGTGGGAGGTGGAAAGGGAGATCCCACCACCCCATTTTCCCGTTCCAAAGACCGGCCGGCTAGGCCGAACAGGCGGATGAGCAATGTCTCCCAACGGTGACGTCAGAGCTGCCCAGCGACATTGAACTAGTTTCATCAGCATACTGCCCGCATTTATCCAGTGACGTCAATGGAGAAAGCCTGAGACTAAGCCAATAAAGCAGTTAGCTCGACCTCCGAACTTTGGCTTCCGCTCCGCTGAAACTCATTCAATACCATTTGCTGCCAATTGGTATTGGCCTGCCTCGTAAATCGTCTGCCACACAGCCCTGAGCTCCTTTTGCGCAGCGAATTCATTAACTAATTAACAAATATGAAGTCAAACAATAATTTATGTGAAGCATGCCACCAAATCGATTTTACGTTCCTGCTTTGCAATATGGTTTTACTTCTCTATCCATTTTCAATGCATTGTTAGGCTCAAATCAAAAATGTATTGCCAAATTCAAAACGATATTTTAAAAGCAAAACCAAATTTGCTTAATATTTATTTGCCAATAAAAGAAGAATATTTAAATTTGCTTAACTATGTAATTTTACATTAAGACTTAATGCATATGAACATTTTTTAAAAAACAGTTCATTTGTGATATGTATGAGTATCTGATTTTGTATATTTGTTACTTATTTATCAACGAAAAAAATATATGGAATACCGAAATGTATTAAGCTTTTAATCGCATGGAAAAAATGACTGAGACACAAAATAAAAAAACAAAAAACAAGAACTAAATAAAAAGGGCCTAGTTATCGGTAGTTTGTTTATAGTGTTATGTGTTAAAAATAAAAACAATCATAAATAACACGCATAATCTTTGACTTCCTTCACAAAGTGCGTAGTAGTTTGACTTTTTCGTCGAATTCGTTATTAATCTTTATAACTTTCATGTATTTAAAAGCTAAAAGCTGATAGAGACAAAGTGGAAATCTTTAAAAGTAGTCACTTTTGTGGTTTTAATTAGTGTTCATCTTGCCTGCTCGCATTCAATTGTTTCTAGATTCTAGTTTCGTTCTCATGACTGACCTTGTCTAGAGCAATTTACATACATATTTACATACATACACACATACTTAATTCAAATTGCACCATCAAAAATGTTTGTCTAAATCTCGGCAAACAAAACAAGAATTTCATTACGGCGCAGATACACAGATCTCGACTATATGGCGGCTATATAAAACGGCCCACACAAGCGGCGGAGGTGCATGGTGCAGCGGGCGGAGGGGGCGTGGCAGTCGGCCTGGTTGGCACAATCTGTGAACAACAACAGAAAAGCGCAACAACTTTGGCATTGTTCCGTGTGCTGGGGCCTCGAGAAAAATGGGATCACGAAAGTTGCGCCAAAGGCGCCCTAGGCCTATGAATTTGATAACAGTAAATGGTCGAATGAGTGGATATACCCAATATATTCACTAATGACAATTCATATATACCATAGATACCATATCAGTTATCTAAATTAGGTTAAAGATAGGAATAAGATCGTATAAAGCCCACTTTGATGCGCTTCCAAGCTAATATTTATTAATATTTAGTGTGGTGGTGTGTAAGTATATTTAATCATCTAGGCAGTAGGCAGTTTTCATCACCAGTCAATGGCGTCTTGGGTACAGTTTACGGATGCTCCACTGTATTTAATTCTTTTGTTTTCGTAAACAAGTACCCAGGCAAAGCCCATTGGATGCCAATTAGTTTGTGACACTTATAAAATCCTGGGGCGCATAAGCGTTTTGTTTATTATAATAATAAGTACAGTTGGCAGGCGTTCGCAGGGCGCCCTTTTCCCACCCACTTTGCCCCTAGGATGACCTTGGTTGCTTGCAACCAGTTGGCATTTTGAGTGGCTGCCTTATGTGGCAATGTCCCTATCCCCCATCGGATTCGCTGAGTATTCATAATGTATCCATGTCAGAATCTGGGGAGTGCATCCAGTCGGATAATAAAACGAGGGGCGCAGGCAGGAGAAAACGAACTCCCGGGACAAATTTTCCACTCCGTCGGTTCAAAACCCAAGGTTTTCCATGCCAAAGGGGACCACTAACCATAAAAATAAATCTTAAACAACCGTTGACTCAGTGTGATAAGACCTAGCAACTAAAATCAAAGTAAGCAAACAATTGCGTGACTGACTGTTTATCGCGATTTCACCAGACCAAATCACAATTTATTTTTATCTGTTTATTATGCTTAACTAAGCTGAACTTATACCAGACTTCCCTGCTTTCGTTACAGCGTTCCTATCCCAACATCAGTCGCCTAAACAATAACACCCAATTTGTTTACTTACGAATCGAGGGAGCAAAACAAAAATCGAGCTCCCCTTATCTTTTTGTGGAATTTTTCAAGCTTTTTTGCGTCACAAATTGAAATATTTTGAGTTCGCGCGAATAAAACAAAGTCGAAACCGAACCGCAGAAACTGTGTCAGCCGCAGTCGCAGTCGCTGTCGCAGTCGCCGTCGCCGTCGCCGTCGACAGAGCTCCGACTTCCACATAGATTCGCCGATCGTTTATATAGCAGCGAACCGCTCTCGATTTTCATCAGTCGCTACGCGTCTCTCGTCGCCAACGGACCTCACCACACGGCCTTAAACAGCGGAAAAACCAGGGGAAATCGCTCGAAAATAGCCAAGTGCAAGTGCATAATATAGGACAGCACCTAGTATCCAGCACCAAGTGTCGAACAAAATCCTCTTCGATGTCGATTAACTCGCCAATATCGTTAAAAAACTCGGACCTGCATTGAACAGGCAAAGGCGACCTTTAAACACAAACCAATTGTATAAGCCAAAAGAATTAGAAACAAAGACAAAGCCACGGCAATAACCGCAAACAACAAGTTGTTTGCTTTTAGTTCGCGTTCCCCTTATTTTATTTTCCTTCCGTTCGGTTTTCCACGCACGCGCGTCGAGAAAAACATTGAAAAAACATCAACAGTTGAAAAGCAACTGTTGCGTCCTACCAACCGAATCGAACTCAAATTATCACAGACTTTCAATTGGTAACACGAAAACCGCAGAGAATACCAAGTTGAGTGTGAAAAAAGCGAACTAAAGCCAAGATCTTAACCAGGAAAACAACAATTTCGTTTATTGGGCTTAGGCCATTGTATGGGTAAGTAATGAAACCAATCGGGGGAATTTACATAGTAATCACTGGGGAAGTACAATAGATTGTTTAGAACTTAGAAATAGTTATGAGAATCAACAAGTGTAGAGGATAGCATTTATTTATAGACACAATTCTTAAAAACAGAAAAGATAGCATGCCATTTTCGTCTAACAAAAAGGTAATTTGAATACACACATGTAAGGACAGAGATATTGATTGCCTAGAACCTGGTTCAACTTCAAGTCATTTTACTGCCTTCTTAGTTATCAACAGAATTAATCATTCTGCTCAAAAATAGATACTTTATTCGGAAAAAATTTGTATAATTCAGTTGTAAGGGAAGAGTCTGTAAATGTGAGAAATAATATCATCTGACTAAAAACAAAGAAGATTATTCAGAAGAACGGAATGATGAGAACAAAATCACATCACCCCGGGTCATAACATAAACAAAAAGCTATTTACGAACCCATTATTCGGTTAGAGAAAAACAGGAAAAATAAACTTCATAGATGGACTACTGTTTGCAGTCGGCCACTCTCACATCCGGTGATTCACGTGTAATTAGCGGAAATTGCGCGTGCCTGTGAATATTTTGAATGTGGCACATATGCACATATGTGGAGCCAGAAGCCCGAGCTTCGTGCTCCACTGAGTCACATTACAAACAAAGCAAATCCACGGCGCAGAATGTCTATGTCTAATCAAAAACATACGACAGAAACCACAACAAGATAAGCGCATGACGCTATTCGAGATTTCGCATAAAGTCACATGCTGTGCGCCCTGACCTCCATTCTCCATTCACCAAAGACTCTATTGTGCGGCCCCCGGGCACGTGCACCCTTTGTGGCACAAACATTGTCGCTTTTTATGTGATTGTACTTATTGTGTTTTATTGGCAAACTAACAAATGCTAGCAATCAGCACTTGAAGCCCATTTTAGAAGTCCCCGCCCACTTCCTGCCTCACGGTGATAACAAGTACTTGCGTATGGACATTGAATTGTCGAACAGCAATTGTTTATTGCCCGCTAGACGTTCGACGTACGACGTACGACTGTACTGCCAGATGATTGGCCTCCCTGGCAACACACTGGCCGAAAAACTAGAGACTAGACAGCCAGATGGTTGATCTGTGTTCGGTTACCTAAAGACGATTATCTGGTCATTTGACTTTGAGAAGGGCAGACTTACCTGCTGCACACGGCTAATTACGAAACTGCGGGAGGGATTTTCCCTAATCAGCAAAAGGGTCAGTATGGGGTTAGGTCAAGGGTCTGGCATTCAAAATGTATAATCTTGAGTTTACAAATAAACAGAGAGCCAGCCAATCATATAATTAAAATAGATTTATATAATTGGTCTTGCAGTATCATTGTGTACAAACAATTCTCAATGTCATGTTAGGGTTTTAGTTTGTTATATGTCAGTGATAGTTAACTGTAGTCAGATGACTAGAACTTAGAATCTAGATAAGAGTTTTTAGGCAGATAAGCCCCAAGATGATACATTCAATATAAAAACCCGTTTTCATTCCTTATTAAAATAACCCTTTTTGCCTTTGCTATATTGCTTCATTTAAGATTTTATAAAAATAATACCTGGAATTCATTAATTTTCTTTATTACCTATAAGCAATTCATTTGTATTGGGAAAATAGGTATAGGATGTTAATGAGTTCGAAATTAAAAGTTTTGGCTCCCTTGGGAAAATAAGTATAGCAAAGTGTATTTATATTCTAAAATGTATGGCTATAATGTGTAGTTTTAAAAATTTTTGAAACTGAAAAGATATATGTTTAATTGAGTAGGCAGTGTAGTATCTTCCTTAGCATTAGATTCAGGGCAGTCAGGCAAGTGCCGACAAATTAAACCCTTTCTAATCCACCTGCTTCTTTTGCCATCTCCCTTCGCCAACAGATCAGTCTAAACCAACGACGAAATTTGGAGACGAGCCGGACCTCCTGTTCAAGCGAGCGCAGGGCCGGAGTAGTCTGATCAGTGCTGGAGTAGGAGCCACGCAGGCTGGCCAAGCTGCCCAACCACCGCTGCATTCAAGCCAACAGTTCGCCAACATTCAACTAGACGCCACGCTCAATGACTGCGAAAGTGGCTATGTGCCCACCGTGGGCCGCTGGGGCTCCGAATGGCCGAGTTGACTCGCCGCTGCCACCAGCCACCGACGGGATGGGGGAGCGGCTCCTCCGCTGGAGGAGGCCGCTGCCGCCGCCGCTGCCCAGGATCCGTTGCTCCCGGCGGATCAGCAGCTGGCGGATGCGGTGCGCGGAATGGGACTGGGATTGACTACGACGCGATCTGCAGCCGCAACTGAGCACGCAAATGGACATGGCACGGGCGCCATCCGTCGCACACCCTCCACCTCCAGCGATGAGGACCTGGAGGACGAGGAGCTGGTGCCTCCGACCGACCTGACATCGGTGGATGGATCGGAGCGCTACTCCGACATCAGGCAGCTGCTGGCCAAACAGCAGCCCATCGCGTCGCTGGACGCAGGGATCCCGATCCCCCATGCCGAGTGGGTCGTGGGCGATGGCTACGACCTGGAGGCCTTCAACCAGGTGAACGGAGTGTGGCCCCTGGGCCATCCACTCCCTCTGCCCGACTGGGCGAGCTCCGAGTCCGGCAAGGGCACCCTGGTGTTCGACAACGTCTGGCAGTACGAGGAGCTGAACGGGATCGTGGAGACCACGCTGCAGCGTATGCTGGAGGAGACGCACTACAACACGGTCAACCTGTTCGTCGACTTCTATCGCAGCTTTAAGCGCACCCGTCGCTCCGACCTGCGCAGCTTCTTCCAGTTCTACGACGTGCCCATCAACAGGCGCCACCACATGTGCGTGTCCCTGGCCTTCGAGATCATGGCAAGGATGGTGCAGATGTTCCCGGTGCTGGCCAACTACCTGTACGTGGTGTCCTGCGAGGAGCAGGTAATGGACTGTCACGACTACGTCCAGCTGGACGAGGAGTGCGGTTTGAACTCGGTGGACGCGGGCGTGGAGAAGGAGCACGTGATGGTGGCCATGCGCGTTGCCATTGGAGAACGGCGTGGTGTCATGATCCTGGATCCGGGATACCATGTCAGCCGAGCAGTGACCGTAATGCAGGATCAGAGCTATCCCCACACGGGTGAGTTTGAAACCCTTATGACCCCTCTCGAAATGGGTACTAATCTTTAATGTTTTCAGGCTGGTTCACCCAATCCAAGGAGCCCCATCTGCAGCGGGACTACTGCTATACGTACAGCCAGCAGAACGGCAAATTCGTGGAGTGGAAGGAGCGCGAGATCCGCGGCGAGGACACCAGCTACAAGACCTCGCTGGTCTACGTGGCCCAGGAGTACATCACGGCGATCGACGTGACCGTGCGCCGCAACCTGGTGTACAACTTCCGATCGCTGCTCTCGCGGGATGCCAAGGGTCAGGTGTACGCGGGCATCTATTTCCCGCTGGTGGCCAATTGCCAGGAGGCCTATCTGACCATCTTCTACGACGGACCCAATGAGCAGCGCGTGCGGACGAAGCTGATGTTCAGCGCCTTCAAAGTGGGCAAGGGAAAGGTGAGCAGAGACCGTAGGAATTACCAGGAGAAAGAGTTTGCTAATCCAGTTCCTAATCCCCTCCAGCTGCCGGATTACGTGGGCCAACATCTCAGCCGCCTGGCGCCGCAGCTGAAGATGCCGCTGCAGGAACTGACCGAGTTGTGTAAATCCTTGGCCGAGGTGGTCACCGACCAGAACTTCATCGGTCAGGTACTGGGCATCAACGACGACATCGGCAACATGTCCGTGGAGAATTGACAGTTAAAGGAGCCTAAGGATGTCGCTGCTGGGGAAACGGAAACGAAGATGGAGACACAGGCGATAAAAGACACTGACAACGCAGCTGCAACTTAGAGTTCCGACCCTTTGAATACTTTGTCCTTTCCACAGTAATATTCTTTTTAGTAGCACCTAGGCACCTCTCACACACCAGCACACACGATTCAAGGATATATTTCAATTTAGTCTAGTATATATTTCAAAATATGTATTCACCTAAACACACGAAAACACACTCTATATGGTAATCCCAATTGAATGATTTAACCGAAAGCGAAACGCAATTTAATCAAAACCAGAAAAGCGCGAGGCTTAGATTTCGACTTTCGCTTAGCTTCTGTTTATTTCCAACTAAGTATATGCGTATGCGCAACTATATAAAGGCAAAATTAGTTTATAACTGGTATCGAGGCAAAATATAAATTGTAATTGTTGTATGAACAAATTTCCGTTATAACACTTAAATGCACTGTACGATTTCGTTTCAATAAATAAATCAGCTAGCAAAAGAAAGATGAGGTTTCATTTGGGGAATGGTTGTAATTAAAAATGAATTGATTAGGCTGAAACATTATATGTAAAACTTTGGGGTAATAAAAGAAGCTACTTAATTGATAAAGAGACTAAATGCATATATATTCAGATATTAAGAGAATGTTATAAAATATATGTTTTCTGGACACCCTTACAGTGAAATAATTTGTTTCATACTTTCGGGTACTCACTGTAAAGACAAATGTAAGCTTTCAAACATTTTTAAATTTAAATTTCGATATTTTATAAACATGTTATCGTTAAGTGGGTTAACAGTGGCTAAACTTAAATTAACATGACATCTTAACAGTTTGGTATTTTTACCGTTCAAATTGTATTTCGCCAGAATTAATTAATTTATATAAAAATATTAATATTTGTAAATTAAACATAAACACGATTAAACTAACATTTTGAAAAAGATAAATCCCACAAAAAATAAATAATTATTATCAGCAAACATCGATAGTCGCAACCAACAATCGATAGTTAAGATAAGGGCAAACATAAGTGCATCCCTGGTCCGTCAGTGTGTTCTCCGCTCGTCTGCAATTTTTGTAATTAAATAGATTCAAATCAGCGTTTTTTGTGAGTGCACATACAGGTAAATACACCCCGCCCACCTAGTTCATTTGCCGTTTTACCAAATTGAAGCCCTACATCAGCTGATTTTCGTGCAATCAGCCGGCGAACAGGTAAAATTCACCTGTTGGCCAACACCAAAAAGACAAACAAAACAACAAAAACAATCGTGAATCAAGTTCTTGGCAGAAAGGCGCGCAATTAAGACTAACGTTTAGTTCGCTTTTGAATTTCTCGCGGAGCGGTTGTGGCAACAAGGGCCCGCTGAATAAACCGGTTTCGAACTCTTTTAACTGATTTTCGAAAACGTGATAAGCAACCAATTAACCCCTTAATCGAAGGGAGTCAGTTATTAGCGTTTATATAGAAGCGCAAGTGCAGTTTCGCCAGCGCCAGCTAATTTGAAGGTAAAAATTGAAAACGTTTGCAAGGGCACCGCCAGCAACAACAATAGAAAAAGAAAGTTAACCATATGCAGCCGAATTAACAACGACCACAGAAACAACAACAACCACAGCAGCAACAATAAAACTGCTAAGCTTTTGCTTTTTTGTTGACGGAAGTCGAAACTCTTGACAGCACGTTCGTACACACAGGAAAAATGTTCATTTAGGTGATCTCATTTACGGCTTTTCAATCATACAAAACATGACAGATAATATTTAGTTAGAAACTTATTAATTTTAATTTTCCAATTAAGGGCTAAGAAGACAGATTTTCGTAATCCAAGAAAGACAATGAATTTTTAAGAGTCTTTGCTCTCCTTATTTTATTTATTAAAACCAACATTGTTACAATTTATTTATAAAAGTATGAAAAGTATTTATTAATTCAATTAAACACTTTATTCCTGAAGTATTTCAAATTATTATCTCAAGTAAAGAATTTATTCCTGTAGAAATTAAATTTAAAATGTTAAAAAGTTTCACTAGAATATTTTTATTATATAGATTATTAATCTAGATAATTGATTATTAATCTATTTGAAAACAAAAAATAATTGCAATACACTTTTCATGTATTGAAGCGAAGTAATATAGAAAATAAACAAAACTCCAACAGGCTAAGAATTAAGTAAACAACCAGTTTTTTCAGTGTACTATGTCAGGTCGACTATTCCCCTTCCCCTTTTAAGAAGCTGAAGAAACCGACCCTCGTTGTTGCTGTTTAGCGCCTCAGTCATTTTCAGCTTTGGCCCCAAATTCACTATTTTGGCCCCGTTCATTGGCTTCGACTCTAAGCTCGGTTCTTCAACTTTCATTCCGTCGCTGTTTAAGTTTTTAATTTGCATTTTACGAGCACACCTTAGCCCGTTCTCCCGCTGTCTCCTAATAAATGCGACAAAGTGACTTTCGTCAGGTAGCATCTATCTAATTAAATGAATTGTTTTCCCGCCCAGCTGAATATTAAGACTCGAGTGCACCGCCTAAAGCGAGAGTGTAGCTGGCGGGGCAAATATGCATAGGTCTGTGGCCAAACAATTGAGTCGCCTTATAAGCCCGGCTAACGAACGTTCGAAATTGCTGGGCAAACACGAAAAGTCCCAGCCGAAGAGGCAAAAACTAAAGCTGTTTGAGGGCCAATGGGGATAGGCGGAATATGGAATTCCCTAACTGATATTAACTCACAAAAAAATAGTATCTCTATTAATCACCAATTGATTATTAAAATACAAAGCTTAACCGTTCCTCTATTTAATTATAATATAATAATTAGTAGAAATTTGAAGGCTCTGGAACTAAAGATTATCGAAGATGATCTGTAAATTTGATACAATATTAACGTTGGCAAAAATATTTAGAAACTGCGAAATTTAGTGGAATTGGAAAAAGTCTGGGAAAGTGGAATCCAGATAAACAGAAGTACTTCCAAAAAGAAAGAAAATTTAGATGATTCAATAAACCCGTTTGTCTTAATCAATATTAGTAGACCATTTACTTGAATTATTAATCTGAATGGTCGTTAAAATTAACTGCATCCATAAAGTCAACCTTACATAGTGCTCTTAATTGTTAGGGTAACGTATTATAGAGGAATGATAATTGTGGAGGGTGTACTATTCATAGCTAAATCGTGAGACGAATCAATTTTCCGCAGAGAATTCCCCTATAATCTACAACGAGTACGATCAACTGATATACCCGCTGGCAGTCGGATTGAGAAATCTTGCTGACTCAGTTGAAGAGTGTCGCAAAGTGCACTTGAGGCGAATTGACTCGCCAATATTGATAATGTTGCCGGCTAATGGCTGTGACGAGTCGGGATCGTTGTTCCTTATCAGCGGGCGCACTTTGGCCGCTCAGAAAGCCGATTTCTTATCAAGACCCGTATTCCCTTTGCAGAGTTCCAGACATACGGACAAATCATGCTGGGCATTTTGCTGTGGCTCTTTTTCGTCGGCCTGCTGCTGGCCGCGTTCCTGTTCTCAAAGACCACCAAGGAGTTCCCCAAGTCGTGGTTCGAATGGAAGACGGAGTTCCGGTACCAGTACATCGGCATCGTGGGTCTCGTCCACGACGCTCAGTACGCGGCGCGGGATCGAGTGGGTAAGTGGATAGCCCAATTCCCTGATGCTTATCCCACGGCCGTTAATTGTCGCCATTATCCATTAAGCACTTTATAAGCAACCGGATCGCATTGCTGTCATCACGGGAGGCAATCGCGGCATCGGACTGCGCATCGTGGAGAAGCTGCTGGCCTGCGACATGACTGTCGTCATGGGTGAGTTGAAGTTGACCAATCCGCCGGGGAACTTGTTTTGGCCCTATCCATTAGTCGTTGGTCTGTTTATTAATTCCTCAAACATTTTACGTGCTGCAGTGCACGTGCTCGGAAAGCATAACTCAACCGAATCACCGATCGTCGAAATGCAGATCCATCTGCAGCGTGTCTCCCACCATTGTCAATCCGATCAAGAAATCATGATCCATGCGCCTGATTTCATTACCTAAGCAAGTCGCGCACACGATTTCGGGGGAGTCGAGCGATAAGAGTTCGATGACTTTTAAGGGAAAAGTTTTATAATAATATTGCTACTGACATGTACATTCGGGCAACAGATTGTTAAATATTTTTTTATATTGACGAAGTGAATAGTGTCTTTGATTAAGCCTTTAAAATTTCAAAGTAGAAATTTCATCTATGTCTATGAAATCATCTAATTAAATCAGTCAACAGTCTGATAATTTAACAGTCGACTGTTAATTTCTACATTGGCCGATGATCATTTGGGTACTTTACACGTGTAAAGTAAATAGTATGCACAGGTTCCGCCGAATGGCGCCAGATGTCGCCACTGTGTGGACATTTTGTAAAAATGGTGTAGATAACATAAAAAACATTTGTTGTCTGAATCAGCATTTCAAAGGCTACTAGAAATTTGTTCAGCAGTTTGTAATACGGTATTTGCGATATAATTAATCCTAAGAATATATATTCTTTATCGTCTGTTGACTATTGAATATTTATCCATACATGATCGAATTTATCCCTTAGAATAAGTGGCCAAAATAGCTACTTTACCGCATATACATATATTACCAAATTTTTATTTGAAAATTAAAAATTGCTTTTTCGTTGTCGATTATTACTCACTGCACCAACCAAATGCGCCTACTAACTTAAAATTCAGTTGGATTACCCCTGAAAACCCTTATTCCCAAAGAATAATTCTTTAAATTCTTTAATACAAATAATACAAGATACTTGTGCTCACCGCAGGTGTTCGTGATCCTCGAAGTGCTGAGTCGGCCGTAGCATCTATAGTGGACCTCAAGGCGACCAAGGGTAAGCTCATCTGCGAGCAACTGGATGTCGGGGACCTGAAGTCGGTGAAGGCCTTCGCCCAGCTCATCAAGGAGCGGTATTCGAAAGTGGACTTGCTGCTGAACAATGCTGGTATCATGTTCGCACCCTTCAAACTCACAGCCGATGGCTACGAGTCGCACTTTGCCACCAATTTCCTTGGCCACTTCCTACTCACCCACCTGCTCCTGCCCCAATTGAAATTGGCGGGCAAGGAGGGAAAGAATGCCAGAATCGTCAACGTCAGCTCCTGCGTGAATCTCATTGGACGCATCAACTACAAGGACATCAACGGAACGTTAGTTTAACTTACTCACTCGAAGGTTCTTGACTCATTTGACATTACTTCTCGCAGGAAACATTACTACCCAGGAACCGCCTACAGCCAGTCAAAGCTTGCCCAGATTCTGTTCACCCGACATCTGCAAACGCTGCTGGATGCAGAGAAGTCGCACGTCCAGGTCAACGTGGTGCATCCGGGCATTGTGGACACGGATCTTTTCGAGCACTCGGCCACCACATCGGTGCCCATCTTCAAGAAGCTATTCTTCAAGACACCGGAGCGGGGATCCCGCACAGTGGTCTTTGCGGCCATCGATCCCTCCATTGAGGGTCAGGGAGGCACTTACCTCAGCAACGGCGGCAAGGGTCCCTTCCATCCGGACGCCAAGAAGCCTGCCAAGTGCGAGCAGCTCTTCCAGTTCTCCTCCGATCTGCTGAAGATCCAGCAGTACGGAAACGGCGAATTCTAATAGCATTGTAATACACGTCCTTTCACATTCCCCCTCTACTGGTGCAACGTACTCTTCTAGATTCCGTCAGTTTTTTTGTAAATCGTTTTCTTGTATGGCTTTGTATAAAACTAATTTTTATATAGATATGCAGCTGGTTTTCTGTGTCCGGATCCTAGGAACTACTGATTGTAATCTGGCCGAAGTGCTGTGCTAAGTTTTAATTAACTTGTCTTCGCTTGATTGCCATCGGGGGGCAGAGAATGCAATTAAAAGAGCAGCACAGAGCAGCAAGAAACATTTTTAAAATGCACTCGGCGGCAGCTTGAAAGGCGGCAACAACAGCAACAGGCCGTATTTGTTATATGTCAAATTTACGAAAAAGCAAACAATTTAATTTTGTGCGCCTCCTCAAACAATGAGCGATTAACATTCAACATTTCGGAGGAATTTTAATCGACTCCAGCTGTGGGCGGGAGGGAAATGGGGGTCCCAGGGGAGGGGAGCGGGCACTCAGGTAGGTGGGCAGGTAGGTGTATCATCTTAAAAACAGCTAAGAAATAACAGCAACAACTCGGCTGTCACTTAAGCGAACTGAACGCTCAAAGCGAACGACATGACGGCAAGAAAAAAAAAACAATCTCATATTTAATGCATATCCAAAAAGAGTCTATCGCTATATGAAGAGATAGACCCGGCGATAACTCAATGTGTGAAGCTGCCGATGCGGTGGGCGCTGTCATCAATCAAAGCCTCAGTGGACGACGACGGCCCAGATTCCCAGGCTGTCTCTAATGCGGAGTGGAGTCCCAAATGAACTCATCTTCTGCGGCTCTTTTTGTCGGTTGCATGTTTCACGAGCATTAGCAGCTTGATTGGATTTCGGCCAACCAAGATCACTGGAGTCGGCGGAGCAGGGATAAGGATTAGCGAAATTGGGAGATATAAAAGTCCATCAATATGGAGTAATATTTTTGATGTACAAATTGGCCACTCGAAGCTTGCTTTTTGGCCTTTTCTATAGAAAAACGTATACATCAGTATTTAATTAAAAATATAAATAATTAATTTTATTAATAATCATATTAAAATTTTACTTAAATGTTCCAAGACATGTTATGTAACTAAAATGAATTTTGGCATTTCTCAAATTAATCGTCATTCAGCAGATAAATGTTTAAGTATTTAAAATGGCTCCCAAGTTCGATTAAAATTGTTTTTTTTAATGGGAACTCATATATCATAATTGATTTTGCAAAACCGACGCCCGAGCGTCTTAAACTTACTTAAACAGCGTTTTTATGTAAGCTTGGCCATAATTTTTTTAATTTATTCTAATAAAAACCATGTTAAAAAATTCATACAGTTTATGCCTTAGTTGTATGTGTTAAAAATAACATTAAAAAAACTCTGCCAAAGCGTTCTATAAAATTAATTGAAAATAAAAACAACAAGAAAGGAAGCAAACTTCGGCAAGTCGAAGTTTATATACCCTTGCAGTTATTACAAATCGACTACATTTCGATTTCTATGTCTATATCACTAAAAACAAAGAAGCTTTGTCGATTTTGCGCTTAATTTGGTCATCGTTTCTATGGTAGCTATATGATATTGTTGTCCGATTTTAATTCTCTTAAAACCGTAATTCCATAATATTTAAATATTGCCATTTATTGATGCTGATCAAGAATATATATACGTTATAGGGTCGGAAATGTTTCCTTCACTCTGCAAGGGTATAAAAATGGTATGTATGAAAAGTTTGAAGTTTCCATCTTTATTTGTTTTTATTTATCAGTCAGTTGGAAATGATGACGATTTGAATTCGTTAATGAACGGGTGTTCTTAAGGGACACTTAAGTAACAACTGCAAACTTAGATTCTTCTTAGATTAGAGAATCATCTTTTAATCACATTTTTTTATGAATTTATGTGCAATGACTTTATTCCACTTACTCGAGCACCCATTGACCATTTCTGGCCGGTCAACGGCGGCAAAAACCGCCAGCCATCGTGGCATTCCCCTTTCAACAAGATTCTTGGCTGGGTCCGGCTTCAGTTTCAATTTCGGTGGCATCTCCGGCTACGGCTGCCACAATCCAATTAACCTTTTGACATTTCGCGACAGGCAAACGGCGCGGCCAAGACTTCTTAGCCACTTGGCAATGGCTAATGACCACGAGTAAATCAAATAAACCCGGCTGCGGTTGCCGGTTTATGCGGATGCAACCAATCGCACGGTGCACCGGCGGTAATTAAAACACTCAACGTGCCTCACCTGACAAGCTCAAACGATGCGCCGGCAGCTGCTTTGCACAGAGCCAAAAGCATTTATATAATTCGCAATAAATTCTGTTTATTGATCTTAAAATAGTTCACTTTTGACTCATTTTGTAATACTTTAAAATGCCATTTATTGTGAGAACTAAGTCAAGTTTAGGCACCCATAGTTGCGCAAATGTTACAGAAAACAATGATTTATAAGATAAATAATAGGAATATACCGAATGTGCTTGTAAAGCTTGTTTAACAACATATATCAAGTTTCATTGATCAGGTAAGCAATACATATTTCGATTTTAAAGACTATGAAAAAATCTAATTTGGTTTAATAAGGTTTATTGAGGTAAATTTGTGTGTGGTATTTCTTTAAATTTAAATCGATAGAAGTTCCACTGGGAGTATGGATTTAATTCAGTTGTTATTACTATATTTCTCTAAGTGAGGACTTAATAAACACATCGGATTGCCTGGCACCAATGCGCATTTGGATTGGGGATTGTGGATTCCTCATTTTAGTTATGGCTTGCTTTTGACACCTGGCCGAGTAAGTTTTCGGAAGGGGATGTTGCCACCGTTGACGTGGTTGTTGTTGCTGCTGCTGCAGCTCCTACGCCCACAGCAGTAATTTGGCCGACTCTTGCCACATCGTTTAGTTGCCACACGCTTCTAAAACGGCCAACGGAGCATAACAATGCTAGTGGAGGGGCAGGTGTTTGGATTGGGGGTGGTGGCAGGCGGTGGGAGGCAGTGGGAGGCGGTGGGCGGCAGTGGGCTGCCCACACGCGCTGATGCTGCCACTGCCGGCGAGGAAAACGTGAGCACATGCGTCGATGGCGTGGGCGCCATAAATCACCTCATGATTAATGTACAGACACTTGGCCACAACCAGAAGAGCTGGCTCGTAGCTGTGAATTTAATTGGAGCAGCAAATTGTTGCTAAGAATTCGCCGCCAGTTGAGTGCAGCCGCTTCTTTTGTTCGGCGTTTGCATGCCGAGCAGCACATTTAAATAAAAAGTACATTAAGTGGGAGAGCAGTTGGGTTGGTCAAGCAGATGACCAGTGCGATATTAGGAAACTCTGGACAATTAATGGCTCGCGATCCGTGGCATCCATCTGCAGATCCGCTGGGGAATGTTGTGGGAGCGACCCCTGCCCCCAAAAACTCCAGCTGTGCATGCGAATGCGAATAGCTAGGATGATGGATATGACTAAGATAATTATATGGCCGCGTTCAACTAAACTCGTAGTGACTGCGAAGTGACTAATAAAGATCCGGCAAAAAGCGCTGTTTAATTTTACGATATTTAATTGCTTCTAAGATGTATGATCATTTCAGTTAAGATGGGGTAAGTTAAGGTGTTGTATCTGATTATTTTGCACTAAAGGGATATATTTGCTGTCTGCTAGTTTCGTTTTTAATTCATTATCACACTAAAAATATATGAAATGACTGAATTAGGCAGTACTATCGTTTGGATAGAATATAAATTTCATCTTGTTAAATTTTTAGGTTAGCTATCAAGGTTAGCTATCAAAATATTAGACTGGGCAAGTAATGTACATTACATTAGATTGTGACAGCTACAGCAGATAATCACCTGATGTCAAAAAATCTCAAGTGATCCGTTCTTATCGAAACTATAGAAACAAACAGACCTGTCAAAAACATTAAACCATATAACACATGTACATGTATATTTAAACATGTTAACAAAACCCTCTGAAAGGCTATAATAAATAACAAAGGTTTAAAAAAGACTTGAAGTTAATTTTTACAAGACCCTAAAATAATTGAGGTACATTTATTGTTACCCTATTTAGCGCTCCAGCTTAATCCCATTATTAAGCAATTGACCCTTCTCAAATGGTTTCCATCACGTATACGCCCCGTGGCTGGCTACCTTATTTTACTTCCCCCTCTTTGTTTCGCTTATTTTGCCAAATTACTATGCATAATTACTCTGAGAGGTGATCAATCAATTGGACCCTTGCCAATTTGCATATTGACACCTTCTCCCATCCCCCAAAAAACTCTTCAAACTCTGCGATCGCTTTGCAGTCTATTTCTGGAAGCACTTCAATAACTTGGCCCTGCCAAAAAGGCGGCTTGTGAGAGAGAAACAATAAGTACATACGGATATTCGCATTATTTTCGATGCCCTTTGGCGCCACTTTGATGTGGCTTGTGAGATGATGAGATGGTGGCGGTGCTGGCCCATTTAACGCTCCATTATTATTGTATTGTATGGCCCACAAAGGCCAAAGTCTCTCAGCGGCAAAGAAGTTTGCCATCGATACCAATGAGTTGCGGGGCTCAAGTGTAATTAATCGTGAGTATTTACACTGCCTGAAGTATCCCGCTGGAGTTTGGGGCATCTGTTTGGATTTAAGACTTTCCTTTAGAAAAGTGAGAGTAACTGGAGCGATGACATATTGACCGGAATAAAGGAGCCACTAAGTCACTGTCGGACTCACCGACTGACACACAGGCCAGGCCTCAATTACCCTTACCGATTGTTGTGAAGTCTGTCTGTTGCATAAACCACAGCAAACAAATGGGTTAGGACTGACTGACAGGCGGCTCTCGAACGACCTTGTCCGCGCTTAAAAACTGTATCAAGTAGCAGCAGGAAATTGGGTGACGACGCTCCATCCGTAGCTGCATTTCGTAGATAAAAGTGAATGTTTATGATACTTCAGATCGCGAACTCTTGTGGTAACACAGCCACAGAAATTCCCAACAACAAAGAAGACACACGTACGCGACTGGGCTTGGGATTGGAATTGGAATTGAATTGGATTGGTTTTTGGGATGGGGTCTGGGTTTCTGTTTGGGCCGCGATTACGCAGCTACGAAAATACCCGTACTCGATTTTTGAGAGCGAAATGCGAGTTAGAAAGTGGGTAAAGACCCTTCGAGAGGCTCCCACCAGTCGCAATCGTTCGAACTTATTCGGATACTTTAATTAAGTGAGCTGCCACTTATGCAACACCAGTTTAGGTTCACCTAATTGATCAGACTGTTGTAATTGTTATCTTGTTATTGTTTTCTGTGGAGAAAACCAATTCAATTAATTTCGGTTGCAGATGAACGAAACAAGTGCAAAGTTAAAGTAGGAAAGGTATGGAGAACCTGACTGAGCACGAGTAATTAAATATAAATCCACTTTAAAGAATCCACTTAATACATAATCTGTTAATTTAAAACAAATATTGAAAACCGAAGTTTACATTGCAGCTATTGCAAAAATAAAATCTTCTATAAAAACATTTTCGATTTTTATGCGTATCTGTTTAAACTGTTAAAGCTTCGTCGATTTTGCAATGCATTTTTCCATCGTTCCTATGGCAGCTGTATGATAAGTCATCCCATTTTTCGTAATATGATATCCATTATTCCGAAATTTTAAGAAACAACTATATCTCGGAGTACATTCATATATGTTTAAAAGAAACGAAGCTATAATTTATTACATTTATTTTACGATTTCCGACTGCCTGCGATAGAAAGAAGACTTTTGGAAAGTTTTATCGAGATAGACTATTTTGAGTAGAAACGGATAGATGGACAAACAGACGGATATTCGGAAAGATAGTCTTCGTTAGATCGACTCTTATGGTGATGCTGGTCTAGTCTTCTATATACTTTATAGTGTAGAAATTGTCTCCTTTACTGCATTGACAACTTTTGACCGAAATTATAATACCCTCTGCAAGGGTATAACTAATAATAAAATAATACAAAATAATAAATTTATTTATTTATTTGATAATAAGTTAAAACAAAAGTTTAAGCAGGAATTAAATCTACAATTTAACAGAGGTCCATTTTGTATTTTTTTTATATTTTTTCAAAAGATTTTTTGAAATAAGTTTTATTTAAATTAAAATGTTGGAAAGAGATGAATATAGCTTCAGTCGATATAAAGGCTATAATTTTTGTACAATTTAGTATGAATGGTAAAGACAAATTCAACAGCTCTAAAGATATTTCGTTGTGTACAACAAAATGGTATGATGCTAAAACCATTTGAATGGGACAAAGGCAGATGCTTTGGCGATTTCCCAATTGGTCCTCTTGTTCAGGTGGTTTAATTTTGCCGCATCATGGCCACAATTATGCGATGTGCCAATGGTGGGCCAGCCTGCTCCGCCAGGGAACTCCTGGTGCAGCACCAGGCAATTGGACCTAATCCGAGCCATTGTTGCTGCTGTGGGTGCCAATTAAACTGCTATTTAGTGCCCAGTATTAAGAGGCCGTCGGTTCCGCTCTAATCTTATTTATGCTTATTGATTTCATGACAGCCTTTTATTGTCAGCAGAGAGATCTGCTCCGACAGGTGGGGATTGGGGATTGGGCACTGGGATGGAGAGCTGAGCCAAGTCGAATGGGTTGTGAAAGAACCGACGAGCCGCCAAATAAAAGACTTTTCGCAATAGCCCCGAAATCATTACGAAAATTCTGCCAACAGCGAGTCTTCGACTCGAAAGATTTTTCATTTAGCAAAAATCATATGTCAAACACTCAACAGAAATAGACGCTGCCTTCTGCCTGGCAGCCTGGTGGCATTCAGCACATTCACCTGCCTCGAAACTGAGCCAAGATTGCTTCCTAAGCTTCCTTCTGGCTGTCGGCCCAGCTCAGACTCAAAACACAGGCTGAGTCGCGGCCTCATAATTAATCTGCTTTGGCGTCTCATTTTGGTGATTTTTTCTCGATTTTTGTTTTGCGTGTTGCAGCAATGTAAAGTGGAGTCGCACTCGGAGAGTCCCCGACTTTTGATTACTAGTCGAAGATGAAGCCCGAAATTGCATCGGCGCTAGCTTTAATAGATGGATAGATGGGTGCCTTCACGTCAGTCTCTGATTTTTGGGTTTTTGACTTTAGTATTTCTGGTGGCATGCCACTCGAGCAGAAGCGGCGCCCCAGACAACAGCAGACAGCAATTCGGTTTACATTTGGCATCTTCGAGATACACTTGCACACATATGCCGTCGTCTGTTTTTTTTCCGAGGCGGGTGGCAGGGGTGTTGTGGGTGGTGGTGGGAGGCCAGCTGCTGGCCCGAAGACCATTTGGCCAAGAACACTGCCGAGAACTCTTTGAAATCCATCTCATTTGCGAGCGACGAACACTGCTCGCTGTTTGTTTAACTGCCATTTTCACACAGAAGCCAACAAGTTTAGGGTTTCGACTTTGCGTCGACGTCAAAGCGACAAGGTCGAAAGAATGATTGAATGTCTCTTAGCGCTCATCGAGTGCCAGGTAAAGGCTGAGAAAAGGGGAGCATTCTGCAGTCTGACCTTCGCATTTCGGATTTCGAACTTGCTTTGGAAGTTCACAACTGCCAATGGCCAGGGGCGTCGAGAATTGGGGCAAAACCGTGCCAAACACAGATTAAATCGGCAGATATTGCAATCTTTTAAGATACGAGAAAGGAATAATGGAAATTAGCACATTTTTTTTAGATTTTGTAAGAATTGGCATAACTGGCTTTCGTATGGCATCACTGAGCTGTGAGTTTTTTAAGTAACCGGAAGACTGATTTTTTGCATGTTGACCCATAGATAATCACTGAAACATGTTATGATCACTTTTGCATAAAACAACCAAAACAAATTTATTTAACAATAAAATCTATAAGTCTCTATTCCGTTAACACTTTGAGCTCTGACTTTTTGGCAAGGGTTAACTTTCGCCGATTTCCTGTTTAAGTGTCTTACCTAGAGATGTGCTCTAATAGTTAGTCTTGCAGAACTTTAAAATTAATTAAAGATGTAAATATTCTTGTTATTAGATTATTAGTTGGAGTTTGCCGATATGTTAACTAGAAAAAAGTTTTGCAGTGATACAAAAACAGGTCGACGATTAATATATAAAAACATATCATATAAGATATCTAGTTATATGCAAATAGTGCTTATGTATTAAATACAAGCTAAATACTAGTTGAACTAGTAAAAAAGATAGTAAAAATATAACAAAAACAACTTTGATTCCAACATTTCCCTTATTTTACCATTTAGGTAATAAACCGCACTGTCCCACACAATTTTCCAGTCCGAACTATGCTCCCCCAAAAATATATGCAATTTTCGGCACCCCTTGAGCCATAAATAATATGCCAGCCTATACGTGCATATCTAATTAGCCCAGCGAACTTCACATTCTAAAACCCCGAATCTGTAGCAGTCTCAGCAATAAAGAAGCGATTTAGAGGCCCATAAAAAGCGACCCATGCAGTCTGCGACCCACAACAACCGACAACCACTGCCAACAACCCACAACAACCCACGGCCCAGCGAACAACGCGAGTCCGGGGAATTGCAACTGCCGCAGATTGCAGTGCCGCATCACGTTGCTGTGACTGGCAGAGCCATCAAATTGTAACAATTTTTCACCTGTCGTCTGGGGCCGTGCATGATTATTATTACATCAGTAGAAAAGCATAAATTCCGAAATTCGTGAGCCGAGCTGCAGATGCGTTGCAAAACATCCCGTCCTCGGCTCATCCTCGTCACCCACTCACAGACACACAGATGTGGCATGGCTTCAAGGAAGCGCAACAATGCGTTTGATTTATGCCCCGAACTGTGGCATCATTTTGTCAGAGTTTATTGAATTGGATGGCGAATCAATTGCACACCGATAAGTACTGAGTTTTAGTTTCCCCCCAGAAAATGCCAAATATTAATTATGGCCATTGCTTTCCTATTAAAAGTGGAATTGGAAAAGCAATTTTGGTTGCTGAAGAAACTTATCTATCTGGTATCTTTTAGTTCGCCATTACTTCGTTTCCATTTCAGGCTGAATATCTCAAGGTTGTGGGCTCTTATCGCTGATTTTCTGCCACTTTTGCAACTTGGCATCGCAATAGTGTCCGAAAATTAGGACCACAACTAATCGCGGCCTAGAGAGTCCGTTGGATACCTTTTGAGTTTTAAGGCCAAGCAATTAATTTCCAGCAAGACAATTGCGCCAGTGATGAGGGTGATCTCCAAAGGCGCTCAATTTGCCTCCAAATTGATGCGAAATTGCTTTTCGCTCTACAAAAAACAAGTGCAAGCGAATCGAAACGTTTATGCAATCACTTGAATCATGATTAGTAGATGTTATCTACAGGTTTCTTGAATTGATTTTCGAAAGAACCCTCCAATTTATAAAAATATCTGCCCAAATATGTCTCTTGATCAAAAACGAACTAAGCATATGAACAAATTTATTTTAGTGAAAAGCAATATAATTACATGCAGACCATTTTTTTAGTTCCTTATCTCAAAAAATTACAAAAATTACGAAAGTTAATGCTCAGTTATAAGGTCCTTACCCTACTTCAAAGTTTGTTATTTAAAAAATAAAAAGTAAATAATAAAAAAGTATTAATAAGGTATTCCTTAATCTCTTTTTTTGGTATCCTAGACTTCAAAATAATTCGAATAATTCCTCGTGTAAACCGCTCTCCATATTGGCAATTACATGCCTGGCGGCAATTGCTTGTTTTTTGAGCGGCAAAGCTTTCATTATCCGTCAACTTATTATTAATTGTCGGGGTAGATTGCTCAGCACTCTGCGATGCGACATGCAAAACAAGAAAGGATGTGCCTTGACATTTGCCACCAGAAGATGAAGATCGAAGATCGACGATCGACAAGCGTTCGGATAATGGTGATAATGATCGATCGCCTCCCCCACTCAAAGACGGATCTCCGCTTTCGGCGGATTGCATTCGTGATAATGACAGCCTCGTCATTCCCATTCAGATGCCAATCGAGAGACAAGACCCCACTGCGGCGAGCAGTTCCAATTCCAATGCAAATGACGGGAATTATGATCTCGGATGGAGGCTCCCACAATTTCCCAGCACTCACAGCCCCAGCCACATTTAATGCCCACAACGAGACGTGTTCTGCGCGGTAAAAGGCTGTCCAGCTTCAGGTGGCTCAGCTGCTACTTGGGGATCTGACCCGACCTGGACCGACCCACTGAACCACCGATGCCTCTGCCAGCCCCATCTTGCACAATCATCTGGCAGAGTGGCTGAAATCGAAAGTGTTTTCGGTCCCCGATCTCTTGGATCTCCGATGGAGCCTATTAAAATTCCATGATCTTTTGCTTCACTCGATGCTCTTTATTAAAGTTTTCAGTTGTTTGATTTGTTATTGTTTTCGCTGTTGGTTTATAATTGTTTTATAAGCAACAGGCACAGTGTGGCAAATTATGTTCTTGCCACCTGGCAATTACAAATTTAGAGATCGATATAAATTATATTTACGTGTCAGTCAAGGCGAGTTATATGAGTTTTATGTTTAAAGTCAGTAGTTATTAGCCATAAAAAACTTAATAAACGACAAGTAACTGGCATGGCTAAAAGATATATTTAAGTTTATGTCTATGGGCAACAATACTTGTTCAATTTACTTTATTATTATTTGAATTTGATTATTCTTATTTAAAAGGTACTAAACTGTGTAAGATATATATATAATTACTCGTAGAGTAAAAGGGTATATTGTATTCGTGCAAAAGTATGTAACAGCTAGAAGGAAGCGTTTCCGACCCTATAAAGTATATATATTCTTGTTCAGGATCACTAGCCGAGTCGATCTAGCCATGTCCGTCTGTCCGTCTGTCCGTCCGTATGAACGCTGAGATCTCGGAAACTATAAAAGCTAGAAGATTGGCATTTTGCATGCAGATTTTAGGAGTTCCTACGCAGCGCAAGTTTGTTTCAAAAAGGTGCCACGCCCCCTTTAACGCCCACAATCGCTTATATACGATTTTAAAAATTTAAATATTTCGAAAAAGTAAAAATGCAGTTTTATTGTGTTTATCAATACCTATAGAAATGTAGAAGAAATTTTTCAAATCGGACCATTCTTTCGTTTCTATCTCCATCTCCCTCGCACTCCTTTTACCTGAGTAACGGGTATCTGATAGTCGGGGCAACCGACTATAGCGTTCTCTCTTGTTTTAAGTGTTCTGATTCAGTTCTTTGAGCTAGCTGATTTTCCCAACCCTTTTAACCACTGTGCACCCCCAACTTGAAGTTCAATTCAGATGAATTACAACCGAAATCAAATTTGCCGGCTCGTTCCACCGTGTCAGAGTTTCAATGTCAATGCTGCGAGCTAAGGATGAGGCCGCCGAGGTTCAGTGTCATGGATGGAAACATAGCTACATAGATGGCCTAACCTTTTCTGCGCTCTGATAGCGCTTTGAAGGCGGAAGTCGGATCAAAGTGCCCATCGATACGGCAAACGTTCGAGAATCGTAAGCATGTTTGCTTGTCTATTAATATGTGCGCTGATTCAGTTTTGGGATCCGAGAGCTCATCACCCAAGTGCTGATGTGGGTAGGCCCGCAGAAAGTGCCAATCAGAAACAGGTTGACCCCCACGCAAGAGGATGTACAGATCTACTGATGTAGTCGGAGCTCGAGTTCTTACAAGTGGCGTCAAGTTGATCCACACGTAGTGCTTGGCGACCGGATTAGCCGCGAACTCCGGCACATTATCTCTGTGCAATCTGCGGCATTCCAGGGCCACAGACAATGGACCATTCGTTCATGGCGACCTGGTGGTGAGGAGAAACCCAAAAAACACAACTCTCCGCTGGGCACGCACTCATCGAACGTTCTTCAATGGATGGCGGCCATCTAATGTGGCCCAAACCAAATCATCCGGGGTTGTGCAACAATGGCAATCCCCGAACAAAAGGCAAATTTTTCGGTAGCTGCAACACCATCATTTGTTGCCTTGACTGGCAGTGGGAACAATCTTTATGACCGCTTGGACCGTAAATAAATCACAGGACCCATGCCCCATCGCCCACAAAATGCAATGTTTAGTCACTGGCTTTTATTTGCTTTTGTTACGTGTGTGTAATACACATGGAAAACAGTTTTCCAAGAGTATAAGGTTCCTATAGGAAAAAGCTATTGAAAGTAATAAGTAATCGTTACTCATGACAGTAAGAACAACATTTAATGGTAAAATTAATGGCAAAAACTGTGTGTTTTGGCAACTTAAAATAATTATATTTTAAGAAACATTTTTCAATTTTGGAGCTCTAATAAAAAGTAATATTTGTATTTGTGGACGTTCTGGCCTTTTGACAAAAACTATTGATTCTAGTAATTACTCTTCAAATGACTGTAATTCAAAATCTATTAAGATATCAATTTACAATTTTAGTATCTTATTTATTGTTTATACCCTTGTTAAACCCTCAAACTTCTAGACATCCTTAATAACATTTTGAGCTATAAATCGCCTTTTATTGCCTGTTAAGGAGAAATATTAGCTAAAGGAGTTTGCAGACAATAAAATTCTTTCAAATTAGTCAAAGTTGTGGGGATTGTGGTATTGCTTAGACAATATTTTTCTGAGTGCGCGTGTGCCACATCAATCATCTCGGGCTCCCCTGCCTGCCCCTGATTGAGCCCCATCAGAATGTCTGTGTCGTGGGCCTAACCACGGCTTCCTCGGCCCCACCGTTCTGTTTCAAGTTTAATTGCTTCGCATACGTTTTAATTATCCGGAGTGCTGAGATCCAAGAGCCGAGTGCTGAATGGAGCACTAGCAGCAACTAATTTGGCAATTTGGCCAACTGCGCCAGTCGGCTGTGTGAGTGTAATTGCTTTATGGAGTGCACCGTGAATGCGTCTTTTATGACAGCCATTGAAGTGCAGAGCGCGATCGAGATCGGGTCCATCGCTCAAATGCCAGAGGTGAGTGGATCCGCGGAGGATGAGTGCAGCAGATTCCCAGCTGCGACCTTCGCGTGCTGTATTTTGCTTGGATGGAATGTTATCAGTAACTGCCGGGACTATTTGTTAAATTGTGAATGAAGTTTTCATATGTATTTAAAGGGGTTCTCAAATCATTAATTGGGTGCTAAAAATGTAGCATATTGTAAGATTTATGATTCTGCCTTAATGGTGGCTAATTATTTTAAAAATTATCTAACTTTGAATGCTCACAAGCGAAGTAATAAATCAATATTATTGAACTTTAAATGTAAACATTTTAAAAATGCTCAACTTGTTATTAAGTTTAACGATATTTTTATATTTACCAGCTTTGTGTGATAAAAAGCTCGTCTTAATTATTTTAACAATTAACATTTAAGTCAACTCCTAAAATTTAAGGTAAAGAATTTACGTTTAATTTTTTAATAATTACTAAATAAATACCATAACTATTTTTAAATCCATAGCATGGATAAGTGAATTTAATTTTAAAATGTAATATTAAAACATTCACTTTATACAGACTTAGTTTAGTCTCATTAGTAACTTAGTGAATTAAGTCTCATTAAATCGAACCTATTATAGAACACTTGCCACATTGTAAGCCAGTCATTTCCTTATATCCATCCCTTCCCCAATGAAGCACCCACACCCAGCTTACTCACATCCATTTCAGTTCGCTTCAGAGCGGTTGGAAATGTCAAAGTTTGGCAATTTCGTGTGTGAGTCAACCGACTTTTACTCCGATTCTGGCAAGAGGCGGTGACCTTCGCGTCGGGCGAAAAATGCAGTCGCCGTGCGAAGAAATCAGAGCCACAAAATCACTCTCGAAAGATCATCATCTAGAGTGGCTCGATGATTTGAAGTGAGGCGCAATTTACATCAAAAGATGCCTTAATTGATTCTGTCCGCGGTTCAGTACATGGTTCCGTCCGTCCGTCCGTCTTGGGGGGCATTGCATCAGAAATGATCGCAGTTTATTTTAAAGTGTACGTTGGCGCTCCACTCGTCAGCATTCTAGGTTACAAAACAAACACAGATACGGATCTGCGGATGGAGTTACAGATACAGATACAGATACAGATACAGGTAGAGATACGGATTCGGCAGTTGTAAGTATTTCAAGGTCCGCCCCTCTCGGAGCTCTAGAGCAGACATCAGAAATTATAAATCCTCATTGTCTTCGACTTGGCGCATCATCACCTGGCTGGGTGCCATTAGTTTCCCTCTCCATAGGCGACTCCATTTAGATGGCCTCTCTGTCTGGCACGTTCAATGTAAATTAGCCGATGCAGGAAATTAAATGATTTTTTAATGTGCTGGAAAAATGATTACAGACGTAAAAAAACAAGCAGAAGACGCTGAAAACTGAAAACCGAAAACATATTTCAAGTTGTTCATGGAGTGCTATTGAATATGTATTTCAGTTTTTGTTTCCGAGACGGGAGTGGAGTGGAGCAAGGAATGCGGCAAAGCCAAGTTTCATTTAATTGTTTTGTTTACAATCCAAGATTCATATTAACCATTATGAGATGTTATAGTTTTTGTTTGTTTACTTTAATTTTCGCGTTTGCATATTTGCAAACATAACTTCAAATGATCTTGGTAATTACAAAACTTTTGGGCTTTATTTTCTAATTCATGTTTATTGTAGTCAGTGGCAAGGTCGAGTATTACTTGCAGAAAAGCACTTTGCGGAATTCGCGGCGAGGAAGAGGAAGCTATTCACAGCCTACCCCCGATCCTCCCATCCCTTCAATCTTTCATTAATTTCCAGCTCATTTGGGGCGGGTCATCGCCTGGCCTTTGAATTACAACTCATAAACTTGGCATTTTCAAATGTGAAAGTCAGCTCGTGCCAAATCGCATAATGAGCCGAGACCATTATAACAAAATGCCTGCAAAATTTCAACAATCCATTTGCTACGCATTCGATCAATGAGCCAAAGACAATTGACCAAAGAAATATTTGCAGATCGTGATGGATGCTACGCCCACTGTTTAAATGAACATGGGATATGGCAATAAAAATAGTGAGTTACTTTTCCCCGTTGTCAAGTATTGTGTTCAAGTATTTTTCAAGACTTCAAGTTTTCTTTGTGTTATGCAATCGACTTTTTAATGGGATATACAAATATTCCAAACTATTGACAAAAAATAACAAATTGAATGTTTTCTGGAAATAAAATTATAATTGGAATGTGTGTACGTACATATGATCAATGATATCATCATATCTTGTTATAATTAAAATGCTAAAAATTATTACTTTTTGGCATTTCAGTCATCAAAGAAAATAAATCAATTGTTTTAACATTTTAAATTATAATGATTTAAAAATATCTTTCTATTTGTGGTGATTTATTATGCAATTATAGTCAAATTAAATTATTTTTCAAAATAAAATAAAACTGTTTATACTTTTTAAGAATAATTCTTTAGTTTTTTTTTTAAAAATTATATATTTTTGGTAATTTTTAATATAATTCGTATCTGAAAATCTTTTACTGTTCCGAAATCACAATTTCAGATCATCTGTTTAATTATACAAATATTTCATTAAATTATTTTTGAGACAAAAATAAACTGCATACATTCTAAGAGAATTTCCTGCATTTATTTTTCCCTGCGCTGACGTTTAATTTTACCGAAGACATGAATCCAAGTCAAGTGACTTAAACCCATAGCTTACATGTGAATTGGCTTTTAAAATAATAAAAACACTATAATTTTACAGAAAATTTAAAATTGTAATTTCAATTCACATTTTAGTCTTTTCTAATGTTCAGTTTAATTTCAATCTACATATTTGACACCAGAGCGTATCTTTCCCACCAAGATAACGTATCTGGAAATCGTTTTGAAACGCTGTTTCCCTCGCTGTGCTCACATCTCAATTGCAGCTTATCCGACTGGAATCCATGTCAACGCCAATCCAAACAGCCGCATCTGTGAACTCTGGGCATAATCCAGCTCATTAAATGTGCCGAAAAACAAAACCGAGCAAAACCCAGCGAAAACTCCCACGCACTTAGGGGAACTAAGGGGAAACAATTTGCAGCAGCAGCAGCATTGCCCGAATTCACGGGGCCTGCAGCAAGTTCGTTGCCTGAGTCTTTTGTTTTTCGCTTTGAGTGAGGCGGCCGCTGCCAGTGCTGCCGCAAGACTGAATACCGAAGCCTGCGATCCGAGATGAAGATGCGTGGCGTGGAGCAGCTGCCTCCGCTCACTTGGCTGTGACTGTGCCTCCGCTGCCGGCGTCGCTGCCCGCCGCATGACTAATTCCATTACAAATAAGTGTTTCTGCCATTACACGAACGGCAACAAATGTTTATGGCCTGCAGCCGCAGGAGCGCGGTACTCCCTCGTCTCATTTGTTTGGATGTCGCCGCACTCATCTTCGCTCATTTGCCGAACACAAGACGAAGTCTGCTCGTCAAAATGTTTGGCGCTTTAATTTCAAAGTAACTAGTTTACTATAACAGACCTCCTCAAGCGGTTTCCCTCCGCTTTTCTCGCGATCACTGAGAGCAATCTGCTCTTCCTCCGCTCCATGTGCTTTGCATTATTTTGTAATGTTTTCAAGTGCTCGTTCGGCTGAGGCACTCTTTTTTTCGACTGCCCGAAAATTGAAATAACGAACTGAACTAAACTGAAAAAAAACACATTTTGGCGCGCAATTTTTCGAAGCCGACGTCGACGCTGCAGCGTTAGCTGCCGCTCATTTCTAATATAAATACTGGCCTACGAAATTGTTTCAGTATCACAATCAAGTCAACCATCTTCGCAAGAAGAACACAGCCAGCAGAGCAAGTTAAAAAACCGATTTCGTGTGTGCCAAAATCCCAAACAAGTGACAACACAAAATGAAGGTATACAATATAGCCAACTAGAACTGTCAAGTGTCAAGTGGTGTGCAGTGTTATAAGGAGTCCTCGCAAAAGGACATGGGCAGCATAAGTGAAGGATTTAATTAGAAAGCCTATTCGGGATAAATAGGAGTACTTGCAGTTTGGGAAACATTAGGACAAGATTGCCAATAGTGTATGGACGGATAACAAATATGAAGAGTATTGAAGATTAATGTAAGGAGTGAATTTAAAATTCCGATAAAGCGAATATTTTAGTTTCCTTTTTATTAAAATAAAAGCGAAGTTAAAACCCCTTTTAATCCTTTTAATAGCAATAAGTTTTTTTTATCTGAAAATATTATTTCAGTATTAGAAATAGTTAGTACATATAGATTATACCTACACCATTTTCCTAAGGATACAATTCCTCTGAATTAATTCCTGAAAAACAAAATTAATTAAATCATTTTTATAAGGCACACCTAATATTAAACTATTTCCTCATCTTTAAAACTCGATCACAAAGGTGATAAAATATGTTCGAAATTAATAATACCGAACAATCAATAGCCCTCATTTAAAATCGATTTTTGGCAATAGATCGATCAATCAGTTAAACAACTCATCAAGCTAATGAAACCTTGATTGTCTCATATCACACTTGGGCAGCTAATCGGAAAGAGAAGACAAGAAATATTAATATTTGAGCCATATTAAAAGTCAAGTTCAGCTGGGCGATTAATCAAGCGGAGATCCGCATAATAAATTGCAAAAGCGGCATCATCTGGGTAAGATCGCCATCAATTTGTCAAGTGAGCTACTGTATTTTTTTGGCTGGGTTGCGGCACTAGAACGCGGCACCGATCTCATCCGCCTGGGAAACAATTGCTGCCAGCGATCCCAGTACATTTCTAGGGTGCGGGTAACAAACTGAAAGGCTTGGGTCATTTGGCAATGCATAAATTAGAGAAACTTTAAGTGGCGGAAGAAGAACTACTGGACATGCCCAAGTACGGCAGTCTGGAGATGACCAGGCGGCGATAAAAAGGCAGACAAAAGCGCAGCCAAAAGCAGTACGAAGCGTAGCGCTGTAACGCCAATGAAGCATGAAAGTCATTGACGGCCCTGTGCCCAAACACTCGGCCAGAAGATCTTTTGCACAAGATTCGGAAATACGTTGTGCAAGCCTGCGCCGAAGAGGTTCTCCCACAGGTTGTCCGCGCCACACGGCGTATACTTAACATTCAGACGCATTGCGCAAGCGCGAGATCAGCCCTTCACTTGCAGCCCAGCTCAGTTCAGCTCAGCCAAATCCAATCCGACCCGAGCTTCACCTGAGACTGAGACCCAATTACCGCAGATTTGCATATGCCCCGGCTAAATGCTGTAAAGATGGGAAAGACAATGCCCATTCTGGGCCTGCTCGCAAGCCATCAAATCCGAACAAAAGATTGTCAAGCGGGTCGCAGCCCGAGCAGTTATGGTTATGAGAGTTTAATGAGCTGGAAGCCAACCAGCCGAGAACAGTAGCACAAGACAGTTTCACATGGGAAATTTCGCATTCGGGATCAGTGATGGGATGGGGAATCGATTTCAGGTACTGGTGTCATCATCAATGGTGTCTGATCTTTGAAGACCTCGGTCGGCGATCGGTAGGCCAACTGGTGGATCTTGAAGCCATAAAGCCTGAAAAACACAACCATATTAGTTTTCAATTGTCCTTATTACTATTCCAAAGCCATCAACATAATAATAATATCTTGAGCATTAATACTTTGAAAAACATTTTTCCATCAGTGTAAACGTAACGGTCTTAAAAGTTAATTCTTATTTTATTATCCTTTTTAATGCACCAATTTCAAATTAACTTGAAGTTGTATTAAGATCTTATACATTGCCCAAGCTTAAAAACTCTTAGAATACCAACGTTAAAAACTGCACAATTGGTAGACAATTTTAGTGCTACTTTTGAGAATTAGTCGTCGAGCTCACCTGGGCACAAACTTCTGCTTCGTCCGCTTGGGCCGCACATCGGGGTTCATCATGAAGAGCATGTGGGGGAATCCGGTCCCGAAGAAGGCCCCGTCCAGGTTGGAGTGGCGCGCCGCCTTGGGGATGTAGACGTCGTTGCACTTGGGGCAGTAGATGCGGACCATCTCCTCGCCGGGATTGTCGCTCAGCCCGATGGGCAGCACCGCCTGGCGCTGGCAGAAGGCGCGCGGACACGTGCCGAAGGCGCACTTGTGGTACTTCTCCAGCATCAGGTCGATGCCCCGGTTGGTGAGGATGAAGCGGGCGTGGATCAGGCCGTACAGCTTCTCGGCACTGGCCTCCAGTTCCGGCTCGGCGGGCACATCCGAGGCCGAGCCCGAGTTGAGATCGAGGATCACCTCCAGCGCACAGCGGTAGTTCGACACGTTCGAGTCCAGGAAGTTGAGGTTGAACTTGTCGTGGATGTAGTCCTCGTCCACCTCGCAGAAGAACTCGTTGCCGCGCTGCTTGCAGAACCAGTGGATCCAGGCGGTCTCATCCGAGTCGGTCATGGCTGGCGTATCAGCACTCGCTACTTTAGTTGTTGTCTGACTAGGGGGAACCACACTAAAGTGCCTAAAAGCGTTTAAAATTTCGAATGACTGCTGTCTGGTCGAGAGTTTTTGGGCATGGGGTGCTACTTTCGGATGCTTCTTACCTTACCCTCCTGTACTAAGAAACCCAATTATCCCTTTGCAGGCCTTTACGTCTATTGCGCTGCTCGTGTGCCTGGCCGCCTGGACCCATGCGGAACCGCCGGTGCCCCAGAACCAGTACCTGCCGCCCAACCAGTCGCCCCAGGCGCCGTCCAACAACTATCTGCCGCCCACGCAGGGCTTCCAGTCGCCGTCGAACAACTACCTGCCTCCCCAGCGGACCGGCGGCAACGGAGCGCCCAGCAACAGCTACGGCGCCCCCATCGCCCCGCCCCAGGGTCAGTACGGAGCTCCGGCGCTGACGGGAGCCATCTTCAAGGGCGGAAACGGAAATGGCAACGGCTACGGACAGCGGGATGAGGAGCAGTACGGACCGGCCAAGTACGAGTTCAAGTACGACGTGCAGGACTACGAGTCGGGCAACGACTTCGGGCACATGGAGTCCCGCGACGGTGATCTGGCCGTGGGCCGCTACTACGTCCTCCTCCCCGACGGTCGCAAGCAGATTGTGGAGTACGAGGCCGACCAGAACGGATACCGCCCCACCATCCGGTACGAGCAGGTGGGCAATGGCAATGGCAACGGCAACGGCAACGGACGCAATGGCGGTGGCTACGATAGCAACGCGCAGCAGGGCAAGTTCAACGGCTATTAAAGAGGGGGAGAGTGGATTCCCGACTTGGGTCGACCCGCAGCTATACTCGTCTACTTCATGGGATCGCTGGCCGAGTATTAAACGCCCATCCAGCCAGAGTGCCAGCGATCGCAGTCAGTCTATCTCTACTTCTGCAACCCCTTAGTGGGACGGCCGCCATTTTGCCATAGACAGGCGCGTTCCTTTCCTTTTCCGTTTCACTTCCGATTGTTCCCCCTCTCTGTCTCTACGAATGGAACCCCTTGCCGTTTTGTTTTGTTTAAGCGCCTTCATTTTGTGTTAGTCTACGCACACACACACACACCAACTCACCACTCACACCCACCATGACCATAACGCATTCATACATACATGCATAAGGATTGTATTTAGTTTTTAAACGAAAATGGAAATTTGAAAGTGAAACGAACTTATGAGATTTTTGTGTATATTTAATAATTATTAAATGAATAAAGAAGCATTTTTGTATAAAACAAAGTCAAAAAAAGTCCATAATGTGTTTTTATTTCAATATGTTGGCTATATTGCTCATTAGATTATTATAACTCTAAAAAAAGATTTGAAAAGTTTTTTTTATTTTTTCATCCCACTAAGTATTTAAGGATTATCTGTAATAAACTTTAGTTTAGAAGTTTATATAGCAAACATTTTTTCCTCAAAAATGTAATTCATATGATAGTAATTGAAATATCTCAATAAGGTTTTAGAAGGTTTTGGAATGAAAGGTATCACTGCATTCTTTTAAAAACTTTATAAAGTTATTCAATCAATAACACTACAATTGTTATTCAATCACTATAGACTTTTTTGGGTCTACTTCAAGACCCTCTCCAATTGTCCCTGATTGTTGTAGCGATAGACAGGATCCTTGAGCTGTCCCACAGTGGAGTAGCTCAACTGAGCCGTGAAATCCTCATCATTGTCATTTTGCTGAGAACTGAAAGTAACTCTCTGCAGTTTATTATCCTGAGATATAACGAAGTATCGGCCCTCTCTAGTTCTCGGCTGCTGGTTGTCGGTAGAGTCCTTGGGAGTCACTGGCTCCTCATCGTCGGGATAGATGATTTTAAACCCTGGATCAGGAGGACCATACTGGTTGGCCGGACGGGAAATGGGCAGGATCTCTTCCTTGGGGACATCCAGTGGTTGCGGGGGCAGATAGTTCGACTTAGGTTTATCCACTGGAACGATCTGGTCCACTCGGGCCTTGGTGATTTCCACTCCCTGACTGGAACGGATTGGAGGCACGTACTCGTTGGGTAAATTAAACGGAATCCGTGGATGCCAACCAGCTGGTGCATATGGTGCCCTTCGTCCCACTGGTGGAACTAATTCAGCTCGCACAACGGTCAGAAAGGCAATCAATAAAATAAACTTTAAGAATGATAATTACAATTTCACATAAATTTATTTTGATAGAATTACAAATTATACCTTTGTCACCATTTTGACGAACGTTACAATCGAAACTGCGGTGCAATGCTCGGGACTCGATCATTTTTATATTGAACAATCGGATCCAGTGCACTCTTTATCATGCCGGACACGCACCCTGTGCGTCTGACACCAATTGGACTGCATCTGCTCCATCTTCAGGCTACATAGTCACGTATCTAACCGACAAAAATAAAAAGAATCGACTGCCTACAACCTTGACAACGGATGAGCGAATAATTGGCAAAGGCTCAAGTTTGGTTTTGCTGACCGAAGTTACTTAACGTTTGTCAACTTAAAAATGGTCATAAAAAGTGAAAGGGAAAGTCAGTTGTTTTTCATGATTATGGTTAATTAATAGAAGTTAAATAAGAATAGTTTTGCACTACATAATCTTAAATGTAATCAATTTTATAGCTTACTGCTTAATCATCATAATAGATTTAAACTATAAGTTTAAAAAACACTCACCTGAATTTGAAGAAATTTTTATATTAATAATGCTTCTGTATTTGAATAGTTGAATTATATGGTATTAAAATATATAAGAAATATAAACACATTAAAAGTTTTAAAAGCACGTTACTTTTAGGGTACCGCATTTCGGGTTTTAAATCTAAGCAGTATACAGCCACACCAATGCCCGTGGGATTTTAGGAACTAACGCTACAATTAAGCACTAAACAAAGCACGGTCACACTTCGAACGGAATGTAAAGAAAAACTACAAAAATTTGACAATTTTTTTTATTTATTTAGCTAAAGCATTATAATGCCAGGACCTAAGTGTTAATTATGTGTTGTCCCAGTGTCTGCGAGCAATGTGCGCGTGCTTGTCATGCCTAACACTAGCGAACGAGTAAATTATATGTGACGAAATTCCATAAACAATTCAACGTGCGCTCGGTGGTAATATAGAACTCCGTAGGAATGAACCCCCCACTCTACCCTTTCCCTGCCTTCCAGACATGCGGTAAACTGCCTATTATGCGCCAGTGGCCACGGAGCCCACAGGAAACCCAAAACCATGTGGCCCAGCTGCCGCCTCCACGCCGCGCTGCTCATCCTGGCAGTGCTGGCGTGCCCAACTAGCAGTCAACAAGTTCCTCTGGCCTTAGCCAACTCAACTAGCAACCAAGTGCCTACGGATCCTGGCTTCATGCCCCTGCAGCAGTCGCCAGCGAGCGCCTTCTTCGTGAACCACAACCAACAGAATGCCATGCAGTTGCGGCACAGCATGGAGGGCAAGCTGCGCAACATTCGCAACATGGAGATGAGGGTGGCCAAGATTCAGGTGGGTGTTATCTATTCCTATGCGTTGGTAAACTCAGATTTCAAATACCGAATCCTTAAAGGAAATCTTTGACTCGATGCACCTCAGCAGCTCCAATGGAGTGCCTCCCGCTCGCCAGGTCCCGACAAACGACAGCAGCAACCTGCCCAATCCCCAGCTGGAGCGAGATTTGCAGTTGTTCAGCAGCCGTCTAAGCAAGAAACTGCAAAAGGCAACCCACTTGGTGCTGGAACTGCGCGAACTCTTTCTCTACAACCTTACCAAGGTCTGGCAATACAGCTACGACGACGAGGATGAGGAGTCGGAGAGCGAACTGGACCTGGAGATGGAGTTGGAAGATCTGCATGCCAGGAACACGGCTTCACCATCCACCGAGCATATGACACTCTACTTAAATAGCCAAATCGAGAACTGCCAGCCTGACTACGAAGCCGAAGCCGAAGTTGAGTACGGCTCTTCGTCGACCCAATCAATTCACTACAACAAGCAGCAGATCCAAATCCTTAATTATCTCAAATCGGACGATGCACGCGCCACCTTCTTAAATGAGAATAATGCCCGTTACCTGGCTGTCAATGGGTACATATCTAATCAACTGGTTCAACTTAAACGCAGGCTTAGTCGCAGTGATGCGGAAAACTCGAGTAGCAAGCCTAGCAGCACCAACCACTTCAAGCATATCTATTTTCTGTCCAACTCGGATGGTGCCTCCGCTAGCCTGCACTTCCGTAAGCTTTACGTGTCGGCCATTAAGGAGAAATTTGTGCTTTTCCTCATCGATGTGGGATCCGCTCTGAATGCGGAGTTGTTTGACCTGACAAAAAGCTTTGGTAAATATATTTAATTTTATTGGAATTCATATAAATATTTTAATATACTTATTTGTAGTTCATGAAATGCTCCAGCTGCTGGAGGATACGGATAAAGTTTCGTTGGTTACCGTTTCGAGTGAAGCAAACTTCATGTCCCTGGAGGCCTCGTCCGTCGAGGCTAGCCACGGAATTTACAGTGCTACTCGGGCCCACAAGGAGGAAATACTTAACTACATCAACAACCTGAGCCGGGCACAAGCGTTTACGAATCACTCTTTGGGATTCGAGTACGCCTTCGGGTTGCTCCACCGACTGCAACAATCGGGAATGATTAACACGGCAGAGCAACCAGTGGAATTTGTCTATGTTACGCGTGGTCTTCTGACTAATTTATCTGATGCGATGGCAGTTCTACGGGTGGTGGCAGAGGGCCAACGACGACTCAGGGCTCCAGTGATCATCAACACATGCGCCGTGGTACTAGATGAAAAACGTATTATGTACGAAAAGCAATTCCTTAACGATGTGGCCACCCAGAACTACACCAAGTACGAGATTGATGTGGCCAATTGGTGGCCGAGTGGGCAGCAGGCATCTCAGATGGCTGGACGCTTCTTTGTACTTAGCAAAATGCACGCCGAGACGTCGCTGCCGCAGACAAGTTCACGGATCTTTGGACAGCTCTTTCAAGAGCGATATTTGAGCGACACACTGGAGGTTCATCCCCCGGTAGTGGACGCAGAAAGCGGAGGTAAGTTCTAAAGCATTAATTGTATTCACACACTAAATATTCTCATTCTTGCAGATGTTCTCGTCTCCATCACACATGCAGTTCCATCATATGGGGTTGTGGGCGTAAACTTGTACCTGGCGGATCTGCTAGAGGATCTGCTTAACTATCCCAGTGCTGTATCCAGTGCGAAGCAGGGCAGTGGTTATGCATTTCTCCTCGATCGCTCAACGGGAAACACGCTTGCTCATCCGGCCTTCCCGCGCCCGCTCATTCAGCGTGAGACCTCATATCCCGTAAACATCGCTTACCTGGAAAACGCCACGGACTTCTCCAGCCTCATACGGGAGCGTCTACTGCATGAGGAGAGCGGCAATGCCACCACGGATGTCTATGTGGGCAGCCAAAGGCTTCAGCGCACCTACCACTGGCAGTCTGTTTTAGGGTTTTATGTACTGTGCCTGGTTAGCAGTGGAGGTGATTCCCTGCGCAATATTTCCTCTACACAACGATATAACCTGAAGGACACCGTGTCCAACTATGATCCTGGCTACTATGGCGAGAGCATGGACCTGCTGTACCATCGCTTGGACCTCAATCAGGGCGGCAGCATTCAACCCAAGACCTGTCGCTACTTCAGGCAAATGGCCACAATGGGTATGTTTTATAGATAGCGATGGAGGAATTCATAAAATATCTAAATGTGCTTGTTTTCTTGAAGATGCTCCCACTTTGTTCCTCAGTGCTGCCGCCTTCGAGTCTCCGTTCGGATTCCTGCACAACAATAGGCCTCGAACCCAACTCCGGCATGTGGAGTCCATAATGGCCTATCTTCGCGACTCCAGTGGCCTTCTGGCCAATATGGGGCTGCGTCCCAGCATACGGCATGAGGTGAGTGTGCTGTACCAGGCGATGCAGCAGTTACGACGGCGGCACCAGGATGCTAGAGGATCATTGCGCAGCCACATCATCCGACGGTACATGGCTAGTGTTAGTGGAGTGCTGCAGCTGTATCCAGGATGCCTACTCAGCAGTAGCTACGATCCAACTCGGAGACCTTGGTTTAGACAGGCAATGGCACAGCCTGGCAAGATTGTAAGCACAGCTCCGTATTTGGATGCCGGAGGAGCGGGATACATTATTACCATTGCGCACACCATCTTTGAGGGCAAGGCCCATGCGCTGCACTCCGTCCAGCAGGACAGACCAGTAGCAGTGGTGGCTCTGGACGTTCCTTATGCCTTCTACTATCGCCTGATCCTGGAAGGCACTCCGATCTGTCAGCTGCCGCATATGAAGTGTCTGCTGTTCGAGCATGAAGGATATCTGCTGGCCCATCCCAGCATGTTGCAACCCGCCACGACCACAAGAAATCAGCGGCGTCCACACGAGCATCTCACGCACAAGGAATCGTACTTGGCCAACGACGTGCTCAATCACGGCCAGTTGGTGAGGAAACTGGGCTGTGCCAGTTATCAGAACCGTACTCTGCAGCGTTACTACGCATTCAACACCTCACTAACCACTATACTGGGAAATGTAGTACACGGCGAGCGGACCAAGTACGCGATTGCTCTGATACGGGGTAGCAACCTCTTTGCCGCCGTACTTAACTCCAGTTGCGATGGCGGAGCCTTTTGTCCATGCAGCACCATTGACCGGGAATGCCTCAACTGCAAGCGGATGGATCAAACGGACTGCGAGTGCCCATGTGAGTGTCCAATGGTGGGGGACAGCAGCTCGCAATCCTCTCTTGTCTACTTTGCCAATTACACGCAACAGTTCCCCTACTGTCCTCCACCAAGTGAGCACTTTATTGCACTGCCACCGACCACACAGTTACTCAGTGCCCTGCCCAGTTGTCCCGGATCTGCAGGCACCTGTGAAACGTTCTCCACGCAACGGGAATGCCTCGGAGTGATGGGCTGCGAATGGTGTCAGCAGGATGTGGACGGAAACAGCTTTTCCACCGCCTTCTGTTCGTCGCAGGCAAGCTGTTTCAATGGAGTCCTTGCATCCCTGACGCCCTATGGCGAACTGGACGAGCTGGAACTTCTGGCTGCCCACAATCCACAGAGGGAGCAGCACGCCTATTCCGCCTTTGGGCCGCTGGGAGGAGCCATTGTGGTGCTCGCCATGGTTATAGGATTTGCCATTTACTGCTACAGGCACAATCTGGATGCTCAGACGCAGGAACAATTCTATGTGGATTCGGTGCAGGAGGAGAACTACGGTCTTCCGTTGTCCCGATTCAACTTTGACGATTGCAAGGCGCATGATGAACCGCCTCTAGGTGGCGGCTATGACCACGCGTCTGCACAACGGCAGCTTATGCACCCGGCGGATATCTCGCCGTACCATGTTTCCAGCGGCAGTACGTACCGCCGGCCTCCCAACGGGGAGTCGGACCATGGCTACAGCACCATGACGCCGCACGAGGACAGCTCCGACCAGCAATGCTTCACGCTGGCGGAACCGCTCCTGCTGCACGACAAGCGGCACAGCAAGTCGGACACCATGTCCATATCCACCTCCATATCCAGTCCCACGAATCGGCAGCAGTCCTCCACGCAGCCCAACACGCATCCGTACTTGAGTAATCAGCCAACCTCGAAGACGGAGCGGTACAAGCAGGTGCAGGCCACGCCCTCGCCATGTCGCGGACCGCCAGCAGGTGCGGGTGGTGTCTACGGGCAGACAACGTTGCCCCTCGAGGGGGATGAGTCCCGACCACACTACATCCTGGCTCCCGTCACGGTGCACCGGCATATGGAAACTGCCGAATCGTAGTCCACATAGCGTTGTTAAGTTTTAGAGCGTAAGATGTCCGCTTGTTTGCCAATTTAGTTGTGTAAGTTTCCAAACGGGCAGTTAAACTGCCGCCAGTCCAGATTGAGGGTCTGCATTCCAGACATGCTATGGCCTTAGGGAGCTCACGATGGACTCCAGTTCCGGCCCATCTGTATCTATTAGAGCCTCTGAGTACGGGTCTAACACCAACTATTAAGTAATGACATTGTTTCTGCCATTTTTGATCGATGTATTGTATTGTATTTTAGTGTAATTTATTGCAAAAAGTATTACTATATTATGTGCACCTATATACTTCCGATATTTTTAGCATTTATTTTATAAGCACCAACAACAGAAATGTACTTACTTGTCTGATTGTAAGATACTACGTCGTATACCGTTTTTTGTAATAGATCCTAAGTACACAAAGTTACTAACTACCGATTTTAGTACTACACATCTATAATAGCAATGTACGTTTCAAATAAAATGTTTAAATTTTGCAAAAAATCACAAGATCTTAACCTTGATCCAGAGCGATCCGATGAATCGATTGAGTTGCCAACTTCTCGTCCTCCTATCAGCTGGCCGAACGTTAATGAATTTATTTTTACACATATACAGTTTATAAGCAAGGCAGACGCTGCTCAATGGGCAATTTCTCAGCTGCTGGTGGTGGCCAAAAATTGCCAATTTAAAAATAACAATGTCTGGCTATGGGTTGTCAGGTGCTTTTTAAAGGAAATATATTCGAAGCTGACTAAAAGACTGTTTAATTACATACTTTTGCTATTGTATTTGTATATTCGTTTTTTACCCGATACAAAACCGTTAGCAACCGGTTCGTTTTGGACACACTTGACAACCCTGGACCAAAGCTGCTAGCTCTCACTTTTCCATTGCAGCCATTGCATTTGGTTTTCTGGTCTGGCGCACGACGAACGTTGTTTTGGGTCCCAACATTTCAGCCCAACAACAACTCTATACTTCAACCATATTTCTGGTCTATCTGCACTTCACTTCCTTCGATCCCCTGCACTATTAAGTGAGTGATCCGTTTCGTTTACCTCAAACCGTTTTGTGGGCAAATGTTTTCGAAATTCATACAAAGTGATATGATATATACTGAGAGGCAACTATTACGCAATGCATAAAAAGTATTTGGCGAACAAGAAAAAAACAATAGTTATGTAAAAATCATTGCATCTATAAAATCTTAATTTGAGACTAAGGCATATTGTTTGGAAATCTAAGAGCAACGATAAACAAGCAACTATTTAAAAGCAGAAACATTTGATTTACTGAAGATGATATGATACAAAATAGCTGTCTATTAATTATTATTGTTTTTCGATTGGTAGACTTTAAAGAATACAGTGACAAAGCTAAAAGAAAATTTTTGCCTGATGAACTTTGAACAAATGTTTTGCATAGGTGTTAACAAATTATTCAATATGAAGAGGATACCAAGATACACACAAATATATTTTTTAGAGGTAGATGTTTTTTGAAACCAATTCGGTTACATCATGACCTTAACCTTAATGCTTTCTAAATTCTTGAACCTTTATATTTCTAGAAGAGAAGGCACCATGTTTAAGTCCCTCTTCGATGCCGCGCAGAACTCAACGTTCAAGTCGCCATTCACCAGCGTCAACTGCCAGGCTGCCACGCCTGCCTCCGCTCCCACATCCTCCGCTGTGGTGACCCCCACCCTCAAGGATGTCACTCCACGCCAGTTGACCCCCAACCACAACATCGCCGCCGCTGCTGCCATCGAGGGTGGTAAGTATGATGACCACCTGGAAAATTCCTAAACGATCTAGTTGAATGCTAAAATATATACTATGCATTGAGGAAGACCAACTCAAGTTCGAACATAAAATTATATTTATGATATTAAAGTGGATAATTTACGTTTTATTCATTTTCTACTATCAAAAAAACAACAATTTTCATTCCAAAATGTTGACATGCATTTCAAACTTTAAATACCAGGCAGATGATATTAATTTGTTCTGTTTTTTTGGTTGACCACAAATAGACAAAACATTTAAATGATTGGTTTATTAAAACTTTAAATACAGGTTAGAATTTTTATTATTAATTAGCAAAAAACACTAAAGTTGGTATACTACAGTTGTTTACTAATTTTAAAAATGTTTTTTTAAGTTATTACAAAAGAATTAATAACTTAAGAGTTTTCTTCGAAAAGAAATAGAGCTTAAGAAAAAAATAAATATATTTATTGTATTAGTTTCACCTTTTTTAAAGAAAAATTGCAGTCCCCAAGTTTTTTTTCCTATTTGAATACATTAAGATCAATATCACTTCCTTAACTTAAACATCTTTTCTTTATCATTCTGATACACACCAGACTCCTGCGAATTCGGCTCCAACCACTACTTCCTGCTGTGCGGCCTGGGCGGCATCATCTCTTGCGGCTCCACACACACCATGGTGGTGCCGCTGGACTTGGTCAAGTGCCGCCTGCAGGTGGACCCGGCTAAGTACAAAAGCGTGTTCACCGGCTTCCGCATAAGCATGGCGGAGGAGGGCGTCCGAGGACTGGCCAAGGGCTGGGCCCCCACCTTCATCGGCTACTCGATGCAGGGTCTGTGCAAGTTCGGCCTGTACGAGGTCTTCAAGAAGATCTACGGCGATGCTATCGGCGAGGAGAACGCATTCCTGTACAGAACCGGACTCTACCTGGCCGCCTCGGCCTCCGCCGAATTCTTCGCCGACATCGCACTGGCGCCTATGGAGGCGGCCAAGGTCAAGATCCAGACCACGCCCGGATTCGCCAAGACGCTGCGCGAGGCTCTGCCCAAGATGACTGCCCAGGAGGGCGTGACCGCCTTCTACAAGGGCCTGGTGCCACTCTGGATGCGCCAGATCCCATACACCATGATGAAGTTCGCCTGCTTCGAGCGGACGCTGGAGCTGCTCTACAAGTACGTGGTGCCCAAGCCCCGTGCCGAATGCACCAAGGGCGAGCAGCTGGTGGTGACTTTCGCCGCCGGCTACATCGCCGGCGTGTTCTGCGCCATTGTCTCGCATCCTGCGGACACAGTGGTCTCCAAGCTGAACCAGGCCAAGGGAGCCTCCGCCTTGGACGTGGCCAAGCAGCTGGGCTGGTCTGGTGAGTAATGGTTTCGGGATTGCCTGTGGCTCTTTCATCTCAAAGCCTTCCTTTTTTCAGGACTCTGGGGAGGTCTGGTGCCTAGGATTGTGATGATCGGCACACTGACTGCAGCCCAGTGGTTCATCTACGACGCCGTCAAGGTGGCCCTTCGTATGCCACGCCCACCACCACCAGAAATGCCCGAATCTCTGAAAAAGAAGCTGGGCGTGACTGGCGAGCAGTAATCCAAATACAAGCCAACTGTTTTTTAATTTAGAGCGAGCAGAATGTTAAACGAATTCAACTTGATTTGTATAGATAAACCACACAAATAAAAACCACACAAAAATGGAATGCTCTTTGAATTATTGATAACTGGAAGTCTAAAGAATAAAAAAATAATTTATAATACAAAAAAACTTAGTGAATTGTGTTCTAAATTATATTAGCTTATATAGTGGAGGCGAACTCTACATTTAAATAACCGCCAAAGCTCGGGCTTGTAGTTCGGCATTGTGCAACACTAAAGAGCTGGAACTGCCCAACACCGAACAGCTGTGCATGTCAACAAACAGTGGCAAGAAGAAGCTGCACTCAACACGCGGTCGGCGGGCTGCAGTTAAATTCAACTTTTAAATAATTAAATACTCTAACTATGGTCCAGAATAAACAGAAAACCGCTAAGTTACCAAAGCCCCCAAAGGCAGTGAAAAGCGCTGCCAAGGAGGTTGCAGTTTCCAAAGCGGAAAGCTGGCAAAAAGTGAAAATCAAGGGCCACGTGATATCCGATGATTGTGGAGGCTACGAGGGATTAATTGGTCTGGAGGTCCTCAAAGATTACGATGCAGATCTGGTTAAGTCCACGCAGAAGAGACTTAGTTCCCGAAATCCCGCTAGGGAGCGCAAGCTGAAGAAGAAAAAGAGGAAAGTGTCCAAAAGCGGAGAGGAGGACTCCAGCGAGAGTTCTAGCGAATCGGAAAGCGAGGATGAAGTGGTGGCCACTGCCAAGGCCAGTAAAAAAGCTCGTCTAGCCGAGAGGCATGCCCAAAAAATGCAGAAACTACGTGAGAAACGAGAGAAGCGAAAGGAGCTTCGCAAACAGAAAAAATCAAAGGGCAATGAAAATAATAACAGCGAGGATTCTAATGAAGAATATTCGGCAGATCGCTTTGCACTGCTCAGACCACCGCCTTCGGATGATAAGGAAGATGTTGCCAAGGCGGAAGATTCGGAGAATCAGCAGGAATCCAGTGATGAGGAGGCGCCACAACTAGTACCAATCCCCACAGTCGAAGCGGAAGACGTCTCCGCCTGGAACGGCCTGGGAGTTCCCGCTCCCATCCTGCGTGCTCTCGGCGAACAGGGCTTCAAGACACCCACTCAAATCCAGGCTTTGACTCTACCCGCTGCCATCCACGGCAAAAAGGATATTCTAGGAGCAGCGGAGACGGGCAGCGGAAAGACCCTGGCCTTTGGCATACCCATGCTGGCCGGAATCATGGAGCTGAAACAAAGGAACGTCCTTTCCGGCATAAGAAAGGCACCCAAGGTTAAGGGGCAACAGCCCGAACCAGCAGCCGATGAACACGAGTTGACGCCTCCGCCGGAAGAACTGGATCATGTTTCCGGAGCCAGTGACGAGGAAAGCGATGCCGAGGAGCATGCTCAGCGCAAGCAGAGCCCTTTGTACGGCTTGGTGCTCACACCCACCAGGGAATTGGCTGTACAGGTCAAGAATCACCTGGTATCGGCTGCCAAGTACACGGGCATTCGAGTGGCAGCCATCTTTGGTGGCCTTGCCGTAGCGAAACAGGAGCGCGTTCTTCGACAGTCCCCTGAAATCGTTGTGGCCACACCTGGTCGCCTCTGGGAGCTTTACGCCCAGGGCAACCATCATCTGCGCAAGATTGAGGATGTCAGCTTCTTGGTAATCGACGAAACGGATCGCATGGTGGAAAAGGGGCACTTTGAAGAACTTAGGAGTCTTCTTAAAGTTCTTAACTCGGACGAACAAAAGAAACATCAGCGCCAAAACTTTGTTTATTCGGCTACGCTGACATTGGTTCATGACCTTCCCGATCACATGCAAAGTATGTTACTTGAAAACTCCTTTATTCGTAAAAGTGATATTAATATCGTACTGTTAATTTTCAGAGCGCAATGTGGGAAAACGACCCAAGTTTGTAAAGCAAACAGTGGATCAGAAAATTGAGAGCCTCATCGAGGAGCTAGGCATTTCCCAACCCAAGATTGTGGACATAACGAGCACACAGCGTAAGTATTGCAAGTCAAACTGAGGGTAAAGGCCCGATTTACAATGTTGCTTTGCAGAAACCGCCCAAACGTTGACCGAGAGCCGTCTTCTGTGCCCAATCGATCATAAGGATTTCCATCTTTACTACTTTATTCAGCGCCATCCCGGTCGCACCATTGTCTTCTGCAATTCCATCGACTGTGTCAAGCGACTGGCCACGCTGTTTGGCCTGCTGGACTGCAATCCTCTGCCCCTCCATGCCAATATGATCCAGAAGCAGCGCCTGAAGAATTTAGAACGATTCCGTGACTGTCCCACTGGCTTGCTGATTGCGACTGATGTGGCGGCCCGAGGGCTGGACATCCCGAATGTGGAGCATGTGATTCACTACCAAGTACCACGCACAAGTGAGAACTATGTCCACAGATCGGGACGAACAGCCCGGGCCAATAAGCACGGTATAACCGTCATGTTCATGGAGCCAGGCGAGGTTAAAAGCTATGTGAAGCTGTACAAAACACTGGAAAGAAGTGAGTGGTTTTGCAAAACGAAAGACTTCTTACATAAAACAAATCATTTCAGCTGAGGATCTGCCGCTATTTCCCATCTCGGAGCGATACCTCGCCGCTGTCAGGGAACGCGTAAATCTTGCGCGAGACTTGGACAAGGAGGAACTGAAGCTAAAGCGCGTTCAAAGCGAGCGCGGCTGGATGAAAAAGCATGCAGAAGAAATGGACATGATAATCGATGGCTACAACGATGAATCGTAAGACCAATAAACACCAGGCACATTTTTTTAAAACTACAGTTCATAATTTTTAAATACAGTGGTAGTGACCAGGACGAGGATCCCTTTGTCATAGAGCGAAGGCGCAATCGTTTGCGAGTGGAGACAGTGAGAGCCCAGCTTAACAATCTTCTGGCCCAACCAATCTTCCCCAGAGGATTCAGCTTCAAGTATCCCAACAGTGAGGCAACCCAGTTGGCCACGAGCCACACCCAAAGTGCCGTGGATATCATGAAGACGGCCATAGAAGAGCAGAAGCAAGCTAAAAAGGATCGTAACAAACGCAAAAGAAATGCCTAGGACAAACTAAAACTATTTGTTTTAAATAAAGTATAAAATTGTTAAAAGATTGACGAATGCTTCAATCAATGTTTTGAGACAAAGTATCGCACATTGCCATCTGTTAATGAACGGGCATGCTTGGCCAGCAACGTAGATACGGACAAGGTGGGGGTGGTAAAGCATCTAAAATTGGAAGGGAAACTTAAAAACAAACCTCTTGGTTAATTTAAACTTACTCTATGTATGGCTCCATTTCCTCCATAGTCCACCTTTGCTTAGTTTTAAACAAAGCCTTCATGCGATCATTGATATTGGTGGGCAGCTGCTCCTCGGCCAGCGAACGGATGCAAGGCTGAGCTCCCTCCTTGTCGCAGATACCCAGACCACGAAGATACTTTAACTGGCAGGACATGCCCTCGGGTAACGCCTCCTGCCATGTGCGCATAAATTCCTCGTTGCGGAATCGCAAGCCTGGCTGGAGAATGTTTTGTGCCACAATCCTTGCAACCAGTGATTCACTGTACTCAAATTTTCCCGGACAACGTTCGCTGGGAGTGGTATAGAGGTCGAAGAGCCCGGCCACAACGGCCTCAGGAGCGATGCCCTGTAAGGCATCGATGGTTTCGTCCCTCTCCACTTCGTCCAGAGCCCAGGAGTTCTCGCTGATCACTCCCAGCATTAGACTAATGATGCGGTACTCGTATTCGTACTCCATCACGCGCATCCGTCCGTCCAGCTCCATGGCTCGAAAGTGATTCAATCCCTCCATGAACTGTGCCCTACTGCATTGCACTGTGTCCAGGAGTTGGGACAAGGTGAAGAGCAGCTTTTGCTCGACGCAGAATTCATTTTCCGGGCCCGAATAGCGAGTCAGGTGCAGAAGCTCGCCAAGCTTGCGAAAGCGCGGCTTTATCTCCCGGCACTCGAAGTACTCATGGAATACCTTGAGCACTCGTCGCTGCTCTAGCGTCCGCGGAACCTCTAGCTCGTCCTCCGTGCTGTCGTTAAGGCTCCGCTCCAGGGACGCGTTCGCGTTGCCAGTGCGGGGACTCTTTAGTGGGGAAGTGCTAGTGGCGGCGGCGAACTTAAGGTCCTGCACCAGGAGCAGGCTGTTGGAGATCTCGGCACCCTTCACGTCGTAGGTTCGCTCGTCGGTGCAGAGCACCACCTTTTCATTCTGGCCGCCCTTGAAGTGGAGCGTCTGGCCATCCCGGATCTGTTCGAGCATGTGCCCGTCCAGCTCGAGGAGCCGCAGGTTGTCGGAGTCGACGTCCGCCGAGGGGAAGTACAGTGCCTGGGTGAGTTGTGTCAGTTGGCGTTCGTCCAGTTTGGCGTGTTTTACTATGGCCTTTACGTCCTCCGGCGTGCGAACGTAGCTAATGAATGAAGTACGCCAAATCAGGGGTTAGAAGTTCTTTGGAATAAAAAAAGGTTCACTTACATCTGCGGAGTATTCTCATCCACCTCCATTAACTCCATTTTTCTGGATATAAACAAAAACCAATTGATAAAAACAGTGAGCGGGAAAATCAAATGTGACCATAGCGACACAACGTTGCCACATTACTGGACCATATTAAAGGTATTCCGCGCTGGTTTTACTGAGATATTGAAAACTATTAACCCTAACCGATGGTTTTAGCAAATACTCAGTGGTTTTCACATAGTTATATTTATGTGTTAAATTCTTTTTTATTTTAATTTGAAATTAAATTAACCTTTTAGTTTTATAATTATATCCGCTTTGGTGCTCTATTGTTATATTTTATGATTTATTTATAAAATTAAATTTGTTTACGTGTTGTCAATGGAAGTCTAATAAAAATCTATCTTTTAATGTAAATCATTTTGGTAGAATTTTAAAACACCGCCCCCTAATCCGTCGGAGTTTTCTGTGACAACCCTGAAAATAACCAACTCTGGCAGCCCACAAATGTTACCGTATTTAGGTATTGTTGAAGTGCTGGTATATTTGAACACACCGCGCAAAGGTAACTCTCGCCCTGCAGCTGATCAGTTATTTAATGGCCGAAGCTTTCGCTAGAACGTTTCTTATTCCAGCGGAGTGATTTCGAAAGCACGCGTGTGTTGTTTTTGCCCGTTGCCCTGCACTTGCGCTCACTTTAGAAAACGCTGACTGCGGGAAAGGTCATTGTGTCCGGCGGTCAATCGCTGGTTGTGACGTTTGTGAAAAATCAATTCAGCCGGTGACGGACGTCGACCTCCGTTCTGTGATAAGCGGAGAGCCCTAGTATCATCAACATGCCCGTGGGAACGTTCGACGCCTGGGATACGGCCGTCCTGATCAGCATCCTGGTCATATCGGCCCTGATTGGCATCTACTACCGCTACACGGGCGGCAAGCAGAAGACCACGCAGGAGTACCTGATGGCGGACCAGAGCATGACCACCTTTCCGGTCTCCTTCAGCCTGATGGCCAGCTTTATGTCCGCCATTTCCTTGATGGGGGTGTCCAACGAGTCCTACGAATTCGGCACCATGTTCTGCGTGATCAACATTGCCTACGTGCTGAGCACGCCCATTGCCGCCTACCTTTTCCTGCCGGTGTTCTACAGGATGCGGACCACCAGCGTGTACGAGTACCTGGAGCGGCGCTTCGGCCAGGCCACCCGGCTGTCGGCCTCGCTGGCCTTCACCGTCCAAATGATTCTCTACATGGGCATTGCTCTCTATGCTCCGGCTCTCGCCTTGGAGGCTGTGACCGGCATTCCACGTTCATGGGCCATCGTAGTCATCGGACTGGTGTGCACCTTTTACTCCACTCTGGGCGGCCTGAAGGCAGTGCTCATTACGGATGTGTTTCAGTCCTTCCTCATGTTTGCTGCCATCTATGCGGTGATTTTTGTCTCGGCCGTAAAAGCAGGAGGATTCGCGGACATCTGGGAGGTGGCGGTGGAGCGAGGCCGTGTGCAGTTCGATGACTTCTCCTTGGATCTCACCGCTAGGCACACTTGGTGGTCACTCATCATTGGCGGCATGGTCACCTACCTTTCTCTCTATGGTGTCAATCAGACACAAGTCCAGAGACTGCTGAGTGTCCGCAATTTGAAAAGCGCTCAGTCGGCGCTTTGGTGGAACTTACCTATCCTGGGAATGCTTAGCTTCAGCACCATCTTTAGTGGTCTGGCTATATTCTACTACTATCGCGACTGTGATCCGGTGCTAGAAGGGCGCATCGAGAAGCGGGATCAGGTCATGCCGCTATTCGCTCTGGACACTATGGGTAAGTTTTGGGAAAATCTCTAATAACTTTGTCTTACTTGTGTTTTTCCTGGTAGGTCAATACCCTGGATTGTGCGGCCTCTTTGTGTCCGGCATATTCTCCGCCAGTCTCTCTACAATTTCGTCGGCTGTTACCTCACTCTCGGCAGTAACGCTGGAGGATTACCTGAAGCCATTGTACAAGACGATATTCAAGCGGACGCTCGTCGACTCCAAGTCCACGTTGCCCACAAAAGTTGTGGCCTGTATCTTTGGCCTGCTCTGCATCGGTCTGGCGTTTGTGGCAGGCTCTCTTGGTGGAGTCCTTCAGGCCTCGCTCACCATTTTCGGAGTTGTGGGCGGCCCGCTCCTGGCCGTCTTCACCTTGGGCGTCTGCACCACGCGCACCAATCAACGTGGCGTGCTGCTAGGATTCCTTGCTTCACTCATAGTGTCGTTCTGGATGGGTTTTGGCGGACCAAAACCAAAGCCCGTTACCCTGGATTTCAGCACGTCTGGCTGTAACAATGCCACCGCACTCTTAGCACATGCCATTGAACTCAACGCTAATAGCAGTCCAGTGGTCATCGAACCGCACTATTTCTGGTTATATCGAATTTCCTATTTGTGGTTAAGTGTGATCGGCTTTCTTATCGCTGTGGTGGTCGGATATGGCAGTAGCATTGTGCTGGCGCACTTTGGAAAGGCAGAAAACACGGAAATCTACTTGGACAAGTATCAGAAGCAACTTGACTACGACCTATTCGCACCCGTGCTGTCTCGTCGCTGGCGGCGTCAAGCAGAACAACGAAACCATTTGGCTCAGGACGAAACGCTCACCAAGCTCACTCAGCAGTAGTTCCGACCGGTTAAAATTTAGAATAATTTATTTATTAACAAAAAAGAAGTTCCAGGAGGCGTCGGCTATACAAACACGGTATAAGCCTAGTCCTGTTACAGATGTCGTACCTAAAAGTGCATAACTATGTGACCTTTTTGTATACCTGTGTGAACCAAACTTGCATACAGAGCGACCAAAACAGAGTCTTCCATATACATATAAACAACGATAATTATTAGTTACTAAACGTGTTGCAAATGTTCACAAGCTGGCCATTAAGTGGCCTCGTAGGAATAGTGAAATGTTTTTACAATTATATCTAAAAAGAATCATTTTACCTCAACAGACTTTTGAAAGCGACAATAATTACTTTGAAGCGTGTTGGCCGATTACTTTCCCATGTGGGGCATTGGCAGCCACGATGCCTTACATAAATTATTGATTTAATTAAATACTTAATTTTATTGCGATATTTATATTCATACCTTATAAACTTAATTTAATGTGTGTACTCAGTTATTCGATATTTACACAAATGCCATCATCTTTCTTTCATATACATAATAAAGCGCTAGGTCAGGGTTTTAAATATACGCTACAGTGAACACCCCTATAAATAGCTACTAATTAGTTAAAGCATTACATGGCCCAACTTTGTGACTTGTGTTTACTTATATACCTCTAGATTACGCAAATATACTATAGAAACATTTACACATGTATGTCTGTCGTGTCACAATCAATTTATATGTACATATGTTATATGCAAGCATTTGTAAAAACAAACGGCCATTAAAAAAAACAACTGTTCTACAAAAATGTGATTGAAAAAACAGTCGTTTTTGTTTTGGAAACATGAAGCTGGGATTTTAGAATGACTATGTGGAGCTTTTATTTATGCTTCCCAGAAATCACGACGAGCTGAGAATTTGCTCCGATAAGCAAATTCGTACGCTATCAGCTAACAAGGGTGTCCAAGGCTCTCCCCACATTGCGTACTCGATGAAAAATCTATTTTGGAATGAATGGCATAACTTTGAGCGCTTTTACCTTTGCCAATTGACTATTGCGCCATGCGGGCACAAAGTCTAATTGAGGGTCGGGGACAACAAATTGCTTAAAATTGGAAAAGGCATGGGTCATTAAATGGGTTTGTCTGTAAACAAACGCCAATTAAAATATGTCGAAACATCGTTAATAGAACTTGCCCACGGTTGTCTTGTTTGTGGAAAGTTTTCTGATCGAGAGTTCAAAGTACCAATAGAATCGGCTGACACACATTTTTGGCTAACTTTCTGACGAAAGAACACAAAGCGACGAAAATAATAGTTAGACTCTGGGCGACTTCTGTTTACTCTTGGTTACCAACTGGTTTTATTTTATAATACGAGTTTACTTGTAGGTTAAAAACACCACTTTATTGTTAAATATTTATTCGTACGCAAAGCTACAAAATATATACATAAATTTTCACTAGTTGCTCCCGTAAAAGAGTATCAATAATCCGAGAATGCCGGCTGATGATGACTTGGTAAATTCGCTTGATTTATTTTCTCTCTTTTTGCAACTCCGACTGATTAATTATGCGATTTGTTAGCATTTGGTAGCAAAAGCTTTCACAGATAATATGTGACTATTTGAATGCCGATTCGTTACTATACGATAAGGTGCCACTCGGCAGGTTAATATAAGTTTTTATGATTCATAAAGGGATTGCTATTCTATTGATTGTGCTTCCTGACAAATTCCATGAACACATCTTCAAATGTTGTATGACTGACAGAGTAGTACAAAATCTGCATTTCTGTTTTTAAGTTCTCCATGTAGTGAAATATTCCGGACCACTTGATCTTCTCTTTTGGAATGCAGAAGGTAATAATTCCCCGGTAGGTGTACTTCTCGCTGGGGGAAACGAGAAGTGCATATTACATATAGAAAATTGTTTGATTTTACTCTTGACGTAGATCAGCAAACTTTTGAAAATGGTTTGGAAGACTGCAGATATCTATGGACATTGGTCCTAAAACAAAAAAAGCATAATCTAAATTTTTTAACTTTTAGGGGTTTCTTAGTTTTATTAAAAATTACTCCTGCGATACGTAATGTCAGTTGGAACAAATTAATTGATTGCAACAAGTACAGTCATAATCTTTGAAGCCAATAGCAAACACTAAAACTCATTTTGTCCAACAAAGTAGTTTTAGTAATCGGATGACACATAGTTTGATTTGATTTTGATTGATTTTTTCAAAGATCGAAGGATAAATGTATTAATTTTCTAGTCAACTTTTAAAAAGTTGCCTGAAGGTTTAGTTAAATATGATTCCTTTGACTTCGACTTTACTACAGTGCGATTATTTTATTTGTGTAATAATTTGCGTAAATTCCTGGAACAACATATGTATATGAAGATTATTGGTTATCTGTTAATAAGCCATTGCAAATAAAAACATAGTTCATTCTGAACGTGAAATATATGTAAATATGTATGTACCGAGTGTATCCGGCAGTACTATCTTCTGGGAGAACCGGCAGATATTGGCACGCTCTTTGGGTTCCTCCGTATTGATTTGCGTTGCAAAAATACGGGGGTGATATAGAAATCTCTTGGCCCGAAATGATAGGCATACAAAATTCAATCGAATCTGAGTTGTCGAAAATGTCCAAGTGTCCTTTAATGACAAACAAATTTATCACTGGAGATGATTAACCGATAAATTACTATACAAAATAGTGATGAATTTAATATTGTCAATTCATACATAGCAGTTCATCTTTGAAAAATTCTCACCTTCTTTTTGAAAAGTGGAAGAGATTTTTAAGCGTTTGCTATGACTGCAGACAGATGATAGAGTTATGAATTCGAGCAGTGATGTTTTTCGGAGCTACAAAGATATATACGCATGTAGCTTAGGCAGCTACTTTACATGTGGTCATCTAACATTTGCAATTATACTTTAAAATAAAAATATTTGCTACTATAGAGCTGAGTTGTCGTATTTCAAAACAAATTATTACAACGAAGATTCTGTTTTAAATTGAACTCAAAGTTTTTCGTTGCTCTAAGATATTCCATAGGGATGAACACATACATACATACATACCTAACGCTGCTATAGGGATGATCCCTTTTGAAAACTTCCTCTAGTCGTTGAAGCAGGATATCATAGTCTTCCCGGATGTCTGTTTCGCTTGCGGCCTGTGCCACTGGTTCTAATTCTCTGCTGGGTTCAGACTTCCTGAATATTTCCATTCGGGATCTACTAAGTCTGTCCAAGTGCGCCACCGACCTCCGTAGAGAACCCAGCGTGCTGGCACTTTCTGTGTCACTTGAGTCATTTGTGGTGATCCGTTCCCGTTCTTTCTTCACATGGTCCATTTCTGCTGCGGTGCCCACTTTCACCTTTACGAAGATGCCCTTGTCGAAGCGGTACTTGAGGCGCGCCAAGGATCCGTAGCAGAGCAGCGAGCCGCGATCCATGATGCCCACATTGGTGCACAGAAACTCGCACTCCTCCATGCTGTGCGTGGTGAGCAGGATGGCCCGGCCGGCCTGTCGAATGCTTTCCAGGATCTGCCAGATATCGTACTTGGCGTGCATGTCCACGCCGGCGGTCGGCTCATCGAGGCATATCAGCGTCGGAGCCAGGGTGGCCATGGCGATCATCAACTTCCGCTTGGTGCCGTTGCTGTAGGTGCTGATACGGTTATCTATGTGTTGCGTGAGTCCAAAGCAGTCGCCCATCGTCGCCACTACTTCCCCGATGTGACTTCGCCGGAGGCCGTTCACCAGGCACCAGAAGCGCAGCGTGTCCCTGCCAGTCATGTACGACGAGAGCATCTCTTCCCGCGGGCAGAAGCCCACGTGTCGCAGGCCATCCTTGGGACGCTTCTTCAAGCTGTAGCCCTTGATGTGAATGCTGCCCACCGTGATCGCTTTCATGCCCACGATCATGTAGAAGGTGCTGGACTTTCCAGCACCATTGCGCCCAAGCAAGCCGAGGCACTCGAACCTGGAAAAAGAAACTAAATATTATGGCACTTATCTTAAAAATTTCTCTAGTTCCATTCGTATCTTATGTAATAATCTGAACCGATTTGCCATAAAGATTCTCGTTATCCTTACGCTGTGCAAGTTTATTTACAAATTCGGCCACCCCCCCTGTAAAGCCCACAAATCGCAAGTATGGTATACGATATGCTCTGTCAATATCTACCAATAATTTTTAAATTGAACCATTACCTTAAAAGTTTTTAGGGAATTAATCAGTGGTCACCACTCACACTAGGCATGGTAAAACTTGGCCAAGTGTGTGTGCCGACCGCGGTTTTATATTGTACCTGTCGGCCAAACCCTATTCTATGATCTCAAGTTAGGACTGTTGTTCAATAAATGGCCAGGAAAATATATTCCCCAAGTTCCCTATCTTGTGTTTCACTAACGGATTGAGGTCCAGCGTTAGAGATCGTACTGCCACCAAACTGCCGTAGCGCCTTGATACATTCTTTAGGATGAGGGGGAAGTGCGTATACTGTTTGGTAGTCAAGTAGGCCAATCTATGCCGGATTTGGTTCACTTCTATATCCTCATTTTTGTGGTTTGGCTCTATTTTTTCGTTCTTGATGGATCTGCAATACAACTAGGAATCAGTCGGCATATCAAAGGTGTTTTATCGTGTCTTTACTTAATGACGTAGTTAATACGACGCGGAACCCAGGAAAGAAGGACCAGGATCAGATATACTGTTCCGCTGATGATCAGATAATGAAGTTGAGACCAGCTGTAGGTATAGGAATCTACTCTCGTAATCGGTAAGCCGATGCTGTCAGGCACAGAATTCAACAAAGAGACAATAAAGAGGATCTTACCAACTTTTATTTCAGGTTCGTAGACATTCAGGACCTTATTCATCTTTAAGATATCTTGCATGCCACAAAACAACGCGTAGTGTGGATGAATCAAGAGCACGGTTTCGAGGATTCCGTAGCGCAAATCGCCACTCTTGGGATGGATAAACAATGCCAGAATGCCTGAAAATATAAGTTATATAAAATATATACTATAATACGTTGTAGAAGTATGTCGTTCTACACTCTGGAATAATTAAACAAATGGTTACCTATCATGTTAATGTACAATATGATGGTGAACATCTTGCCCAAATCATTCGACAGCTTGGACACCAGATAGGAGAACGAAATGACGGAGAACCCGAAGGCGAGCAGTAGGACCGACACGGGCAGTGCCGATCCCGTGGTAAATCCGACCACGATCAGCGGCCCGACCATGGCGATAAAGAGCCAATAGTCCCAGAACAGGTGCGACAGCCAGTAGGTTATCCGGCTCATGCCGCTGCTGAATTGCTGGTGCTGCACGGCACTCTGTCGCTCCATGACCGGCAGCACGGCGAAAATCGTAGTCGCCAGGACGAGGTACAGGAACACGAGCAGGGCGAATTCCACGGAGCTGTAACGGCTGAGGCCAGTCAGCGCCTGGGTAACCGTATCCCGGCACGGCTTATTAACAATCTCGATGTCAAGCAGGGCCAGCTCCTGGCCAATGGCCGCATACACCAAGCCCAGGCAAAGTGCGGAGCCGTGCTCTAAGCCATTGTTTGACCAGGCAATAATTGAGTTGTCTTCGTTGTTGAAAGTGGCGCCGGCCAGCAACGTCTGCTGCACCATCGTCTGATCCGACTCCATCTGCTCCAGGAGATAGTCGTCGAGGGAAGCGCCGCCTGTGGTGCGAACGGTGGCTCCTCGACTCAAGGCGTACTGCCTGTAGCGCACGGCAAATATGTTGTCGTCCCCAGGAGATTCGATCACAAACACCGCGCTGGGATATGGGCTCAGATTCGTGACCGACAGCTCAAACAGGAAACGGTCGAATACAAATATGAAAAGCTCAAAGCAGATGAGCAGCACGCAGATGATGACCGGCATCGTGATAAGCAGGCAGTAGAGCTGCCAGTGGCGACACGCGAAGAGGCGCTTCCTCTCCATGATGGCCCGCCACTGATTGCAGCACTTCAGCCGACCATCGTCCTCGCGGACTTCGAAGGAGGGCAAAAGAGCTGCGGATCGCGAGAAACGTGTATATATGTACATATGTATGTATAAATTGCATTGAAGGCGACCAACTAAAAATATCATATTAAACAATGAGGAATGCTGTAGTCGAGAGCCACGACTATGAAAAAACGTACCTCTGTTATCCAAACAAGTATGACCTACAGATGGCGCTATTTGCAATTATTTTCGAACGGCAAACAACTTAATAAAGCGCCATCTAGAGTTAGGTTATATTTACCTGCTAGAGCTGACCTATGTACATATTTGACTCATAATAACTCCTGAATTTGTTCGACTTAGAAATGTTGTTGTGTGTTGATAAATGTTGATCGAAAACCCTGGCTTGTATCAAGAATATATATACTTTATAAGGTCGGAAACGCTTCCTTTTACTGTTATTGGTAGAGTAAAAGAATATTACAATTATTAGTTTTTAGGATAACATGTTAAAGAACACAATACTCCAAAAAGCTATGGCAATAGTCGTTTCGCAGAATAATATATGTAACTTGGTTATAACTGCAAAGGTATTTAAACATTAGCTTTCGTTTTCGACGGAAAACTATTATTAACACAATGCATAGCTATAAAATCATAATAAAGGAGAGTAATAGCATATGTAATACCCATGTAAATATGTACCTCTACTTCAGTAAAAGGATAGCGATACAAAAGAATATAAGATAATACGCTTACTGATCAAAGACGACATGGGCGATACACGTGCCATCGGGTTAACGGATTCAATCCGGTCCCGGTGCTCCCTCATCTCCTCTCCAATCCGCAGGAACACACTGCCCAGCGTGGGGGCGCACACGCTGAACTCCTTGAGCATCAGTTCATCCAGTGCCCCTTCCAGCTCCAGTAACAATCCCGCATATTTCGGCACATATTTGGTGGGCAGTTTGTAGGAAACGTAAATGCCGTATTCGCTGTGCAGATTGATCTCCGGAAGGCGAGTCTGCAGGAAGTCCGTCACCTCCTCCACCCAACAGTCATCCATCTTGGTGCAGATCAGCAGGTAGAATGAGCCAGTGTCGGCCACCTGCGTGAGGAAGCCGGTGGTGCCGTAGCCGATCACCTGGCCGTCGCACAGGACTACAATCTGATCCGCCACCACCTCGGCCTCGTGAATGTTGTGGGTGGACATGATGATGCAGCGACCCTTCCGTTCCCGACGCAGCATGTCCCACATGTTGCGCCGCATCAGAGGATCCAGACTGGTGCCGGGCTCGTCCAGGAGCAGCACCTGCAATTCTGAGGGAGTTAGACCAGGCGCTGAGGTGAGCTGAGGTTCAAACCTTTGAGTTGCCGCACAGGCTGCAGCACAGCAGGAGCATCCGCTTTATGCCGTTTGGGAGGTTCTCCACCTTGCTGTCGGCAAAGTCCTGCATGTGGCCGATCTCCATATACTTATCCGCCTCTGCAGAGGCCTCCTTCCGGTTCATTCCCTTCAGCCGGCAGTAGAACTTGAGGTGCCACCTGGCCTTGTGCTTCTCGAACAGCAAATCCTGCTGCGGGCAGATACACATCGACTGACGTGCCTTCTTCGGCTCGGTGGCCAGGTCGAAGCCGTTGATGGTTACCTCGCCGAACGTGGGCTCGACGAAGCCTGCCAGCAGCATAAAGATCGTCGACTTCCCCGAATCGTTGTGCCCCAGGAACACCGTGATGTTGTCTTGGTAAAAATTCAGATTTACATCACTAACCACTTCACGTCCGCTGTACTCTTTTTTCAGGTTCCTGACCCGGACAATGATTGGGCTGCTTCCGAGCGCCGTTTTTGGCTCCACCTGCCCCTCGAGATCCCAATGCCGGCCTACGGATCGCTGCCGCCGTCTTCGCGGACACCAGAAGGAGGGCTGAACGGGATAGTACCACCTTCTGCTGCGAATACTCTTCAGTTCATCTACGTAGGCAAGGACAATCAGGCGCCACAAGCTGCCAAGCAACATGAATATAATGATGGTGCCCAAATTGATGAAGTCATTAGGATCGGTATGCTCAAAGAGTCTTTTCCAACGCATCCCCTTGTGGAGGTTCTCGTTTTCAATAAACTCCTGCAGTCCCATGGCCAACGAGCTGTTTAGGAAAAGGATGGCGAAGAAAGCCCGGACTAAAGTGGGCCTATAGCCCATAATTAATAGGCGCCAGGGCAGGCCGCCCAGCATATGTATGATCAGGATGGCCACCTGAACCCCAAAGGTGTCCGAGAAGAAGGTTGAGATCATGAAGGCCGAGGACAAGACTTCGAAGTTGTAGACCAGGAAGAAAATCAGCACCAGAGCAGTGTCGCTCAGCGGATAGAAGCGCCACTTAAGCAGGATACCCATGAATAAGGTGGGAATGGACAGGAGGACGAAGCCCACTAGAAACCAGGACAGCCAGTATATCCATGCTCTCACGCCCAGAAGCTCCAGCATGGCCCTCACATGTTGCCGCCGTTCCATTACAATCATCTGAAAAATACTAGTCAGATACCATATAAGCCTGATCGGGTTGGGAGGCATACTTGGGCAAGATAGGCAGCGGATATGGTGAAGGGCACGAAGAGGATCCCGGCTAGAGCCACCCTGTTATCCGAAAACCTACCCTCCAAATGCTTGGGGACAGGGTAGTGGTGTAGGGTCACTTCTGGCAGGATGGCGCTTTCGTTTTTAGCCCTGATCAACGCCTCGCTCAGCTTGGTCTGCACATTTAAGAATCCCTCCACTTGATAGTAATCTTTTTCCAGGTTCGAATGCTTGTACACGGCCTTGCTGTCCCAAATCAGCTTGGGATTGCTACGCAGGTGAAGTGGGAACCGAAGAGCCACCGTAACTTTTTCTGGAAGGACCCTAATCTCTCTAAAGCTGTCGTCAAACTCAATCCCAACGTATCCATATTTATTCTTATTTGTGACGGCAATATCCAGCTCTTCGGCGCTGTAAAAGGCCCTGCTGTTTTTGGCTTTCAACTCATGGACCACATCCTCGATGACCCCCGCCAACACCAGATTCCCAGGAGAGTAGTAAATGCGCCTGGTTCGTTGGGTGTGTCAGGGTGGCATGGATTATTGTGGCATTCTGTAGGTAAGAAGCTTATACATACGGCACTTTGGTTGTAATATTGACGGGTGGGTGCCTTTTCTCCGACACCAACTGCGGCTCCCGGAACAGAGCCGTGGCCGAATAGATGAGGAACACCATGATGGGCCCTACAATGATAACCACGCAGGTGAGCGAATTGGCCAGCTGGAATCGAGCCGTCTTGCAAATGACCAGCCACAACAAGCAGATGCTGCTCTGGGACTTCGCCGGCGGACCACCACTGGACATATTCGTTTTTTGATGGATCTAACACGACAGCACTTTAAAAATATAACAAACTTCACTTTTACTCCGCACTAAAACGTTCCGGCTTCCGTGTTTTCTTTTATTTTGTTGTTGATGTAAAAATTAAAGTGTAGACTCGGAAATCCGGCAGGGAACGTAGCAGCTTACTTCTTCTTGGACACACCCACGGTGCGACCACGACGACCGGTGGTCTTGGTGTGCTGGCCACGGACACGGAGGCCCCAGTAGTGGCGCAGACCGCGGTGAGAGCGGATCTTCTTCAGACGCTCAAGATCGTCACGCAGCTTGGAGTCCAAGTTGGAGGAGGTCAGCTGCCAGTACTTGCCGTCGATGATGTCCTTCTGCCTGTTAAGGAACCAGTTGGGCACCTTGTACTGCAGGGGGTTGGAGATGATGGTGACCACTTTGTCGACCTGGGAATGGGCGGGAGTGCGGAATTAGTGAGTGTTTTGGGACTAGTGGGACCAGCTCCTCTGGCTTACCTCCTCCTCGGTGCATTCACCGGCGCGCTTGGTGAGGTCCACATCGGCCTTCTTCAGCACAATGTTGGAGTAGCGACGACCCACTCCCTTGATGGCGGTCATGGCGATGCCGACCTTGCGCTTGCCGTCGATGTTCGTATTCATGATACGCAGGATGTGCTGGAACTTCTCTGGGATGACGAGCGACTGCAAGGCAAGACAAAACATTAGTTTACCGCAGGCTAAGCACGCTTTTTTTTCGCATTTTTGCAACAGAAGGGATCGCACAAATGCAAGTTGCATTGCCAACTCTGTAGCCAGACGCCCTTCTTTCCACTTATTTTTTTGAAACCTCTTACCATTTTGCCGTTTGTATTCTCGTATTTACTCCTCACTGCAATAAATTAATAGATATTTTGGTTAAAAATTTAAGTAAATTAAACACGGAGCACACCACTCACCGGAAACGGGAAAAGAAAAGAAGGTCGAATTAATGTGGCTGCCTCAGGCGCAAATAAAGGGCTAAAAAATACCCGCCACGTTCCATTATCGTGCTGTTGGGTATATCGCTGCGTGCTGTTAGGCGCATTCTGTTCCATCTCTAAATGGGCGTTGTAAATTAATACCGCGTACCAGTTCATATATATTTTATTAAAATTTGTTTATTATTATTGAATCGCTCTAGTCCAATTTGAAAAGAAAAATTAAAATAAAACATTTATTAATTAATTTTTGATATTGCGATCCTCTTCAGAAACCAATTCGATGAAAATGATCTACTTCTAATCGAATAAAACGTATTTATAGAGCTAGAGAGTGATATATTATTATCTTTAAAAACAAAAAGATACCCAACTTTCATTAAACTTTCTCATTTCAATTGCCGGAATAATTATTCAAATTATTAAACAGGATCCGTTAACATATAATTTTAAAGTCGTTTCCTTTTTGCCAGGATTTATTTTGGGTTTTATCAATTGACCCAAATTAATGAAAAAAGTTCTACACTTTTTAAGATATATAAGGTGCTGGTGCTAATTGCACACATTTAATAAATAATAATTCTTTTTGGGATATTCCAGAATTTTAAATAAAGAATATAAAATATATCGATAATATTCTTAGAATATTTATTTTGTAAAATGTATATAATCGAAAATTAATAGCTTACTAAAAGAGGTACCTTTTGAGAGACTTTTGCCAAGAAAAAGGAATAGTTTAAATAATTATTTTTTTTTAATTTCTTTATATATGAGCATTTAAACGATGTTTGGCAATCTATCGATAACAAGTTGTAACAAGTTTTGCACTGCAAACTCCCCTCAATCATATTAAGCGCCCATTTCAAATTCTCCGTTAGAGGCCAAAAATTGTATACCATTTAATCGAACAGTTTGGTAGAACATACAAAGTGTACAATTATTAGATATACAACTTTTGTTTAAAATATTATTTGATAATATAATATTGTTCTTTTCATTGCCAAGAACCAAGGAAATAATAAAATCAATTGTCCTAGTCGTCACTTTTGACTCACCTTTTATAATCATGCCCAAAAAGGTCAAATAACATATGTATAAATTTATCCTATAAAGTTAAAAATTACCGGAGGCATGGGTTTTTTGGAAAATTATTTAAACTGCACTTAAAAACGCAATTGAAAAAATAAAATACCAAAATAAAATTATAATCGTACATTTTGAAGTCCGTTTTAAATCCTTAAGAGAAATAGTCAAAATCTAAACGGGCTTTATTTAGTTTCTAGAAGTTTTATTCGCATTCGAGTTCAAAATACCAGACAAAGCTAAAAAAATGTGGTAAATCAAAGAGACAATTTTTCTTTCCTTTACGAATCAGAGCCAATTTGGGGTATTATTTTTTTTAAAACGCAGAGAAAAGTTTACCAGTTATTAAAACACCAGCCACTAGCCATTTTCGTTATGCTGAGCAACGAAAAACCTATAAAAGTCGGAGAGCGCCTGTATGACTAGCAAGTAAACCAAGTTTCAAATTTGGAAATTTGGCACCAGTGTGCTGTGTATATTCCCCGTTCTCATTCAAACCGCCGCTCCATTAAAACACCGGCCAATTTTCCCAGTGCCACTCAGTTCAGTTCGCTCGCAGCATTCGTGGAGTTCGGACGTGTGTGATTGCTTCAGAGTGCGGGTTCCGTGCCGGTTTGTTTGCGGAGTTTCCACCACATCCATCAGCTCCTCTTCAATCCACACCATCTCCACCGGAGGGATGCACTCGTGTTCGCGTTCGGGCAGATGAATTAATTGTGGAAAATTGTTAAATTCCAGCTCGTTGAAGCGGCCCCAAATCCAATTAAGCGTATACACCATTTGCGGGGAGTTTGTGCATAATTGAGTAATTAAGTTTTCATAGAAAAGGGTTTTTTGACACCGCACACGCCAAAGTAACTTGGGGTAGGTTCAGCTTTTCAAAGACAGCAAAACGAGAGTGGCAAAAACAACGGCAGCATCATTTCCGGTTCCGCTTTGCTAGCTGGTTTCTCATAAGAGTGCATAAAGCACAGAACTCAGCAAACCCAAATCGGATTATTAAGCCTCTGCCACAAAAAGGATGTCTATTGTGGAGAGACTAGGGATTGCACACCCGTACACCCCATCCCCCCCCCTCCGAAGCCCCATTTTCTGCATTTCCCTTTATTGACAATCGCTCTGCACAAGTCGCTGCATATCCGGGCTCCGAATTTTCGGGGGTCTTCTTTTGTGAGTGGGTTTTCGGCCGGACGCTTTGTTTGTTTCCTCTATTTGGCGCAGATATGGGCAGCGTCAGCGGCTGTGAAGTTGCATAATGTCCAGCCTTCTCTCCAGCAAGTAGCCCAAATCCATTTGAAATATAGGAAAATAGGTATTCACTCTGGGATAAACAAGATCTTAAATCAACAAGAAAATTCAGCTTTGTTTGAAAGGCTTACAATCTTCAATAATACTAGCTTAAAAGTTTGTATTTTGAATTTCCGGATGGCCTTAAGAAACTTTACCCCCAAGAATATAACTAAAAGTTTTTGTGATTTCATTTTTTAATTCTAATTAAATAATATTGAATTGATTTTTTAATAAATTCACTAGTACCAATTGACCACTTGTTTATTGAAACACACCAACATATAATAAACGAAAACCATTTTTTAATAATTAGCTGGTAAGATAAATTCCTCCATGAATCTTACACTTGAGTATACTTCTATTAATTGGTAATCTTAGGGTAACAAATACTTTTATATAATTGTTTAATTATGATTTTGTCAGAATTAATAAACCCTTAAGAACATTCAAGATTTTACCAAATTTCATTAACAATATTATTGAGAGGAGCATAAACTTTTTTAAGTCCTGTTTTTTCACCAAGAGAAACAAAGCTTTAAAACTCTTTATTTAACTGTTGAAAAACAAATGACTGAGGGTAAGAGACTGCTGATATCAGCCAAAACAGTACTGCATACACCCACAATCCAAGGCTGGATCTGTCTCATTTGCTAATAATACCCCTAAGTTGCGACCTGTATAATCAACATAATCCAGGCAAGGGAATGGTCAATCCCCATCGTCCGTCCGTGGGAACTGGACATATGTGTGGGCTATGCAAACGATTCGCAGGAATTTCCGAGTAAAGGGGCGGATTGGGGTTGCCGGTTGATTGGTTGACTGGTTGACTGGGCAAAGGAAGTTGGCTTTGGCATCAGCAAATGCCGGCATTGATGTGTCCATCAAATGTCTCCGCATGGGGTTCAACGAACCCCCAAGAACTAGAGTGTCCGATAATAATTGATTGAACGGAAAATAGGGAAGGAGGAACCCACACACGGGCTGAGCCAGGGTATCTGAAGTATCTGGAGTATCTTCAACTTGACGGGGACGTGAATCGGAAATGGGCGCTCTCTGCAGAACGCATTCGGACGTGTGATGAGCCAATTTCACACATGGCAGAGGCGGCGGAATGATAAAAAAAAAACAGAGTCTGAAACCCAAACAGAGAGCGAGCCAAGTGCAATGCCCCGGACTTCTGTTGACGCTGCACTTTTGCCACCTTGTGGAGTCGCCAAAAATAAATGCCAAAAGCCATTTCCACTTCCCATTCCCATTCTCCCCCCCGAAAAGGCGGCCCAGCTCATTATGTTCGGTTTTTGTGGGGGCAGCGTTCCCCCATTTCAAAGGCCCATCCATACACATGCAGACATATAGCGGCGCCGCCATTCATCACCAGATGAGTCCTACACCCTCTATGGAGTTGCGGATGGGGAATCGGAATCCTGCTGCTGTTCTGTTGTTCTCTCTATTAAAGTGCCACATTTAAATGCCGAGCCTCATAAATGTTTCTCTTCCCGCAATGCAGTCACAAGCGCAGCGGCATCAAAATTGATTGCTTTCACATGGACACGAACTCGGTGAGCCCGCTGCCGCCGATGGAGGAGGCCATGGACAGGGTCAGCGAGAAGTCGCCCCCGGGAACACCCAATGGCATCGAGATGCCCCCGCCGCCGGATGAAAAGTGAGTTCAGATTACCCAAATCTCAGAGCGGCATTAAAATGAGTGAAATTCCATTCCATTGCTTTAAATAATGAATAGATTTATGTTCGTCAACTTTGTCCGATATGTCCGATAATAATAACAGTAATCATCAGATATCAAAACAACCTCATATCATTAAGATATTGAACCTCAATCTGGCATGCTTTGCTTTTTTTGTATTGTTCCTTTATTAAATGACTTATATAGAAGTATATATCAAACATTTCTGTTTAGACAGCAGTTTGCCACGACTTACTGCCTGTCTTTCAGTTTTAAATCTATCTGAATAAAACTGTTCCAAAAGTCTTTATTCTATATATATATAACGCTTCCATTGGCACATTTGAATAAATAATAAAAACTATATTAAAACTTAGTTATTAAAGAAAAACATTCAATGACTAACTTTAATAATTATGGTTTTAATATTATAAAAAATAGGTAGACTATTTTATAAAGCTGTCTTGGAAAAAATCGACAAATTTATACAAAAAACGGCATAACTTCGTTGTTTATGGCCGTTTTATGGAATAATTAACTTTATGTTACTGCTTCGGCGAGTCGAGCTAGCTTCCATTTTTGTTTCATATTTATTTTATTAATGCTAATAAAGATATATATATACATATATAAAAAACAAAAAAGAAATCCAACTTCGGCAAGCCGAAATTTATGTAGCTTTGCAGCTGTTCAACACTTTATAAATTTCCACTATATTTCGATTTGAATGCGTATTTGTTTAAATACAATGAATTTGTTGAGCGTTATTTTGGAAGCTTAAAAAATAATTTAAAATTTAAAAAAACTTCATAGTCTTTTTAAATTCAGTTTTCCGGATGTTTCTATGGGAGTTATATACAACTGACTTGTATATTTCCTGGAATAGAAATAATTGTTTCATCCAGATAGCTTTACACTTGACTGAATAGCAACCTTTTGATTGGAACTTGAATACCCTATTGCAGGGTACAAAAAGACAAGAATATTGACTGTTAATCACATTTGCTTTTCTCCAGAATCTCGTTCTTCGCTGGCCCAATCAATCCCCCAGTCCCAGCTAATCAACACAATTTAGTCAGCAGATTCCCCAACACATTTGTTTATCAATATTTAAGTAAATTGTGTCACTTATGCATGGCAAATTCGAGGCAGGCACACAGCCAGAAGAACGGACAGACCAATTTCCCCCGGAGGCCAATTTGGAACTCTTGTCTAGCCGACAATTGGCCCCATCTCCGCTGCTCAGCTGCCAGTCGGAGCATCTGACTAACGACTTGGATGTAGGTGATATGGATAACCAAAACAGACTCGGGCCAGTGCATCGGTAGTGTGCTTTTAATCGATTTTAATGGCACCACGCGGCGTATGTGTAATGTAAATGGAATAGGACCCGAGCACGTTAGGAATTACCCCAAAGACTAATTAACAATTCCAAAGAACAACGACTGTCGACGCCTACACACCCTTTGAGAGGCGGTGAGGGGTATTGTCCGCTGTTCGAGGTTATTTTTACGCGCCAATTTCCTAATTCACGTATCTTTGAAAGTCGTAAATTTTATTTTAATGCGACCTCGTCGCAAATCACACAAAACCCGGGCACATCCTTCCTGAGACCCGAACACCCACAAATTCAACAGTTGATCGCGTGTGCAGAACTCACATAGTAACTTGGCCGTAAACATTCCGCCCGCAATCCTGCTCCATCGTCCTTCGTCCTTTGGTCCTGTCCTTGTCCAATTTCTGGCACGAAGCTCGGTAAGCTCCAAGTAATTACGAGTATTTTTCCTTCTTGTCCGGACTCAACCTTTTCGCCGCCTCGTTTTCATTTCATTTTCATTTGGTTTTCATTTGATTTCAAGTAATTTTTGGGCGCGTTGCCCGCCCAAAACCCACTGGCTTATGGGCTCCAAGGAGCTGGAATAATGACCCAAAGTCCCAGGGTGTGTTTGTTGTCTGTGCGGGGAGTGGGTATGGGGAATATGAATGTGAATGTGGTATCCTGCGAGTAATTGCTGACCCAGTATTTCACTTAGAATTAGAGGAAGCCTCGCTTCCATAAATATTTGATTGATTCAGGCTGCTGCCGGCAGGTGTTTTGATTGATACTCCTGCTTACTTATTTATTTATAGTCACAAAGCATTGTTGACAAACAGGTGGCCCATTAATTAGATTCATTATATTCTAGGTGGCAGCTATTTTGAAGTATTGTTATATAAAGTATTTGGCTTTAGTTTACTTTTATTTAAAAACCTTTTTCTTATCTCAAAGTCAGACTGTTTGGTTCAACAGTTTCCAGTCAGCTGACCATCTAGTTATCTTTTATCTTAACTTTGATAACACTTTTTATCTTAAGTAACAATATTCGAGATCAAAAGTTGCATAATCCAAGGTCGTGGCGAGAAGACACTGAGTCATTAATCTTACTAACCAAAACCCTTATACAAACAATTAACACATACCAAAATTCATATCTCCCTCCATTATTTATATAAAAGCTTTCCGGTTGAAGTACTAGGTAAAACGATCCTTAAAAGGTTCATCTCTCAACTAGAAAGATTCTCACTTCGGTTCGATTCCCAGATAAAAAGATACACAACTGGATTCGATCTCAGCTAAAAGGCTTAATATCGGTTGGTGCCTCCGATAAGAAATCGTTATAACATTCACATATGTGATCTAAAGCCTAGCGAGATCGGAGCTAAATTTTAGCCACAGTAAGCTCCGACCAGAAAATTGAAATATATTTTCAGTTGTCTCTAGCCGATCGCCGCGACCTGTACATTGTTGTAGTTCAATCGTTAATAAAATACAGTCAATTTAATTGAGGATTTTCGGGCATTTGTTTGTGTTAGTGCGACTGTTAACAAAAAGAGCTATATAAACAAAAACACAAAAAAAGAAAAACATCTTTATTCTTAAAGTGCTTTGTTTATACTAAACTTTGTGCCACTTTTCAAAAATTTTGGATGCTTATTACACGCTACTTGCCGATCTGCGACTTTCTTTGACTCAGAAACCGAGAGTTGTTCGACGTTGTTCGACAAGAATCGAAATTTGCATCTATAGAAAACCGCCTCGATTGAATTCAATATGAACTTGCGGCCTTACAAGACCACATGAATAGATAGCGAACCGAATCCGTCTTTGTTTTGGGATCGCTTTTGGCCCCGTGTGACTGACAAATTAACGCATTGAGCTTGATTAGCATCTGAGTCCAATCTGGAAAAGTTCTATTTGCGATTAGCGATTAGCGATCCCATAGCCAGACGTCCGTTTTCAATTGTCTCTCGATTGTGGCATTTTACAGAATTGCTATAGATCGACAGCCGAAGCCTAATTACGCGGAAAACACCGACCACGCTCTATAGATAAACGACCTTTAGTTGGGCCATCGTATATATAGCTATATAGAGCCGATCCGTGACGCATCCCCAGCGATTCTACGTCTAGTGGGTGGCGGTGTCAAACAAAATCAGAAAAACCCCAACGAATTTCGGCCCAAATAGCAACACTTGGCTAAATGCGTGATCGCCACTTGGCCAAAATGCCGCGTGGAGGAACGACAACAGCGTAAGTTTTCCACATATCATAAATCCACCCCCCAAGGCCAGACTTTAGACCCAAAATAAACAAATTGCGGGCTGTTCTTGAGCATATTTATTTAATTTAAACAATTGTGGCTTATGGAGAAAGGTACTTGGAGCCTATTCTCGTACAAAGGTACGTTAGATTATCGTGTCAGGTTGGCGTACCGCGAATTCGATTGTATCTGCGAGATACAATTTCGAGCATATGTATATGTTTCGGTCATATTATTGGATCGGACCCCTACTCCCTCGAGATCGCCTTAATTAAACACGCCGCGACATAGACGTCGTCTCCAAACAATTGCCGGGCATTGTAAAGTAACCCCCAACCAGATCAGACCAGTATATATATAAATACGAGCACTATAGTATGCCGTACTCGTACTTCGTCATAATCAACCCGCAGGATCCGCAGAAGTGTGTGCCAGTGTTCGAGTGATTTTCATCCATGCGTGCGACAGCAAATGTTTTAATTCGCCTCGATCCGCAGACTTTTAATTGTGCATTCCGCGGCAGCTCGTTACTTGTTACATCTGATGGTTTCTTTAATTGAATTGTGCCCTGGCTTCCTGCTACAATTTCTTTCCCAGTTTTCCATTCCCTATTTTCATCTTTCGACCAGTTAGCATTGCTCTACTTTTGAGAAGTACTTTAGCGTTAACCAAGTTATTGCCATAATTAGCCTGCTTTTATGGCGGCCTTCATTTAAGTTCTGGTTTCCCTACTATCTGATTAGTACATCTTTGTAGTTGATCTAGTCTCGGTTGGACATCTGGCTGTCATGGTCATCTTAATCTCTATCACATGACTGAGATAAGTTGGTTCCTAAATTTGCTCAAGTTTCAAGAAGAGTTTTCTTATCTGCAGATAAGAAGTGATGGAGACTTAGACGTAATTCAACACAGTATATCTGTTAAATACATAATTTTAAAGCTGATATTCACAGATTGTAAATAATTTGCATACCTCATTTTGTTGTCGTTTTTTTTTTTGTGTTGATCTTAAATTTAATTTTTAACGTATGTATACATAGATTAGAAATACAGTCAAACTTTCATAACTCTATCCACATCTTCAACGAACTATTAGAAACTATTTGGAAATATACTCTTTAAATTGGGGAATATTTATTTATTTTGAAATTAAGATTAAATTGTTTTTCAAAATGTATAATACAAAGTATTTAATATTTTCCAAGTATCTGATATATGATTTTTTTAAATTTCAATATTCAATATTTATTTGTATCATTTTGATGAATATTCATATTTCTCAGTTGTTTTGTATAACATGTCAAGATACAAAAAATACGAGGATTATGATAGATTTTGCAGCTTATATTTGCATAAATTATGCATTAAATTTGCATTTATTAAATGACTTTGGCAATGTGCAGATTACGCTGACACATCGATGCGCTTTCTCTGTTTATGCGCCTCGCAATTGCAGTAGGTGCCTTGGCAGAGTCAATAGCCTTTTATCCACGATGACCCATTAGCCATGAGTCGCTGCACCTAGGCCAACTCCCCGGCTCCGAAACTCTAAAACTCTGAAACTGAGAGGTTCAGGTTCAGGTTCGAATGCACCAAGCAAAACAGGTGGCTGCCAACAAACGAGTTTTCCATAAAACGAAAAGCTTTTAGCGAAAATTTCTCAGCTCAGCCAACAAATGAAAAGTGAAAGAGATACAAATGTGCGGCAGAGCTATAGATACAGATACACCCATTGGTGTCGGCTTGTTTTCCAACAATCTGCGGCAAGTGAAATGTGTGTTACAGCAAACAGCCAGTGGAGCCCCATGCCACACCTCCCCGCCCCCTTTAAATGTGTTGATAGCTAAATGCCTGCCCCAACCGCAGTGCACAACCGAATCCCGAACCCAGACGCAGCTGCAGCCACAGATGCAGCCACATCCACATCCACAGCCACTGCGGCGGAGGAGTGCAACTTGTGGCAGACAGCCGTTCATTGACACCGCCAACGGATGCACGGGAAAAAATAAGATCATTGATCGTCTTTAATCTCCTTCAAATTGGGCGCCATTTGATCCCATCTACATAGACTTTTCTTGCCTTAAAAATTATACTTTATGATCTGATGATCTCTCTTTTGGTTCTACCATTTGCACAGAAATTAATAACACAATTTGACACTTTCCAAAAAGTCTTGGATTGGATCTTTAATTTAAATTTAATTTTTCGTCCCCATTAATTTATGCAAATAGGTTCTATTCAAAAATTGCTTGTCAACAGATATATATTTATGACCGGCTTTAATATTTTTCAATGAATTTGTTTTCATATACACGCACTGCATATTTATAATTAAAAAGATGAAATAATTATATAATTATTTTGATCTTATCAAATAGGTTATACAGAAAATAAATGTAATAGGATTTTAGGAAATACAATTGGCCACGCTCAACAGCATCAACGATATGTTGTTGTGAGACACATTTATACAAGAAATATAAAACTGATTGAACTCTGAGAAGTCTTGATCTTCATCTCATACATATATAGATTATAATAATTGTATTGGTAATTTTTGATTAGCGGTGTATCGAAGGTTATCAGCAAAAAACATCTTTGTAAAATGGAACAATTATCTTAAGAATGTACCCAATATGTAGAAAAGTCATGAGAAGTTGTCAGTACCACTAATAAGATTTTTCTAAGTGCCTCCGATCTTTTGGCACTCACGCCGATCTCGCTCCGCCGTATCCGATGCTCTCCGTCGATTGTGTTGCATGTAAATTGGAGCACCCCATGGCATTATCTTCGCGGTGATGCAAGTGTCGCCGCTTCGGGAAAGCGAGAGTGATGGCTGGTAATTCGATTCGCTTTTGCTTTCATTATCACAACATGGGGCTCGCACTATTAATTTAAATAATAGCTTTGTTTACATTCGATACGTTGTTGCACGAATGGATTTCTTACGGAGCCAGGGAGCTGCACTTGGCGATGATTAAGCGGCTCGTTGGCGGCCAGCAATGTGCCTAATTACCCCAACTGCACACACAGTTTCTACTCCAGTTTGCAGCAGGCTGTTTACTTTCGACAGATCAACAGATGGCTGCGGTTTGGCTGCCCATTGTGTTTCTGTGGGACTTCTCCCAGCCCCAAAACTATGCACTATGCACTATGCTGATGATGGATCCGCAACTCGTATCTTTTGGTGGTGAGATCATTGCGCCCATCATCAGCCATCGAAACTGTATGTCATACGATCGCACGACAAGTGATGAAATTAATACTACAGACAGGCCGCAATTGGCTGGAAACAATTCACTTTTGACTCCCTCACCCTTTCCCCAGCTGTCAAATCCATTCCGTAGGACAAACTTCAGCCCAAAACATCTCAATGGATACTACACCCACACAAAACGATCGAACTTTGCAGGAAAAGTAGAGCAGTTTGTATGATAAGTCGATAAGTTGAGGAAGCGATACGCACCAGTGAATTCGTAAAGCTACTCCACTTATAAGGAAAATTGGAGATTTGCCAGGCAAATTAGATAATTGTGCGATTTCTTAAATTCACTGTGATTCTACTTGCCAGTCCGTCGGTCTGCTGTCTATCAATTAAGCCGATTAGCAGCACATTCAACCCACAATTAGAGCTGCGTAATCTCTTTAGAATCTCTGGTAGAATCTCCATAATTCCAAGGCACCATCATAAATTGTGTTTAATGAGTGGCAGCCCACCCTCCCAAAATTCCTTTATGCTCGAATTGACTCGGTTCTTACGAGTACATATACCTAAATCCCTTGTGAACTTAGAGACGCTACAAGTGATCAACGGACCACGGTATGGTAATAGATCTAGTCCCATCAATATGAAACCCATTGACGGACCCCTTATCGATGAACTAAACCGCATGATCTTTCGTCGTCCCAACTTCATTAAGAGTCGCAGCCAAAAGTAATAGTAATAGATTGAGCTATGTAGTATTTGCTATCATGTACTTCCCTGTGCTTCCATCTCGTTACAGGCGCTATGAGGAGGATCCGGACAATGCCTGGAACTGCTGCTCCTGGTGCGAGTACTTGCTGATCGTCATCCTGTCCACCATCCTGCTGGTGGGCGTCCTGGTGCTCACCCTCTTCTGGGTGATGTTCTACCGGGAGGGCTTCGCCTGGTCGGAGAGTCCCAAGCAGCAGTTCAACCTGCATCCCATCTTGATGATCGCCGGCTTTGTGACGCTCTCCGGATTTTGTAAGACCCTTCGCATTGTTTGGGATGAACTAATCTGATTTGGAACCCTCTAACTAGCCATCTTGATCTACCGTCTGTGCCGGTGCGTGAAGCACATCTACGTGAAGCTGATCCACATGTTCTTCCACGCCGTGGCCATCCCGTGCATCGCCCTGGGCTTCCTCTCCGTGTTCGACTCCCACGAGGCATTGCAAAAGGTCAACTTCTACAGCCTCCACTCGTGGCTGGGCTTCGTGACAATGGGCATGTTCGTGCTCCAGTTTGTGATCGGCTTCTTCAGGTGGGTCTCCATTTGGCGGTGTCTCAATATGGAATATACATAATTGGTGACGATTTCCCTAGCTTTCTGGTGATGCTGTGCTGTGAGAACAAGACCTATAGCTGCCGATCCGCCATGGTACCGATCCATGCCAGCTTGGGCCTGGCCAACTTCTGGCTGGCCATTGCCACATCCGTCACGGGACTGATCGAGAAGGAGCGCGAAACCGTCAACGAGGGCGGGAGGTGAGAATTACTTAATCTAATGGGTATAGGTTACACATGCACAATGGGTGCTGGCCGATCTTTAAATTAAAGTTGGTCTGCAGATAAATAAGAAGCTGTAATCAAGTTAGTCTATTATTTGTATTGCTGTCATATAGACGATAATTATTTCACAAAAGAGATGGTAATACGGATATGTTTTAAAAACTCATTGGATAGAAAAGAGCACATCCCAATGGTGCTCCAAATAAATCTTTTTTTTTCTTATGTGACTACCAGATGTTTAATTTTGTTATTGCGTATAAGAAACTTTAAAAAAATTTTATAGGAATATATTATTCAACTGACGATTCAAAACAACTAACTAATCATACCAGTTTATTAAATTCGGCTTTTATTGAGTAAAAAAGGTTACAATATTTGTTTTAATGAATCCAACTTTGACTCTTTAATATATTTATTTTCATGAACCATCTAGTCTCTCTGAACAATGAGATCCCTCTGTTGCGTTAAAAAATCGTTTAAGAAATTTGTTTTATAGAAAGAAAAGCAATTTGTAATAAGGCTTCTATCAAAATCGGGATAAAATCGAAGGGACACTTTCTTGTTGTTTAATCCGCATTACTATTTTGTATCTAAACTTTGGTCTGCGAATTAAAGGTTAAAAAGTTTTTAATTACATTCCTTTTGTTTTGCAGCCAGGAGAACAAGCTCATCGAGCACTACATCACCAGTGCCATCGGCGTCACCCTGATCTTCATCGGCATCATCGTGACGTTTGCGGTGCGGCGCTCCAATGCGCCGGCCTCCGCGAAGGTTTACGTGACGGAGCGCATTTAGACGGGCCGCCCGGCTCGTCGGAGTCTCCGACTCCGTCTCCATCGCCGGATTCGGTCCACGGCCAGGACGGGAAGCGAGTCGCAGCAGGTATATCCGAGAATCGTGAGGGGCTATGGAGAGGAACCCGGGCACATGGACTCGGGGAAGCGGATCCAAGTTGCCCTTTCGCCAGGCTTAGCGCACAGAGACCACGCTTCTGCATCTCTATCCGAACCCTTTGTAACCTTTTATATGCCAAATTAAATCCTCTTCATACACTTAGACTTCTCCATAAGGCGCTAATCAAAATCTTTACTCACTTTCAACTCCTCAGTAGATGTGTAGGATTAGGAATCTCAGAAAAGAGCCGACCAAGCAAGCAAATCTAATCAAAATTGACGTGTTCAGCCGAATTACTGATGCATTAAGCACTCACAAGCATGATTAGCCAGTTTTTTGGTACTATAGTAGAATTTTGATATAAGCCCATGTAACTAGTGTATGTACCGTACCGCGTAACGCATTAAATGTATGCACTCGTACTCAAAACTGTCGCATTTGATGTTTTTGTAATCGTGCAAGTATTTGTATTTCATAATGCGCTAAGCAATGTAAGCTGTAAACCAATTTTACAAACAAATAATAAACGATACTTTTGGCCTGTCATGGGGTCTCATAATATAATATATGGTTTTGCCTCTGGGAAGAAATCGGAAGTTATTGGGTAAAATCGTAAATATCCTAATATCTTGAAAAATGGAGGTGGTCATTTAATGTTGGGTTCTATCATATCATTGTAGGGAAGAGGTTATTTTAAATTCCTTTTTTTTTAATTTTAAGATTCGTTTTCTGCGAACGCTGACGTCGTGAAACATTTTTATGGTCGTATGCTGATTCAGCCTACCGAAATATATTTGAAAAATATACCAATATTACTGTATATACTAATATAAAAATATAAAAATATACTTATACCTAATATTAGTGTATATGGGAGAAATATAATTGGTCCAATTCAGACTAGCTTTCGGACGGTAACGATGGCATGTTTATCTGGGGTCTTACATAAGATTTTGTGTTGTTATACCAAAAATCCTTATTTTTTGCATTACCTTTTGGATGCAGTATCGGATTAATAGCAAGTTGGGTGTTATTCAAAGCGTATTTTGCAAAATAAATCTGAATTTGTACACTTTCGCCACATTATCTCCTAAGCCAATTGTCACTAAGTCACTACGTGTAATAGGTCCAGCGTGATATGGTCGTATATGTCTCATGCTATACTATACTATCCATAAATAGCTCAAAATATATGTTATTTTATTGGTTGTTGCTGCAGTTGCATTGGTGAATAAGTAATAGAACTCACGAACGGGATCCAACAATGAAATCAGGACATTCAATACACTGATGCATCACGGATTGGTATTTATTTTGCAATTACAATTCATTTTATTTGCATGTTATATTGAAAACCTATTACAAACAACTAAAACAGAAAGAATATTTTGGGTAATTGAATATTTCGCCTTATTCGACTAAGCCAAAAAAAAAACTACAATAGGAAATCCCTAGGCAAATTCGTGACTCCGTTCTCGAGGTACTATAATACAAAGTTGTACGCATTTGCACGGTGCTATAAAAATTTGAAAGTACTATTTTACATGTATAGACAAATATTTGATACTTTTAAACTTTTATGCATAAGCATTTATAAACGAATGAAGTAGGGTGGCTAGTTCCACAATATGTGTAAAATTTCTATGCTTCCATTTTTTATACAGAGGTGAGATTATTATAATTTCAGTCAAAAGTTTGCAACGCACTGAAGGAGACATTTCCGACCCTATAAAGGGCATATATTTTTGATCAGCATCACTAGGAGAGTCGATCTAGCCATGTCCGTCCGTCCGTCTGTCCGTCCGTCTGTCCGTCCGTCTGTCCGTCCGTCTGTCCGTCCGTCTGTCCGTCCGTCTGTCCGTCCGTCCGTTTTTACGCAAACTAGTCCAATCTGCTTGAAACTTTTCTAAAAGTTGTCTTATTATTGCAGGTAGTAAATAAGTCGGATCGGGCGACTATATCTATAGCTCCCATAGCAACAATCGGAAAAACAAATTTTAAAAAGTATGACTGTCGTTTTTATTTTTTTGTTATATGGGATTTGGTAATATTTAAATACTATGGAATTTCGGGTTAAGTTAAATTAAAATCGAAAATCTACATATATTATATAGCTCCCTTGATAAAAAACAAGAAATTAAAAAAAATAAAATTTTTTTAAATATGTATTTTCTTTTTTTTCTATTTATCAAAATATTTCTTTCAGATATAGTTATTATTTACTATATCAGAAATACGCTTTTAGTTTTGGTAATGTTTTTTGTAAATCTGACAACAATATCATACATATAGCTGCCATAGAAACGATGGCAAAATGAAGCGCAAAATCGCAAGGGTATATAAACTTCAGCTTGCTGAAGTTTTCTTTCTTTTTTGTTTTATTGGCAAATTAAATATTCATACATACATTTTGAGAAATACCAGACAAGCCTAAATTTCCACTGAGTTTAGAACGATAAGACCATGATTTCAAAATTTCGTTTGAAGGCATTAATGGGTGTACAGGGAATTTACGTTTCCCTTTTAGTTCTTGAATTTATTTTGCACTTTAAAGCCCCAATGGTCGACATTATGTTCACTAGGGTATAATTATTGGCTCAGTTTTTCTGCTGAAAGAATTTTGGCCTTGAAATTGTACTATTTAATCTTTGACCGAACGCCAACGAGAGTCAGTAGAGTTTGGTTGTCCACGAAGGAGTTTTATAACTCTGAAATGCGGCTGGTGATTTGGTGATTATACTACTTAAATAAACACAAAATAGTAAAGTGAAGTGTCACGAATATTTAACTTTTGATAAGAAAAATTACTAATAATTGTTTATTTCTAGCAGCATTTTCTCCGAATCTGCAATCAGCTGATTAGTTTAATCCTCATTAACGTTTCCTGACTAAAACAATGTTTTTGGTGAACCAACCTTTGGAGAAGGACCTCAGTGAACAGTAAGTTTTAAATGGAGCCGTTTCAAGGAGACCTCATATTAAAGTCACTCTTTCGCTCACAGCGAGGATCTTCTATAATTAGTCCCCACCGTACTTACCTGTCTTTAAGACCGCGTCCTCTCTTGCTGTTGTGTAAGCCTCTCCAATTGTCTCATTAATTTCAAAATGTTCCTGACTGTGAGGATGAACGTAACCACGGCGTTCAGTCTGACGGTTAGAGACATTTTGAAAGTGATGAGACAAATGAAGAGATGTACACAACGGCAAGAGACGATGCGAGACATAAGTATAATTTCGACAACCAAAAGTAAGGCATACATAATTTTGGAATTTGGTAACCAGAAAGGCGTTTAGACTACAACAAATTTTTTTATTTTAAACAGTCTTTGCTGTTTTGCGAGGCCAAACACAGATCCCCAACAATGGGGTCAATATCATTACTTTGATAGTCCCCAAAGTTTGTCCACGTGTAGTTCCAGAACCTGGGATTGGCTCGAGGATCAGCCGGTTTATTGGAAGGCGGCACTGCTGTGGAATTGAAGCGCTGCAGCTCCACCATCAATGCGTGTAAAACTTCGGGATACCTTTAAAACATTCATGATAATTACAATTAAAAACGTATACGTCTTTGAACTTACTGCTTTGCCAGGTTGAATTGCTCACAGGGATCGTCGCGAATGTGGAACAAGCATGGAGCCGAGAAGGCGGTAGACTTGCAACTGCCTCCTTGGGAGGATTGGGTCCGGCAGGAGACCGTGGCAGCTGCCCGCAATCTCTGCTGATCTGCTCGACTTGGGAGCATCATGAGGCCCTCCAGAGCCCGGCCTGCCCTACTTTTGGGCACCATCTGCCAGTCGTAAAGACGGGGATCTCGTTCTCCCGCCGGCCCGTACCATCCATCCCAGCTTCCGCGGTAGTTGGTGCCCTTGACCAGCTTCCAATCGCCCACGCTGAGCGCGGCACTGCCCCAGATGTCATCGATATTATGGAGCACGTTTAGACGCGGCGAGGCCTTGTCCTGGACCAGAGCCCGCCAAATGCTTTGGCCATCGATTCCCTTGCTAAGATTGGCCAAAGCCGGTTGCCCACCAGCTGCCTCCAGAAGTGTGGGCAGCCAGTCGACGATGTGCATGGTCTGGTTGGACACCCGCTGGCTCTTTTTCAGAAGAGGCGACCAAATGAGCCCTGCCGCTCTTACTCCACCCTCCCACAAGGTGTTCTTCACACCCTTCAGGGGATAGTTGGAGGCAAAGTTCAGGTTAAAGCCTTGGGCTGGACCTCCATTATCCGAGGAGAATATAATTATGGAGTTCTCCAGCATGTTGGACTTGCGCAACTGGTCCACTATTTGTCCCACAGAGTCGTCCATTTTGGCTACCATGGCTGGGACAGATAATATTAGAATTGGAATCTTGATCAATTTAATAACATTTAGGAATAAATAAAAAATAATAATAAAAAAATCTAGCAATAACGTGAATGTCGAGCTCGGAGCACCCTTTTGAATATGCTGAAAACTAGGACATTCGCTCAGAACTAAAAACTTGCCTTACACTGAATATTTTTATAGTTAAGCGATGTAAAAGGATGTTTCCTAAATCACCTCCTACAAAATTCTAACCAAATCTCTTTCCCCAGAACCCCTAAAACAATTGAGTGTCGGTTTTGCCCCACCCTTTCTTCTAAATGTAAAATTATGTAGTAACTAAAGACACTCACCCGCGAATTTTCGGCGTTTATAATGCGAAATGTGTCCCATCTTCATCACATCGTTGTCCGGCACTGGCAGTGGATTATACGGATTACTCGAGTGGCAGGCTGCATGGGCCACATAGAGGAATAGGGGACCTTGGGTGGAATTATGGTTGGCAATCACCTTGACCGAGTGATCGGTTATCACATCCGTGGTGTACTGCCCATGTAGGTCGTAAGCCACGTCGGTGCCGTTGCGCATGTCCAGCCCCCAAAGATTGTTCTCGACGGCAGTGTGATCATTGTAGTCCTGGTGACCCGACCAGAATCCCACGTGGCTACTAAAGCCCCGATACAGCGGAGTATATTTCAGCTTCCAGTGCCCCAGATGCCACTTGCCAGCAATGTGAGAGGTGTAACTTGTTGAACAGATTATGGTTAATAATTGATGATTATAAATAAAGCAACGATTCCGACCTACCCCAAATCATTTAAGTACTGGGGTAATATCTTCTCCTCCAGGGGCAAACCTCGAGGTTCAGCGGCATAAAGAACTGTGTGCTGCATTCCTATAAGAATCATATTATGAGTTATAAATATTTGGAAATTAAACAATCTCACCTACCCGTATGTATGGGATATTTCCCTGTCATAAGTGCCGATCTTGAGGGAGTACAAATGGGCGCCACATAGTAACGATTCAGGATGATCCCAGAATAGGCCAAGGCATCAATATTTGGCGTGGGAATCTCTGCCGAACCATGAAAACCCACATCGTTGAAGCCCTAGAGTAAATTTTACAAAATATATAAGAATAATTGATATTGATATCCCATAACCGTTTGACTTACCAGATCATCCGCCAAAATAAATATAATGTTTGACTTTGTCGGAGGCTTTTCCTCCTCACCTGCAATCAGATTTGGCAGCGCCATACACAGCAGCCATAAACACCGCATTGTCTCCCTGAAAAATCTAACAGATCGTGTGATTTATGCAATCATTAAAAAACGAATTCTAAGAGATCGTGTGATATATGAAACTATTAAATAAAGAGACTTGTAAAATATCGTGTGATTTATGCAACCATAAAAAAACAATTAGTTAAATAATTGTTGTACTGCAACCATAAAAAAACAATTAGTTAAATAATTGTTGTACTGCAGAGATTCCCTGTGACAGCAAATACGAGATCAAGCTGATTTCAATTGATTGATCATCCACCTTTTTGCATTGTGGCATTGATCGTCATCTGGGTTGGAATTCATTTGGTGTGCAAATGGAACTGAATCAGCAATTGCACTCAATGCGACCTCAATTCGGATGGGCCACACTTCACCTGCAGCGGTGCATAATTGATTCCCAGCTTGGAATGGGTTCTATATTTATATATTTATTGGTCATAGGGATACCCTTAAGAATTTATGTGATTAAATGCGAGTAAACTTGTTTGGGCTTTGTTTAAACGATTTCATGCGCCATCTAATTAGCATGTAAATTCCGTTTGTTGCTGATTGTACCGTTAATGGGTCAACAAGTGCCACTCAGTAATCAGAAAGCTCAAATTAAAAAACCAAATTAGATTCGGAAAATATTTTCAGACAGATCGACCAGATAATACTCTATTAACAACAGCAAAATAATAGGATGAATGTCCATAAACGTCATTATGATATCCTGCCAAACACCAGCTTAGGAAATATTAAATAATAGTTTTCGTTCATATAAGGTTAAATAAAATATATGATCACTTGAGTTTCAAAGAGATAGAAATGTTTTTTAAGTACATTTTTAGAAGTTCATCTATATACATTAAACTGTTGTTTTGATACCAAATTTAACAGAAATTATATTGAGCACTAATTCAACTGTAAATTCGTAGCTCTTATGTATTAACTATGTTTACACTTTGAACATGGATACTAATCGGCTTTGTCAAATATGATCTCTCATTTTTCTATTTAGAAAAATCTTTGTTGTTTAAACAATGAACCTATTGTTTGTCAAAGGTCACTAACCCCTTAGTGAGTTTCAAAAGAAATTCGTTTATGCGAAATCACTCACAGTCAAATTATTTTATTTTTGTGGCACAAGTAAAGTTCAACTTTGGTTTTGTTTACTTTACTCAATTTTGGAATTAATTAGACAGGTAAACAAACCGCTGTCATATTTATTTAACACGAAAACTCGTTAAGGTTGGCTTTAGAGTTGTCCTCAATTTCGTTTAGCAAATTTGTTATTTAACTTTTGGTTAACTTTAATTTTTATACATATAGGCTTGCTTTATTTAGAAATGAAGTGTGTTCACCGCTGATCAGATTATGAAATGTTATTTATTAGACTCTCATCGGTACGCCAAGCACCAACCTTTTTAATTCACGCGCCAAGTCAGACTGAACAAATTCCCCAACAGCAACAGAGGCGCAAACCTTTAACAGTGAAAGTAAACCGCTGTTAAAGATCGAAATCTATGCAAACAGGGGAAGAGGCCTTCGCAGAGCTCTACCGGCTGTAATTGCATAAAAAGGGGAAACTCTTGCTTTTCTTGACCTCCGACCCATGCCAAAGAAATGGAAAAACGTTGCATAATAATTACATTATTTATAGTACACAGGATCAGGTGAAGGAATATCTTAGGAAAACGCTCTATAATTCAACAAACAAACTACTTTGAAAACAGGTAGATTCCGGAGAATTTCCCTCAAAACTCCGGGCTGCTGTCAAGCCCGAGGCAATACACTTTTAATGCTTAGTTTTAAGAATTACACCTAAAAGTACATAATGGGAAATAAATATAAGCTACAGGCAAAAATTTCTTATAGAAAGCAACCAAATCACCCAATGCTTTGTGATATCAACAGTCCCCCAGGAGATTGGAGGGTGCTTAGAGTATTTCCAGGTCCACATGACGTATTTCCGGGAATTGCGTCTGTCAAAAACAATTAAATCAGGTTTGTTACCTTACAAATTGAGTTCATTTTTGTTAATAAAAACTAACCCGCAGATTCATTTCAATGCGATCAATTTCACCGCCCATCAGGTCCACAATGTTTTCGCCTTGATCCAAAAGAAAGCCCTCCAGATCCTCCACCTTTTCAAAAGCTCGAACCGTCTGTGGGGGGTAAGTAAAAACCGGTAAATAAAGGGCCCAGAAATGGGTCAATATGACGCACCGTAAGCAGCTTGGCCAGATCCTGTTTGTCCAGATACGAACGCGTCAGCTCGCGGCCGTCAAAGTCGAGCTCGGCCTATAGAAATACAATTTAGTCTCACCATAGCACTTCAAGAGAACGGTCTCACCTTGTAGCGGACGCGGGCGTTACCAATATCGATGCCCTTAACATCGTAAATAGCTCTAATCATCACATCAGCCTCCAAAGCAGAGTTAATCTTTTCCAGGCGCTCGGAAGCAATGGATATGCCCACTAGGGCATTGGCATTTGTGTAAATGATAAAGGAGGCCACGGCACCCAAGAGAGCTCCAATAACCAAAGATCCAGCGGCATCAAAGATGGGAGATCCTGTGTAGCTGCTCAGTCCCATACAAGCTCCAGCCACCATAACTCCAGTTACAGCAGCAGCATCCTCGCAGAGCACCACATTAACACACGGATCCTTGCCAGAAATCACTGTGGAATATAATGTCTGTCAATTATAACCAATTTTTATGATTCAACGAAAAAAATCACCATAGTCTTTGAAAGTCATGTTGTTTTCTTTAGCTGCTCGCTTGAGCTCATTAATGGCCACTACCAAAGTGGCTCCCTCAGAAACCAGCGATCCTGCGAGAATGCAGTACACCCAGAACAAATCTGCGATGGGCTCTGGATGGAGAATGCCGTCAATACCGTGGTAAATTGAAAGTCCACAGCCAACGCAAAAGATGCCTACGCCAGAAATCAACGAAGAAACGTATCGCATATTCATATAACCGTATGGATGATCGATGTCTGGGCTCTGGGAGGACTTGTAGATGCCAAAGGCGAGGATGAGCTGGTTGATTAAGTCCGCAAGTGAGTGAATAACCTCCGCAAACATGCTGTGGGAACCACTGTAGAGCCATCCTCCAGCCTTGAAAAGCAAATTGGCCGCATTGCTGAAAGAAATTAAAGCTTACTAGAATTTCTAGGCTGTTAAGATAAGGAACTTACATAGCAATAGCGGTGGCTACCACTTGACCGGACTTCTCGGATTCTTTCCGGTTGTCGAGCATGACTTTGGTACGGGATCCCATCTCCCTGCGGTAGTCGCGCAGCCGCCGCTTAACAGTGAATAGATCTGCGGAATCATAGACTTTAGCACCCACATTAAAGGTTGAACGAACACAGGGGACATAGGTACTCACTCTGCTGGTACTGCTTACGCTCCACCTCGCGCTTAAGTCGCTCCCGCAATAGGTTTTCCTTGGAGCCCCACACCTCCACGGCCTTGGCTTCCACATCGCGGCGCCAGTAGACGGTCATGGGTGGCTCCTGTTCGTACGGTGATCTCCGCTTGATCTTAGGCAGGCTTTCAAGATCCGCAGCTGTTAGCAAGAAGTCGCTTATGGCCCGATTGGGCGTCACAAAATTACGCTCCAGAGAAGCGCGATAATCAAACCGTGGTCGCTTCGGAGGGAGAACAGGCATGGGAGGCGGAACTTCTATAAGCGGGGGTAAAGGAGCAGGCGGAGCTTCTCCCGATTTTGCAATTAATGCTGCTTCAGACAAAGCAGTGGAAGTTGGACCAGGCTGTGATGGCATCGTTTCAGGAGGGTTCATAAAAGTACCTGCCCCAAGTCCCACACCGCTTGTAGTTGAGCTACCCCGCAGATTGATAGCCGCAGCGGCTAGTGCCGGCTCTTTCAGTTTAGACACCGGCGGGAGATCGGACTTCTCGAACACGATCTCGTTGATCTTGGAGTCCTCGATGGTGGTGCTGATGGACAAAATGCCCTTGGAGGTCTTGACCTCAAAATTTTTTGTTTGCTTCTCCTTTGGCTGAGCCGCTGCTCTAGCTGTCGTCTCCTCCAGAGCCAGTTCGTCCTTCTTCTTGGAATCACTGCCTTCGGCACTGCAGCGAAACTGCAGAAACATGCCGGGACGCTTCCAGGGATGCGGTTTAGAATATTCGCTGTCATTCCGCCGCCAAGGGTTACCGGCGGCATGGCGCAAGGAGTTCTGACTGAAGGCCCTTCTAAACTGCTGGTGACGTCGCTGCAGGAGCTGCACGCCGCGCATCAGCATCCTGCACTGTGAAGGGTTTACGGATTAGGTTGAGCTTTTCTATATATACTGTAGATTACTTACACGGCGCGCTGCGTCACTATCAGACTCTAGATACTGATAAGTTTTGTTTTAATTTGGGGGTGCTCCGTGGTTTCACTTTAAGCGCAAAACTACGTCATGCGGGAACAAATAGAAAAGGGGGTAAACGAATTGCCGTCGTAACTCCTCCTGATCGAAAGACGCAGTAGAATTTCCGACTCGGTCCTGGGGGCACACCTTGGGGCGACAAAGGCGTACTTGGAAATTTGCTTTAAAGACACATTGGCGAATTTTTTACACTGAAAATTTAACCATCACCGGCTGGCGCTTTTTGGCTGTGCTTTATCTGTTGTTGTGATTTTTGTTTTTCGCCAGAGCGCCTTGGTCACACCACAGGTTGTGTTATTAGATGTTCTCACTGAACAGTATATTTTGGGATATCAATTGGAATGCCCCGGATGGGGGATTTATAAATTCGCCATTGAGGGACATTATCAACATTTTTATTTTAGTTAGATCTTGTCGTGGACAATCCGCTAAAAATTAGTCGTATTTAAAGTTTAACGCCCTTAAAGTAAAACATCTTTTTCTCATGCTTGTAAGAAGTAAATGCTTTTAATTAAGACAAAATGATGTTGATAAGATTTTTTTTTTATTTTAGCAGCAGAATTTTGATGCAGTGCGAATTGCTTACTAACTGTCACGGTCTTATCGATACGTAAATCGATAGTTGCAATGAGCTTTTGTCAGCACTGGCAACAACAGCTGTTTTCTGCCGGTCGTTTTATAATCACTTAATTGCCTAGTTTCGCTTTTGTATTTTCCTGTTTTTAAATACTAAATGTCAATTATAATGCAAGGAGTGGCGAGGTTAGCCCGTCAACTTAACCGTCCACTTGTTGCTTCCCGCCACTTTGCGGCAGCGGCGCCATACGGCGATGGAAATGAAGTTCTGGTGGAACGATTGGAGGGACCTCGCGAGGGAATCTCGGTTATTGGCCTTAACAGACCAGCGGCCAAAAATTCCTTTAGCCGTGGAATGGTAGAGACCTTTACCGATGTCCTGGATGACATTAAAAAGGACAATGCCTCGAGAGTGGTTGTACTTCGAAGTCTTACTCCTGGTATTTTCTGTGCCGGTGCTGATTTAAAAGAGCGCAAAGGTAGGTTTTCCTTAAATTCTTTTAATGAAAGTGGCCAATTTTTTTATAATGACAGGAATGACCCCAGAGGAGGCCACCGAATTCGTGAAGGAGCTCCGAGGTCTTCTCATCGCCATTGAGCAGCTGCCCATGCCTGTTATTGCCGCTTTGGATGGCGCTGCTCTGGGTGGTGGTCTAGAAATGGCTCTGGCCTGTGATATCCGCACCGCCGCTTCGAACACCAAAATGGGTCTGGTGGAGACGAGATTGGCTATCATCCCCGGTGCAGGTGGCACCCAAAGACTGCCCCGCATCCTGTCCCCCGCACTGGCGAAGGAGTTGATCTTCACGGCGCGAGTTTTCGACGGTTCAGAGGCCAAGGATCTGGGTCTGGTCAACCATGTAGTGCAGCAGAACGAAACGAAGGACGCCGCCTATCAGCAGGCCCTTAAGTTGGCCGAGGAAATCCTGCCCAACGGACCTGTGGGCGTACGCATGGCAAAACTGGCCATCGACAAGGGCATGCAAGTGGACCTGGCCACCGGCTACTCTATTGAGGAGATATGCTACTCACAGGTGATACCCACCAAGGACCGCCTGGAGGGACTGGCTGCCTTTGCCGAAAAACGCAAGCCCGTCTACAAGGGGGAGTAAATGGAAATCTGACCACTCCTAAAGTTAAGCTGAAAATTGCATTTATAATTTTATCTGTTACTGTTCTAGAGAGCGGCAAAGCCTGGTTCAATTGCTTTTATATAAAACATTCGATTCAATCGAGCTGCCAAATACCTTAAATTACGGTAATTGTACTTTAACCATTATTTAATAGCTGCGATGACGCATCCCTATTTAGTCATGGAAATGCTAATTACAGCCATTAAATACCACCGATCGAGATACACTCCCATTTGCATTGCATGTTCTCGTACAGCATAGAACTGGAAATTGATGCAAAATTCACCTTGATCGTTCTGTCGTCGAACTATGCGGAAATCGGAATTTCTTGGGAAGCCGTGAGTTAGAAAGTTTCTATTGTCATGCGAGTTGGGGTAATTGCATTGCGAACCAGCCTACAAGTGCCAGTTTTAGTACCTGATGACTGTGCCTTCGTTTGTCATTTGTACAGCAGGTTATTAGCATATTGCAAATATTTATATTACAGGGCGTGCTTCGCCACACTTATCGTAATTTTGGGGCCCGCTCGAACAAAGGGATTCTGTCACCTGGGACAACAAAAAACAAAACAGGCGCTAAATAAAAACACTTTATAAAGCCGTCGTTTAAGATTTAACCGGTTTGGTGGCGGCAACTCAAGGAAGTTGTCACCCGGATGACTCGGGCCACCCCCACTAGCCCAGATTTTTGTTGCGAATCTACATTGCGTCACTATCTCACCTCCATACATGATCGAAGTCAGCGGTCGCAGCCGTAAATTAAAAATGCGACGCGGGTGTTTGACATCGGGCAAGGTCAGTGTCGTTGGCAGAAGCTGTATACCCGAAATATCGGAATCTAAATCTCAACCGGCAAGCTGCGCAGTGTGCATATTAATTAATCAATTAATTAATTTCTCAGTGCTCAATGCGTCCAAGTCGAACCGAGCTGACCCCAAAACATGGCGAAAAGGCAGATCCGGAAACCAATTGCGGAAGCAAATCATTTATTTATTGTTTTGACTTGTTATTATAAACGATAATACACACATTGCGGCCATTTGGATGAGAATTTCTCGGTGAGCATTTTTAATTTCCATTAGCTAAAGCTCGATCAGTTGGCCAGAAATACGATTACGATGTGATGTGGCTTGTAATGAGGCAGGAAAGTCGGCGACAAAATAAATAAATATATTTTTAAGGGGATTTTTTTAATTTACTTTTTCCAGGTATTTGAGCTGCCGCTTGAAAATCAATTAGATTGATGAGAGGTTTCTCAAGACTTCACAATATATGTATAACAGATGAGCGGGAAATCCCCCCAAGACCCGATAATATCTTAAGCACTTAAGAACACCTATCCAGGAGGCTTTCGCAATCGATAATTCTCTGTTAAGGCGGTACAACTTTATCAGGCTCAACGGATATTGTCAATACGAACAGCAACAGTAGTAAATGTTTTCCAAATTTAATATCGATAAGAAATCGTGTGTCAATATTGCAGTGGCTATAGAACAATCACTTGACCCGCTTCAAAAGGGTTTTTGGTCTGGTTCATCGCAGAACCTATTGGTTATCAGTCTATCAGCGCTTCCACATGTCGTATACGCAACGTGCATGTCTCTTGCGTCAATAAAAACCTTGTTAAACCATACAACACAGCTCGTACATCATATTTTATCAGAACTCTGCAATTAAAGATATACTGTTTACTATCCAAAGCTCTGGCAAATTCTATCCGATCAACTCTAGAGACATTGTTGTTATCCCAGAACTTTGTTGACTGCCGATACTTAATTGCGCCTTTGGCCCTTAAATTGCGAGCACATATAATGCCTCCATAAATCAATGACAACTCGCCAGCCATTTGGAGCAATACTGTTTGAACTCGACAAATTCAAAATGCACATCACGTGAAAAATGCATTTAGTTAACAGCATTTGCCAGGCCGCTCAAAATTTTCCACTGTCCCACTGACGCGACCAACTAACTAGCCACACGGGCTAAGGCAAACAAAACCGATCGTTTAATATTTTATGGTAAGACAACAAAACCAGCTAACAAGGGGAGCTGGCTACTTGAAACAAGTCAATCACTAAACTCCGTGGTCTGTCTAAAAGAGAAGCGCCCAAGGCAGCACTAAGTAATTGCTGGAGGGGACTATATGGAAGGCGGGATGGTTGGGAGGTCCGAAGTGTCGAGCAAATTCTCGAGTTGCTAGTGTATGCACCATTTGCTCCATTTTTTTGCCGAATACAGTGAAAAATACAGAGACTGATCTATAATTACATAACTAATCTCGAAATTTGAAATATTTACATTTTTAACTAAGTATCTTCTGAGTAAAAAATATCTTAAAATTAATTTGAGATTAATCATGACAATCTTCATATAAAGGATAGAAAGATCATAATAACAATTGGTTGACTACTTTTTCATTTAAAATAATATTATATAAATTCCTTGTGCAAATAATTTCTGAAATTTCTTTAACTACTTTTTCTGTAATTTAGTTGTTCAAAGTCATAATTGGAGAATATTTATATCAAAACTTCTTATTAACAGATCAAAACTTTTATTATATATATATAATTTCTAACTACATGTGAAATATATTTAAAATAATTGTAAAGCAATTTTATATTTTTTTCTTCAAGACTTAACTTAAGATCTGTAGTTGAAAAATATATTGCCTGTGTAGCTGTAAAGCCTCTTAACTGTAACAGATGATTGATAGTTGATGGACAGCTTTAGTAAGTTAGGCGGTTGGATGATGGCAGACAGTTTGTCTCTGGAGGAAACAGGGTGGTTTGGTCATTACTTCAAAAAATAAGTCAAATCGAAGAACTTACAACTGATGTCTGCCCCTAAAAGTATGCCCAATCGAGAGGTTTTGGGGATTTTCCTGAGAGAAATGCAATGAGATAAGCTAATACGTTCTTAATCCATACAAATCCAATTCGACAAAGTTGCCTCAAAGCTCCATAGATACACACCCCCTTAACAACAATGTTTGGTCCAATCTCTGGGCACCCGGTCAACCTCATCCTCCTCCGAAATCTCCTGCTCCTGCAGCTACCCCTCCTCTCACACGGCGTATGAGTAATGGGATGAAGGCAGACTTGTCTGGCCGCCGAATGCCCAAAGCTGAGTGATCCGTAGAAAGCACCCATACGCACAATGGAGTCATATGTGTATATATGTGCCCACCTGGCTGAGAGAGAGGCCGACTTCGCCCCACCTGCGTCACGGTAACGTTTATTGTCCATTGCGCTAATTGCCCGAACCGAACCGACTTCGTCTCCGAGTTTCAGAGGGGAATATATATGTGTGCCTGGCCGGGTTTATAGCCGCTCTGGCGACGCCGTCGCAGCAACAAATTAAAGCACAAACATTGGCTTAATATCAGTCACTAAGCGATCGTCCGACAGTTAACAACAAATCGCCAGCGGGGTTCGAAATAAAACAAGTAAACCCTTAAACAGCGCGCGCGAATTTCGTAAATCCTTGCAACATCGCAGGTGTGAAAAATTAAATAATTAAACAACAAATGGCCGCAAAAGTTAAATAGTGTTTAAGTGTATTTGTCTCTGTTGATTGAATCTGCAAATTCTGGCCTTAAGTCCGCACCATCGGGCATATCGTTGGCCATCATTAACGCGGCTGTGTGAAAAAGTCACTTTTTCGGCGTCAATGTCGAGGACAAGCGAGTGGATCAAGCCATTAATATAATTTCTTTATAATTTTCAAAAAGTTCACACAAACCAAATCGGTCCAAAGGTAATTATTGTGCTTGGGCAATTATTTGTTTGTTTACATTGTGATTTTCGTGTTTATCATCGCCTATTTTATAAGTGCACTAATTATTTATAATTAATTCCCGCACATCAAATGAGTTATCAGGCAGTTATCAGATGCATGTGACACAAAAATTGGGCTGAGAACTGAAAAATCTTCGATCCCAGCCCCCTTCACTTTCAATTAGCCAGTCAAGAGCAGAAGAAGAAGTGGGAAAAATCATTGCTCCCCGTTTTATTGTCGCGGTGATAAGCCGAATTGGATGCCATAAAAGATTATTGGCTCAGTTTTATCTTGACAGCTACCTTACGGCTCCACTACACACGGTGCAATAAACCTGGCGTTTAGTTCAGATTCTCAAAATAAAAAAATACCCCCCTCCACCCACACGGCTGTCACTCAAATTTGGCAAGGTGGGGCATTATCACATCATCGTTAATATTGTTATTGCCCGAAAACAAATGTATTGGGCCGAACAATGAGATAACTCCAAGTTCAATACTACAAAACTGTCAAACTGTCCGATCAATTATGCCGTTCAGGCTCATCTGTTTTGCATATGGAAAGTATGTGCGATAAGGTCGTACCGAACCGATCCACCTTACTCCCCTTGCACAGAGAAAAAAATTAATCATCTACCACTTAGTTAAAATATCTTAATTTTTAATTAATATATAAAACTCCTGGTATGAAACAAATCTAGATGAAATAAAACTTAAACTGTTGAGCTGAATAAGACAGATAAAAGTAATAGATTAGGATTCGTTCAAGATAATGCTAAAACTAATTAAAAATTATCGTATATTTTTTAAGGAAACTTAAAAGAAATTTTGATCTTAACTGAATTGTGAATGTAATTAACTGAAATATATAAATGTATATAAATATATAAATGTATATAAATATATAAATGTATATATATTAAAATTTGTAAATACGGTCTTTTGCTTTAATCAAACATTACTCATATTTCTCTCTGAAGTGGGGTTTAATGAATGGTATTGACAGTCTGTCAGGACGGTCAACAGGTTTTCTTTTTGCCTCTTCTTGCGGCACGTGAAGCGAACACTCAAGCAAAACAAAAGCAGCAAAAAATTAAACAAAGCTAAAGCAAAACAAAACCGAAAACTGGTAACAAAAAGGCAACCAAAAAGCTGTTTTGGCTTTAATGGAATGCATTGACCCAAAAGAGATCCTACTTAAAATTCCATTAAAAAAAATCTGCAACCAATTAAAGGTACTCAAGGCGGTGCTCGAGAATTGGCAGGGAGAAATTCCTGAAACCATAAAAACACCTATAGATATAAGTTTTGAAAGACAGTTTATGCAACAGCTGGGAAGGCCGTTCGTTGGGATCGGGGGCTTATGGAAGCAGGTCAGGGTATAAAGCAGTTAATACTGGAGTTTATGGCTTTGATAAGACTCAACTGTAGATAAAGATCGTGTATTGTAAGCCATATAATTTTATGAGGAAAGAATTCACAAGGTAACTTTATCAATCAAAACAATATCTTTAAAAAATCCTATACGGCATTTGGGTTAACATCCGAAAAGCCACACCTTCCCATCACATTTCTCATTTGACGTTGTACCTTATAAGCTTGCCTTGCAATAAAGATTTTATAAATCAGAATATAATTGGTAAAGCAAACATTTGAATCGACATCTTTCTCGTTCCGTTTCGCTCATTAGGAGAAATCCCCAAAAGTTAAGAAGACAGCAACTGTGCCAGGGGCTTTAACAAAAAACTGGATAAGTCAATAGCCTATTAGCACAATCATAAATCACAAACCCAATACCATATTTTCCGATGACGCACTTAACGCGATCTTTAATTAAATTATAATGACGGAGCTAATAAATATAATTGGCAATAAAACTAATAAGACCTAAGTTTCGGAAAATTGACTGTGATAGTCTCGAAAACTAATCAATGCCCAAATGCCCCACTATGATCAATATCGACTGGGGGTGGTTTGGGCGCGTGATGTCGTATAAAACTCGGGGACCCCAGTTACTGGAACCCAATTAGAAGTCGATCATAAAGATTTGACGATTCGATTTATTGATCTGTGCACCCCAAATATATGGCAACCGCTTTGGGTAAACAACAATTAAAGTCCGATCATACACAAATTGTAGGAAATTGAGCGTTTTAAGTTTTAAATGTTTAGTACTTCAATATATTGTTAGATTTCTCTGTGCAAGATACACAAAAAATTGTCGATGCCATAGAATGACGATTTACTCTCTTTATGTAAGAAAGCACTATTGTTTTGCTTTCTAGTGAGTATTACTGCCCACTAATCTTATCTAGACACTAGATAATATTGATACTTATAACACGATTAACACACATTTAACGCAATTATTTAATTCCCTAGATCGTAATTTCCCATCGAGAATCTAAAGTTGTCAATGAAGTAAGTAATTATTCAAAATTTATTGAGCCAATACAATAAGCGACTATATTATTGATGTGTACTATAGATTTTAGTTCTCCCTGATCAGTAAATCATTTAAGTGGATTGTGGTCTTGTCTTCGGTTCGGTTCCATTCGGCTCATTTCGGTTCGGCGGCGATAATGTTATCAATTTATAATTGATTTTAAAGGTAGCTTTTGAGCATTTTATTTCTATTAGCTGCGAGTGTGACAAGCTGCCTGTATTTGTTGTTTATTGATTATTGTTGCCTGTCTTGCTTTAAGTCGTTATCATTTCTGGACATTTTTATTTCGACGTTTTCCGACACTTTTTGGCGCCGTAACCCCCTAAAAACAGAACTCACGCCCATTTTATTTTCCAACCGATCATTCAGTTGCTTTTGGCCAGAGGGCGCGTTCGGTCCTCCTTCCTTTCTCTAGAACTTTTGCGATCGTTATATCCTAGCTGAAGAGTAAGTTCCCGGAAATGTGATGCTACGTATTTTTATCGCGCCACGAAAAAATTAAGGAATTACGAGTTTTTGCAGTCAACAATGAGAAAAGAAGCAAACTTCAACAAGCCAAAGTTAATATACCCTTGGACCATTTAAAAAAATGACCTATTCAATACTAGGTCGTTTTTTTAAAACATTTTTCGATCGTTCCTATGGCAGCTATATAAGTCATCAGGTTTTTATAAGAGTAAAATCCTAATTCTGAAATCGTTAAAAATTGCTATATCTCAGAGTATTCGGTTTTATATTAAGAACAAAGAAGTTAATTGTATTTCCTTTTTTCCCGAGTTTTATAAAAAATTACTATATCCTGGAGTATATGGATATATGTTATAATTTTATTTCCTTTTTTTTACGATTGTTCCTATGGAATCTATATGATATAGTGGGCCGATCTGTCCTGTTCCCATTTATATACCACCTGCAGCAGGAAGAATATTTTTTGCAAAGGCTGAACAAGAATATACATATCTTATAGGGTCTGAAACGTGCCCTTCACTGTGTTGCAAACTTTTGCCTGAAATTATAATACGCTCTACAATGGTATAAAAATAACCTGTTGTTACGTTATATTAATAACACACTTCAGTACAAATTTCGTTAACGCTGCATGACTAAGAAACATTCCATTCTGCCACTTTAAAGTTTAAATTCAAGAGTAAAGATTGCAGGAGAAAATGAAAACGATGGCGGCATAATTTTTGGAGTAAATACGTGCACGATTTCGAAAATTTTCCATGGTTTTAAGACTTTGTGATCGATCGTTGTTAACTGTGCCACGGAAAGAGAGATAAAAATCACTATAAAATCTTATTTGATTGCGTTTACTTAAACCCATTATTAAGTAGTTTTTTGTATAAACAAATTATTGGTATGAGAAAGAAGGATATTAACTTTTTTATGATCAATTTTAATTTATTCATATTTGTCATGTAGATACCAATCGAATTTGTACGGACTTATGGTTGCAAGAAACTTGGTTTTAATGGAAAAATTGCTTTATTTTTTTAATGTGCGATCAATTTAAGTATTACAATGTTATAATATTGCTTTCTTACTTTGTTTAAAATCCATAAATAAATAATTGTATTTTATTTTGACCTTAAAATGCCAAATTTATCAACCAATTTTGTTCATTTTCCCTTATGAAATTTAGAGTGCAATATCATTATTTTCTTCAGTTTTAGCTAATAAATACAACACGTGACCTTTCGAGTCGTGGTTATTGTACAGCAAACGTCAAAAAAGAGCCAAGGTTTCAACATCACAATTTATTTAACAATACCATAATAGATTCATAAATTTTAATAGAAGAGAGTGCGGACTTTAAATAAAACTTTATGACGACTGCGATAATCTGAGTTCAAAGAACATGGTTAAATTGGAGGGATAAGCGGATCGGCTGCCGCGAAAAACTTTAGGTATAATCAATGAATCAATGAATCAACTTAATAGGAAAAGTAGGTGGTGACTACTATATGGACGCTGATTTAGGGCCCGCTTTTACTGCCGTAGTCAAAGGAATTACAAGCGTTTTTAGGGCACCATAAAGCTGAATTTTATGAACGAAGTGCGATTGTTGTTTATTTGCCCGACCCAACCCCCAGCTCCGTTAGCCATTTCCGATAACGATCGGCCAGTATGTGAAATCTCTTTGGTAAGGCTATTCTAATACTCGAATGATTCCGAACGTCGATAAGATATGCCCGGCTTGTGCCTAGCAACCCTCGAGCGGATTAACCCAAGCCTTAAATGGCCAACGAAAGCGAATCTCGTGCTTCCTTTTTGCGATAAAATACAGCTCGTGCGCGCTCGCTCAACCAAACGTGTTAATTCCATTTAATAACAACCGATCCTGGTTAATTTTTGATTTCAGATGGCAGATAATGCGGGATTTACCCCATCGGCGCCGAGCGAGAACCCTCCCTCGTACTCAAGCTCAGTGGCCACATTGAATGACTTCAACTCGAAGTGAGTATTTCAGATTTTCAGGGCTCTATTATTAGGCTCTATATTTATGAAAAAACCCTCATTAGCTTTAATTTACCATTTCCCTTAGCACTTTGCATAAAATAAAACAATTATATTTGATCCCATTTTTTTGCTTAACACATATAATATTTATATATACATATAATATTTAGAATATGAGTTCGAAAATGCAACATGGAGCCTTTTGGTAGTCGTACTAAAATCATATATATAAGTGCAAAAATCTAAATTAGCACACATTAAAATTTTATAAAATTCACTGTTTCCAGTTATACATATATTGAGTTTGGATAGATTCACTAAATAACACTTTCCTTTCTTTCTTAAAGATCCAACTTGACAGAGAAGAACCAACAGTCATTATCGGAGGATCCCTACGATCCCTTTGAAAACCGCGATCCCAATGGAGCCAGTGCTGGCGGCGCCTTGTCGCACTTGCTCAAGAGTTCCCTGGGCACGGGAATCCTGGCCATGCCAATGGCCTTTCACAACGCCGGATTGGCTTTCGGCATGGCCATGACGCTGATCGTCGGATTCCTCTGCACCCACTGCGTTCACATATTGGTAAGCGGAATGGTCAAGATTTTAGCACCTGATTCAGGCTGTTTACTCAAGTCATTACGAAGACAGACAGCAGGCAGACCAGGTGAGCCGTATAAGCCGCCACTGACGTAGTTTCCCGGGGTATTAAGTAGTTCAAGGTGCCGAATCGATGGTTAATAGAAGACCTACATATATGTATGTAGGGCCCAGATAAGCACTGCAGCGGACTGTCCAATCGTTGCACGCTTCTCGAAAACACGACCAGACGCCACTCGTCCTTATCGGGGGAGATACAATGTGCGATTGCTGAAGTTTTATTGCTTCCCTTTACGATTAAGTATTTCCGATCCTTGCAAAACCACCAAATCGTAATTTCTTAGAACCAGACCCACTGCAATCTCCAGACATGGGAGAAACTGCGTGCCAAACATTGTATAAATCAACCAATGCCTCTTATAATCTTAGAATCGCCAAGTCACCGATCATCTACCGGTCATATATATAAATGCGGACACACATAATAAACTAATCGAGTCAGCAGATTTATGGCGTTAAGATTTTGACAGTCATTTTGGACTTTTCCCGAGCTCCTTTTCAAGTGCTAGCACTACGATCAATTAGATTAACTATTAAAGGTTAAAATAGTAGAACGTGTGTATTATAAATTCCGAGTTAAAACTGTTTAAGGTGAGATAACCATCTACTACGTATTCGTGCAATAGTTTCAAGAGCCTAGTGGGTACTTTACGTTAATATACAATGTAATAGCTGCTGTTAAAAAGGTAGTACAAAATGCAGTACAATTTAAAAATCATTTAATTAAAACAAGGTTTTTGTTATATTAGATGATGAATTGAGTTAGTTCAATAAACATTGTTACACGATTGTAAGAAGTACATAACTGACAGAGCTACTTATTATATGAATAATAATTTAAGACCGGTATTGATAAAAGTTAATACATACATATATCCAGTAGGGATACTTTTTAAATCCACTTCGCGTATCGTATATCAAAAACGAAAAATATAAAACAAACAAGAAAATACTCAAATTTAAAACAACATTGGATTTGTGTTAGTTTTGTACTTTATTTGCAAATTGTCTCATAAATCTTGTAATGGTGATATTACCTTTTCTTACAGGTGAAAACTTCCCATAACATTTGCCGGGATGCTAAGGTGACATCTTTAGGATTCGCTGAAACGGCTGAGAAGGTCTTCGAGTATGGGCCAAAAGGAATGCGTCCCTACTCAAACTTTGCCAAGTGAGTAGCACCCAGAGACGATCCGGATGATGATCCTGTATGACAACACTCCTCCTTTTTCAGGCAATTCGTGGATATCGGCCTGATGGCCACATACTACGCGGCTGCATGTGTGTACATCGTATTTATTGCGACATCTTTCCACGATGTCATTAACTACGATTGCGGCATCAACTGGGATGTGCGCATTTACATTGCCATTACCGTGATTCCCTGCCTGCTGATCGGTCAGATCCGGGACCTAAAATGGCTGGTGCCGTTCTCGATGATGGCCAACGTCTTCATTGTTGTGACTTTTGCGATAACTCTGTACTACATGTTTGACGAACCGCTGGTCTACTCCGATAAACCACTGATCGCCAAGGCTGCGAACATTCCGCTCTTTTTTGCCACCGTGATCTTCGCCATGGAGGGAATCGGTGTTGTGATGCCCGTGGAGAACTCGATGAGGAAGCCACAGCACTTCCTGGGATGCCCCGGTGTGCTTAACACGGCTATGATCACTGTGGTCTCGCTCTATGCCGTCATTGGATTCTTCGGCTACGTGAGATTTGGCGACGGTGTCCGAGGCAGCATCACTCTGAATCTACCAGAGGGAGCCTGGCTGGGAGATACTGCGAAGCTCCTGATGGCAGTGGCCATCCTCTTCACCTTTGGGCTGCAGTTCTATGTGCCCAACGAAATTCTCTGGCGCAAGATTAATCACAAGTTCAAGCCCGAAAAGCATAACATTACACAGATCCTGCTGCGCAGTGGCATTATCTTGCTGAGCGGTGGTGTGGCTGCTGCTATCCCCAACCTGGAACCCTTCATCAGTTTGGTGGGAGCTGTGTTCTTCTCGCTGCTGGGCATCTTTGTGCCCAGTTTCGTGGAGACCGTTTACCTGTGGCCCGATCGCCTGGGCGTGTGCAAGTGGAAGCTGGTTAAGAACATCTTTCTGGCTGTGTTCTCTATCCTGGCTCTGGTTGCGGGCGCCGTCGCCAGCATCAAAGAGATCATCGATATGTATAGCGGCGAAGATTAAGGTTTCCATATGTTCACCCTTAAACCAGACACGTAGTATTACACTAGATGCAGGTAGCTTCCCCCAATGGAAGCGACATGAAAGACGAGTATGAGTTCAAAAAGCAGGCAAAGCCGACATTCACTTCAGACCCCACTTTCGGCCATGTTGAACATGGTCAGGCGGCTCGGATGCCCATATGCCGATGCCGTTGACTGCATGAACAAGATGATATTAAGTTTAAGTGCCTGTTACACAAACTAAGCTGAAATTCATAGAATTTATAAATGTTATTATGTTAAGTTGCTTAGCATTCCAAACTACAAAGAGATCAGAACGAAAAGACAATTCGCCAGTTTTTTTTTTGTGGGGATCCCCCTTTGCAAACGTAAGTAAAATCACCATCGCTGTGTTCCAATATAGAAATATAATGGATAAAGACTTAGATCGAAGTACAATTACTTGGAATAGAATACAGCGGCACGCAATAATAATATAGTTGGATGTCTAGGCGGGTGTGTTTGAAAGATATTCTGAGGGTTGAGGGCCAATTGCTTCCGATGTGAATTATAAACTAAGTATCTATGTCGAGTGAAATATGTTTAAGTAATCGCTTGTCTTAACTATGTAACTGCCTAATGCTGAGTGCGGAGCCGAATCTCAAGAGCCCTTTATTCCTCTACTTCTTCTTCTTCTTCGAGTTGGAACTTGTGGCCACCACCTCACTCTTCCGTTTTTGATTGGCTTTCGGTTGCGGTGCGGGTGCTGGAGTATTAGAGCTTGCATTTCCACTGCCCGCGGATCCGCTGCCCTTGGGGGTCTTTTTCTTCTTCTCGGCGCGCTCCTTTTCCTCCAGTTCGATGTTCTCACGCTCGATAAGAGTGATCAATGTGTTGCAACGACGCTGCAGCTCCAGAGCTGTTCGAGATTTAATGAACCAGTCGAATCGGAACTGGGGCGAAGCTCTGTTGGAGAATTGTTGTTATAAATGCGACTACACTTTCTAATAATTAAAATATGCACTTACCTTATGGCCGCTCGCAGTTCTTCGTAGACATTCTCCTTGTCAAAGCCCAACTTGTGCAGCATGCAAACCAAAAATCGATCTTCGATTTCCGTGTAATTTTTTCCCTTATTATTTCCATATTGGAGTCGCAATTGATGGAAGGGAGCGCGATAACGTGACATCTGTAAAGGGAAAGAATAACCAATAAATGAAGATAGTCAGCAAATTTTACGATTTCGTTTGATCCAACCTTTTGATCCAGAGCCTTCTTAATTGATAGTCGTCGTTGAATCTTGCCTTCTCCACGCTCAATCTGTCCCATTATTCGCTCAATATCCTGCAACTCAGTGCAACGCTCCCAAAACACAGCATTGTACTCAATAACCTCCTCTGGTGTCTTGCCCTCCACGTCCTTTGCAATGTTGTCGATGTCATCACGACCGTACTTTTCATTGGCCTTGATGAATTGGTTGAAGTCGCGCTTGGTCCAGGCAGTGAAGCCGTGTGAAAGTAGGTTTTCCTTCTCCTGGATCTCATCCTCACTGAGCGGCTCCGCTTCATCGATCTTGCGTTGCTCCTCCCGCTGCACCTTGGTGGCCTCCGATCCCAGCTCCGTGTTTTTGGGCACTTTATAGCCCACGGTCTTGCGGAAATAATAGATCTCCTGGTCGAGCAGCTCAAAAAGACGAGGCGGGAAGAACTGGAAGTCCTGGACGATGGGCTGCTTGGGTGGGCGAGGAGCCTTCGGTGCCTTAGGTTCGGAAACGCGGAGCGCCTCTCGGAAATAGGCATCTACGGCATAGTTGGCCTTGCGCTCCCGCTTTGGAGGTTCGATCCAGTTACCTAGGGCATTGAGTTTCTGTTTCTCGCGCCAGTCCTCGCCTTCGAATTGGTAGACTGAGGATGTTCCTGCCTCGCCGTTTGTATCCATTGTGAAAGTGCGCAGCGAACTCTCGCCAAGACTGTCGAGTGTTGCTTTTTGTTCGGCCGTCTTAGCCTCCCCGCGCTCCAGGATCACGTCAATGTCCTCATCTGTGATGTCGGTTTCTTTCGAACTGAAAACTTGGTTAGCTCCAAAACGGATAATGTTAAGCATTTCATCCTTGTTCAACTGATTAGACCGGTTGTCTACCAATCGACCACCCTGGATGACCATCTTGTCTAGGCGCAGCTTCACCTCGGCCCTCTCGACTATCTTTTCCTCCACGGTGCTTTCAGTGATCAGGCGAAAAACACGTACTTGCTTCTTTTGACCAATACGATGGGCTCGATCCATAGCCTGCAAGTCCATCTGGGGATTCCAGTCCGAGTCGTAGATAATGACCACATCAGCGGTAGCCAAGTTGATACCCAAGCCACCTGCTCGAGTCGACAACATGAAGAGGAACTTCGCGCTATTGTCCATATTAAACTCCTGGATCTGCCGGTTACGGTCCTCGTGTGGCGTCTGGCCGTCCAGCCGGCAGTAGTTGTAGTTGCGCCAGTGGCAGTAATCCTCCAGGATGTCCAACATCCTTGTCATTTGCGAGAATATCAGTACACGCGATCCCTGTTCCTGCAGCTTGGGCAGCAGCTTGTCCAGAATGGCCATCTTTCCGGAGTTGTACACTAAATGGGTGTCCGTGGTGTAAGGTGGTCCTGGTTCGGCGCCATCGAACAAATACGGGTGGTTTGTACATTTGCGAAGCTGCATCAAGATGTTCTGCAGCCGCATCTTTTCCACCTTGCCGGCGCCATTAACCACATCTATGTCCTTGAGCAACACCTTTGTGTACCAGTCGCGTTGCATCTTGGACAGACCTACAAATATCTTCATCTCCTTTTTGGGCTTCAGGCGCTTTTCCACCTCGGCCTTGAGACGACGAAGCAAGAAAGGCTTCAGCACGGCGTGCAAGCGCGTAATCAGAGCATCGTCACCCAGGCAAGTGTTCGTATTGAACCACTCGTCGAAGTCCTCCGACGAGTTAAATACATCGGGTAGCAGGAAATTGAGCAGGGCCCACAGCTCATGGAGATTATTCTGCAGCGGAGTACCCGTGATAAGCAGGCGATTGGCGGTCTTGAACTCTCGTAGGATTTCGGAAAGTTTTGATTTCTCGTTCTTGATACGATGGGCCTCGTCGATGACCAAATATCGCCAGTTGAACTTCTTAAAAACTGACTTTTCGCGGATGCACATTTCATAGGATGTCACGCAAACATCCCACTCTCCCGGCATGAGAACATCCCGAATGAAGGTGTTGCGAGTGTCCTGGTCGCCAATCAGACAAACGGCCCTAAGCGAAGGACACCACTTCTTGAACTCATTCACCCAGTTCTGAAGCGTAGATTTGGGCACTATGACGATGTGGGGGCCAGCTTGGTTTCTGCGGGAATAGTTAAAAATTTAGAGATATTCTTGAAGGATTTATAGCTGTAGAAACGCACTTAAAATGCTTGAGGTAGCCCAGCAGGGAAATTGTCTGCAGAGTCTTGCCCAGACCCATTTCATCGGCCAGGATTCCGTTGATGCCATTCTCGTACAGCGAAATCATCCAGTTAAGACCGCGGATCTGATAATCACGCATTTCACCGCCTTTAATGTAGGCGGGTGAGGCATCGAAGCGAAAGATCTCCTTGGTGGCCGAGTCCTCCGCAAGAAGCTCCTCATCTTCCTCCTGTTCCGTTTTTCGGTGCCTATGACTGGTTTTAAAAAAGGGGAGTAATTAATCCAAGAAATTGGTTTGGAGTTGCACAACTCACTCGGCAATGTCCTTTTCCTTGTCCTTGATCTTCTTGGGTCTTCCCTTGGGCTTTGTGGGACTCTTGGCGCTGTTGGTCATGAAATGGGTGAAGATTTCCGTCTGCTTCAGTAGGAAATCGAATCGCCTGCTGCGATCCGCCTCGATTTTGTTGTCGAACTCGGCCTCCTTTTCGCCGGATGAACTGGTAGCTGCATCCGAAGTGGTCTCATTCTGCAAGGGATGGGTATATATACACTTCTGTGAGGCAGTCTCAGCCCAGTTTCACTTACTGAGTTCTCCTCGGTTGCCTCCACCGCTGCGGTTTCGGTTTTGGACATATTAGCAATGCCGGCGTCTGTCTCCCAAGAAGAATTCCGTTTTTCAACAATTTTACCTTCGGCAATATGGCGTGATGCTTTTTTGTCTCCTTCAATTTGCACTGAAAATCGTATGTCCAAATTGTTAGTAACGCATTCAACACAAGGATTTTGTACAATTAACACAAAACAAATCAAGTTTCGCTAAAACAAATGGTAAATAATTACATGCGATTTTTTTTATAATGAATGGTGGGAAAACTGCGCGTGCTATCGCAAAATGTACGATGAATGAGCGAAGTTGGCTGCAGCAAAAAAGGTGGCGGCAAAATATCGATGAACTATCGATAGTATGTCTGGCAATGCTAGTTCTCTTTACTTTGAGTGGCAGCACTGTTTTTAGCTGTTTCTCGTTTTTTTAATGGGAAGCTACTTATTTTACTGGAGTAAAATTAACTTTCTTTTGGCTAGTAACCTTAAATTGGTAAGCAACATTTAAATAAGGGACGATCTCAAAAATCGTTAAGAAAATGCTGGCGATATACTTACAACCAGCATCTGACAATTTCTAAAAAGAACTTAACTTAAGAGAACAACGGTCTACAACAACATTTGGTTTACATATTACCTCGGAATAGTTTTGGTATTATAAAGAAAGTGCAATAGCTTATAACTTTATTACAACAGATTCCTAAAAAATAAACCACTTTATAAGAATTGTAGGCAATAAAAAGTGAATAACTATTATTTTGGGAAATTCTTTTTTCTGACTATGATAATCATGCTGCAGTAAATAGAAAAATATATATGTATTAAAATAGATACCTTAGAAATTGTAAATTTATCAGATACACAAATCAGGTAATTTTGACTTCAGCAGTCCTGTTATGGAAACCTAACAACATATTCGCTTGCTCGTGGTGCAAGCAACAACAGCAGCAACAGCAACAGAAGAAGCAAATAATTATCAGTAATAAAAAAAAAATTAAATTGAGATTATAGTGTTTTCTAATTTCTTTGTATTTTGGTAGACATGTATTTTCAAAGTTGTTGAAAATATTCATTAAAAGCTCTTTCCCGCAAAAAAGATTTTTGAATTTTAGCTGCTTGTTAACAAACCCAGCTGATGACAGTACGGCCGTAGCACGCTTAATTCTGATGAACTTTCGAAATGTTGGTCACACTGGAAATATTAAAGTTTTTCCGCTAGCGAACTCGTTTGTCGATCTTAGTATAATAAGTAAATAATGATTAAAGCGTAGGCTTAACTCTCAAACTCGTTTTTCGATTTGAATACTGGGCGAAAATCGTTAAATCAAAAAATAAACGATTAACATGGCAAATTACAAAAGTGTGATCGGAAAATACCAACTACCGGCCTCCAAACAACAATAATTTAGACAAAATCCGAAACGGGCACACTGCCGATACTAAGCACCTCGTTTTTAAAAAAATAAATCCAAAATGAGTAAATACGACTCAAAGTACCTGGAAGACAAGCTTAAGAAGGAATTGCAGACGGAGTACGTGAGTGTAACGGACGAATCGGACGGGTGTGGCGGCAAATTCAGCGCAATCATTGTGACACCGGCCTTCAACGGCAAAACCCTGTTGCAAAAACATAGATTAGTCAACTCCACACTGGCAGAAGAACTGAAAGAAATCCATGCATTCTCCCAGAAATCCTACACGCCCGAAGAGTGGGAGAAAGTGAAAGCCCAATAGTAATACCAAAAACGACAACAACAAAAAGACCATCATATACATACAACAACAATCACAAGCCGCAATAACCTGTTGTTCGCTTGCTGGTAGTTGCGCTTTAGCGTGTGACGATCCGATTGAAGAAACGAAAACCCGAAAAAACGCCAGTCGAACAAAGAAAGTGAAAGGGAAAGCACAGGAATCGGCACGCTGATATTGGAGTTACCAAATAAACAACGCAAATGATCCGCTAAATGCATACGTTACATAAAAAACACCCATAAAAGTTTAAGTACTCACGAGAGGGCAAAGGCATTAGCATAACAATTTCGAAAATAGCTGATAAACCGATAAAGCTATACCTTTACAATACAGAACGCAACGGAGATCACCGCGAACAACGATGATTAAGTTTCAGGTCCACTCTCCGGGCAAGGTAATCCTCCATGGGGAGCACGCAGTGGTATACCATCGTCCTGCCCTTGCCGCCGTTGTGGGATTGGGCACCACTTTAAAATTCCGCCAGTTGGAGACCAGCCAGGTGGCCAGTTTTCAACTGGATGCACTCAATTGCACCCTGGAGATACAGTTGCCGGAGTTCAATGACTTTCTGGCCGACTTCAGGAGCAAGTATCCTTCAGACAGCACAGCCAAACTGCTGGAGGCAGTCCGTGCCGAGGTATCTAAGCAGCTGGAACGATCTGGAGGCAGTGCACCCAAGCAGCACACTCAGCGGGCCTTTGTCTCCATCTACTATCTGCTGGCCGGCGCTTTACTCTCCTCACCCGGCAACCCGAAAATGACACTGCAAACCGGTTTCCAGGTAAAGGTTGACAGCCAGTTGAACGTTGGCGCCGGGTTGGGAAGTTCCGCCTCTTTTGGTGCCGCTTTAGCCACGAGTTTTCTTATATTGGCCGGGCACTTTGATAGAGACAGCTACTTGAAAGAGGAAAACCAGGCTTTGATCTCCAACTGGGCCTTCGAATCGGAGCGGGTTAATCATGGCACTCCCTCAGGTCTGGACAACACAGTGTGCACTTATGGAGGAATGCTGCGGTATGTTAAGGGTCAGGGCTTCCAGTCGCTGCACATTCAGAAGCCACTAAACATCCTGCTGGTGGACAGTCGTGTGAGTCGCAGCACGGCAGACATTGTGGCTAAGGTGCGTCATCTCGGCGAGGCTTTCCCACAGCTCATAGAGGCAATTTGGCAGGCTTGCGAAGAGCTGGTCACCGCCGCCGTTCCGCTCTACGAGAGCTTTGGCAATGCCCAGGACGATAGCGCCAAGTTCGAGAAGCTGGAGCGCCTTTTCCAAATCAACAACGATCTGCTTAAGGCCATAGGAGTGTCGCATCCCAAACTGGAACAGATATTCACCATCGCCTTCAAGCGGGGCTTCTTCTCGAAGCTGACGGGAGCCGGTGCCGGTGGCTATGTGATTGTCCTGCTGCCGGAGAATTACGAGTGCAACGAGGTCTACTGGAAGCTCAAGGAGGAGCTTGAATCGGCGGGCTTTGGTGTTCATGTGACGACTGCCGGGGGAGAGGGATTGCGCGTTAGCTCGCTGGATGACTGATGCGGCCTCATTTTGTATTGCTATTGTATGTATTTGTGGTTTTGTTATAACTTAAAAATAAAGATTTACACATGTATTTTGTACGGCAAACCGGTAGCTTAACGCTGGCTTCTATCTCTGGTTTTGTAGACAATACCACGGTTTTTCATGTCCCGTAAAGTGGACTGTGGCAGAGTTCCGGACACGGAGATGGCGTAGATGCCACGGGTGAAGCGGGCTATGGGAAATTTAAATCAGCTATAGAAGAGAGCCATGTAAAATCCTACATATGTATGAAGACTTTACCCAATCGCTGCCACTTGGCCACCCAGGAGTCGGTGGGGGTGGTCAACGCAATGATGCCGTCAAAATTGTTGCTCGTATGATCGTACACATTGTCCTTGTTGTTCTTCATCCGCAGGAACTCCTCGCAGTTTTCGCAGCCATCAGTCTCAAATTGATCAAAACTCTAGAGGTGGAAAAAGTTTCCCGATTAAAAAGTGCAGGATAACCGGTAAGACACAACTTACTTTCACCAGGGAGCAAACGAGACAGGCGCGCAGTCCTCGCAAATCCTTGGGTATAGCGTCAAAGGCCATAGCTTTTTTTAATTAATTATCTTAAGACTACAAAATTCAGTGCAAATCCAAGCCACGACACAGAAATTAGAGAGACCTTACTGTAGCTATTTTTTTTCCCGAAAATTTATCGATTACTATCGGTCGCAGCCAACAAAATGGTCAGAGGCGAATTTAATAGTTATTTTAAATTATTGAGAAAAATATACTTTTTTTAACAGAACAAATGTATTTATAATTAAGATAAAATTTATAAATTCCCATATACAGTTTAAGTAAAATCAATCATCTTTAAACCTGGCTTATTCCTCTTCTTCTTGGAATAATCCTCGACCACTTCCAAGAAGATTAAAACCACACCTAAGTGTTTCCACGGCTTGGTACGTGAAAAATTGAATGCAATTTTGTAATCTTGAAGAGGAAGAGCAGGCAAAGACACATCATCCAAACGAAAGTCGCGTGCAAATAAGTGGCCCTGTAAAATGAAGTTAATTATACATAGTTATTATAGGAGTTTCAGCTAAACTAAAACATACCGTGTATGGACAGCTGTGATTAACATTAGTCAAGGTTTGAAAATGGTTAAAAGCATATTTTTCCCAAAAATTTTGATGTGTTTTTCTTTTTAAGAGTTGGCATATATCAAGGTTTATTTTGAGAACAAACGGTTTGTAAAGATATGAAGAATCCTTGTAGAAAACATCCACCGTCATCTAAAACTCTCATAAACGATTAAAATACAGAAAATATTGTGTCTACTTACTTTAATATCCGTTAAAATATCTTTTATGTCACAGTCCATGTTTAAAACTGATCTAGTCCAGCTTATTGGCTTCAAAACACACGAAACATTGCTAAAATAGTCCTCATTAGCTGAACATTCACTTTTCTTGAGTTTGTAAAACGCTTCCTTGGAGAAGGACTAAAACAAACGAAACATTAAATTTAAACAAGTTTCGGAACAAGTACGTTGTCAAACATACAATTGTGTGTGCTAGACATAATAAAACAACGAAATAAACACGCGCAACATCAATAAACTTTCCCATCTTTGCTGAAAATGAAAATGAATCTCCCCAATCGATTCAGAATAGGCACTAAATACCTTTTAATGACTATATTTTTATTAAACGTCGCAATTTTACGCGTGAGCAATTTTGAAAACAATAACCGATAGCTAACGATTGGCAGATATCGAAGACAATCAGACAGAGGCGTATGCAGGAGGCTTTTTGTGACCCCTTTCTTAAGAAACCAAAATATTTATCACCATATAACGACCAAGTAATCCGAATATAAAAAATATGAACATAAATTATTTATTTAAGTCTTTGAAATCTTTTATTTCTAAAGTATAACGTGTTGAACTTCCATTTTTGTATTTCCTTTAATTTTAATATTTTTGTGCTTAAACGTTTTTAGTAAATGATGTACTTATTTTTTCATATGCTCGAAAGTAATTTAAAACTAGCATCCCAAGCTTTGAATAAATTCTTTAATGGATTAAAATAAAATCGCATTCCTCCATGGTTTAAGGCCCTTGAAATCCCCTTAAGTATATCACTCATACGCCCCTAACAATCAGCTGTTACGCGGTTGTTGCGGGTGTGGAAATAGGAGAGCACCGAAAAGGCGGATAAATAGAAAAAGTAACAACCGCAATTAGTTTGCTCTTTGGCCGGCACTCACACTGTCTCAAAGCGAAAGGATCCTTTGAACATAGCCCCGCGCATCCATCAACCATGTCCTCCTCCTCGACATCTAGTCCCACGGACAACAGCTCGCACGGATCGGTGGCGCCGTCCTCGTTTGGTGGCGCCTTAAATCCGGCCTCCGGGACAAATACCAGCACCCAAAGCAACGCCCAAAAGCCATTTTCCCTCTCCGAGCGCCTGAACTTTGAGATCTACCGTTACTCCAGCTACTCGCCGAACTATCTGCCCGAGTAAGTTGGGTCAAACAAAGAAAAAAATGGATGCCCGGGATTTCGTAATTCTGAAATGCGCTTCCTTATAAATTTCAATCCATTTGATTTGCAGAAACGTCCTCGTGGACTGCCCCAACGATCAAACTTCCAGGTGGTCCGCCTACACCAACAGTCCACCGCAATTTCTTACCTTAAAGCTTCGCCGTCCCGCCATTGTGAAAAAAATCAAGTTTGGCAAGTTCGAGAAATCGCATGTGTGCAATATCAAGAAATTCCGCGTTTACGGGGGCTTGGAGGACGAGCACATGGTCTTGTTGCTTGAAGGGTAGGCTAATCCTTATCTCTAAAGAGCATAATCCTGATAAAGTTCGTGTATTCCTCTAGCGGCCTGAAAAACGACAACGTACCGGAAGTATTCAACCTGCGCTGTCTGACTGAAGACGGCTCGGAGAATCTGCCAATACTGTACCTCAAGATCGTGCCCTTGCTCTCTTGGGGCCCGTCCTTCAACTTCAGCATCTGGTACGTCGAGCTCCACGGACAGGACGACCCGATGTACACCAGTGCCCGCATGAAGAACTACAACTCGCTGCGCGAGGTGGAGATAATTAAGTTATGCCTGAAACACTTTCGTCAGCAGGGCTACATGAGCGCCTTCGGGGCGCTCCAGGAGCAGACGCATGTGCAACTGGAGCATCCTTTAATTAGCGAACTGCATAAGTGCCTGGTAAGCAGAAAATCTTCAGTGGAAATCCTGGCCTCTAGCTAAATACATGTGGTTTCCGATCTTATAATGTTTCTGCTATGTTTGCTATGCATTTATTCTTAATAGGTTTTGCAGGGCGACTTTGAGAAGGCTGAGCGTTTTATAGTCGAGTGCATTGACGAAGGTCTGATGGATGAGTATCTCTACAAGCAAGACTATAAGCACAGCTGGCATATGAAGCTCACTGAAAGCGACGTGAAGCCTGGTTAGTATTCCGTTCTCCAAATATATATTATTATACAGACATCCACTCTTTCAGGCAATCGCGGAGGTCATCAGTTAGTTGTGGATGCCAAAAAGCGACTGATTTATCTCTATGGCGGCTGGGATGGCTACCAGGATCTGAGTGACCTTTGGGTGTTTAACATCGATGATGATCAGTGGTCACTGCTATGCGATAGGTCAGAGCTTTCCAATGGACCCACACCGCGATCCTGCCACAAAATGGTCTTTGATCCAATTAGCGAAAATGTATTCATGCTTGGTCGCTACCTGGATAACTCAATACGAACTTCAGACTATATTAAGAGTGATTTTTACCTGTATGATACTAGAGCTGGCAACTGGATGCAGATCTGCGATGACACAAGCCAAGTGGGTGGGCCCCAGCTGGTTTACGATCACCAGATGTGCATGGATGCCGATAAGCGTACCATTTACGTATTTGGAGGCAAAATACTGACGCCTCGCAGTGTCAATGCCACGGGAGCGATAGAGCCGGAGTATTCGGGGTTGTTTTCCTATCACATAGCAACGAATACCTGGGCACAAATTCTTGTGGATTGTCATCACGCTAGCGCATCGATGGCTGATGTGATGTCCATAAAGTCCAGGATCACACATTGCATGGTTTTTCACAATGTAGGTTTGATTCATTTTACAAAGTTTCACAATTAATTTAGTTCTTATATTAGAAACATCGAAAACTGTACATATACGGCGGACAACGAGGCAAGGAGGATCTGGACGAGTTCCTCAGCTACGACGTAGACACCCAGGCAATATCCGTGCTTAACAAGGAGCACCCTCATCATGGAACCACCGCTGGCAACGAAGCCAAATTTGAGCCCTCATCGGGTTATACTCTGCGCGCCACGATCGATTGTGAACGCGATGAGATTTATATATTTTCTGTATGCCTAAAAGACACCATCCCAGAAGCCTTAACTAATTCATATCATTTTAGAGCTTGAGTAAGGTTAAGGATCGTCGTGATATACAACACGTTGATGCATCGAACTCGTTTTGGGTATATTCCCTACGAAATCACAAGTGGTCTAGAATATATTATTGCCGCCACAGTGGCCAGGATGCGAACTCCATCAGCAGGATGAACATATTGGGTGCCAGCAAGGGGGATGGAGCCCTAGAGCCCTGTCCACGCTATGCCCACCAATTAGTGTACGATGATCTGGCCAATACTCATTATTTGTTTGGAGGAAATCCTGGGATCTGCCAGCAACAGCAACTAAGACTTGATGATTTTTGGCTACTGCGCTTGGAAAAGTAAATATCCGTTTTAATAAACAAACATATATAAATTAAATCTTATTATAGACCAAAACGAGAGGAGATCCTTAAGCATTGTCGGTTTTTGGTGCGTAAGCTGCGCTATGAGGAGATGACGCGCCAGGATCCCTTGAAGGCAATGCAGTATTTGCGTCATCATATAGCCGCTGTGATTGATCATAGCGACACGGAGCAGTTAAATAATGTAAGACTTCTATTTCTTACAGCGTGCTATAATGTAATGTCCTTTTAAATTACTTTTAGTTCCACAAACTGGCTTCTTTGCTATTTAAAAACCATGATGGTAGCCTTGAAAGAGAATGTACCACACCAGCATTGTGTGCTGATGGTGAAGATCTTGAAACGGATCCCGATGTGTCGGTCAAAATAAGAGGTTTAATTTTTACATCATTTTTATTTGGTATAAGCAACGAGCTTTTATCTTTGCAGATGAAGTGGCTGATGGCCCCGCCACTGAGAACATTTCGCTGGAGTCGAACGAAAGCCTGATCTCGTCCGGCATCTCGGAGACCGCCTCCAGTCCCAGTTCCTCGTCGTGCACCAAAAGAGCGCGCACGGAGTGCACCCCCGAGCTGAAGAATAAACGAGCTTTTTTGTTTAACAAACTGGTGCAACTGATGCCACCAAGCATGGTCCAACCTGAACGCAACCTCAGCGACTTCGTGGTCATGTAAACGCCCAAGTGCCAAAACGATTTGATAGAACCCCAATCCCCAAGATTAGCTAATTAAGTTTGTAAAAGTTTCGTTTTAACTGTTGATCAATGTGATGTTTAGTTCGCTTGTTCGCCAATACTAGGATATACGGCCAATGCAAAGCATGACAAAAATATGAATTCATTGTGATAGTTAATTTGTACTGAATCCCCAGCTTAAGGCAGGGCGATTTTTGGAAATATTGCGCTAAGACAAATAAGAACAGTTTGTGAAACGTGTTAATTTTAATCGAGTGTATTTGTAAATCTTAAGTTTGAAATAAATAACAGTTTTGTAACGTCCAAACATGGAAAATTTAATTTACATTATATATATAATTTGCTCATTAAAACTAAGGGGGAATAAAGGTTTTTAACTAATTATTAAAAAAAACAATATTGTAAACAATTATTTATTTGCAATGCAATTTATCTACTCGTTTGCTGGATTAGTTTAAATTCAATTCCTCAAGGTGTGCTTTCACAATGGTGTCCTTCACAGCCGCAAACACAAATCTAATATTATCTGTACCTAAAAATAAAAAATAGGATTTTTAAGAGCGATAATAAAATTCTATTGGGGGTTTAAGTGTGATTATATTTAAATGTCCATTTGTCACCGTGGCAGATCAAATTATCAGAGTGATTTTAGCATGGTTTTTATCTTTAACTATTTGAAAAGTAAAATCACAACAACATATATACTTCCTGACCAGATTAATTAAATAACTACACTTACTCGTAGCACATGTAAAATGAGAATATATTTTGCGGTCATCGGGTACATACATTTTCAGTATGAAGATTTGGGCCTTTTCTACATCTTTCTTCGGACCTGTTCGATGGAAGAAAAAATAAAAAGTTACAAATAGCATGACTGTACAGGAAATAGGAATGTACTACTAATCTACAGATGAGCTGGAATGCAAGACGGGAAAACTTACCATCGTATTCAGGAAAATAGTCTACCAAATCCCTGATCATTATTTTCTCTGCGAACAAGTCTGTCTTATTAAGAAAGAGGATATTCGACACATTTTGAAACCAAGGGGATAAAGTTATCGATTGAAATAAAGCTTTAGATTCCTTCATTCTATTCTGAAAATAATACGTTTGATTATTTATTGGACAACATTTGAGGGAAAGGCTTGTAGCCTTACATCACTCTCAGCTTCAGCAAGCGATTGATCGAATTCCGATAGAGCTGCTAGGAACATAATTGATGTCACGTTCTCAAAACAATGAATCCACTTTGCTCTCTCGGATCGCTGCCCTGCGACGTCCACCATTCTAATAGTCGAAGAAACAGATAACATTATTAGAAAGTTTTAATTAATTTCTTGATCTACTGTTGATGCCAAAAATAAAAACGTTAGTTGCTTAAAATGCAAGCCGCAAATAATATTAGTAGCTATAAGCAATATAACTCTACTAGCTCTCTAGCCTCTGCAGTTATTTGTCAATTGTATTTTGAATAGATACCTTATCTTAAAGCCTTTCAAATTGAATTGATACTCAAGAATGCCTTTTGTCGGCACTCGAACACGAAGAATATCTTGCTCGGTTGGCAAGTATCTATCCTTTTCAATTCGAGCTAAGTCGCTCAAGAAGCTAAATTAGAATAAAAAAGTCACTTTTAATCAAATTACTATAATATAGTTATAATTATCCCTTTTGTCCACACAAATTCTAAAAATGTCCTGCTTAGTAAATAAAGATATGCAGGTTGATACACATGATCGAGAGCCTTCAAATAACTATAAATAAGTTAATTTATTAATTTAGTTCTCATTTTTAAAATTTGTGTCGGTTTCAGTCTCAATAGTTGGTTTTGGGTGCTCATTTTACCACGAAATTAAATCGGATAACTTACTATTCGGCGGAATCAGTCAGCTGATATTCATTTCGACGTTCGTAACACTCCCGAATGCCTGCATCGCCCCAAAGCGTTCTAATGGCACTCACGTAAGGATCCTTAAAGGTTTCAACCGTGTCGTAATCGATGCTCAACACAAGATCTGCCAGTTCCTGTTGGTCGTTCGATTAATAGTATATAAGTACAGCCAATGATCACTTACTTTATGTTTTTCTTGACCATAAGAAATATCCAGCTTGGCCATCGCTTTTATCATTGATTGCATGGACATGAATATGTTTTGGAAAACCAGTTTTATGTGCCCACGCTTTTCCAGGGTTGTGAAGCCCCCGTCGTGGATGATGCGCATCTGCTTGATGAATGTTGACTTCCCGGACTCGCCCGTGCCTGTTAATATGATTTTGAATAATATATAGCTGCAATAAACTAGTGTTTCATGTTCCACTTACCCAGCACCAACAGCTTACGCTCGCTGAGCGCACTTTTCCTGTCCTGGCGCAACTGCCTGTCGATTAGCTTACTGATCTCCTTTTGTTCCCTCTCCTCGGCCGATAAACAACAGGACATAGTTACTAGATTTATGCACCCGCCGTCCCTTGTAGAAAATCTATGCTGATTGCTTGGTCTTTAGATCTCCTCCATCAGTTTTGATCCCGATTCACTTTCTTTTGATATGGCCAATAATGGCTCTACGCGGTCCTTAACTAGATTTTGATGATTTGAAATGATCTACTAGATATGTTATACCACATGCTATATTTGGGTCAAGAAGATTATCATTTTTATTTTTACCTATAATAATAATATGCAATCCTTTATCAGATAGTGTTATATTATAAGTCAAAACACTAAAAACTAAAACACTAAAAACACAAAAAAACTAAAATAATTTGATTGTAGTAGCTAACTTTTTTAATAAGTTATGAAATCATCTGTGATATATGAATTTACACTGATAGTACACTAGGCCGGTCCATATACAGTCCTATACTATGCGCATTCCTAATGCGTATCAGAGTTCTGTCTGCCATTGCTCTTCCAATGAGAAATTTAAACGGAATCTTTTACACCATTGGGCACCGCCTAAAACTTTAAATAAAACTTTAAGGTTTTCGAATACATTGCACTAGAAACTAACACATTAAACGTAAAGAATAACGTAATCCTAATTTACTTTTATTTTTTAAATCGCGGTGATACAAGAATATAAACGTAAGGCTACATATTTTTCCGGTTTTAATTTTATAATAAACTAAGCTAGTCATAACAAAATTTGTCCAACAATTTGATATTACCGCAAAAATTTGGTGATAATTTTTCGAATTTTTTATTGTATATATCTATATTTAACGCATAGGGCGCCGCCCATATTCTCCGTCATTTTAAGATTTTTTATTTAACCTATTCAACATTCACGTACTCACTGAAGATATAGCTGCTATAAAAGACGTTTGTCAAGATCGTGTCCTCTTCTATAAACTCATTTCAGAAGTCTGTAGGTTATTCTCGCTTCGAGATTTAAATAAATTCTATTTTAGCGGTTTGTGAGCTTCTTGATTTTTTTTGTAACGATCGCATATACTCTGGTGATTTTAGAATTACAGATTCAATTTTTTTATATTTATTAACAAATCGGTTACCTGAGGTCGCTTTGACAAGTGTGCATAAGTGTGCATATGTAAGTAGCTCTAAAGAGTAAAAGTTTCGTTAATTTTTACAAAACAAGCGATAGAATTAAAATAACTTTTACATAAATTTAAAAAAAAATATTGGCACTCCGACCCAGTGTGCACTGGGTAAAACGAAATAATTAAAGTGACTCACGTTTTTACAAAATCTCTACTTTTATTTTTTATTTTAGTATTAACATGTACTCATTTAGCACAGAGTAATTAGATTTGCTAAAGGGCTTTTGTGTGTTTTATTTATTTTTGCACTTTTAGGTCCAGCGATCAATTTACATTTTGCAACATTTTCTTTTTTTCTTTGTTTTATCTCTTTTTTCAAACCTTTTTTAAAATAATCGCCTGCTATAAAGCAAGCTCAAATGTACGCCCGTACTCTTCCGAGAATTTTTGAAAACTGTTCAGCAGTTTGCTTTATCCCGATTGCGCTGAGTTGAACTAATCTTACTGAGCGGAAATAACTTTCCTGTTTTAAGAGAACTTATAAATTCAGATGTATGAGTTCTCTTCACAAAAGCCCTTCCAAAAATTTCTTTATACCCTATTTCTTAATTAATTAATACACTAAACTTCAGGAAAAATGTTCATATCGAGATCGGAGTTTTTAGAGTGTGTAGAGTACTTAAGGAAGAATTTGAAGTAATCGATTATGAATTTTATTTTTATTAAAAAAAGATTGAACAAAATTATATTTTAAGATGCCAAAAAAGAAATACAGAATTAATAGTTATTAATAGTTATGTCTAGTTACAGTGTTTTTACATATTTCGTACACCAGAGTTAGACATACTCGTGCATACATTTATATTACATTAGATTTTAATAATATTAAAATGTACATAGATACTTTTAATTATAATATAATAAATGTATTTACACAAGAGACATCCACAAGTAAGTAAAAAAGGGATCAAGTTCTGTTTAGCCGAGTTAGATTACAAAATAAACATATTACAAAACTGTAAAATTATTATTACTATTTATACATTTGCAGAGAGTTTGCAACGCAATGAAAAAGACGTTTCCAATCCTATAAAGATTCCTTATTATCATTATCAGGCGAGACGATCTAGACATGTCCGTGTGCCTCTTCTCGCACTTAAATCTATTTGGTTGAAACTTTTTCGGAAAATCGTTATAGCTTCTTAGTTTTAAAACATAATTATAATATTTTATTTTTATAAACTATATATATAGTTAAATCCTAAAGCTCTTTAAAGCAAATTATTTTCCTTAAGATGTAATTGCAGAATTGTGTCCTTAACAGCCGCAAAGACAAACCTTATATTTTCCGTATCTAAGCAAAAAAAACTAAAATTTAATGGGATGATTTTGTGAAATATATTAGAATTACAAACACGTGATGCGTCTGATGATAATAATAAACTTACCCGTAGCACATGTAAAATGAGTATAAATTTTTCTATCACAATCTGGATTTAATCCTTCATACATTTGCAATATAAATTCTTGGGCCGCTGTTGCATCTTGCTGTGGACCTGTTAAAAAAAGAAGAAAACAAAATGCTATTTGAAACATGATACTTAAAGAACAAGAATATTATTTACAAATGGTGTATTATAATTATGAACCCCTTACCATCGTATTCAGGAAAATAGTCCACCAAATGGGAAGTCAATATTTTCTCCTCCAACAAGTCAATTTTGTTCAGGAAAAGAATAAATGAAGATTTTTGAAACCATTGGCAAGTAATTATCGTTTGAAATAAAGCTTTAGATTCCTCCATTCGATTCTGCAAGTAGGGGATTTAATAATTTATTCGGAAACTTTTGAACTAAAACTGTACATCTGTATCACATTCCAACAAAACTTGATCGTATTCCGATATCGCTGCCAAAAATATAACTGATGTCACATTTGAAAAACAATGCATCCATTTTTTTCTCTCGGATCGCTGTCCTGCGACGTCAACCATTCTAATTATTGAAGGAAAATACATTGTGATTAAACATTATTAACATCTTGTAATATACAATAAAATTTTACTAGCCAAATTCATTTCATTATTAGACTATTCAAAACTTTAAAAAAAAAAACCAGTAAACTTCGGCAAGCCAAGGTTTATATACCCTTGCAGTTATTACAAAACGACTAAATTTCGATTTATATTTTTAGATTGTTCCAATGGGAGCTATATTATTTAGTCGCCCGATACGGCTATTGCGGAAAGACGGACATAGTTAGATCGACTCTACTGGTTATGCTGGTCAAATATGTATTTACTTTATAGGGTCGGAAATGTCTCCTTCATAAAAAGCATAAATGAAATGAATTCTCCAATATATTTCAGCATTCTGAAAAAACGGACCTTAAAGTTAGAATTAGCCGATTTTAATATTTTGCATACCCTTGTGTTATAATTTCAGCCAAGCTAGTCTCTCAGTTTTAAAGCTTTCTGGATAAAACTTAACATAACATTTATTTTCCTAATTCAGTCTCCCAAAATGTTTATTTTTATTGCAGACTACTATATCAAACAGCTGCCAAAAAAACAATCGAAAAAATATACGAATATACTCCGAGATGTATTGATTTTTTCATTTTCAAAATTTGGGTTCTAAGCTTACAAAAAGTCGAGCAAATAGCTGTCATGGGAAAGATTCAAAATTATTTGTTATTCATTATTTTAAAATTATAAAAAATATGAATCTGTTTGCCTGCTATAAGTGTTTAAATATTATAACAAGAAAGGAAAGCTTACTTCCGGCGGAGCCGAAGTTAATATACCCTTGCTGAATATTCTGCAAATTATATTCTTTAAAATTATTCATCTGATGGATTCTTAATACTCATAAAATTGCCAACTTCCTAATTTTAAAAACACCAAAAATATGGCATTTCCGATCGTTCAGTTATATGGCAACTATAGGATATAGTCGGCCGATCCCGGTCTTTCCGACTTATATACTGCGTGCAATGCAACGAAGGGTGTGTGCAAAGTTTCAATTCGATATCTTAAAACTAAGAGACTAGTTCGAGTAGAAACAGACAGACGGACAGACAGACGGATGAACGGACAGACGGACAAACAGACATGCTTATATCAACCCAGGACGCGATCCTGATCAAGAATATAGATACTTTATAGGGTCGGAGATGTCTCCTTCACTGCGTTGCACACTTTTGACCAAAATTATTATACCCTTTGCAAGGGTATAAAAAATATAGTTCAATGTAAACAAGAAAGGAAAGCTAACTTCGGGCGGAGCCGAAGTTGAAATACCCTTGCAGAATATTCCGATGTATATTCTCCAAAAACTAGATCGACTCTCCTGGTGATGCTGATCAAGAATATATATACTTTATAGGGTCGGAAATGTCTCCTTCTCTGCGTTGCAAACTTTTGACTGAAATTATAATACCCTCTGCAAGGGTATAAAAATAAAATTAAAATGGGTACCTGATCACGAACGTATCCAATTCGAATGGAAACTCATTGATGTTAGTTGTCGGCACTCGAGCACGCAGAATATCCTGCTCGTTTGGTAAATAATCGGCTTGTTGAATTCGAGCTATGTCACTCAAGTAGCTAAGTTTTGTAAATTAAATAAAATAAAAAAATAACATAAACTAAATGCAGCCTAGAGTAGTCCTTCAAAAAGGACTTTGATTTAAAAGGACGAGAATGCAAGTATTATTACAGATTTTTTTTTATTTGAATCTAAATTAATGCTGGGAAGCGATATCAAAATGGTTAATTATTGGTCGAACCGTTTCGACACGAAAATGGTAAATATAATATAACATTTATTTTCCTAATTCAGTTTCAGTCTCAACAGATGGTTCTTGTCCGAATTTTGAGTTAGAAATAAACCAATAACTCACTATTTCGCTGAATCGGTTAGCTGATATTCCCTACGGCGATCGTAGCACTCCTGAATGCCAGAATCCTCCCAAAGCGTTTTGATGGCACTCAAGTATGGATCCTCGAACACTTCAACCTTTTCGTAAGCGATGCTCATCACAAGATCGGCCAGTGCCTGTGGGTCGATTATGTTTTTATTATTATTAAGCATAAATGCTTTTGCAAAGCCAACAAATCACTAACACTATGTTCCTTTTGGCCATAGGAAATCTCCAGCTTGTCCATGGCCGTGATCAGTGACTGCATGGCCATAAATATGTTCTGGTATACCAGTTTGATGTACGAACGCTTATTTTTGTCCGAGAATCCATTGCCGTAGATAATACGCATCTGTTTGAAGAATGTCGACTTGCCGGACTCGGCCGTGCCTGTAGATTTGGGATTGGAAATAAATACATATGTATGTAGCTATGAATATCTGTCATGCAGTGCAAATGACTTTCAATTGCTTAAAGCCATGATAAGTGCATTCAACATTGTGAATTTCCACTTACCCAGCAGTAAAATTTTAAGCTCGCGGTGCGCATTTTTCTTGTCCAAGCGCAATTGCAGATCAATTTCCTCATTGATGCGCCTTTGACTCCTGGACTCCTTCGATGCACAGCAGTTCATGCTAATTAGATTTACGGACTCAATGTTCCGTGTAGTAATTATATGAAAGCTTTTTTTCGCTCTGCAGATCCTTCGAGCTTTATTTGCTTTTGTTACACCCAAACATAAATCTATGAGTGTCACTAAAAAGTGTGGTTCAAACAGATGCTGCACCTTGTATAAAGTTTGTTCTTAATAAGTTAAAAGTCTGCTAAATGCTTTTAAAATGGATTTTGCTACCAGTGAGAAAGGCACGAAGTAACCAAATCATGTTAAGCGTAGTAACTTGAGATCAAAAATAATTATAAACGAAAAACTAAAATAAAAAATCAAGAAACAATGTCTATTTGAACTTTAAAAATTAAACAAATTCTTACACAATTGAGACCAAATGTATTATATAAGGTAAGGTTCCTGGTCTAGTATTCTAAGAAGTCCGAGCCAAAAAGTCGCGACTCAAAAGCTCTCGGTGTAGTTTTTTATGCTTTTTGTTTCTCTATATTTTAATTTAAAGTATTATAAATGATTTACATAGATCTATCCTTTTACCATTTCTAAGAACTACCGAAAATATTTTGTTCAATCTTAAATGGGTTTCGATGAAAATGCCTCTTTTGCTTTTCCAATATATAACAAAAAAGTTGCGTGGACGAGCGTTTAAGTCTTACATCGAACTGGAGCAAAGTCCCGGTTTCTCTGCTAAGCTATGTGTTTTTTCCAAAAATGATTTTCGTATTAGTATTAAAATGCATTTACAGTTATTGCTATAACAGTTATTTGAAATTAAACTAACAATGTATATCACTATCTTAATTAACGTCTTTTCCAAATTAAAGTTTAATAAGTTTTAAATAAATATCCAAGTGTCGACTCAGTACAGCTGTGTTTACTTTGAGTTCCTTTGAGAATTGAATTTTTGATTAGACTGCTCGGGTCAGTTCAGTTCTCATTTCGAGTAAAAGTACTACGCATTCACGAGAAATGATTTTGTTCGGTTTTTGTGCACTTCATTTTTTTTTTTCGATCTTGAAAACTTTAAACTACCTAAATTGAACTCAAAGTGAGAATTTTCGGTCTGAAATTTGTTTTATCCAAGCTCACTAAGATTAAATGTACTCCATTAATTATTTTTGTGTATATAAAAGAAGTTTTTACCGCCACACTTTATATGAGCAATCCAAATATTACTTTCGAATTCGGAATCGTTTGATTGCGATTTACCCGTACAACAATCCATATATTGAAAGGGATATATGCACTAACACAATTTTTATACCCTTGCAGAGGGTATTATAATTTTGGTCAAAAGTGTGCAACGCAGTGAAGGAGACATCTCCGACCCTATAAAGTATATATATTCTTGATCAGGATCACCTCCTGAGTTGATATAGCCATGTCCGTCTGTCCGTCTGTCCGTCTGTCCGTCTGTCCGTCTGTCTGTTTCTACGCGAACTAGTCTCTCAGTTTTAAAGCTATCGAATTGAAACTTTGCACACACCCTTCTTTCTTTTGCACGCAGTATATAAGTCGGAACGGCCGGGATCGGCCGACTATATCCTATAGCTGCCATATAACTGAACGATAGGAAATGCCATAACTCTGCTGTTTGTAAAGTTAGGAAGTTGGGATTTTCTATGGCTTCTTTATTTGGCCAATCAATTCGACCTACCAAATTTCATAAGGATCGGCCGACTATATCCTATAGCTCCCATATAACGATAGGAAATAGCATAACTTTGGTGTTTTTAGAGTTAGGAAGTTGGGATTTTCTATGGGTTTTATATTTGGCCAATCAATCCGACCTACCAAATTTTATAGGGATCGGCCGACTATATCCTATAGCTGCCATATAACTGAACGATTGAAATTGCCATAACTTTGGTGTTTTTAAAGTTAGGAAGTTGGGATTTTTATTTGTATTAAGAATGCATCTTATGAATAATTTTGGAGAATATTATTTACAGAATATTCTGCAAGGGTATATCAACTTCGGCTCCGCCCGAAGTTAGCTTTCCTTTCTTGTTTATCAACTTCTTAGTTTGGCATAAAAATGATTGCGTTTCACACATACAACAATCGAAATATTGAAAAAGGAGATGCACAAACCAAATTTTTTGATCGACTTTTTAGTTTAGCATAAAGAGTTGGTAGGTGGTTTAATTGTGAAATGAACTTTTCTTGGTTTGTGATTGTGCTACTTTCAGTCCCTTCCATCAACCCGAATATTCAATTGGTTAGCTCCTATTATAGTTTAATCGTTTTATCGCTTTAATTCCAAAACTTTCATATAATAAAAGCACTTCACAAGGCAAGCTTAAATTCACGCCCGCAAGCGGCCGAGTATTGTCGAAAACTAACTGCCAGATTGCCTTTCACAGGGTGCCTACGAACCTTGATCACTCAAATCTTAATAGTTCTCTTGATAAAGAATTCACCGAGTTGGCGCCCAGGGTAAGTCCAGCGAACATCCCATGGGCATTGGCTTGTTACCCTTGCGAGGGTATATACATTATGGTGAGTAATTTGTATTGCAGTGAAAGAGACATTTCCGATAAAATATATACCTACATCGGCATCTGTCTGTTTCAATACCTTTTCCTATCTCACTTTAAAAGTTAGAGCCTTTAACTTTTTATAAGCGTATTTTTATTTGTCTAAGCAAATAAAGTTTGATGGGACATCTGTATCGTAAAGCTGTTATTGGAACAATCGGGAAAAATTTGTTTAATTTTTTGGGCTTTTTGGAAAAATACATATTTGAAAACATTTATTGCACTCAAAAATCTACTAGTGTATTCTGGTTACTCGTATTCTTCTTTCCAAGAAATCTTAGTAAATCCTAATCCTTTTGCCTATTATGATAGTTGTATATTGTAAAATGTATGCCATTTGGTATGCGTCCTCTAAGTTGCGTACATCCCCTATCTGGCATATATATATATATATCTATCACACTTACCTTACGCAGTGAGCACCGTCACGTTAAAAAATCCTTTGCACGCAGTATATAAGTCAGAACTGCCGGGATCGGCCGACTATATCCTATAGCTGCCATATAACTGTACGATCGGAAATGGCATAAGGCTAAGAAGTTGGGATTTTCTATGGGTTTTATTCCAATCAATCCGCCGACCAAACTCCATAAGGATCGGCCGACTAAATCATATAGCTGCCATATAACTGAACGATTGGATATGCCATAACTTTGGTGTTATTAAAGTTAAGAAGTTGGGATTTTTTATGAGTATTGAGAATGAATAATATGAGAATATAATTAACAGAATATTCTGCAAGGGTATATCAACTTCGGCTCCGCCCGAAGTTAGCTTTCATTTGTTGTTAAATACATATTTTTGAAACCAGGGAAATATTAAAAATGCGAGTTTCGAACTCGGGGAATTTCTTTTCAATATACTTTTATTTATATTATATTGGTTTTTTCATTAATATTAAGGTGTACATAGATACTTTTAATTATCTAAAAAATTTGTTTAGTTACAATTGCCACGCATACAATCTCTGTCTTCAATATGATTTGTATGACAAATGTATAGACACCCAGGAAAACCCCGTCCGTCCAATATCAATCAATTCAAATGCTACAGTTATCAATAGTCGGCCCATGGACATGTTGGACTGTCTCCGTTTTGGGGGTCTGTGTGGTTTGCCTTAATCCTAGGCTAAGCATGCAGTTCCAGTGGATGTTTCATTTTCATTAGCTTCTGATTTACACGTATGTATATGCTTAGGTGCGCAGTGGAGAAAAACACGACTCGAATATTTCTCCCTAATATCGACCGATCGATCAAATGCCACATGCCGAACTCACAACTAATATTTCTTACTGCTTATCCCGATGCTGAGTTAATAGGGTCTTTTGTAACCGAAACATTCGGCTAGCCATTCTTTTTATCGAGAATGTAGTTTTGTTCAACGTCAAGGGAGATTTTCATTACTATTTGGGATTCTTGTTCAATAGTTCTTTGCTTTTCAAGCTTTCTTATGTGGAATGTGGTCATTCTTTCATTTACATACATAGTTAAAGTAAAAACTAGCCACCGAATGCCACGCTTAAATGGTTTTCAATAATCTGAAAATCGTGGCCCTACCTATCGAGTATCAGGGCCTAAAGATCATATTACATCCTTCCATCCGCTTTAGATTTACACAAATACACAAATTTCCCATTTAAATTGTTGTCCCTTTTGCTTGCAGTTCTGGTTGAGTTTGTTGCTTAGAAAATTTCTTTGTTTACTTTGTTTAATCTTAATTCCTTACAATATTTTGAAATTCCTTTAGCAATCATCGGATTTGTGTATTATGTACTTGCTTTCTCTATATTGGAAATACATATCTAGTAGATTCTTCTGTATTATTTCTGTTTTATCATATAAGTTTAGTTATTAATCGTAACAATTGTAAGTGTAATCAAAATTATAAATTGTATATAAAAATACAAAATACATACATTAATGATTTTTATCAAATTCTCATTTTATTATAGTTTCTTATTGAGTTTAATGTATAGTTACATACATATGCTCGATTATGTGGTATATCTCAGGAGGTTTTCGATTCCCCCCTGAGTAATTTGCCAAATATTTACATACAACTGTCTGACTATTGGTGCATATCATAAAAATGAGGAACCAATCTTTCAACCCAAAACATAACAAACTGGCAATACACACATGCTGATAATTAATTTTTTATGGTTTTCCACAGAGTTCAGTTATGGGTAAATTTGTATCCCTGTGGATCTGCGTTAAAACAAATTTGAAATTACTTGATATTAAAGCGTCCAACTGGAGCCTGTCATACATATTTTATGTGATTCTTGATAGTGGAAAGGCACAAAATGCTAAAAATAAAATTTGACATATTTCCAGTGTGTGTATGTGGCTGCAGAAACGGAAAATATAAAATTGAAACCGCCGAAACATGTTTGTATTTTAAAATGGAATTTCCGCAAGAACAAAACCGGAAACAAGATCAAAATAAATGGGAGACTTTGTCTGCTCGCTGCTGATGCAATTCATTGGACGGAAAACTATATATATGTCAGTGTGTGAATGTCTATAATGCCATGGATATACAAAACGGGTTAAGCCGAAATCGGAGCTACCAAATTGGATGTCCAGCCAAAAGGGCTGTGAATCGATATTCGCATCATGAACTTAAACCGTTTCCATATCCATTCCGATCGGGTCCCGAAACTCATTGGCTCTCTAGGCTTTGCTACATCTTTTAAAATACACATTGACTTATTGAAGCTTTTTAAAAGCTAATCCATTGGTTAATCATAAAAATGGTTTAATTACTTTCTTTTTACTAGATGTGGTTACGAGGATTAAAGCTTTATACAACACACTGTTGAATCGTACTTAAACTAAGATGCGTATTGGTTTTTTTTTGTTTTTGGTTATGCGCGGTTATAGGATTCTCAATTCTCCACTCCCATGGGTCGTGTATTTTGGTAAGAGTCTTGCCAAAGTGTGCTTCTGTGGCCCCGACTAAAATAAACTCCAACTGACGAGTTAAGGGAGTCTCGGTTGAACAAAATAAGTGTAATAAATTATGAAAAACATTTTGCTTCATATTTATTTTACATATATGTACGTTTCATTTTTTTTTCATTTTATATTTTTTTCCACATATGCGTAGAGTAGAATTGTTTTTATTTGGATTTTTACATAAATAATTTGTTGTTGATGGGTTTTTTTTCTATTTATGTGCGTCTCATTTAGTTTCCTTGTATATTAAATTAAACTAAAATTATAAAAACAAAAACAAAACACTGGACGCACTTGGCAGGCATGATCGAGTGAAAAGCCGCAAAGTGTGTCCATTGTTGCATACATTAAGATCTATAAAATAAGCAAACAACTAACAAAGTTAATTTAAAAAGTACGAAAATCAAGCTACATTTGATAACAATTTGTTTCAACTGAAATTTTGATGGCAACAAAAGTACGTGAGAGCAAAACTTTCCCTTCTGATAGTTATGTTTCTCGACCAGTGGTATATCGCATTTGATTGAATTTGACCTGATGTCTGATTAAATATCAATAAGTTGCATGGATTCTTCTGTTTTTGCGTGGGTGGTTATCGACATTTTTTACAAACACGTGGATGCTCCATGTAAATGGCGTTTCTCTTACAGATTCTTCTCTTAAGTTTCTCTTGGTTTGCGTGATTCTCTATTTGTTTTCATGTTATTAATACGAATCGTAATTTACAATGAATGGGGCTCCCGCAATACAAATTAATCAATTTATTAATTGTTACATATGCGTTTATGAATTATTATATTATCTGTTTGCATGTATAGTTAAATATTCCGGTAAACAATAGTATCAATATTTACGGTTTAGCTTAATAAAAAATACAGTATTATCTGTGATTTCGTTTTCATTCATTTTATCAGCTTATCGTTTTCGGCTTATTATTTTTACACGCCTTATATGCCCTGAAATTCTAATAAGAGACTTCTAGCATATATAATTCTTTGAATATATATATTCCGGGGGATTCTTTACGCAAAATTTTGTTTTTCTTCTGTAGTTATTTTAGTAAAATGTTGCTTTATTATGCTTCAGTACGACAAAATTGTTTCAGTTTGTTGTCCCTATCAAGCTTTTGATTAAATTTACTTTCATATTTTTGTTTCGGTTTTTATTACAAAAGTTACTATAGTAATAAATTTATTTAAATATTACGGGGTGACAACTAATAACCCGGACATATATTTTGTATCAAAACTCTGGGAGGAACTGCGTTTAAGTGGAAATGGTTAAACTCTCTTTACAGTCCTTCAGATTTAAATCAGAAATAACTAGTGATTTTTTTGAATCTAACCAGAAACCTGTTCCATTGGTTCTCAATCATTTCTGATTACTGTCTTTTTGACTTTTTAGCAGTTTTTCCCTCCGAAACAGTTCCAAAATCACACAGCATTTGTTCCATAAAAATGATAGTATTCCAATATAAATTATTTTTCTATGATTTTATATATACGTACTGTAAAGCGAAAAACTTTGTCCTGATTATTGGTTGTCACCCTGTATTAGTACTTGTATCAGATTTTGTGTTATTATTCTCTCAAATTAAAATGTATACATCATTTCCATTTTTCTGTTGATGCTGGTTTGCCACCTCAGTTTAGTATTCTATTTATTCTACAATTTTCGGTTCCTGATGTTACAAACGTAAGAAACATTTTCGGGTCTAATTAATGCCTAATTTTCGGCCACATTCGCTTGCTGCTCAATTCTTCTTTTATATTTAGTAAATATGCGAAAAAGGAATTATATGAATGTGTATGTGTGTTTGTATAAAAATCACAAAAATAGTTTTTCGATCCAAATCCAGTTTAGACCAAATTATATTCCTTAAGGTTCGATTGCAGAATTGTGTCCTTAACAGCTGCAAACACAAACCTTATATTTTCCGTATCTAAACAAAGAAAAGAAGACATAATTAGTTGGACTTGTAATGTAATTTGAAGAGCGCAAACTGCACACACGCATTCCATCCAATATATTTAACAGACTATATATATATTTATTGAGGGACTTTTGAAAAACAATTCATACACATTTGAAATCAATTATTCATTATTAATTTGCATTGCCATTTGTCCTGAATTCCTCGTTGCCAGATTAGCCCAAATTGAATTCCTTAAGCGCATTTTGCATAATTGTATCTTTGACAGCGCAGAACACAAGTTTGATGTTTTCAGTATCTGTTTACCAAGAGATCATCGTTCGGTTAGAAATCAATTTATTTTTTATAATTTGACTAGCGATACTCTATTTTAAACCAGCGACAAAAGCAAATGCAAATGTTGTACAGAACAAAATTTACCTCTTACCCAGACTTTTAGGCTGAAAATAAGAATCACATCCACACGCTTTTTCTGAGCAAATACTCAAAGTTAATACACTTACCTGTAGCACAGGTGAAATGAGAATAGATAATTTTTTCGGAATCTGGATTTAAATCTACGAACATTCGCAGTATGAATTCTCGGGCCGCTATTGCATCTCGCTGTGGACCTGTTTTGATAAAAAGGCACATAATATGTTACATCTAGCATGGTACTACAGGAACTAGCAAATAATCTACAGAAGATGTTTCGCATTTAAGGCAGTAACATTGATCTTAAGTAAAAAAGGTCAAAGTCAACCTGTGGCCGTTGTGAAATGCGAATAGCACTGTCGTTCGGGATCTGGATTGCAGGCCAAGTACTTTTTCAAAACAAACTGTTTAGCCGCAGCGTGATCCTGCTTTGGACCTGGTTCATCGCCGCACAGAATCGTACATAATTATGTCCACTTATATGTACCACTCGAAACACTTACCATCGTATTCAGGAAAATAGTCTACCAAATGCGAATACATTATTTTCTCCTCTAACAAGTCCTTTTTGTTCAGAAAAAGAATAACTGACGAATTTTGGAACCATGGGTATGTAATTATAGTACGAAATAAAGCTTTAGATTCCTCCATTCGATTCTGAAAGTAATAAATTTTGTTATAATTGGAAACATGTATTAAAGAGATGTGCCTTATACCTCATTATCAGATTCAAACAAGATTTGATCGTATTCTGATAGCGCTACCAAAAATATAATTGATGTCACATTTTCAAAACAATGAATCCACTTTCTTCTCTCAGACCGCTGACCTCCGACGTCCACCATTCTGTTCATTAAGAAAAATGATAATATTATTAAAGTGCTTCAAGTAAGGTATATTACATTAAAAGCCAAACAAAAAATCATTTATTCTAACTAAAAGCGCAAGCCACAAATAATAAATGTTTTAATAATAACGTTTTACTAGCTGTATCATTACCAATTAAATTTCTAGCCTCGTCAATAATTCATCGCGTTAAATTTAATATATATACCTAAACACAATACCATCCAAATCGAATGGATATTCAAGAATGCCCGTAGTGGGCACTCGAGCACGCAAAATATCCTGCTCGGTTGGCAAATAATCAGCTTGCTCAATTCGAGCTATGTCGCTCAAGTAGCTAAATTAGATTAATAAATAGATTTTTAAAAAAGAACTGAAACAATAGAAAAGTCCAGAACAGTCATACAATCTGTCTCAGTCCATAAAATTGTACAGCTTCTAACTAATTCCCTTTATGATATAATATGCTTAGAACGAAATGCGCTTAAAAGAGTTATAAAAATTAAAGTTAACCATAACCAAAATAAAGGTCAGACACATGCAGTGGTAAAATGAGAAATATAGTTTGTACCTAAATCTGATTTCTTCTAAATCGAAGGGATACTCAATTATCCCTGTTGTCGGCACACGAACTCTTAAAATGTCTTGCTCAGTGGGTAAATATGCAGGTTGAGCCACACGATCGAGATCCTTTAGATAACTACGCATAAATAAGATAAATTATTAAGTTTTCAGAGTCAGTTTCAGTCTGTTAGTTAGTTTGTTAGATTTTGTATATTTTTTAGGCATGAAGTTATTCGTATCCCTTTGTTTCTCAACGGGTAACTCACTATTTGGCTGAATCAGTCAGCTGATATTCCCTACGGCGATCGTAGCACTCCTGAATGCCAGCATCGTCCCAAAGCGTTTTGATGGCATTCAAGTATGGATCCTCAAACGTGGTAACGGTCTCGTAATCGATGCTCATCACCAGGTCGGCCAGTTCCTGTGGATCATATGATTGTGTTGTGATTAAATGTTTCCTTATTCGGCCATAGATTCACTTACGCTATGCTCTCCCTGGCCGTAGGAAATCTTTAGCATGTCCATGGCCTTGATCATTGACTGCATGGCCATGAATATGTTCTGGAATACCAGTTTGATGTATCCACGCTTGTCCTCGTCCGAGTAGCCACTGCCGTGGATAATACGCATCTGTTTGATGAATGTTGACTTGCCGGACTCGCCCGTGCCTGGGGATATAGGATTTTAAAGTATTTAGCTATAAATGCCGGGCATGCAATGCAATTAGCCAGCCGTCTTCAATTGCATTAAGCCAAGTTAAGTGCAATCAAAATGTGCCACGTTCTACTTACCCAACAGCAACAGTTTAAGCTCGCGGCGCGCATCTCTCTTGTCTCGGCGCAACTGCTTCTCGATTTCCTGATTGATGCGCTTTTGTTCCTTGGCCTCCTCCGATAAACAGCACTCCATGCTAACTAGATTTATGGACGCTTTCGCGTGCTGCTGCCACTACGCTCGACCCGCCGTTCCGTTTAGAAAATGTATGCTGTTAGGATGATGGGATGGTCTCCTGGACTCCCTTCTCTGACTTTCTGTCACCTATCTAATTGGTTGTGTGACGGGCGCTGAATTCAACGTGTCCGTTCCAAGTTACAGATTCAGTTTCGATTGATGCATTTGTACTTCGGCGTTGCTCGCTCTCCAGATCTCCTCCAGCTTCCAGGATCCAGGCTCTTTGGCTATTGCTATTGCTAGTTACAGAAGACTACGCTAAGTCCTTGACCAGATATCGGTGACTCGGAGGCTGAGAGTGATGGATACAAATGAACGAAGAACACATCGAACGATCCAAGAACATCTGCAAAGAGGCGATGCTTTGATTTAGGACTTGCTTGCATAACCGAACGGTAAGAACTATGCAACTATGGATTCTACGGACCACCAGAGTTGTTGGCCCAACGAGAGTTCGCCGCGTTGTGTCCCGTGTTGGCAATTAACATTTCATATTTGCCTGCCCCACAAGCTGGCGATGTCGATGACGACTTTGGATATAGATGGCCCCCGGCCCATGGCTACCCCTGGCTTTTCTCTGGCCATGGCATTGGCTTTGGCTCGGTTCTATGTCCGGTTCTGGATTGAACACTGTTCGCTCTCTCTGCGCAGACCTGGGATCGCCCTCCACCAGGTGGCAAGAGATTGAGGAAACGTTTGCCAAATGCCTCCCGGGCAAGTTCAATGCAAGAAAGCTGATTTCGGTAAATATATGGCTTCGCTGGCCACAGGTTAGCGAGAGTATTCTCAAGCTGGGTGGACCACGCTTACAAAATGTATTTCTATGGATCTCCCGAGGGATTTTTTTGATCTCTTTAGAACATGAACTACATTTTAGTAAACTTTAACTGAACACAAATCGATAAGACCAGTTATAATCATCCAGTAAATATTCAGAAGAATAATACGAATTTACGAAGAATAGTTAACATTATTTAGACTTGTGGCCAGTTTATCTAAGTATTGGTACTAAAATAATATTTATACATTTCGAGACTTATATTTCGGTCCACCCGAAATCTTCGTTCATTCATGGGTTCAGCGTAGGGCAAGCCTATGGAATACAGCCTATGACCTGCACTGGTGCGATTTCCTCTCCTTTCCCGCCGTCTTTTCCTATATCGAGTGATTGCTAATCCAATTTTGTTGGCGAACACATTGACATGGGTCGGGACAAGGTTTTTTAGCATGGACACTACCAAATATCGATGGAATATCTACCAATATTTCAAACAAAAGCCAAAGAGAGAAGAAATGGAGAGTGTGGGCGGGAGAAAGGGAATTACTGAAGTCACGGCTAGCCGACTATACCCAGGATTAGTGGGCTCCAGGCGGAAAACATTCTCGCTGAGCAAAGCTACAAAATCTAATTAGCAGTAGCCGCAAAATTCAGGGGCAGAGGCACGCAATTGGCGCAATGAAGCGTTTTTTAACAATAGTTTGCCAGATATATCATGCCACCAAATCGGAGGGAGGGTATCCCGCCGATAACTGGTCTTATCTGGCTTACATATGTATATGCCTATGATAAACCAGTCAGAGATAACGTTTGAGTTGTCTTCTTAATCTTTAGACGGCTACTGTTCTTCTGGAGTGGACTCCTCCAATTGAAAGTTATTTTTCTATAAACCGATTCAAGATCGGAAATACCAGATTATTACTCATTGGCTACAGAGTTGAAAGCACTGAGACCTTATCGAGCCCTTACTTTACTTTCAGTTGGATTGACTATTAGCTAATACAATAAACGTTCGACTTTTATTCTTTTTTATTTTTGTGAACTACCAATTAAAAATAAATGACATTTTAAAGATGTGTGACATTTAGTTTTGTATTGAATATTTTAATTTAAAGCTTTACTTAGTGGACGATTTAAGACTAATAATTCATAAATATAAATTAAAATTTTAAATAATAAATACCATTATTTAGAAGACGATGCCCTTTCTAACATCCTAATCAGAAATGAGCTAAAACCACAAAGATGAGTGCTTGGCAACAAGTGGTCGAGTTCAAAATAATCCCAAATTCTTCGTTTCAGTTTACTTACTTATTGATTTAACGGAGACAAGATTAAACGTATTCAGAAGAGATTCTCCAAAAAGATGTTCCGGTTATTCTCTCGTTTGGTTTTTGCTAGCACTATTTTATACAAAAAATATGTAATTTTATACGCCGATCTTAGTTCTTCCGGGTTTATCGCTTGTTTTTGGTTCCCTGCCGATTTTCGGTCTGTTTTTATTTACTTTTGTAAAATTTAATCACGCGGATTTTTTTGCGGTTTGTTTGTTGGTTTTGCGTTTTAATATTAGTTAGCTTAAATTAATTTCAAAAGCATTTCGTTTTTAGTTGGTTTGCGGTTTGGAAAACGTTTGTTTTTAAGGAACGTGTGTAGTTGGTTAATTATTTTTACTGGTGCTTTGTAATATAAAAGTTACGTTTACGTCTGTTCGGCTTTATTTTTAATGTAAATATGATACTATTTATATATGTGGATATTTTTATCTTTCTTTTTTTCCGTGTGTGTGAGGGCTGCTGTTGTTATTTTTTGTCGTTTCTTCTTGTTGTTGTTTTTAAACACCAGTCTGTAAATGCAACAAAGTTTCAACAAATATTCATTGTAGTGTAATTGAAACGGAAAAGTATGTACGACGACGACGAACGCTCTCAAATTGATTTCACACGAAACACTTAGTGGCTCCTTTTGTATTTAATTTTCTGCATACTTTATGCTTCTTGTATTTGTTTATTTTTCTGTATGCAGTGGAACTGCAAGTAAAAAGAGAGAGACAAAGAGAAGAATGAGGGGGTGGCATGGGTGGAAAATATGCATTCCGGAAAATCATCATCATACTGTCTAAGGTAAACACACACAACCCCTCTCTCCCCCTTTAATTTTTTACCCACCCGCCCAAAGCTTAAACCCAATATACTTTTAACAAGTTATTCCGTTGGCGTCAAAAATTATTTGTTTAAAATATCATTTGGTGGCGAAAAAACGGATAACTAAAAAATAAACTAACTTTTGTTACAATTATTAACTTTTTTCCTATTCGTAGTGTTTTCCTCGGGCAAGCAGTGCTGACTGCACTGCTTTACGAACGAATACACACAAATATAAGCGAGGGCGTTAACTAAACGAAAAAAATTTGATAGCAATGTAATTTGAAGGTTTCAGGATTCGATTCGGCGATTGTTTAACATTATGGGGCTCCTTGCTTAATGGGCTGCACTATTTTGTGACGAAACGCACTTTACACTGGCTTTTCGAGACGTTTTCGGTGCAGGTAAAATTTTTTCTTGGGGTTTTCTTTGGGGGTTGCCAGGCGGAGGCGGATGGAGATCGCTGGCTGGCGGGGCATCCGTTTGACGGGGATCTCGCTCGAAACTCACAACATATTCGATTTGGCATCGCTCGCTACTCACAACATATTTAATTTTGCATTTTTCGCTAACGTTGACGCACGACCGTAGTTTTTGAGGACAGTGTGACCGCACGGGAAACGACGCAACAAACCATCCGACGCGCCGCGAAATATACCAATTGATACCGGAAAAAAGTGCACAACTTGCAAGCAGTTTACGTTTGTGATTTTAGTATTTCCAAATCCATAAAAAACATATACCAAAAAATAAATTGGTATACAAATACAAAAAAATGCCAACCTATTAGACCTATTTTTGTGTTAAATATTTTAAACATTAATTTATTGTATCAGATTAAAAAAACAAGAGATAAACAAGGTACTTTTATCCTTACTGTCGATGCTAAGGGCAACTTAGCCAAATAATACGAAACTCAAAGATATAAAAACTGGGGTCTCAGTGCCAAAAATTGGTCACATGTTTATATTTCGTTATTTTCCAATACTAAAAGCTGATGCCATTGCCCGCCAAATTAAAAAAGTACCTTTTATTTAATCTATGTTTTATTTGCTTTTCTGTAAATTATTATCATTTGTTCAATATGTTCATGCGATAAATAAGTGTTTAAATTAATTAAATAAAATTAAAATAATAACTTTACAGAGTGTGCACAATTTAAATAATTATTTCGGACCTCGTGTGATTTACAATCGAGTTAAATAAAACAAAGATATCGAATCGATCGGTTAGTGACTATTGGATTGTGTTCGTGTTATAAAGCTGCAGCTAGTTCGAGTCTCTCAAACGAAAGTTAAAAACCAAAGTACAAAATAAGATACACGTAATCGCTAAACGTTAAAGATGTTACTTGAAAAACAGTTTCCAAAACTTTGGGGACCACAGAGGAATTTTATCTGGCCTTTTTTGCATCGCCCCAAAAATACTCAATTGACTATAAAAACTCGTACTAAATATTTGCAAAAACACACAAAATACAAAAGGATCAGGCTCTCTCCTCCGACTTTTGATTTGTTTAACAATTACTCTGGCCTTCAAGTGATATGCGTTACATTTGTTTGATTTACCTTTAACAAATTACAAATTAGATACGTTTAGGTACGCCATAATTATGAGCACAGTAATAGGATTAACAAATAATATATGTATACGTAGGTTTATGCTTTAGATTTTGTTGAAACTTAGAACTAAAAAAAAATGTTTGAAACATTTTCAAAATATTCTCTCTCGTTTCTCATCTGCGTTCTTCTTTGTGTTGTGTGGTTTTCGTTAACAATAACAATTTGTGGTTGGAAGCACTGCTCGAACAATCCCAAAATGGATTGCCAATTCACGAATACAATTCACAAAACAATAATTTATTAATTGGACAAAAACAAAAGCAGCGCTCACAACGAAAATTTTGGCCGAAAGTTTGGATTGGATCTCCGTTCTAAAAATGTTGATGGTGTAACTGAAGTTGCTGATGTTTAGTGCTAGCCCAGTTGCTCCGCGGTCCGCCGCCTCAGATGGGGCGCGTGAAGTTGGCGGGGAAGAGTCCCTTCTCGGTGGTGCCCTCCTTCTGACCCATCAGCCAGCCCTCCTCCTGCAAGTTGGCAATGAAGAACTGCACTCAATATAGACAGGAAGTGCGGAGGTCTGCAGTTGGCGCGGAGGGGGAAACTAGCGCGTGCAAAGCTCGAGGAAGATTTAAACTTCGGATTCCGAAGTTGGGGAAAACCCTTGCATATGTAATGCCGTCAAATACCTCTAAACACCCTTGTAGTGGCTATTCTAATTTGGAGTGGAATATAAACTTCCGATCCCATTAACTATATATTCTCTAGATCTCAATCAGTCAAAAGACTTTTTTATATTATAGTCGCATTGGACGACTATATCATATAGCTCCCATTAAAAAAAAAGTTGTATAATGTTTTTAAAAATATGGATTATACCACGACTATACACTTACGACATTATCTTATAGCTGCCAAAAGATCAATCCAAATTTTTTTACAAAAATCAATATAGAGGAGTAATTGTTTAACATTAAAAAATAAATAGTATTGTAAAACTAAAGGTTCGTTTATAAAATGGAAAATTATTATTCTAAGAAAACAGCGGTTAGCTAAATTCATTTGATATTGATAAAAAAAAGATTTTTTTTCTTAATTCGGACCAACGAATCTAAAAATATGTTTTTCAAAACCTTCAAGGATGCTAATCAAAATTATACAATCATTTGCAAGGGTTTAAAAAGACTACCCAACAGTTTTACTCAATCGACGTTACCTGGTCCTCGGGATCGTCGTACTCGATGACGCGAATAAGGTCGCCGATCTCGAAGCTGAGCTCGTCCACATCCTCCTTGACGTAGCCGTAGGTGGCCTTCACCCGGTAAAGAACGCCGGCCGGCAGGTCAGCGGTGTTGGCATCTGTTCAGAGAAATAAATGGGTTTCGGCTTAAGATCTGTTTGCATGTTTGGGTACCATAACCCTCACAGACCCGTACGTCACACAGTGTACATCGAAAGTTGCATAACCGAGTTTAGTAGACAAACGCACGCAAAGAACAACGGAAACGCAATCCTGGCCAAAGGGGTTAGTGGGTGTAGCGCTTTCTCAGGCTTTTATTTAGTTTTTGGCTGTTAGTGTTTCAGTGTGCTGGAAAAGTTGGGCTAAAACCAACGTTCAACGACTGAAGCAGCGAACGTGCAAGCAATGGTGGATTGATGGGTGATTATTACATAGATAGTTGTACGATCACCTGCGTGTTGAAGTCCCGAGTCAAGACAACATGAAGTGGCTTAGCTTAGTCCAAACTACAGGTACTAAATGAAAAACATGGATAGATATAGATGCACAGCCCAGGAAATGAGATTGAGATCCTGCCATTGTGGATACCCCACGCAGCATGCCGCGCAATCGTTTTACAATACAATACAGTAATCCTCAATTTGGATTAGACGACAGTCACACAGGAAACTAAGCTTAGAGTACAGGGATTAGACGTGGTCCTTCATAGGATGCGAAGAGATAGTGAGATAGAGATACTACAGAGTGAAAGAACCCAGTGGACTCGTTTGTTGAGGTTTACTCACCAGCGGGCACCTCGTAGATACGATCGTCGTCATCCTCGAATGGATTCTTATTAAGATTATTTACGCTGTGCCTATTTACTACGGGTACTGGTCTACCTTTCTGACTTGTGCCTGTGCTGGTCTTAGTATCTGTATCTGATTTTGTTACTATATCTGTATCTGTTGATGTAACTAAGTGCTGGGTGACTGTTTCTGATGCTGATGTATCATTACCTAATTTCTTCTGCTTGTGCTCCTCGATCGAGTTGCCATTGTTGGCTGCCGCCTCGGCAGCAGCTTCGGCATTGGATGTGGTGGTTGGGAGTTCCTTGGGCTGTTTGCCACCTTCCTTGGTAACATGGGGTTCATTGTTGTTGCCATTGACCTGGGCAGGTGTCGTGGGTGCAGCAGGTGTAGCAGGTGGGATTGCTGCTGCTGCTGCGTCTACTGCTCCTTCAGGTTCCGATGGCTTCACTTCACTGACCACCACCTCCTCCGTGGGCGATGTCTGCGTGGTTGTGGTTGCCTTGGCACTCGCATTCAGACCACTCAACTCGGGACGCTCCAGTGGCTTGGATACAGCTGCGGTCACACCGTTCTCCGTGGGACTGCTGGGCGCGACTGCTGCTGGGGAATCCGGGGGCGGTTCTGGTGTTGAAGAAACTGAATCAAATCTCGGCTCTTGCAGCGACGAGCTGGTGGATGTCGCTAATTGGTGTGTCGTTTCGCGTGTGTATTTTATTTTTATTGTATTTTATACGTTGTGATGTTTGTTGATTGTCGAATGCATTTGTTTTTGTTATATCATTCATTTGGTTTTGTTTTGAATTGTGGTTAGCATCATTCCAAACAAAAGATTAAATAAAAAAGAGAGAAAACAAATCATATAAAACTCAGGACATGCAAGTTAGGGCAGAGGGGAGAACTCAATCAGAACTTTTGAAAAGCAACAAGAACATGCAACATTCCATTTGTCCGTTCAGTCGGTCGATAGCAACCTGGGATCTCATTTGCATGGCTTCCAATCTCAACTTTTAATGAATTAAAGGGTAGAATAGAATGGGTCCAATAGTATTAAATCCCTTATACAGTAACATTAAAGCTAACCCAGATCGCCAGACCGCCGCCAACAATTTCGTCTTTATTTACAAGCTAAATTGTCTACAAATGGAATGTTTTCGCAATGCCAAGGGTGGTTTTAGTTCAAATTTTAAAACGAATAGATAACCAAATTAGTTGCAAAAAAAACACACAATTAAAATTTCTTATAAATTGCCAAAAACTTAATCATCATCTGAGTATATGCATATATTATAAAGTGCGAATATCAAATATAATAAATGTTTATACAAATATTCTATATGTTGTGTATTATATTTAGCTCTTTTTATATAGTACATCAATTCAGTAATATATAATTAATCTTTAATGGATTTTTTATGAGATTGTTTGTTGATTATTTGTACAGTTTTGAGCAATTTATAATGATTATATTTTGTTTGTTTAATTGATCGTTAAATAAACGTAGAAAATCAAGGAAAAGCAAAGAAACGAAATGTTTTATAAATAACAAAAAATACTTAGGGTTCTCGTGGGAGAGATACAAAAAGATATAGGGAAAATCGGGTAAAAAACCTGATAATGGTGACTTACGGCTGTTTGCCAAACTGGAGCCACCGTTTGTGGTAATTTGATTCTGATAGTTGCTATTGATGTTGGCGTTATTTAATTTGTTTACTGGCGACTGCACTGGACTCGATGTCTTGATGGGATTGCCTGTTTTAAACATATTGAACAAATAATTATAGCCGCTGATACGTAATTAAATGTTGATAATGCATACTCGTTTGTTTGCGTAGTGTATTGGAGCCGCGCTGCGATTCTGTGGCCAATTTGTCGACGATTGCCTCAAGCTCCGAATAGATCTGCAATCAAAAAATAGGAAAAAAAGTTGTATTATTATTTTATAAAGAAGATTTCAAAGTAATAGTAAGATTAGTTTAAGAGGTAAAATTTATATTAAACAAAATGTTGTTTAATACTAATCAGATTATTGTCAATACATAATTTTAATTAAAAAGTTTTGCCGTGTCATTAAAGAAATGTAGCATTTATCATGCTATTTTAACGTAAATTTTAAACTCTGACTTTAATAACGTTAATATTTTTTTTAACTGATCATATCATTTTTTTGTCAAATATCAAATATTTGGAACCATTTAGATTATGTTTTAGTTTTTGAACTATTAGTAGCCAAAACCCACCTTGGCCGTTTCGTTGTGGAACACTTGTTCTGTGGCGAAAAGGGTCTGCAAGTTGGTGACCAGAAACAGTATCCTTGAGTCATATAGGGCAGGCAGCTCGTCATGCAGTTCCGTGTTCAGGATTTCGTAGGTGCGTCTGGCCTCTTCCAGCTGTTCGCGTCCTTTGGTTAGCTAATTGTAAAACAATTATTTTAAAATACAGTTTAACCAATTTATCAAAGCACTCACTTTGACATCATCTTTGCGCTTGTTGGCATTGGCCTGCAGATTCTGGAACGAGTGACGCTGGCCATCGTAGTCAATCAGCTTGCGGTTGCGCTTCTCCACTTTTTTCTGGAGTATTTACAAAGAACAATATTAATACACTTAATTCAAACTCCTATTTTAAATCAATTCCACCTTCATTTCGGGAAACTGTCCGGTGTATGTGTTGAGCGGTATGAGCACTTGATCGCCCAATTTGTGCGCAAAGTCCGCCCACAAACTCTCCGAGGCGCCAGTTTGTGCTTGCAGGGCATCGTATCCGCTCCACTGTGGCTCGTAGACTTCGCTAACGGCATCCATCAGCGACTTGGAGGCGGTTTGTGCAGCTGTCGCAATTAGGGATATATTTCAGATTATATGCGTTTTTAATCACATAATATCAGATGTAATCTAACGGACTTACCACGAACACATCTTATGTAGTTATTGAACTCCTTTTGTAACCTGGCGGCACTCGCCTGCTGGCGGTTGAAGTTGTTCAGGTGATCGTCGAAGATTTCGTCTGCGGTCCGATCAACTTTGCCCAAGTTCTGTAAAATCTGTAAGAATAAAACTGGTTAAGTATGATTCAAGAAAAATGTTAAACGTAATTAAAAATGAGGCAATGGAGAAACTAAAGCTAAGAAGGAATAAACCTCAATAGCTACCAATAAAAAAGTATTTGGTTTTTAATTGCTATTGTAAATGGGACGCACAAATACACCTGTTTTTCATTTAAGACAAGAACAACAATCTTTTTAATTATTGATTAGAAAAGATATGTTTATAGATATATGTTTCATATACTTATGAATAAGGCTTATATGGGCACTCGAAATTGTAGGAGGAGTTGCATTCAAACTCAGAATGAATTTTTTGTTCACTTTATGTGGGCAAGGCAAGGTCGGTCAATAGCAGCATTTTGATTTAAAAAATGTTTGGAATGTGGGCAGCATTAAACTCGGCTTAAATTCACTCAATTATTCCACTCAACGGTACCGCAATTGGCCCAAAATGTATAAATAAAATAGAATTTTTTGGCAATTGTTGGCGGCTGGTTCTTGGTCTGTTTCTTGTTCGTTTTGGTGTCGGAAAATAGAAAAACTCGCTAAATCTGTTGGCACATACGGATCTCCGCAATCAAGCTTATCGCTGGCAAAAGTTTATCCACTTGAATGTGTGTTAAAATGCCGCTGTCAACGGCATTTGGGTTAAGAACGATGTTATACTTTTTTCTTTTTGTGCCTCCGGTCAATTTGTGGCACTTATCCGTGCCACAGTTAATGGCTTTTCGACGACCAATTAAAGAACAAAACAGTGAGAAAAGATGAATGGGGCGGCAGGCAGGAAATGGAGGCAGGGTGCCTTGGAATGTGTTTTTAGTCGCTGTACACATTGACAAGGTAGCCTTGTAACAGTTTTCGTCATCGTCTTTACAGAATCGCCCACGCCTCGAGATTCAGAGTGTCTTGCTCTCGGCCATCTGTGCGTATACGCAACGTGCTCTGAGATAGCCGGCGATAAGCGGAAAATACTCTATTTGCCGAGATTCAACAATTGCTGGCCAAATATTTGAGGCCATACCAGTCCTATCTGAACTGGCCAAAAAAAAAGTGGGCAGCAGATAACAAGGTTGGCTAATTGAAATTTGCGCACAACTCGGCAGATAGATAATTAGATATACCTGCATTTATTTCTCAGGTGTTCATGCCCATTTAAATATATGCACAGTAAAAAACACAATAATAATTTATTCATTTCCAAAAAAAAAATGCAAATAATTATAACTGTAAATAATAGATAGACATCAGATTAACATATTAAATTCATATTTTTTACCTTTTATATTTAAAATGCTTTTAGAATGAATTCATTTCTAAATGCAGTTAACAGTTAATAACCAGTAACAGTGCTTTTATATTAAACTATCTTTAGTTAGCCAACACTAATGTTAAGATTAATGTTATTTTAATTTTAAGTTGAATTTGAAAATATGTTTTGTTTTGTGTAATTACATATGAGCCGAGTCGGTAGGAAGTTATGAATCCGACTTCCTCTGACGGCAGGTTGTTGGTTGTTTTGAACGTATTTTTTGACCACTCGCTTAAGCCCCGTTATGAGCGATTGTCAAATGAGCCACGACATGTGGCACGCATACTGAATTAGCCAAGTCAAAACGATAGGAGAAACGCCCGATGAACAAGAACATGAAATGCCCTTACACGAGCATATCTTATCTGCGATTTCTTTAAAATAGCTACGAGTATTTTATAGGCTAGTTCTGTGATGTTATGCTAATACCTAAAGTGCCAGCAATCAGTTAAATTGGATTTACAAGTGGTTAAATTGCCACAATATTTACAGCAATTTTAGGGGGACTTATGGACAAGTCAAAGTTCTCTTCCTTAGCCAAGAGTATGTCGCACAATTCCAGCAAGTGCAGCTCCACCGCATGAACCTTTTAAGGCCAAAACACACACACACCATACCTCTTGGCTATATGGCTTTACCAACAAACTGGTTGCCGCCTTAAGACGTTTTAATGACCATTTTCGTAATTGAAACCAAGCGGTTTTGTTTCTGGTTAAGGTCTTTGTTTACATTACTTCCCTAGTTGGTTGGATCATTGAATCGGGAACTTAAGTGGGTGGATGTCTGAGTCAATCGGATTCAGTTTTAGATTGTCTTATTAAAAACTTTTAATCAAATAGACGAACTATAGACCAAATATCAAAAAGATATTGTGATTATTCGGTTGCCATGGCTGAAATTCTTATCAGTTCATTGAGGTGAACCAAACAAGGACAGTTGTGGCCGGCCACTTCCGTTTTGAGGTTTTCTTTTTAGTTTTTTGTTGGCCATGTGTAATGTCTGTCACAGTTTGCGTCACCAAATTTTTTTTTGGTAATTTTCTTCTCATATGTATATTTAGAGGCGCGTACATATAGCCTGTATATGTGGAATGTCTGTCTCTGCAGATTTTGTCATTTATTTAAAAGCTGACGTCGCTCTAACCAGCCTTCTCTTATTTTTTCCTCTCGCGATCTCTTGCCAAAATTCATATTTGTACGCCCAGACTTGTCTATATATATTTTCGTATACCTATTTCGATAGCAACCACCCATGCAACATGTGCGTTTAACTCTTCTTCGCGGGGGATTTCGACCACAGCCCAAAAATGGGTCAAAAGAGCTTTAAGATGGGGACCATAAACGTGTAACCACGGAAAGGTTAATAAATCGGGCAATCAATGTTAATCAGAGGTTTATGACCATATGGGTTGATAAATCCACACAGAAAATACAGGTTTTCTTTATGTTCTTAAGCAATTTGGGGTTATATTCCAATAGACATAAAGATGAAATTGGGAGGACCTCAAATAAAAGTAATACACATATTGTAGCACAAAAATATACTAAATTAAATAATACATAATCTCACAATTTTAATGGGTTTAGATAAATAAAATAAAACATTATTATAACAAATTGATAATATCTTTCAGTAGACATATATATCTTTCCTATTAAACTTATTGGTTTTTAGGGTAAATTTAAATAATTTTGTTGAGTGCAGTCTGTCAAAAGCTGCAGTTAGACGTGGGCTTAACTTTAGGTTAACTTTCGGTTAACCAGTTTGGGTGTCTGGCAACAGCAAGAGAAATAGAAATAAAAACAGCAACAGCAACAGCAACGACCTCGACCACAGTGGAAAATGTCTTGTTTTGGTGTGTTTTATGTGCAGATTTGGGCGTAGGATGTGGGCCGTAGGATGGCTGAAATGGATGACAACATCGCACAGCTGTTCGGGATCGGAGCAGGGAATGCACTGCAATCTAATGAAATGAAACGGAACGTTCAGCGAAGTGCAAACAAACAAAAGTTAAGTGCACATCGGTGGGGGAATGTGGGGCATGTTCACTCGCATTTGGCCATAAGCAGACGTTGGCCCAGTTTGCCAGGAATGCACAGTGGCAGACAGTGGCAGTTGCAAGAGAGACCCACAAAATCGTGCAACAAGTCTGGTAAGCAAATTCGACACAGGGGATACTCTACACTAATTACTTCATTCATTGATGGCTCACTTGCTTAACTTATGTTTAATACGCTCATTCATCATTCAGGCATTTAAGATTGCCCGAAAAACTCTTAATTCTTAATGCTTAATATTACGGCAACTCACTCATGTACAAAGCTTTTTATTATTCACCCTTAGAATTAAATTATACATTCTAACTGTGAAAATACTTTTCATAATTCATTATTTAGTAATATTAATTTAAATCATTCAGGCATATTAAGAAATAACAAAAATCCATTAAAAACGTAATTACTATATGTTAGTCAACCGATGACCCATTTCTTATAGAAATATAGAACAGGTCTAGATCGATGTAGTCCAAACGTATTTTATGTAACCTGCGTTGCTTACCCTTAAACTTCTTAAACTGTTCCAAAAACGATTTAGTATTTTGAAATACCCATTTTTACCCTACATAAATCACAGTCTAGAGAAGGGATGAAGCAAGTAAAATAGGAGACTTAAAACGTGTACAAATCCAAGTACATATCTACAAGTATCTACATTGTCTACTTATACTGAGAACAAATAACAGACGCAGAACAATTGTGAAAAAACTTGTAGAAATTGGCATGAATAATGCGCCCGTCGGCGAAAAGCGAGAAAAGAGAAAGGGGCTGGGAAGGATGGGAGGAGAAATGGCGAGAGAAATGTGGAAATGTGCCATGACACGGACTGGGGAAAGGGAGGGGTCTAGAGATCAGTGTGCCCGAAGAAGACTTTTTTAGCCGGCCAAGTCGGACCCCTTGCCTTGTGCCAGTGTTGAGGCCGCCCAGTTTAATGACATGTATCTGCAGCTAAGTACACTCATAGAAAATGAACCAATTAATGAGAAAACAACACATTTTTTGTAAAACACAAATTGTGCGTTGGATGCATCTTTCTTTTAATAAATACGTGTATATAGCAATTTTAAAATGAAACTAGGGAAGTGTTACATGTAATTTATTTAAATTGATATTCAATTCTGAATTGTGATAGTTAAAAATCATTATCTATTTTTTCGACTAGTTAAATTCAACTTCAGACTACTCATAGCTTTTACAAAAACTAGATTGAAGTTAGAAAATTGAATTTAAAAGAAATTTAACTTTTAAGGCGGCTTTTTAAATTTGATAGGTCTTTTTCCTTAAGTGTTGCTACGTATTTGTATCTCAGTATTTGAATCTTTGCATCTGTATCTGTGTGGGACAAGCCAAAGACCTAACCTATTACCACAAAAGTACATTTTTCTTTACCCACTTTTTTTATTACCATTTTCTAAGTTTTTTCCAACTTGTTGCCCCGTTTGGTTAGCGGTGCTTATTGAGTCGATGATGACAGCGAAAAATTATTTGTGGGCAGTAACCGGTTTTGGCACCTTGCCCAGACAATCCCCCCTCCAAAAAAAAAATAAACACCACCCCCGAGAGTCATGTGACAGAGAACTGACATATGGTTATGGTAATTGCGATTAATAATGACTCCAAATGGTTATTAAGCCCGCGTTAAGATGGAGATTGAAATGAAAACGCAAATGGACAGATTTCTTACACATGTAAATCGAATTCCGTTGCGCAACTTCGATGAACGCTATCAATTCCATTCCCATTTTGCATAATCTTTATTCGGGCTCTCTTTTCTTTTCCTACCTTTTACCCCGCTTTCTTTGGTCAAATCGGCTCAGACAAGTGGAAAGTGAAACTCGTTTGTACCCGTAGAAAGTTCGAATCGGCGAAAGAAGGGAGGAATCGGCGAAAAGAAGAAGAGGCAGCCGTAGAAAACTAATATTTATCCCGCATGCATGCACGGATCGGAATATGAGATCTTTCCAGCTCGGCTTGTCATGTGATTTATCAATTAGCATTAACCATTGGCCACAAAGATGAAGAAAAACGGTGGACCGCGGAAATTTCGCTGGATTCTGGTCAACTCGGGGAGTTGCTCGCTAATTAGTAGAGAAATCTTTTGCCAAACGAGTTTGGGAACTGGGAATAATAGGCACTCAAAGAAAAGCAACTAAAATATGTTGGAGCAATACATTGACTATTATTTATTACTATTTAACTGCAATATTACTTTGATCAACTAAAACTTGCATTATATATTATAAATTATTATATATATATTTTAATACATTTTTTTTCTGTGTAAGACTAGCATCATCATTCATCTAGCTGATAAAATTTCTAAGCAGTAGCTGCATATTTCCATGATTCATTTCCAGAGATTATTTTCAGATCGTTGCCAAGATATATCTATATCGCAAACTGAATTGATAATGAACGTTTATGTTAATTTCCTTAATTGAGCCCGGCCATTAAGACCTTTGTTTCGATCCCAGCACTTTCGTTTGGCACTGCATTTCGAATGGAAAACGTTTTCACTGAACCAAGCCAAACATTTGCTCTTGTTGTTATTTCGAAATAAATACGAAATAGAAAACATGCCAATGCTAATTGCAAGTGGAATACGAATGGGCTAAGTAAACAGAAGCGGCGAACTAAAATGAAAAGCCAAAAAACGTTGTACAAAGTCAGCGGATTCCCCGTCAAAGTGAAAAGTTTTAACGACCGCAAAACGAATATTGGTTAGATTCAATAAAATGCAATCAATAAGTAAATAAATGGCGGACTTAACCGGATATTGAAGATTCGGGCGGAGGTGCTTGGGAATCGGGGGAGTGTCCCGGACAGGTTTTCCTAAATTTATATTTCATTATCGGCTTCATACGATTAATAAACAAAAAGCTTCCGCTGAGCACGCATTCGGGGACAGTTATTTAAGATCGGCTCGGCAGCTCAGCTGTGTATCTCTCAGATACTTTTTTAGCTAGACAAAAGCCGCACAATTATTGTCGTTTCAGCAGCTTGCGAGATTATTGCATGGCGACAGGTTTTGCGAATTGTTTTAAAGTGTTTTCGCTTGGCTGTGTGTCCATTACTATCTGGTTATGTAACGCCGAGAATTTTTCACCGTTTTCGGTGATCACGTCTTGAGAAATATAAATCACGTGCACATATTTTTGTAGAGTGGTGTTAAGTAAATAATCATAGTCAGAATCTGCTCTATCTAAAGAGTGTGATATTTTAAAAAAAGATTTTATAAGTCATATGTGATTTTTATGAATTATTAACTTTTTTTATCACCGGTGACTAATGAATAATCAACTCACAATACGAATTGCAACAATTTAAGTTATATTGCACAAAAGTACCAGCTTTCATAAATTTTTTCTTCACTCCGTTTAACTAAAAATATATTTTGTAATATTTCTTGCAATAATAGACTTAAAAACTGCTTGTAGTCAAGTAATATATTTTGGGCTGATATTTGACCTTCAACTTTTAGAAAAACGCTTTTTGGGTTACACAAGTATTGCGGCATTTGTGTTATATCCATGCTAATCGATCACAAGATATTGAGAAAACTAAAGACACACATTGAACATGTCTCAGACAGCCGCAAATGTTCTGGTAATATAACAAATATTTGTGAATGCGGTCAAATCATGAGCAAATACTTAGCACTAGGCAAAGTGTCTCAACCGCATGTAGTTGGTATCTTTATCTCGGTATCTTTGTATCTGGCTCGTTTAGCATTGAAGCGCAAAGTGAACTCATTGAAGTGGCTGCCATTAAAGATCATTCAAGAAAAAGCCCCACGTGATTTGCATAGATAAACCGAATTAAAAATGTAGTTTATGGCACGTGACGAATCAGATGGTTAACGCGGGAAATCACTAAACAGATCGTTAGCAAATCGCAGCAGAATCGCTGGGCCATGAAAAATGGGTCAAGAGCATTGAAAATTGGGTAAAATTCAATATAAAATGTCCATTTAGACGCGAACTAAGTAACATTTCTATCGGCTGTCCTCTCATTCAGCAATTAAAACTATTTACCCCAAGTGCCCTTCAGTTCCATCTGATACCAAATTTTGCGGTTGCATAACATGGTCACGGCTAACTCGTATTTTTTCTCTTCGCTTACAAAGTGTGAATAAACTCCAGCGAATCGGGAAACAAAACAAAACGATTCCGCTGATAAGAAAATGTAGCGAGGGTTGGAATTTTTTGGGGGGTTGAGGGTTTGCAAATTCCATTTCATTACAGAACCCGTGAGACTAGGGCTTATCAGGCCAAATGAACTTTTTATGTGCTATAATAGTCAAATCTGAAAGATAAGAGAATGAGTTTTTCAATTATTTTTGCCACAATCAATTGCAAATATCACGCATACGTCATGTTGAGCAGACTTAAATTTGGAAACACCATAAACAAGTAGCATTTTCATGATAGGAACGTCTGTATTCGTTTGAAAAATCGAAAATTAATGGTAAGTAGTGAAACATAAAGGGGAGGGAGCAGATACAGCACGCATCACTGCAGATTGACAATTTTTGGTCAGCTCCCAGGCAATCTCTCGATCCTCTGCTCTTTCTGTTTATCCCTACTTCTCTCCACTTTTACACACGTTTCGCAATTGCAAATTGTGCAAAAGTCAGTGAACTGCTTTTAATTACAAATCCACGCAGCTGGCTGGCACAACATTACAAAAATATTTACAAAACGCAGAAAAACTGATTTTTCCACTTGATCGAAGTCCGAAACAGCTTAAGTAAAAATGCACTTCGGAGATTTCTTATGATGTTCGCCTAACAATAAACATTTTCTAATACATTTTTATACCTTGGGTCTTATTATTCCCACAACTTTTCCCACATTTGTTTCGAAAATCGAAACTGCACATTTACTTGATGTGCCCCAATCGAATATCCATTTACGCATTCAGAATTCGTTTGCTTTCTATGGCAGTTTGTGCCTGCCTTTAATGCATTTTTCAAGAATCCAGCCGAATATTATACAATTTAAATGATAAACACGAATGAAACCGCAGAAACCACTCGTTGCTAAATTATGCAACTGACATTGAAAAAGTCAAACGGAGATAAATGCCCCAGCCCTCTGAAAAGCCAGTGCCGTGTAAATCTCATTGAAATTAACTACTTCCCCGGACTGCAGAATGATCCCCTTTGCCGCCGCCATCTCTTGTGTCTGAAAATTGCATAAAGCGCTTCCAGAGCGGTGGAAAATTGCTCATAACCTCGACTAGAGTGGCGGGAAATCATCTGCGAGTGCATTTTGCTTTGATGCCAACAGTTGAGGGGTTGCGAGGGAGGTCTAACAATTGTCCCTGATTGGGCAATAGCAAAAAGTCAGCAATCGCAATGGCTGCAAAAAACTGACATCAAATGCGAAGGTTTCCAAACAAGCGGCACGAATGCGTCCCCCTGCTGGCAGAAAGATGAAATGCTGCAGGTGCTACACGGAAAAAATACGATGGAAAACATTTTCTAAGAGAATTTCTTAAAACTTAAAACACACCTCTACTGTTAAAAGTATTTTAAAGATTTATTTGTATACCAATAGCTAAAATTTACGTTCCTATTAACACGATAAGTTTAGCAGAACTCATTTAGTAACCTTTCATAATTTCAGAATACTATTAGACAATCAGAAGGAATCTATAAACATGATTGTTCTAAGCTACCTTTCATAAATAAATATATCAAAATGGATGTAAAATAACCAATAAATATTAATAATCATTTTTTATTTCTTTACAATGTAGTGTAATTTTTTGTGTACCATTTCCTTTAGCAAGCAAAATTTTCTCGCAGTGCAAAACCAAAAAGGAGGAGGGTATGGGGTTCGAAAACCCGATGCAAATGTTGAACTATGCTAATTCCGATGCTAATACCCAACACACACAACAACACCAAATTCATTTGAGCGTAACAAGCGCTAAAAAAAAAAAAAACTAAAATGAGAACGAAGCAATTAAGCTGAAAAGCTCCCAATATTTTAGTAACATATTCCCACTCTTGTGGCAACAAAAAGAAAGTTTCAACATCTATATCAGCTGCATTTGCATTTCCATTTATATTTAAATTCATAAATTAAATTCCGCTGATTGCGTAAGCTGAAACGCAGTTAAAGTCCGCAAACCGGTTTTGCAATCCCACCCAAAACAACAGTAGAAAATAAAAATAATTATTATAACAAGTTAACTCACTGACAACACTTTCGCAGTATGAGAAGTGGGTTCCCATGCCTTGGCAGCAGCCTTTTTCCTTTTTTTTTTCTATTTTTGCAGTTCAAAGTAGAACATCAGCGCTGCATTAGCAAATCGCGTGCTCAGTGCTCTGTATCTGCGTTGGGATCTGTTTTCCGATCTACTACCTTTTGTTCTAGCCCCCTGGTTTTCTCTTTTTTCCTCCCCATTTCCGCATACGAATAGTGAATTAAATCTGATACTTTTTCTCCTCTGACACAGTCTGGAGATACGATGCTCATGTATTATGTACATAAGCAGATCCGACAGTCAACTTGCCCAACAACTTGGGGCCAGATAGCGCAGGTTCCCAACTCGGGACTCGAATTTGGAGCAGCAGTCGGCGGGTTGAGGGTCGGACAGGTAAATAAAAACACCCAGCTCTCCGAGATTAGCATTTGCATCTTTCTCTACTTTTAAACGGTGACACTTTATAGGAACTACTCAAGCTGCTGGCACTTAATGCTTTCATAAATAATAAAATCAATTCAGCAACTGTATGAGAATAATTTAATACTTAGTAATGACTTTCAAATCCCAAATTGTAATTTTACACATAGAATTTTTCGATTAAATTGTTCGATAGCCACGGAAATTAGAATTTAAATCTTATTTAAAAGATAAAGTAGCCTTTCTCCTTTAAGTAACAATTTAATAATATTTGTTGATACAATTTTCTGTGTTTCTGCAGGGCTTATCCAATTATTCCAAGAAGTTCTAAACATATTTATTTAGGCACCGACAAAAAATAATAAATCTGCTCAGTTAGTCACATTTTTATCTTTATTCTCAAAGTTTTCACTTGTCTCACTATCTTTTTCTCTTATACTTTCGAGGAGTACAGAATTTATAAACTAAAAAAATACATTATTATGAAGCTGTACGCTTGGATTATCTTTTCTCAAGCTAATTTTCGAAGTGACTTATCAGTGCCCTTTAGCTTAAGAGAGAATTATGTACTAAATCCAAAATTTAAAATACGCAAAATACATTAATTGAGGAAACCAACTGAAAATACCAAACCAAATGCAGAGAATTATTTGTAAGAACTGTATGAACTTGTACGCTTGAGTGGGCAAGGTGAGACCCATTCAGAATATGAAGTCCCAGTCCCAGTCCGATTTCTGATTATCAAATCGACGGCGAAGAGTGTGTGTTGAGTGAGTGAGCCAATAAAGAACTACGTATACGACCTGTGGCCGTGTGATTTTCGAGTGAGCGAGTATGGGTATGCGTTCATTTGGACTCTAGTGTACAAATCGACATCGGCAGTAATTGACCTTGCGTCTTTTCACGCGCCACACATTTTCCAAAAGTTTGTTTTCGTTTTTCTTGTGCTTGTGATGTTTCATTTTTGGGTTAAACAACAAACTGCAGCTTTAAATAGAATTTGTTGGGGGTGGATAGTAGAGTTTCATGACTAACACTTGAACTTCACACCCAATTAGCTTATCTTTCTGCTTTTTCCAACAAACTGCACAATTGTGCATTAATGAGGCAAAGTTAGCCGCTGTGAAGTAATTCCAATTGTTATGCAATCAAAAAGTGACACAAAAGACTCAGCTCCTCCGTTTCCTTCACTTTCATGCGCGATTGTTGGCAATTTCAATAATTGAACACTCTTTTTTTAATAAGCTTCAGTGTGCATAACTTTTAACAATCACATCTGTCGCATTATTGTATCTGTATCTTTATTTTGTATCCGTCTCCGACGTTTAGATTGCTTCACGCTCGATTAAATAGAGCTTTTGAATAGGAGCTATCTGTGGCGAGCACTTTTGAAAACGCCCCTCTGGATAAAAGGGGGCGTAAGCACTCGATAATGAATTGAGCCCATATAACAAGATATATAATACAACCCCTCAAAGTCTCAAACTGCAGTGTCAGATGTTTACGCTACCTACATGTAAACATGCCACTTTTTGTTGTTCTTTCCACTCTTGAAATCAGCCGCCAAATGATTCCACGTATTTGTTAAGTTTTGATATTTGTGCTTCCAATTTCGATCGGTTTGGAATTATTAAGAACTTGTATACTCGCGATGCAAAATTGAATATCGCTGTTGCAATATCAGCAATAAAATGGCGAGGGATGTCTACTTGGATGGGAACCCAACATTGAATACTTTAAGCCCTAAAAGTTCAAAAGTAAGATTGTCATGTTAAGTTCAATTTCCACTCATTTTATTAATAAGAATGAATACTCAAAATAAGGGAAGTATTCAAAAGGCTGTTGTAAGAGAAATAATCAGCATTAATATGATAAGAAAACTTTTGGATTTGTTTATTCACATATCTGAATTTCTCAAACTATAACGTGGCCATTTAGAAACAACTCAATCCACCAAAAAGTTGTAGGCCCAATTTTCTATATTTATCAGCTAAGAATTCAAGTAATTGCAATTAACAGCGAATTTCGCATTGATTTTGAATTGCAGAGAGCAGAGTGGTATAAATAAAACCCCAAAAACAGTTGACATTTCGTCGGCATGCAACAAGAAGTTCAATAAGCAACAGGCAAGTTTGGATCGAGTACTGCCAATAAAATGTCAATCGGTGCTGATGCACTGCATCGAGCCAAAAGGAGGATGAGGATGTCCGAGGGGAGGGCACTTTTTGGCAGCTGTTGTGCGGTGCCGCTTAAAAATAGCCAAACAGCCAGGGAGCGAGAAAAGCGAGAAAAGCGAGAAAAGCGGCGCGGGCGAAATTTTGTGTGCTTTCCCCATTGCTCCTCCCATTCGCCAAATAGAAAACTTAGAAAAACTAAAAGGCAAAGTATGCGTAGAGTTATAAAACAAAAGCCCAATACACAATATACACACACCCAGAAGATTCAGAGGAGAGCGAGATCTATTTAAAGATTGACTACTGGCAGGAAAAGCGACGTCGGCGACGGCGACGGCGACATTTTCACGCGGCTGACTGGGCCGGGGGAAAATTCAACGCACCTCAAATAAAAATGTATCTGGGCATCCACAAGATGCTGTTCGCTTGCCTGTGTGCGCTTGACAAGTTTTCTCTGCCGAAGAAGCTCGATGTGAAAAATCACAAGCACAAATTTCGAAAATTGAGCACACGCCATGCGAAATAATAAAGCTATGTGAATTCCGCCCAGAGAACGAAATTTGTTAAAAATAAATTTCAAATTTGTAGAGGGAAAATTATGAAATAAACTAGACCAGAGAGCCGACCGAAAATTAAGCGAGTTCGGGAGTTCCATACAAAAACGAAAGATCAGAAAAACTATTGTTTTAATAAAATCTATATTTCTTGCAAAGAAATACATTTAATTCTAATATTAAAATATTCTAAAAGACCCAAATGAAATTATTAATTTGCTGGAGGAAATATTTTAAAAAATAGGTGACAATAAATTTAATTAGGTATTTTATTCTACACTAATGTAGTTATGATTAGGCCTTTGAAGCTCTTTCTTTAATTAGTATTTAATCTGTACACATTTTCATTGGACGATTTGGAATACATAGCCCATTTCTCGCAAATTCATAGGATACAAAGAAGTTTTTACTATTGGATTACTTAAAAACTTGATTTAATCCAACGAAATAAATACATTTCCTGACATCTAATTCTCACAAACATCTAAGTCCTCTGTTTCTAACACTTATTCGCGGTGACATTTAGTCGAGGAATTTGTGGTTCCAAGTTTAATGACCAACACACGAGCAGGTCGCATCCCAAAAAAGACCTCAAATACCAACGAACTTTAGAAATCAGGCCCAAATGCCAACTCATACGGATATACATAGAAATCAATAGCAGCGTTTCTATAGCTCTGGCTGAGATTACAGCATTTTCAGCCGCCGAACCACTCTGGGGTCTGGAGATCTTGGAATGCGCCCGTCGAACCAAAGTGAAGTGAAGGCATCTAAACCCGTTTTGGGTCAGCTTTTACACGTTGTTTGGGCCCCGCTTTATTGACATTTCGCCGCATCGAACGCAACAAAAACAATAATAATAATACGACAACAACACAACTTTCACTTGTACGCACTGGCGGAAAGATGAAAAACATTCAAAAATCCAACAGGCGCATCTCATGAATGGGAAAGATGAAAATCATCGGAGAAGCTGGGATTGGCTTAAAACTGCGACAGGTGTCTGACATTCTCCTCATCTTCTGGGTGATTTATTTAAGGGGAAATCTTTGTGGGAGGTGGACAATAGTTTTTTTTTCTACCATAACACCCATTTTCGAAGTAGTTTATGGGACCTTGTTAAAAGGTTTAAACGCAATTTCTTTTAATTTAAAATTAGATACTAAATCAATAACCTCTTTTTAGGTTAAAGGGTATATTCGAATAAAGAATTTCATGGCCTTAAAAAAATGTTTAATTAATTTAGGCACATTTTTTTTATTTTTATATGTAAATTTTTTTCCATTTCAAAATTAATAAATTTAAATTTATCAAAATTATCAAAATTGATAAATTTTTTTTAGCATATAAAATAAATCTTATGTAAAAAATATTTTTTAATAATTTTCAGAAGAAGACTTTAATTGGTGGAACTTTAATCCCACAAGTTTTTTTTTACAAAACAACAATAAAACTAATTTTTTAAGGTTTGTATGTCCTTAATTATTGTAATGTTACAGAAGATTACTGCATTTCTTATTATTTTCTTATATTGTTAAAATAATTGTTGAATCCTGATAGGTGTTTTTTGGGATTATACAATTTGGTTTAGATTTAGATTTGGAAACCCCCTTAGATCTGGACTGGAAATCGGTGGAGATGTGCAAGTGCAGGTGACCCAGCTGGATAACTAGGACAGGGACACGATTACGGCTGGAATGCGTCGGTTAACGACGATTGCGGGGTGGGTGGTGGTGTCGGATCCCAGGGGGTGGTGCATAGTTCGGTGGTGGGTTTCACGACCTTCCCACCTTGCGTGGGCGTTGCAATTTGCAGTTCGACTCCAAACTCACCTTCTCCTTGGCACGTCCAGCGTGTTTTTGAACAGATTTGGCCAGCATAATGCCTTTATTCTCGGACATTCAGTGCGTTGAAGTGGGAATTTTATTTATTAACTTGAATATCTATATTTATTGTATAGATGCACTGGGCCGGGCAACGGAACTTTTCCCCTCCTATTATTGGCACAACTGGAAAGCACACAGTTTTCCGTTTGCGGGAAACTTTAAATGCACGATAAACAGCCGAGTGTTGTGTTTATGTTTCAACAAACTAAACAACCCGACCCACACACTTGTTAACGATATTCGGACCGCTATTTGGCATGCGATGCGACTTTTTCGGGCGCGTCGAGTTCACTCGGAAAATTCAAAACAAATGGCACGTAAATCGACGGATGGCGCTGCGAATGTGCGTGGAAGACGACAGTGGTGATAAAACGAATGAAAGCGAATAAACGAGAGAGGAACGCGATTTCAAGCCACCTGACGCTGCGGCAGAGAAGAGCAGTGTGGCTGCGCGCTGAAATACCATAGTAATGCCCTAAGCCACTAAAAAAGACAGCAGTGTGGACACATCGGTGTTTCAAACCCAGTGTATGGGTAAGCACAGACTTAATCCATGGAGTCATCGTTTATGCGTTAGTGAATTTTGACAAACATTGTAGTTACACTATCTTAACGGAACAAAATACATCAAATTGGGAATAATAATACATTAATTGCAGATACAGCGATGTTTAACATTAAGAGGTCATAAATTGTTTTCACTGTAGCTATTAAATATAAGAGTTTATATTGCTTCTTTGAATGTCTAATTTAAAAAATTGGAATTACTTTTTAAAGAAATTTTGGCGTCTCTCAAAATTAAATTAATTAATTTTTTTTGCGCTAAAGAAATTAAAGTAAGACATATAACGTCAAATCCAATTTAACAATTTAGCCTCAATGAAACTTGAACCTTCACAATAATAAATTTTCTTAACGGAGAACTGCCGGTAATGGCATCCTAAAAAAAAAACCATAAAACTTAATAAAGATGTCAAAAAATATTAAATCAATAAAATTCGTCGGACAAACTTTATTTGTATCTATTGCTTATATAATAAAATTTTGTTTAATTAATTTAAACCAATATGGAATACGTAAAATAAGAAGTACGTAAATAAATAAGTAGCTAATATAAAATTCTCTAAACCAATTTTCAGTATCAGATTTTAATATCATATTTTTTTATTTGAGGAATTGGCAACGTGCATTTGCAGTCCCATAATCTTTTGAATTATATAGGTTTGGTTATATTTTTTACTCTTTATTATCACATTGCCAAAAGATAATTTACACAATACTAATTAACATCGAACAAATTATTAAGCAAAATTATAGTTATAATAAAAAGGTGTCGTTAAAAGACTATTTAATTTGCAAGAAATTTTATTCATTTTGTAAAAAAAAATAATAACATAAATCCAAATGCAATATTATTTGATTAATATTTTAATAAATTCAATAATCAAATAAACAAATTTAGAAAACAAAAAAACGGTAAAAAATGTTTTTTATTTATTTTATTAAAACATATAATAGCTGTAAGTATTTGGCAGATAAAATATTAGTAAAAACGAACAAATTATAAACAATTACAATAATAATGACAAGCAAATTAAAATACAAATGTTCAAAATAAAGAAAGACTGATAAAAAATAATAAGAATAACACCAAAAACGAAATAATAATATTAACACTTTCTTGATTTTATGGGAATACCATTGATATTTTGACTTACGCTAAAATTCAGCGTTAGTTTCCAGTATTTTCCCGGCCAATTCGGTATTTTTCGTTCGGATGCTTGTGCAGCCCTGTTGTCTTTTAGGACCACCCACACTCACGCGCACGCAAGCCGAGTTGGGATTTTTTTGTAACTTGCTGGTCATTTTTCACGGCTGTGCGACTAATTAAATTTAACCAGAGTCAAAGTAACCCAAATAAGTGCTTAAATCAGACGCAGCGCGCAAATTAAAGAATATAGCAGATCTCGGCAAGCAAAATGTAAATTTCTGAGTTCCTGGCGTGGGGTTGTTCATTACGCATACATATACGCTTGTGCAGCCGCGTGTGTGCGTGCATGTGTGGAGTTTCATAAACTAAAGCACGAGTGTAAATTTACGTGCATTAAATTTAAAAATTACAAAAAGAGTTCGGGGCACTAAATCGATTCCCAATGCCGAGTGTTTGCATGTGTTTGTTGCAAATGTAAAAATAAGAAGAAGCAGAAGCTCACGCGCTACTCTCTTCCTCCCTATCCCCCCCTCTCACCTTTAGCAGCTGAAAGTTGTAGCCGCAATTAATTTAAAAGTCTCCAAAAATTGGCTAGTTGGCAGAAGCGAGATATAAACCAAAAGGCTTAAAAAACGAAACAAACTTCAGTTATTGAAAAGGTAAGTAATAAATAGAGATAAAATCGCGCCCTTGTATTCGTGTGTGTGAGTGAGTGAGTGGGTGCTAAGAATATTTTTGTACTTAACCTCAATTTACCGCAACTGATTACGCTAGGCGGCAACTAAACTTTCCAGTGGCATTCATTATTTCAAAATAATGCATTCATTCAGATTTAGTCCCCAAATATTTAACTAGTTAAGTTTAGAAATTGAGGTTTTATCAATGGTCCCATCCAGCTGAAATTACAGTTACAGCCCTAATTATGGTGTGCGAATGTGTATATTTGTGAAATTGGCTCTTATCGACTTGCTGAATACATAAAAACACAAAGTTCCGCCATCTGTTGTGACGTGGGCCTGTGTGTGTGAACATTTTTAATTGTCTTTGATTTGATAAAATATAAAAAGAAAAATGAGCCTCGGAGAGTAAATAAAAATAAGAAAGGAAGGTATTGAGAACAGCAACAACAATGACGCAGACACACACACAACAAAGGCAATCAAAACACCGAAGTGTGTGTGTGAAAGAGGCAGAGCGCGTTTAGCGCGCTCACCTTTTGTTATTGTTGCGTTCATTCGATGCTGAGCTGCCAACTCGTTCAAAATGTATCATTAAGTGGTTATCCTCAAGAAATAGGATATTTTTAAATAAAATGTCAATCTATACTGCTGAAATGGGAACCGTTCACTATTCCACTACTTTTCAAAACAGTTTATAAACTAAAAAACTAAAAAAAAATCTTTTTCAATTCGGAAGAAAATTTTGTAAAATTGTGAGAATCTTTATTTTATGGGCCACTTTAATTTCTTTTCTTGTACACAAATCAAGTACGAATTTTAAAGGAAATAAATATATGGATATTATATCAGTTTTTAAATGACAACGAGTTGGCAGCACTAGCTACCCTTTTGGTCCAGGTGTGTGTTTGTATACAAGGTGAGCGAGACAGCAGTTCAGCCTTTAATTTGCGGGCCCACGTTGATTCTAATTAAATAATTCGTTGAAATCGGGCTCACTGCTTCTGTGAGGTCCAATTGAGATTCACAAACACATACATATATTTGTCGAGCTTTCCTCGTTTTCCTCAAATTTTCTTGTGAAGCGCCTCAAGTTTCGACCGGCTTGGTTTAAAGTCTCGTTTCGGCCGTTTGAAAACTTGAAAATCAAGTTACTTCTGAACTGAAACTCTCCCCAGTTTTGGCACTCTTTACACACTTCTCTTGATCTTTCTCCTGAGAAACAAACACACTACACTTGCCGCGTCGCCAAGCGATTGGTTGCAATTTACAATTGTCTTTTTGCCAGAGGCCAACGAACAAGTCTTGAACTTGATGGTCGGAAAGAAGTTGAAGTTTATTAGACGCTAAACATTTTTACACGGTTTATGTCTTAATTAGACACGTCTTGGTTATTATTGTATAGACAAATGGGAGAATACGAAATGAATTTTTTTTCTGAATGTTTTAAGAACTATAAAAGTTTGTGGATTTTACATGATTTCCTCTAAAATCGCATATTTAATAATAAATTATTCGAAAACATTCTTAAAATTCCAGTGATTATTTTAAAATTATAATAATAGTATAAACAAGGGTTTGTTTTGGAAATGGAGGATAAGATCTTATAACAAACCTATTTTGCATTCCTATTAAATAGATTAGTTTAAATAGAGGTAAAAGTACCCTTTTTTTCCTATAATTGCTAAAAGTATCCTTTTCCTCCCTACAAAAGCTACATGTATAGATTAGGTTGTAATAATTACTGCAAACATATTAATAACTTTAATCATACCAAAATGAAAAAAATTTTGAAATACATTTAAAATAAAAATTAACTTTTTAAAATGTAAGCAATACATAAATTGTAATCGATCTTTAATTCTTCCAAACTTGTAAAGCTTGAATCTATTTATTCAGTTAAAGAGTATTCATCACATTAAGAATCAGGTGACTCAGGAGAAAACACAATATCTGATCATTTTCTGACCACATAGTAATATTCAACTATTTGGAATTATCACTTTATCCATTTTGTATAACTTGTTCAATTCCTTTTGCAGTCTCCACAAGTCCAGCAATCTGAAATTAGCACAGGAATAATTAGAACATGCGAAAACACCTGACAATATCATCAAAAAAAACCTTAATAACAGCCAATGGAATGACAAACAAACCTTCCTGAGGAGACTGTCAGTCGGAGCGTTTTTTGTTTGTCCCCTTTTTTCGGTCCGGGGATTTCGGTGCATGCGCTGCACCCAGTAGTTGGTTGCACGTGAACTTTGAACTTTTAAGCTGGAAAGTGGAAGGCGGATTTGCATTTCCTACGCTGCAGGTGCCTCAAAGAGAAAAAAGAGTTTCTCTCTCTCTCTCGATTACTCTCTTGCCGCCCCCGCTGCATTTTTCATTGCGCAATGAGCGAGGCGAATCGATAACTGCAAGGTTTCCATGTCGCATTTTTAGCAGCTTAGCTTTTTCGCGTATACAGATATTTTTCGCCTGTTTTTTTTTTTGAAGGAGGTAAGCCGCCGAGTTCGCTTCGATTCAAGATGGAAACATGTGTTTTTATGGTTCCGCCATTGTCATGGTGAGATGCACTTTGCTTTTTTTTTTTCTTTTTTTCTGCCTGCCTCTCACCGCACGCACGCCTTTGTGTGAGTGTGGGTTGGTAAGCGAGGTGGAGGAGTACATGAGTGTGTAAAGTGTAGCCGTGGCAGAGTTGTAGCTCGCTAGTGGTCCGTTTGGTTTCTGATTTTCGGTTTTGTCGATTTCATTATGTACTGCAATAGTCGTCTGAGTCCGCTCTGCCGACGTCGCTTTCCACTGTATACAAGGCTCGGTGTGTTTGTGTGGGTGCAATGCTCTCCCAGACGCTCATTTTTACGGAAACAGGGTGTTTCGCTTGTAAGTGTGAATGCTTGTTAGCCACATGGCTGTATAAAAAAAAACACCCTATCTCTCCAATGTGCTGTTGCTTTTTGAATACTCGTTGTGTTTATTCTCTGCCGCTCTCTGTGGCGGAAACAAGGTGTCCCGTTCTTAAAATGTGATTTGATCACAGGCCACATGGTTATAAGTAAAAGACACCCTGTTTTCTTAGAGACTTGTTTCCTCTCTCCTTCCAACGTTGTTATTGCTTTTTGCACTTACGTAAGCTTTCCGTCGTTCGTTTCTTATCCAAATTCTGAACGCCATTTTGGGGCGATTTGCATGCGGTAAGCAATGGCGAGTACATGTAACTTCTGTCAGTTATTGTGCACTAATAGGTTACTTATGCACCATTTTTTATGGTAGCAATCGCATTGTTTTCAATGCGCGCGTCCGAGGTACTTGGTTGTTGCGCCGCTGAGTTGCCACCCTGTTTTAGCCGCGCCAGCAACAGAGGCGACAGAAAATTAATTCCAAAGCAACACTGCGCGCGCGCACTCTCCCTCTCTCATCACTCTCTCTCGGAGAGCACAAGGTCCCTTTACGCTCTCTCTCTTTCGGTCTCTCTCTTTCTGACTCCGACTGACTGGCCGTCGTTGGTTCGCCGTTCAATTTTAATCGAAAATGTTTGCGGCGGCGTTAGGATGTACGAAAACGTTTTCTCGCCAAAACTGTGTGAATAGCAGTAGAAACCTACCGAGAAGAAAATGTCTAAAATCGCCTAGTTTGATCTGCTGAAAAGGGGAGACAAGTGCAAAGTGATTGAAATAAAAGCAAAACTAAAAACACACAAAACCATTAAACAAGAAGGTAAAAATTAAAATTTCGGTGTGCCAGTAGTGAGTGCGGAAATAGTAGTTGCAAGTGCAAAATAAAAATTACTGCGTAAAACGTGAAAGTTTCCAATAACACAAGCCAACGGCAGTTTTGTAGTAAATATACATACGCGCCCAGTACATACATACATACATACATACATTTCGAATATACACACAGCCGAATATCAACCGACGAAGCTAACTGCTTATTGCTTATTGCTGATGTAAGTGTTAAGGGCGGAGAAGGCGTGTAAGGTGCATAGTAATATCCTTCAAGTGCACTTGGTGCGCGGATATTCAAACAACATTCGTGTTTGTGCCACTGAAAACTTGTGAAAAATACAACATTTTTAGGTTAGGTCAATTTCAATTGGTTTATATACACACGCACGCACATACACACAGTCGCATTGCGAGCCACAGCGAATACATATAGAAGGCGCACAGACAAAAAGTCGTCGACAGCGACGTGGTTGTTGTTTGTGTTGCCGCTGCTCTGCTCACACACACACGTACGAGGGTGGAGAGGAGAGCCACACACACATAGGCGCGCTTTGAACCATTGCTTTTGGCTTGCTTATGAACTGACTGTATTTTTTCAACGTAGTGTCGTTTTATTTTCGTTCGTTGATTCGTTCTTTGCTCGGTTCGTGCGCTTATCTCGACTTTTGCTTTGATGCGCCATTCGCATGTACTGGCGAGAGCCACAATCCGTTGGTGTGAGTGTGCATTTAAATGGCTCCCCAATGAGAGCATCATTTGTGGGTCTCCCTTTTGCTCACATCTTTTTTTCTGCTCCTCTTCTTTGCATCTCACATCCGTCGTTTGTTGTTCTTGCTTTTGTTTTTAAAATTTACACAAAACGTTTGCTGAAATAGTATATACATATATATATTGAACATATTTCTCTATACATCCATATGTTTTATTTGCAAAATTTATTAATAGCGCAGCGACAGTCTGCAAGTGTGTGTGTGATTGTGCCAGAAGAGTGAGAAAGTAATTTAAAAACTAAATATTAATTCGGGATGATTCGTATTGCAGTTGTTTAAGAAATCGAGTGCTAAAGATTTTGGCATATTTTCCGCTGCCTGCCTTTTGTGCTGCGTATTCTGTGCTGTGTATACACATAACAAAACAGATAAGATAACATTATACGTGTGCACGTAATAGAGCGGGCTGAACAAAAAAAAATGGAGGGAAAATTTGCCCACATGTCTCCCCTAAGCACTCGCACACACACGCACAACGCCCCAATTTGGAGCCTCTCTCATTCAAACACACATACAAAGATGTTTGGTATGCACTAATGGCGGATCCAAAAAATACAATAACAAAAAAGGCAGTTGAGAGAGCGCAAAGAGCGAACTTGTTTTACCTTTTTTTTAAGGATAGTTGGTGGTGGCACAGAGGGAGAGCTTCTAAGCTTTTGTGCGGCTGTACTGTGCTCCAATATTTGTTTACAAATGCTAAAATGGGGCAGCTGTTGGCTGTGATGGGATGTTTCAATAGGTTGGAGCAGGATGATCTGATCCTCTAGGCGGTTTCCATTCACCTTGTATTTACTCTCTCTTTTTCTCTCTGGCCTGCGCAGCTTTGCGCTCTCTCGCTCTCATGATTGCCCGCCAAATGCTTGCTGCGTCAGTGTGTGTGTGTGTGTGTTTGGCCCCAAACGGGTGAAATACCTTTTAGAAAAAAATCAGGCAAATCATACTGCGCCTCAACAACAAATGCGTCCCTCTCTCTATGACTCTCTTTGTAGCTGCACCACCACCACCACCGTAAATACCACCACCTTTGCATTGTTGCGTTTGCTGATGCTTCTTCTTCTTGTTCTTCTTGTAAGTTGTAGATACAGAATATGTACCAGCAATACTCCCCCTCCTTCCGCCCCCTTGGCGGTGTTGGTATATATACATCTGAATTCTATGCAAGCGATGTCGTGCATGGGGCATTTGGCACCTTCTACATCTATATCACACATACTCACATGCAATTGGAGGTGTAACAGAAAGCTCTTATAGGAAGTATTTACTGTACCGCTAAAAGCAATAACAAAGCGCGCGCCCAATTCCGGTTGCACGTACACACACCAAAGTAAACTTCTCCTTTTTACTTGCACTCTCCTCCGAGTTTTAACTTCCACTCCGATCTCCTTCCACTCTCTAGCTGTTGTTATTGCTCAGAGCTCCACCATTCCATTCCATTCCTATGCTCTTCACCTTTCTCTTCTCCGAATTCAATATCCAATACAACCACATCGTTTTAGACTCTATAGTTTTTGTGATACACCTAAAGAAGAAGAATTTCGCCGTGTGCTTTTTTACTCTACATTTTCATTGGACTCTGCAATCGTTTTGACGAGATATCCAGATATAGACAGACTAAATTGATCAAACAGCTGTGATATATTAGCAAACCAGTTTCGGGGAAATGTGAAAAAATCGTGTTCTATTGTTTAGGAAACCTTTAGTGTAAACATTACGTTGTCAAATTTAATGAATCCAATGAAATCTCTTCATTCTATGAATATTTTTCCTTACGTTTAAAAACTACGACAAATTTCATAGAAAAAAAAACCTAAAAGGGTCCTATTGAAATTTGCAAACTATAGCTCTTAAGGACAACATTTTTTGTAATATATAAATAAGTGCATTTTTATGTACTTGGTACCAACCTAGTTTATAATCGTTTTCTTCTTTTTATTTCCAGTGCTATCCAGAAAGAACTCCAGGAGCTACGTGGCGGACGCGAATCACTTGCGTAGATAACCAGCAGATAATTTCTCTACTCTCGAACTCGAGCGCATTTGCCGCTTGCGGAGCGACCAAATGTATAGACAACATATGTCGCATCCACGAGCATTTCAAGACCAAGAGTTGCGACCCCGACCGTTTGTTGCATATTACATACGCTCATAGAGGGCGGCAACGCACACAAAGCAGCCAGATAGTCCTTGCACTTGGGCAGGGATCCAGGGAGCCACAAAGTGCTCAGCAAGTAGGAGGAGCGGTACAGGATTAGAGGTTCCGCCAAGGACAGAGCAACGAAAAAGATGATGAAACGCACCCATGTCGACGAGGTCCAATTCGGCACACGACCCGGTCCACCTACATCCGGTGGCGTGGGCGTAGGAGTCGTGGGTGGAACAACGTCTGCCAGCAGTGGTACCGCCACCGTGGGCGTTAACACGGCGGGAGTGACCATTGGAACCGTTGTGCCCGGTGCTGGCCACAACGCCACCATTAGTGGCATCGGTTCCATACACCATCGTATCCTTACGCCACAGCATGGAGGAGCACAGACCATTGCCTATTTACCGTCCACCACACCGACGGCCACGAATTTGAAGACCACAAGCTCGATTGTGGACAGCACTAGCGCTGTAGGAGCAGGAGCCCAGGTGGCCGTAGGGGTCGGCGCTGGTGCCGGCGGTGGAGGCGTGGTGGTCTCCACGGGTAGTACGGGAACCCAAACATTGCAGTATACCACATGTAAGTGCTCAGTTACAATCCAAAGTCGAAAGCTATTTACATCTATTTGTTTAAATTTTCCTGTAGCATATAGCGTGGCTTCCATTCAGGCGGGTGGAACTCTCAAAACCAGCACAGCGGATGGCGCTAACACAGTACAGATTCATGTAACCGGAGGTGCAGGAGCGAACAATCCTGCTAGCTCACAGACTGTTTCCAGCAGCTCACAAACTGGCACAATCCGCCAGCGCACAATCAGCGGCACCCAGACGGTGGCCACTGCCGTGGGTAATCTGGCCACAATGTCCCAGCAACAACCAGGTCAGCAGGCAAATTTAGCCTCCGCCCAAACGCCTCCGTCATCCGTGGTTACCAACAGTATACCAGTGGGTGGAACCACCCCACCACAGGGGCAATCGGGTAATGCCACGCCACGCTTGAAAGTGGAGGATGCTTTGAGTTACCTGGACCAGGTGAAATACCAGTATGCGGACCAGCCGCAGATCTACAACAACTTCCTCGATATTATGAAGGAGTTCAAGTCGCACTGCATCGACACACCCGGAGTGATTGAGCGCGTCTCCACGCTCTTCAAGGGACACACGGAGCTGATCTACGGATTTAACATGTTTCTGCCACCTGGCTACAAGATCGAGATTCATTCGGACGCTCTTGGCTGCTCGGTTCCGGTAGTTTCGATGCCCTCTCCCCCTGGAGCGCCTTCAAGCACAGGAACGGTGCACATGCTCACCGGTAGCAGCCCAATGTCAGCTGCTGGACATATCGCGATCAAGACGACCAATGCGGCAACTTTGACATCGGCAACAGGAGCTGGAGCAGCGGCTGCTGCAGCAGCTGTGGCTCAGATTCAATCCGCTGGAGCTGTTAATCTGATGACTCATGGCGGAGCATCGCTTACCCAGACAACGATCCATGCGCTGCAGCAGCAGGCGACGCCACCTCAGTCTCAGTCCCCAGGCGGCGGTCATGTCCACGTAAGTGTGACCAACTCACCGGCGCCAACTGCCGCGGGGCCCGGCCAGCAGCCACCGGGCATCTCTGTATCTGCGCACAACGTTCCGCAGAACTATTCAAGAGATCGAGAAAGGGCCACTATAACGCCCACAGGCCAAGTGGCAGGAGCAGCTACTACCGCAAATGCCACCGCCAGCATTGTGGTCGGCGGACCTCCAACGCCAAATTCCTTAAGCGAGTTAAGTCCCCACGGAGGAACGGGAGGAGGACCAGGAGTAGGAGCGGCCCAGCACAATCTGCATCACATCCAGCAGGCGCACCAATCGATTCTCCTGGGCGAGACGGGTCAACAGAATCAGCCGGTGGAGTTCAATCACGCCATAACCTATGTAAATAAGATCAAGGTAAGTGTGCTCAATACTTTAAAACTTTGTAGCTTACTTACACTATTTGTATCCCTCTCGAACAGAACCGATTTCAAAACCAACCGGCCAAGTACAAGAAATTCCTGGAGATTTTACATGCTTACCAGAAGGAGCAGAAGGTGATGAAGGAGGGCAGTCTGAACCAGGGTAAAATGCTCACCGAACAGGAAGTGTACACCCAAGTGGCCAAGCTCTTTGGCCAGGATGAGGATTTGCTGAGGGAGTTTGGACAATTTTTGCCCGATGCTACCAATCATCAGTCTGGACAATACATGTCCAAATCAGCGTCCGTGCACAACGATCATGGCAAGCAGCGACCAACGGCCACTTTGAGCGGTGGAGCCCACATCACCATGTCATCCGCATCGCCAGCATCAGGAGGTTCACCTCTGCATTTGGGTGGAGGCGCTACAACTCTGCCGCAGATCGACAATAGTGCCCATGCTGCGGCCATCGGAAATCTGTCGGCAGTAAACACCAGTGTGAGCATTAAGACGTACAACAATAATCAGCAGCAACAGCAGAATCATGTGATAGGTTCAGGCCTAAATGCGGCGACGCGAAACGATATTCTCTTCGAGAAGGACTATCACGCGGGTCTGCAGCAGCAAGCGCATCAGCGAGGAACTGGAGTGGGAGGCCATCACCATCTCGCCGGGACTCCAGCAGGCAATATCGGGCGGCCTGGTGTAGGAGCCAGTGTTATGGTGTCGTACGACAAGGAGCATCGAAATAACCATCATGTGCAGAAGTACGTGGGCCATACGCCAAATCCGAATCTCTCGCATGGTCACAATGCCAAAAAGTCGCCAAGTTATGGCATTACCTCGGTGATTGGTTCCATGCCGCACATGTCGGAAAATTCCCTCGATCGCAGCTCGCCTGGGATCAGTTATGCCACGCCACCGTTGCCCTCTGGTCATCATGGTCAGCATAATTCCGCTTCGGCTTCAAGGAGACCGGGCGAGGATAGTTTGGCCGGACACTATGCCAGTGGAGCACCGCCTGCTAAGCGACCGAAGCCTTATTGTCGTGATGTAAGCTTTTCTGAGGCTTCCAGCAAGTGCACAATCTCCGACGCCGCCTTCTTTGACAAGGTACGAAAGGCACTAAGGAGTCCAGAGGTTTACGATAACTTCCTGCGATGCCTAACTCTGTTCAACCAGGAAATTGTTTCCAAAACCGAGCTGCTCGGTTTGGTATCCCCATTCCTTATGAAGTTCCCCGACCTTCTTCGATGGTTCACCGACTTTTTGGGCCCGCCGTCCGGTCAAACTGCTGGTGGAATGATTGATGGTATGCCCTTGGCTACCACGCAACGTCAGGGAGGCGGTAGCAGCAATAGTTCTCACGATCGAGGGAGCAGTCACCAGAGTGCCACCGAGTACGTTCAGGATGTGGATCTCTCTTCGTGCAAGCGACTGGGTGCTTCATATTGTGTTTTGCCCCAGTCCACAGTGCCCAAGAAGTGCAGCGGACGAACGGCTCTCTGCCGGGAGGTGCTTAACGACAAGTGGGTGTCTTTCCCGACGTGGGCAAGCGAAGATTCCACCTTTGTAACATCGCGGAAAACACAGTTCGAGGAGACAATCTACAGGTGAGAAACTTTCCTCTAAACTGTACACTCGGCATTCTTTGCCGTTTCATTTGCCGTTTTCTGTTTCATTTCTGTACCTTTGTGAGATTAACAGCTGCGGTTAAAACAGAATGCAGGATTTTAAAAATATGTATATATATATTTGCATAAATCAAATATTATCATCTTCTGTTTAAATCGCATCTACACTTCATTCTCAACTTGCACCACTGTCTTTTGTTTTGGATATTCTGTTTCTTTGGCTTTCGTTTATTTCAATTAACCAATGCGCACGCTCTAAACAAAAGGAATATTCACAGAACGGAGGACGAACGCTTCGAGCTGGACCTGGTAATCGAGGTGAACAGTGCTACTATTCGGGTGCTGGAGAATGTGCAGAAAAAGATGTCGCGCATGTCCACCGAGGAGTTGGCAAAGTTCCACCTGGACGATCATCTGGGTGGTACATCACAAACGATACACCAGCGGGCCATCCATCGCATCTATGGCGACAAATCCGGGGAGATAATACAGGGCATGAAGAAGAATCCGTCGGTGGCAGTGCCCATTGTACTGAAGCGACTGAAAGTCAAGGAGGAGGAGTGGCGAGAAGCGCAAAAGGTAAGTGAACTCACGCATTGCTTTTGCATTTATGTAAATTAAATATACAAATTCTATTGTGCAGACGTTCAACAAGCAATGGAGAGAGCAGAACGAGAAGTATTACCTTAAGTCTCTCGATCACCAAGCGATCAACTTTAAACCCAACGACATGAAGGCCCTTCGCTCCAAGAGTCTGTTCAACGAGATTGAGACACTGTATGATGAGCGGCATGAACAAGAGGACGACGCAATGGAGCCGTTTGGGCCACATCTGATGCTGCCTTACAAGGACAAGACCATACTGGACGATGCCGCCAACCTGCTAATCCACCACGTCAAGAGACAGACGGGCATCCAAAAGCAGGAAAAGCAGAAGATCAAGCAGATCATACGACAATTTGTGCCTGACCTCTTTTTTGCTCCACGGCAACCGCTGAGCGACGATGAGCGAGATGACGGTGAGTTGCCTCAACCAAATTTTATCTATCTTTAATCAAAGGTTCACTTAAGCTAACACCTAAGATATTAATTACTTGCTTTGCTCTCGCATAATTTAAAAAAATGTATTTCAGTAGCTATTACTACAAACTAACCAGCCGATGAGATGGTCATGCCTTGTCTTGATCTTAATCATCCGTACTGACAATAATAATATTTATTTTAAATTTTTATGAAAGGAGTATAGCTTTATAAATTTAAAAGGGTAATCAGTCATGCAAAAAAAAAAAATTGCATAACTAATTTTCTTTAAATTTAAAAAGCGTGTTTCCCTTCATATTTCCTCGATTGTATATTTTAACATAGTGAATGTTTTTCGTTTCTTTTTCTTTTTTCTTCTTTTTTTTTTTGCAATATATTAACAACAAAACCAAATAAACCGATGAAACAAAATTTTGTAACGTACACAAAAACCCGTAATTAAATAATGTAAATCAAAAACTGGACTGCAATGCACCACCAACCACTCACTGACCCCATCGAATATCCGAACCTATGTGTTGTGCACCCGTTTCTTTATATAGCCTTTCCATTTTTGGTAGATGACAATACGAAAATGGACGTGGATTCGCCAATGGGTCGCACGGAGACCTCGACCCGGAATGCCAAGAGTACGCCCAGCGAAGGTGCCTCTCCAGCGCGCAGCAATGCAAGCAGCAGCAGTGGAACTCCGGCTGGAATCAAAAAAGAGACTGACGAGTCAAAGGCGACGAGTGGATCCGTTTTAGCGGTGTCCTCGGCAACGTCATCTTTAGCGACGCCGACGGACGATGCAACACCATCTACATCATCGGCAGCAGCGACATCTTCATCTGTATCCGGAGCCGATGCTAAGGCAAAGGATGACTCCATATCCTCCCACAGAGATGAAGGAGCTAGCGGCAGCACCTCCGGAGTTACATCGAGTCCCAGGCAAACACAGGAATCGGTAGTAGCTGCTAGCGATGTGGAAATAAAACTGGAGCACCCGGCGGACTTTGCCAATCCCAAACTATTGCCACCGCACGCACACGGGCAGCACGACGTAGGTTTAATTAAGCTTTTAACTGAAATAATTAATAAACCATTTTTTTTTTATAACCAGGACGAATCCTACTCGCTTTTCTTCGCCAACAACAACTGGTATTTATTCCTGCGTCTTCATGCAATCCTCTGCGACCGTCTGCACGTCATGTACGAGCGGGCGCGTCTGCTGGCGATAGAAGAAGAGCGCTGTCGGGTGAATCGAAGGGAGAGCACGGCCACTGCCCTGAGGCTAAAGCCCAAGCCGGAGATTCAAGTTGAGGACTACTATCCGACCTTCCTCGACATGCTCAAGAACGTCCTAGACGGCAATATGGACTCGAATACATTCGAGGATACTATGCGGGAAATGTTTGGCATTTATGCCTACATATCTTTCACGCTGGATAAGGTATGCTGTCAATTAATGCAAATAAAAACCGGCACTTTAAAGAATCTTGTCAGCTAAAGGCTTACCTGCAAATTCTGGTAACACCAAAGACAAGTAATTACGTTGGTTTACTGTTTTTGGTTTGCTATCTTAAAGATATTTTTCTCAAATTTTCGGATTTTAATACATCATATAATACCAACCTCACGCATTCATTTTATCTTAGGTTGTTTCTAATGCCGTTCGTCAGCTACAATACTGTGTGACAGAGCGAGCAGCACTGGATTGTGTGGAGCTGTTTGCTACGGAACAAAGGCGCGGCTGCACCGGTGGACTATGTCGAGATGCCCACAAGACTTTTGACCGGGAGATGTCCTATCAGCGAAAGGCGGAAAGCATTCTCAACGACGAGAACTGCTTCAAGGTGTACATTGTAAGTTGTTCGGATCGAATCGCACACTCTCAATAAAGTTAGCTAACATGAACATCATTAATATGCAGTACAAAATCGATTGCCGAGTGACCATCGAGCTGCTTGACTCCGAGCCTGAGGAAGTCGATAAGCCGGCTGCGCTGAAGGCCCAGAAGTTCAGCAAATATGTGGAACGATTGGCGAATCCTGCGCTCGGCAGCGGCGGCGGGAATAGTGCCGGCTCGAATTCGGCGCTGGGAAGCGACAATATTGTAGAGGCGTCCGATATCAAGACGGAGGAGGAGGAAGATAATGCCGAGGTGAGTGTGCCGAGGCAGCCATGATGCTTCTGAACCGAAGCAGCTTTGTGTGGTGTGTGCTTGAAGAGTGGTTAACCATGTTGTTTGTGTATTTCGTTGTTCATTTCGATTGTTTACGTTTTTGGTTCCCTGTTCTTCTCCTAAGTTGTGTTTTCGGTACTTACACTGTACATACAATACCTGCCACTTGGTTTAGACAATGGACAAGACAGCCCACAGCCTACCGTACTACATTCTGTATATATATATACCTCAGTTTTCGATTATCTATCTGTTGTTACCTATCAACTTTCGCCGCTGCACTTTCTATTATTTATCTTCTCTATCCTCATTTAGCCAGCTGTAAATTTATTTCTATTTTTGTATCTTTCGTTTTGGTATCATTTATCAACATGCCGCCAACTTATTAATCGCCCACATTTCGTATGCATTCAAACGAATACGCTGCTTGCATACGAGCAAAGAAAAAATACATAAAAAGAACAAGAAAATATTCACTAATTAATGCTTTTTTGCATTCTTTTCTCTCATTTTTTCCGATTTATTTTTTCGTACCAGGTCAATTCCAAGGCTTGAAATAACATAGTTTTGATAATTTCATTGAATAAGAAGAAGAAAAAGTCATATTGCAAAATGAAATAGTAATAAATGAATTTGTTTTTTGATTACCAAAACCAAAATAAGAGAAATTAAAACACCAAACCTTTTCACCTACCACCACCACTACCACACTCAACATCCACTACCACCTACCACCACTACCACACACATTTAATGTTTGCCCAAAAACACCAAACGAAAAACTGCAATAACCAACGAGGATACAAAACCCCAAAATACACGCCTCAATTAAATGTAGAATCCTACCCACAAACATGCATAAAGACAGACATTATGTAAAATAGTAGATCATGATAACAACAACGTAGGCACGCGCTTGTTGCATTCCCTTCTGATTTCGTTATGCCTTGAGTTATCTAAGAATTATCTATAGCGATAGACAGTCTGATATTTGGGTTGATCGATGACCCAACACCGGCGTTGTGATGTTGTGAGGATGGTGATGAAAAAGATGAAGTTCGTAAAGGTGTGGTTGGGGTGTGGTGTGTGTGAGTGGTGCTGATGATCAGATTATCGTGCTTAACCGTAGGCCTAAATTACACCGTACACAAATGTATATATTAATTATCGTGTTTTAACTGTAAATAACGTAATGCTAATGGTAACCGGTCAATGTATGTATTATTATGTGTAAAACTTTTAGTAGCTAATTTTGTAAAGGAAGCAGCCAAATGTCTTTTTAAATTCGGTAAACATTTTTATATCTAGGCATAAGAACACACACACTCCACACACTCAATAATTGTAAATTAAATAGCACACACAATCACAACTGTGGACATTACTGGAGAGTGAAAGTGAGAAATATATCTGGAGCAGCCCATTAAAAAGTCATATTCGAAGTTACTGAAACAGAGGGATGGGCAAGATTGGGTCGGGTATTATGGTTTTATCTGGGGTTAGAGCAGCAAACGAACTCGGTAATTGCCACTCAGACTTAACTTTAAGCAAGGTAAGTCGTCATCGCATTGTAGAACTCTTCGTTTCACTTAGTTTAAGTCTAAGAATTGTTTGTTATTTGTTATTGTTGATGGTACTGGTAAATGTGATTGATTTCGTTCTGTTTCGTTCCCATCCCGTATTTGGTCGATTTTTGTTTTGCGTTTGTCCCACAGTGAGTGTGAGTCTTTGTCTTCGGCTTTGTGTTTTTTGGCCTGGTACCTTCATCATCCTGGGTTCTCTGTATCTTGCTAAAATTCCCGAACTTAACTATCTAACTGTTCTGTAATGTTACAACACAATCCACACATCTCAACATTCCCAGCTTAAAGTAATCTCGTAAATTCTGTGAGCATGTTGAATTGCCGCCGTATTTCAATTGCTCTTGGCTGCATTGCCGCCGGCAATTTTCGCAATTATGTATAATAAAGACTGACTTTTGAATTGTTCTCATTGCAGTTGGGCCACAGAGGAGGTGGAATCGGAAGAGGAGCTCGCAAGGCGCGCTTTTTGCTGCGCAACAAGCGCCGGTCGCAGCTGCACGAGGAGCAAGTGCGTCAGTTGTTCGAACAGAAACGAAATCGCAGCGAGCAGCAGGCGACTGCAGCAGCAGGGGAATCCAATGCTGGCGACAATGTCATTTCGACGACCAGCAGCACCTCTGGCGGCAGTAACAATAATAATAACAATAACAGCTGGGGCAGCAAACGTCTGCCGGAGAGGCTGGGTACCCCGCAGGTGGGTCTGGCCGAGCAGTACGCCTTCAATGATCGCGACGAAATGAGCACGAATGCCAGCAATGGGCGATGCTTTGTAACCAGCAAGAATCTCAAGCTACTCAAGTACGATGCAGTGCGTCGTGCCAAAAAGGTGGGTGTGTGACAAGAGATAAAGAGCTAGTTCTTTCGTTAAGTGGCGTTCTAGTTACTTTCAATTATAAAAACTGATATGATAGAAAATAACGCTTGGAACAAATTTTATTAAAAGCAATTGAAAATTGTACTAATTATTTACCCTTTTTTCTATTTTCCCTACAGAGTCATAGCCGCGTCACTCAGGCGAAATACGCTCACTTCCAGACCTACGTTAACAAGTGGCTGCAGCAGCACGTCAGCGATCAACTGCACCAGAACTGCATCGAATGGCTGCTGGGCAAGACAGCGGACCAAATTAACGCCAGTGGCTGGGGATCCACCAGCAAGACCAAGACGGTGCAACAGAAGGATACGTCGAAGACGCCTTACCGCATCTACAACAGATACAAGGTGGTGCATAGCGCAGTCAGCGGATTGATTAGTGGCGCTGCCCCAACTCCAGACGGAGCAGTAACAGCGGTTAACTCGGCGCCGCCCGGCTCAACAGCATCGGCGGTGTCCAATGTACTGGCCTTGTCAGCGGTATCCTCTACATCCCACTCGATGTGCAACAGCAGCATTTTGTCCGCGGACTCGACCACCAATAATGCCAATAATACGCCACCTCAGCAGCAACATTGCAATAGCGCGGCAGCTGCAGCGGCGGCCACTACAAATACGGAGGCACTGCAACAGGTGCGTCCCATGGAAAGCTAACCGGCAATAGCAGCAGCAGCCGTGAGAGAAAAAGTAGAAGGATTTACCTGTATTCGATAGAGAGATCGTTTTTAATGTGATACCAGTTCCTGGACGCGGTCATCGAGATTGCAGCTAAACCGAACCTAGCATCGACTGGTGCGGAAGTCCAGCATGGCAGTGGGCATTGATATATGATTGAAAAAAATTGTTTTTCATTTTGTACAAAAAGTCATTTAAACTTAGGCGCTTTGCTCCTAATTAAGAATTTTATAGGCTTACTTTGCATAACTTTTAGAACTAGTTTTACTCTGGCAGCGCTTTTAGCATTAGGGTCTAAAGTCGATATAAAGCCACAAACACACCTTAAACACAATCGCAAGCCCACATGATAAGTCACGTATATTTTTATCGTTATTTGCACTGCAAACCGATCGAGACAGTTGTGCTAGTATTTAGTATCCAAACCACGTCTGTTTAGCGTTTTAAGATTTTATAAAATCAAGCCCTTTTACTTTTACATAAATGTAACGTATTTTTTATACAAATCAAACAAACACCCACACACAAACCTTGTACAATTCCTTGTGAATACTATTGATTATATTTTACGCGTTTAAGATCATTAAATTAAGTTGTAAAAACGTAATGAGCAAATTAAAACAAAAGTTTATCAAAAGAGAATTGGATTTTTGAGATTTAATCATAAGTGGGGATTACAAAGGTTATACAAAATATATGTATGTTCTAAATAACAGCCACAATTGGCATTCGATAAACGTTCAAAAGCCTGCATTGAATGCAAACAGCTTACTTGTAAATAAAATCCCTTCTTGTTATAATGCCAGCAATGCGGTTCTCATTGTTGATGACCAACAAGTGACGTAGACCCAAAGCTCTAAAAATCTGAAAAATTCTAGGAACCGAATCGTGCTAAAAAATTGGGGAATAAGCACATTATCGAATTGGATTGTTGCGTTGAAAATGACTCACCGGATTGACTCGTACAGGTGAAGGATTCATAAACATGGATAAGTCCACGGTGTAGTTTATTTTCTCATCTAGCTTGCGAACGCTCTGGAAAGGGAGATTTAAAACCTATGTTTTAACAAATCTTAGAGCATGCTAATTACCTTTATTGATGGATATCGAGGATAGAGGTCTCTAAAAGTTTGAATAGAAGTCTCTGGCAGCCAGAAACGTTTGTTTTCCACATACAACGATTTCAGTAAGATGACAATCAGCTGAGATCGCAATATGATGCCACAAACACGACCCTCAGAACGACGATTCTGCAAGATTTTAATGAGTAATATATTATAACTGGAAATAATCATGATGCTCTAGTACACTCACCCCCTCCACATTATCCACCACAGGAAATCCATTGTGCTCACATTTTTTCAGCATCTGGTATATGTAATGAGCGCTATCACGAAGCTTGATGCAAACCACCGGACTACTCAGTATTTTCTGAGCTGTCAAGCCCTTATATTGTGGCAACGGTTCCCACGTGAGCATGGGCACATGATTCACTTGGATCTGCGTATCGTAGATGCCCTCGTTAAAGTAATCACCCACCCACTTTGCGCTTATAAGAGCAATGATAAGGGGAAAGAAGAAGGAACTCTCCACACCGGTTGTTTCCATTAAAATAACCGACAAACTGATGGTCATGCGGAGTACTCCACCCAAATTGGCGGCTGCTCCAATCAGAGCGTATTTACCAGGATGCAGGAACTCCTAAAATAAGAAAATATGGTGCAACTTTAAAACAAAACATCTTGCATTACTTACCGCCTGCGGAAATAAGTAAAAAGTAACCATAGCCAAGAGACGCCCCCAAGCAGCGCCCACTAGAGCAGTTGGGATAAACACACCCAAAGAGACATTGAGACCGAAGGTGGCACAAGACAACACATAGTAGACTACTGTGAAGAGGGCTAGCGTAAGGATTTTATGCGAACCTAAAAGTAAGACAAATACAAATTTTAAAAATTAAAAAGGCCAGCCTTTGATAAACTCCCACCTGGAGGATCGTGGAATAAAGATCGGACTGTGGCCTCAGGCGTTTGAAACCACAGGGCAGCCACGGCATTATATTCGTTGTCCTCGCAGAAGAGTTGCACCGGATTGTTGGTTGGATCGTTGCCCAACGGACGACAGTCATTAATGAAGTAGATCATCAAACAAGCCAGAGTTACGCCCATGATGGCCACCACAACCGCTTCGATTACTTTGCCAATCTTCCAGGGAATAAAGCGCTTGCGAAATTTGTTGATCTTGGTGTTTAGCGAGTTCCAGGCGGCTCCAAGTAAACCTCCAGATACACCCAGGATCATGAAGATAGGCAGCTCAAAGTAGTCAAATTTCAGCGGCTGGTCGAACTTGCCCAAATTAAAGAGGCCCGTGAACGTAAAATCGTTTAGGCCGTGGTAAGCCGATAATACAATGTTGAGGGTAAACACGCTGATGATGGAGGCCACCAGTGTGCGCCAAATGAGATTCTGGTTCCAGAAGCTGGCCGCTTCTTCGAGCGAGAAAAGCATTCCTCCAATTGGTGCTCCAAAAGCGGCTGATACTCCGGCTGCTCCTCCACCTAGGACGAAATCCCGTTTCTCGTGGTCATCGCGGAAGGCCTTGAATATCCTGAAATCCTTCACGAACGTGGTGCTCTTGCCCTGCGAGATTCCGGCAGCTACCACGGCTCCGGCGTGGATCATTGGACCCTCCTTTCCACCAGCCAAGCCACCTACCACTGAAGTTATCACGCCGATGGCCTTTACTGCCAGCGTTTTAATCCGTACAATGCGCGGTATTTTGACCCCATTCAGGTAGCTCTTCACTTGAGGAATTCCACTGCCGGCAGTTATGGGTTCAATGTAGGTAACCATGGCTGCTCCAAAGGCCACGGGCAAAATACTGAAGAGAAGCCAGTAAAGGTAAGGAATAACAAGATCGCCTTCGCTCGCATCGCTGAGGGGAACGTTTTTTTGCACCGCTGAAAATAAAGTATGAAATTATTATAAAAATTTGTATAAATCATAATTTAAATTAAGAAAAGAAACTAGAAAGCTTGTTTTAAGAGAAGAGAAGGAGAACAATTAACGTCATTAGTGAAATTTTTGCAAATTAAGTTACAACTGAGATGAAATTACAATTAAGATAAATTTGAATCAAATCATTTGATTTTTTTAAACGGCAAAATTTCCGCGTTTCTTTAACCTTACGGATAAAATAATGATTTTCTATATTTCGTAAAAAATGGAACCAAATTCTATTTGAGTTTCAAAGAATTTCCTGAAAGTTATAACCGAAACGGAAGATAATTAGACGTACATTTGATTAGGAATTGGTACTTCAGTTCCGATAGCTCTTCTATTATGATATCTATGCTGCAGGCTATGAGAGCAGTTATAATGCCAATCTGTATAAAGATTATCCATCTTATAATGTCCTTGCGCAGGGAAAAACGCTCCGCCAGTTGTTTTCGCTGTTCGTCTTGGAACAGCGTGTTTTCGCAAACTTCATAGTCCAAGCTCTGCAAACGTAAAAGTTATTGAAAGTATCTCAAAACATACACGTCATATTCATACAGACCTCGTAATTGGGCGTGGAAGCTGCTGCCGTCCGGGATCTCAGATGGAAAATTGGTTCCAAATTGTTGATGTCCCTACTTGCACTACCCGCGTTTCCATTTATTTGCTGAAAAGCAAAGAGCATTGATTAACAAACTTAATATGTGTGACCAAAGATAAGCATGAAGTACGTGTAAAACCAAATGATTCATCCTATTTTATTTTAGTTAAATACATACTTACACTTTCACTAGGAACTGGCGGGGCATAGTCTTCTAATAGCGGTGGGTGGTCATTATCTATTAAAGGGTTTTTCCCCGAAATTGCTGGCGCTGTGCTACCTGAAGAACTAGTTGTGGGTTCTTCGCTTTGGTTAACTTCGATATCTTTTATTGGCTTTGAGCGATCTCCAGTCTCTTTACTAAGCACAATCGGATCATCCTCTTCGCTGGTATCATCTTCTAAATTAATTAAAGTCTTCTTTTCGTCCATTATTTAAAACAATAATGATAAAAATGCTCAATAACAAAAAAGTAAAAAACAGAACAAAGCCGATTGAGTGTAACCATCTGCGGTCAGCCGCGAAATACCAGAACTGGATTAAAAGTATTTTATAAAAGCCTTTTTTTAGTTTACACAGTTTTTAAAACGAAATAATTAAATCGATTCAATGTACTTTATTGTAATAAATGTGGAAAACAAAATAAATTTCTGTTTATGTATCGTCTCAAATTGAAAACTTTCAGATTCTGGATGTTTACAAATATAAAGTAAATTAATTTGATGATTCGGCTCCAGATTCTTGAAATTTAAAATTAAATACGTCCTTATAGCACTTTTTTTTGGTAAAAGTATATTACATAGTTTGTTTTTACATTACCCCATTATTGAATGGGTTCAAATTGAAAATTTGGATTCAGAAACTTGAACTTGGCCGCCTCCAGCAGCAAGCGATTATGTTCAATTCGATTACGACAGTGTAATTCCTGATTTATTTGGGCCATTGTGCGCTCCAGGCGCTGCAGGACATCTCGATGTGGGTGCTCCAAGAAGTGGGTAAACGATAGCGATTGTGAGACGGATTGGGAGCGCGAATACTCCATGGAGACGTCCTCAATTGAGGAGGCCAGTGAGCAACTGGATTTACTTTCGCCCTGCGATGGAGCCCGGCTTAGATCTATGGCTGCCGGTTGATCAATCAGGAATGAGGAACCACTTGGTTGCTCCGGCTTGACGGGACGACCCAGTAGGGAAACACTAGCAGCAGTAGTGGCCGATTTGGTAGGCGTCTCCACATTTGAGGCCTGAGAAGAAGAGGGAAATACTTTTTTAAATGTGGCTTAATTTGCAAATCTCTGACAAACAAATGCTGTTAAATTTCGGACGCACCCGGGAATTCGATCATTTTAAATTAAGAAAAAATAAGAATATTAACAACTATTAAACCACTACTCAGTTTATATACGTTTATATACAAAAACAAAATGCAAAATCAACAATTGAATTGTTAAATCTGACCATGGCTGTGCTAAAACAAATCACAATTTTATTTTTTATTAAATTATACGGAATCTATTTATAGACACCCACATTTCATTGTTAGTTAACCTTACTAATCAACTTTTTTGTCTGTACTGGGAAATCCAACCACATTTCATTATTAGTTAAACATACTATTTAGCTTTTTTGCCTGCACTGGTATTAAAGAATGATTTAGACTTAAAATCAAAGATTAATGAATATGAAAAAAATAAAAATATTCGCTGCAAAAACGGAACTTGAACTTCAGAATGGTAGGTACTTTTTAGAACAACAAAAATTGGATTGTAACTATTTTAATTATGATATTACTATTAACTTGACAAAAAATTCAAAAATATGTTGCTTATTATTTAAATTGAGATGTTACTATTTACTTGGCCAATAAATTAAACAGCAAAAAACAATTTCGATTTACCAATAAATGTTTCGAGATTTTATCAATCTATATTTCAATTTGTGTGTTATTTTGCTTTTAAATTCCCGATTCCGGTTTTAATAAAATTAAAACTGAATTTCTATAAAAGTAAAAAATGAGTATATCCTTGAGCAAATGAGTATATGTTAAAACGACGATATATTAATTCTTTCCAGTTTTCTGATTGATTCTAAAGCAGCTATATTATATAGTATGATCGGGCTCATTCTGACTTATATAATACCTACATGAGAAAAACGATTTTTAATACAGTATGCTTCAAAACTGAGTGATTAGTTAAAAAAATAGTGTTTGGTTTTAAAAAACTATAGACTTTACAAGAATCAATCGGATAAAAGTAGATAAAATAGTTGTAGTTTTGGAAAATTTTCGGAAAATCTCGCCTATGTTATTATAAATTAAGTTATGAAAATGCATTTATATAAAAAAAATAATTGAAATTTAGCTGACGAGCTTAAGGCCTTTAGAATCTATTGCTATGTTATTCCTTTTAGGACTTTGCTCACAAATACGATGTTTCAATAAGCTTTAAAAAATGCGTGAGCTTAAATTTAAATTTTTAATATTTTAATTCAGATAAAGTCAGGTAAAATCAATGAGCTTTTAGCAACGTATACAGTTTTAAGTTATAGAAGTTTTATACTCTACTTATTTTTTTAAAAATTACTCACATCCTGAATTAGAACACCTAGGCTGTTGGTGATATTTGGCAGATTGGCTTGGACGCAATTATCTGAAGTAGAATCTCCGGACTGGAAAGAGATAAATAGATCAGCACATTAACACACGCTTCGTTTTTCATTGAGCTATTTTGCCGTGCGAACAGATACTGTATATAAATACATGAGCAAGTATGGGGCTACTCTAACGGTGAATAGCAAAGTGAGATGTAGACATCTCGCTCCTGTTCTTGTAAAATGCTCACCTTGCGAGTAGCTCCCTCCTGCTCTTGCTTGTGGCGCTGGAACACCGTTTTGATTTTCAACTCGTGGCTTTCATTTCCCGTCGAAACTGGAATCTCCGGAAAAATCGCAGCCGTACTGGTGGTTGGGATCGGTGTCTTTTTGCGGGGCTTGCCAAAGCGTCGGTTCTTCATGATGCGATCACGGCGTTCCTCCAAAGCAGCCACTTTCATTTCGTGCAGTTTTCCCAACAACGAACTGTGACGCCGCTGCTCCCGGAGATTTATGAAATTGTCAGAAGCTGCCTTTTTCCCTAAGAATCCTAACCCATTACCTTTATGTGCATGTGAAAGTTTCCCGTGGAGCGCACGCTGCCGCGATATATCCGATCCGGCGGACAATAGCAGCACTTGACCGTAACATTATCGCCCACTTGGTTCTCGATGCGGTATAGCTCCCCATTTAATATATACGGCACATGCTGGCGCCTGTCCGGATCCGCCTTTAGCTCCATTTTTTCTTCGGATCCGTCCAGGTCGACGGACATTGACATTTCTCAGCTTCAAATATCGGGAATGAACGTTCTAGTTTTCAAGAACGAGAATGAAGAAAAGGAAGAATGTGTCAAAGGCAGAGGAAGAGATACAAATTCTCCCAGGAATGAAAAGAAAGAGAGAACCAGGCAAAAGCAACGGTTGTTAGACATACGAAGATAGACACGACGGCGACAAAAAGGCATATTTGCACGATTAGTGTTATAAAAGGATAAGTTCTGAGCAATAAAATAAATGAAAATCCTATAATAAATTAAATAAATATCCCTTTTTCGTGGATAACCGGGCAATTTAATTTTATTTTTTGTATTTAAGCTATTTAAATAAATTTAGATATTTGTCCCAAGGCCGCAAAAAATAATTATCAGTAATCAAACAGACCGCCAGCTCTTTCGGGTATATAGATATCCTGACTGATCTAAAATACTTAAATAATTATTTATTTTAATTAATGTCTTTCTTTCGCTCAATTAAAATTTGTAATTTAAATAAATTTAGATTTTTGCGCCAATGCAGCCGAAATAATAAAGCAAAAGTCTGGCAACTCTTCCAAAGCGTTGCAATCGCAGTGGCATTCCTGCAAGTTCAAAGAAAACAAGTTGGCAGTCAAAGTACCAAAATAAGAAAAAATAAACATTTGCCTCACGTGTTGCAGTTGTTAAAAACAAAACAACAGCGTTTTTAACCAATTTTGACAATAGTCTGCTCTATTACACAAACATAATCTAAACAATAAGTAAAAGAAATGTCGGAGCTATCGCCTGATGCCAAGCCAAACATATTAATAACCGGTGGGATTCACTAGCCCCTTTTAATTTAATTTTATGTTGCAATTTCAATTTATTGTTAAATAGGCACTCCTGGTGCTGGCAAATCGTATTTATGCGAACGTCTAGCCTCCCAACTGAAGTTCGAGTGGTTGGACTGCTCCAAAATCGCTAAGGAAAACGATTTTGTGGAGGAGTACGACGCGGAATACGACTGTCCCATTTTGGACGAAGAAAAAGTATGCGAATTTCTCGTTACTTAACAATTTTAATAGCTTCATTGTAATATTCAGCTGATGGACCATTTGGAACCCTTGATGACCAAGGGCGGCAACATCGTGGAATACCATGGCTGTGACTTTTTTCCCGAACGCTGGTTCCAAGCCGTCTTCGTGGTCACCTGTCCCAACAAAACGCTCTACGATCGTCTTAAGGATCGTAACTACAACGAAAAGAAGCTCACATCGAATATTCAATGCGAAATCTTTGGAACCATTCTGGAAGAGGCCCGAGATTCCTACAAAGCAGATATTGTGTTCCAACTTAAGGGTGAAACGAAAGCCGATGCCCATATGAGTCTGAAAACTGTAAAAAACTGGTATCGTATGTGGAAAAGAAAATGAAAGTAGGATAAGTTAATTTTTTTTATAATCTAATTTATAAAAGCTTAAACATTTGTATGTAAATGAACAATTATTTACAACAAATAGCATGTATAAAATCGAAATCTTAAATCTACAACCTAATGTCTCGTCATTTTAAAGCGAAGCGGTCCATCTGGCGCATACATAAAGGTGACTGCATAATCCAGTGGCTTGTGGTTGTACTCCAATTTGTAGTTTCGCAGCAGCTTGGCCAGTAAAATTTGCATTTCCAGATCAGCAAATCTGCGACCCAGGCACATACGGGCTCCATATCCGTAGGGAAGCGAGGCAAACGGATGCAGTTTTCCGGGAGTTCCTCCGTGGTGTGGCTTCAACCATCTCTCCGGCCGGAACGTCGCCGCATCCGTCACATACTCCTCCATATTACCCGTGACAATCGTCGGAAATACGGCCTGCACTCCCTTGGGCACTTGGTAGCCACAGATTACACTGTCCTCCATCAAGGTGCGTCCGTTTCCGATCACCGTGCTGTACATGCGGAACACCTCCTTGATGAAGGCCTTCAGGTGGTGCATCTGATCGAGCAGTGGAATTGTGAGTGGTGTGTTGGGATCCGGAAGCAATCGCTTCAGCTCTTCGTGCACCTTCTGCTGCTCCGCCGGGCGAGTGGCCAGTTGATACAACATGGAACAAACGGCCATGGATATCTGAAAGTTAAGGAATTATAAGCACTTCGATACATTTTCTTGGATACTTCTGAACTTACCGTGTCGATTCCGACTAGAATCAAATCTAGAGCCATTATGGTGGCTATTTTTTCGTCCTTCTCCGACAAGATAACCTTTTCTACAAGCGACGGCTCGCCGGCTCGTTCACTGGGATTTTGCGTCTTAAGTCTCTCGGTGGCACTCTGAATGTACTTCATGCAGACGCTGAAAGACCCCAGAAATTAGTATTTGTATTTTTATGTATTCATGCCTCATTTACCCCACAAAGAAGTTCATGTTCTTCACATAACGAGTCCACAGAGGCGTGGGAACGTATCTCCAATAGGGAGCCTTTAGCTCCAAAGTGGCGACATTTCGAAGGGCATATTTGGCGGCATCAATAATTTGCTGCGGCTCCGAGTCCGGCTTGAGATCCGATTCCAGACAGCCCAGTCGAGTATCCAGAGCCACGCGACCAATGCCTGGAGATTAATATTCGTCGGTTTATGATTTTAAATGGCTGTTTACAAATTATACTGACATTCCAAGGACCATTTGTGAATCTCGTTGTCGAAATCTTCGGGTAGCTCTTGATTTCCGTCCAGCAGCTGCTCACAGCGCACCAGGAAATCCTCGGTGATCACCTCCAGGGGCTGCAAATATCGCCGGATGGTAGACAACTGCAGCACTGGCTTTTGGACACGCGAACGGAACTCACGCCAAGGTTCTCCGTGCCTGAATGCAGCAGAATATATTTTAACAATGTAACAAATTATACAGTTCCACCTACACTCCGACTACGCCACCAAGCTCCCCGAAGAAATCCTTGCGCACCACGCTCTTGTACTTTACCAAACTGGGCATCGAGGGACGGAAGGGAGTGGGTCCCTCGCTTCGATAGCACTGGAAATTCATAAAATTACCAACTTAACGATCGACAACTGCCGGCAATTTGTACGGTGCCAGAAATTCGTGTAATGGCTTGGTGCCTTCGTGGTTCGCTGCCCAAGCGGAAAGTCCCAGCCGCTAGACTTTCGTGTTTAATGCTTACCTTTTCAATTTCGTCGGCATCGTAGATGAACAAAAGATCCGGCCGTCCTATGAGACCTCCAAAACGCACAATTCTGCCATAACGATCGTGAAGCAGCGATGATATTTTGGCCACATCGGAGATGGTGTATTGACCAATTATTGGCATCAGTCTGCGGAACAATCAAGGTTAAACAAATCTCTATGACAATGAAAAATGCATTGACTTTTTCCAAAGGCGCAAAAATACCATTTGTGGGCAAAATTCGTCAGCATGCAGCAAAATTTCACACGTTATTAGGGCGACCTTGAATTCAACGCTAATTGAACGCTAATTTCCAGAATGACGTGCTGTCGAACGGATTGTAACTTAAGGCTTAGGATTAGACAGGTGTAAATTACTGGAAACCCACACGCACGTTTAACAAGAATCGTTAAGAAAGCCAAGCTTAAGCCGCCCATAAACTTTAAGTTAGCATACATCATCGTTAAATACAGGTAACTAGTTGGAATTGCGTGTTTTTTGCACAAGCCCCAAACAAATAAGTGTTGGGTAAATACACATCATCATCATCACGGCTAATTCAATAATTGCTGAACAAGCTGGCCAACTTAATTAGGTCAAGTGAAACGGAGAGTATTTGGTTTTATTGCAATTGCAGTTCGCTGGAGAAAGCGAGCGAGTTTGCGGCTTGAGTCTTTCGTTAACGCTTTTGATTTCGGTCGGGTTTCTTACCTCCAGGTATTTCCCAGAATGGGAATCGGTTTCGGTCCGGGTATTTGATTATAGGGCAGGGCATTCTGCCACTCGGCCGTGGAGTGTACTGGCGGGGCACTGGCTACCTCTGGATCCACCAGATGCGGACAAGTGGCTACGCCCGTGGAGTTTTCGCGGCTCTCCAAGCGTCTGGAACCTGCTCCGCCGATCTTGGACACACTTCGTCGCAGATTGGGACCACCTGAGGCTGTGGAACGCCACGCCCGCATCGGAAGCTTGTTCATTTTTCGGAGCCAACACAAGCCTAAACTGATTTAAATTCAAATCAGATTTCACTGTTTCGTGAGCCTCGATTTCCAATTGTCTTCTCTTGACGTTGTCACACTAAGATCCGCGGGGCAATGTAACTGGCTTCTAGCGGGAACCGCAATCAAGTTCCACACTGAACGGCTGCCTGGCACAAACTACTGGCAGCTCGAGCCCCAGCGATCCAAACCAGCTATCTGTTTTGGGGGTCTTGAGTTGGAGCTCTTTACGGCTTTAAAAGAGAAAGTGCTTCAGTGCTCTTAAGCTTAGTGTTTTTGTTTTGAATAATGGTACTTATATATTCTGTGGAGAATTTGCATTTCCCGTTGTTCCAAGGGGTTTTGTTGTACAGTCTCCAGTTGTTTGTTTTTGTATTTACAATAACTCATAGTAGCCCCATAAATATGAATTTAACCCCCACAAATAAGAAACTATAGGCGAAGTTGCAAACTAGTGACGACCATTAAAATTTTCCATTTTGTGAACAAAAATGATTATTTTGTGTAATCGAGCACAACATTTTTAAATATTCATTTGGCACGCTGCAAAAGAAAATACCTGGATATTTAAAAAAAAATTATAATAGAAAAAGGTGTTTACTTTTTTACAAATAACAAACACAAATAAATGAATTATTTATTGTACAATTTTATTTTACCTAATAATAATTGGTTTTCAAAAACCTTGAACAATAGGTATCCAGAATTTTAAACATTTTTCGTAAAATAAATTATTTATTTAAATTAGATAAAAATTACTACTCATTGTAATATTTTGTTGTTGTTCGTCGTCAGCTTGGCAAGTAAAATCAAACGTGGTATCAATTTTCATAACTTTGTAGAATATCGCAGATCCGTCTTGTTGTTTAAGTTCTTCGGTTGTCTCGAATAAAATTTAAAAAAGGTTGCTGTCTGGCCGGAGGCTTCATATAAGTATTATGGATATACGTATCTGAAGCTTCCGGCCAGCCAGCAACATTTTTAAATCGCACTCAGATTTTTGGCTTCCAAGCCGTTGAGGGATGCTTGGATGGCAACAAGTTTGTCGCCTTTTTTTTACTAACAGCTCGAGATAAGCAGCGGTCCAATTTTGTTCAATATTACGTGTCTCGAATCCATTTGCTTAAATCTTTGGGCAATTATGTTTATTTTGTTTTTGAAGACGTCTGTCTGACATCAGTTCCTTTCAAAAAATTGACACTCCTGACCGAAGGCTCCAGCAGACCAAACACGAAACTTCTTGGGAGATCGTTTTATTAAAGGATTCCTGGATGGCTGTCTTTCCTGATTCTATCTTGTCCATTTTGTTCTTTTGTGATTATCGTAAAGAAACAGGTGCATGGCGGCCAGACAAACTTTTGAATTCAAACTTTTGCCCGACCGCGTTGCACACGCTTCTTGACGATAATCATACTATTCAAAATTGGCCAGGATATAAGGACAGGCAGCCCTCCAGGAATCCTGTAAAGAGACCATCACACAATAAGACCCAGTTGAAGGTTATTTACTTGGTTGGGTCGTCTATTATTCTGGGTGTCGGCCAATAATCCTTGCAAGTCCAGGAGAATAAAGAAGCGCAACTGTTTCAGTAATTTGAACCTCAACAACAGCGGCTTAGAATCGTACTGACAATAGTTTGCATGAGGAACAAACCACGAAACCTTCAGTATTGCTGATAAGGCAGCTGCTTACATCATCTCTGTGGCTTGTGGGGTCAAAGAATTTGTTCTTTGAGGGGATAATGATAACGCTATCTTTTCATTTCTGCGTTTTTAAAATATTTAACACCATAATTTGAACATGGTTTATGAGCAAAAACTTCCTCTTTTAAGTTATATGAGGGTGTCCTAACACCTATAACACCTATAGTTTGGCTTTAAAATTCTCCATAATCATATTGACATATTTTATTAATTTAGGTTGCTGACCAAACTTTTTTAAAAATTTCAAACCATTAACCGGAAATTTCACGACGACTTCAATCTAAGTTGCTTTGTAAATACTATTATATTCAGAGAAGCCTAAAAGTATTCTTCAAGCTAAAAAGAAATAACATATTTCAATATAGCGTTGATATAAAACATATTACAACTGCTCAATCTCTAATGAGACACATTTGCAATAACTTACGTGATTAAAATTAAAGTTAAACTGATTTCGAAAATGTATAGAGGAATTTCTGAACAAAATATAAATTCAAACATTAATATAAAATATAAAACTCATTACAAATGTCCAATCAATAATGATACCCATGCAATTATTCACGTGGATTAAAATTTAAGTTAAACTGATTTCGAAATCAATAAACCCCAGCTAATAATGCCCAGCTAAGTGATTTATTTAAAATGGTATTTCATGTTTGGTAGAGCAGTTAGTCTTTCGGCAGTAATGGTGACATTTGAATCGGTCAGATGGCTTCTAATAGCCGCTGCTATTTTATTCAGCTTGAGTCCTAGGAGCGAGTGTCGACGGGAGAAATCGAGATTTACAAACATGCAGTGTGAATCATTTAACGAATCGTATGCAATTTTTAAAAAATGTAAACTCAATTTACTTGGAAGAGGTCGAGTCGGTGCTGAAATGTACTTGAAGCTGTTACAACTCCCAGTAAACAACTCATGGGTACGATTACGTTTCACAGTTGATTTTCAATATTTGGCTTTATTTGTATAATTTTATTAAGATAAATTGGAGCATCTATCGCCGATATAATGGATTTCACCCGTTTATGTACAATGTCAGCACAGACCTCTGCCAGCTTTTGCAAAGATCGAATTTGCTGTCTTTTGAGGGACTGGTCATAAATGCCATCATGACACGGTCAAATTTAAATCACTCATGTCCCTACAATGTAAGTCAAATAATACCTAGATCATTAGAAAGATGATTATTTTACTTAACCTTACAGCATGATATCATTTTGGACAATCTGGAATTTTCGGATGAATTTCTAAACAAACTTCCTCTACCCCAAGGCGTTTATAAAGTACAATTACGATTCGCCACTTACAAAGTGTGGAGGGTGCAGGTGATTGTGTTCTTTGAAAGAGAAGAATAAAAGCTTTATAATGAGCAATAACCATTTAAATAAAGCAAAGTTTGAAATCGTTTCCACACATTCTTTATATATTTAGCAATTTTTCTTTTGATTACAAAGTTTACGTTCAATACAATAAAAATTTCACAATTTTCAAATGCTAACCTCGTGCATTTGGGTTTGTTTTAAATGTATGGCTGAGTTTAATGAGATTGTTGTGCAAAGCAATGTTGAATACAGTTTTTCGAGAACGAATAAAATATAAAACTCTCTTGGCCAATAAAAACTTGGACACATCAAAAACTGCTTAAAAAGATTAATTTATTCTTGGCATAACATAACGGACAATGTCATACCACCATTTATTAATAGTATAGTTTAAATCGTAAATGCTCTCCTGGCTTACAGTCTAAATCTTGACTTTATAGCTTAAGTAGTTTTGTGGTATTGGCGACAAATCATTTATTAAATGGCACGTATCAAACTCATGCGTGATAATGATGGATAAAAAAAAAGAAATAGATGAACACTTTAAGAGGCAAGTCTAGATCGAATTGTTTTGATTGTTTGTTAAGGTTATAATAGCATAAAAGTTAAGTTCTTATAGTCTTTACTAGTATGAAACTTAGCTAAGATGCTGTATGCATATGAATATAGAATGGCATATGTATGTAGACTTAGACTATCCGATTTTTCTTCGACGGATTAAATTAAGATGATGCAGAGTGATAAATATGAAATGTCGTGTGACAGTTTAGAGACAGATCCTGCACAATGAACGCTCTTCATCTACTTCTTTACTCTGTTTCCTGTCCCCATTTTATACACTTCCCTTATCCGATAATTAACTATGCTTAAGTGCTATTTATAGGTATGTATGAATGTGTGTATCTATGCTTAAAAATGTATATGGCGGCGTCGTTCGTATTTACAGTTCTTTTAGGTCATTAATATATCGCACATTTGATAAACTAAAACTAAACGGACCTCTCCGGGGGAACTGAATTCAAGTCGGTTCAATGCAATTCACAAATTCGAGTTAAATCAATAATACAAAACAGCAACTAAAAAACAAGTAACATCCATTGTTTGACGACTAATACTTTCAGCCTGCCGGACAGTTTTAAGGCGGCTTCAGTGTTAACACTCGAACTCGTTGGCCGTAATGGCGCTCAGATCCTTCATCAGGCCCTCCAGATTGGCCATTTCCTGGTTGAGCTCCTCGGTGGATGTGCTGGGGGCCAGTCTTTGAATCTCATCGGTTGAGTGGACGACAGATCCACCGCCCTGCAGGCGATTGGGCGTTGCAGCCGAGAACGAAGGTTTCTTGTAGGGCGATTGGTTTTGTGGACGTATTGTGACGGCGGGGGCTGTAGAATTAAATATTTAATTAATAATTTACAAATTTATGCTTTTTTCGGTTTTTTTTTTTTTAAATGCAAAAACTCTTTTTGAGAGATTGAGTAATATTTACTGTACTCACTATGCTTGTTAACGGGTGTGGCTCCGCCTGTGGGCGGTGGTCCTGGCACACTGAAACTCTTCAGAGGATGCCCACGCTTCGAACTTTCGATGGTGGACACTGCAGCCCCGTTGCCTGCATTGCTGAAATACGTAAGCAAAGTAAAGGACACTCATTATAAAAAAATGATTTATTAAAAATATTTTTTTATATGCTACTAAACAGAGGCCAAGACTGCTTCAAACAACAATGGGACATAGGGAACCCCTCTTGGCCACCGGCCGACTACTGGTGCCCAGAAAGTGCAGCTTCCGCGCCAGCTGAATCTGCTGCGCCTTCCGGGCCAGCCGGATGTACGGCTGGCGATCGGAGGCCGACATCACGTTCCATGTGTAGGTGGCCAACTCGGTGATTGTGGCCGCAGTGCGCATGCTGTAGACGCCCTTGTACTGATGGTTGATCAGGATCTCGTCCAGGCGGAACTTATTCATGAAGTTAAGAAACGGTGACGGCGAAGCCATTAGCAGGAGCTGCTGCTCGACGCGCCGCGGCAACGTTTTCTTATCAAGCTTGATCACCCTGCATTTCGGTCCATGCACCAGATTGACCTGTACACTGGGATCGATCCGCCCCCAACGCGTCCTCGAGCACATTTTAGTCTCTGGTCTTGTTTACAGCGGAGATTAAAAGCAAGGAAAATTTATCTGGGAATTTTGAAGAATTTGTATCACCAAAATGGGAGCACGTGCAAATGACATAAGACTATACATCAAAAAACCTAGCAAAAGCACCGCCCACTTCACTTACCAAAAGTTGGCATCGTAGCCACCGTAGGGGTGCTCAGGAGTCTGTGCCATCGAGTTACTCTGCGGCTGGGTTAGGCTCTGCTGAGAGAGACCGGCCTCCATGGTCATGTGTGATCGGTTCTGGTGGCTATACTGGGTGCGCGGGTACTGGGGTCGCTCTATCGTTCCGTTCATTGATGTGGCTGTAAAGGAATGAATATACGGTTTAAAATCCAGCACCATTACATATAGAATTTTCCACTCACTCATATATCCTGGCACGTAGGATCGCTTGTCCAGCGAATTGGTCACATGACCCGGCACTGGCGTCTCCACTTCGTATTCGCTGTGAACCACCGAACGTGGCAAGGTGAGAGCTCCACTACTCGAAGCTCCATCGCTGCAGACAGGTGTCACTGTGTGCAAGCCCTTGTCTATGTTTTTGAGCTCCATTTGATCATGGTGTATCCATAGATCCGGTGGCTTAGGCACGCCTACGTTGTTCTTTTGATAGCTGTAAATATATAGAGTTTATAAATTGTACAGGATGCTATTAGTAGATAGGCAACACACCTCTTTTTTGTGTGTTCTGGCGAAGATTGAGGTTTACGCCGGCATAGCAATAGAATACCGAAGAGAACCACCAGTAGTACTACGGCCGTAGCCGCAATGAAAATGTACAACAGCTTCTCGTTGTCGATTCCCTTGGCTATGGTGTCGGCCTCCTGCATTATAACCGCTGCACTAGTGGTGTACGATACCAGGGCCGAGAAAGGAGTATTATTATTCGCCTTGGTAGTTCTCGCCTGAACTTTGAAGTAGTAAGTGGTGTAAGGCTTCAGGTTTGGTAACATCAGCATTGTCTCCTCGCCGGTGAAGGCTTCGACTGCCCAATCGCGATCCCTCTTTGTGGTGTCCGTTGTGTAGTAGATATTATAGCCAGTGATCTGACCAATAGTGTGCTTTGGTGCAGTCCACTGGATGATTACAGTGGGTGGATTCAGCTCATCCAGGCGAACAGTAACCTCTCGTGGTGGGGTAACTGGTACATTCTGATACGTGCTATTCAGCACGGACATCGACCAGGATGACTCCCTGCGACCTTTGACCACTTTCACTGCAAACTCATATTGCGTATTGGGTCGCAAGTCATTGATCATGCAATTGAGGTCCGAGGTATTGTGGTAGCGATATCGATTGGATCCTGTGATGCCGTAGCTAACCGTATAATGCCGATTATCTGTCACATGCTGGTTCTTGTTCAGCATCGTGTCGATCCAGTAGACCACAATCGAGGAGCTGGACATGGTGATGGCTTGCAGACCCACCGGAACCTCCAACGGTGTGGGTGCATCTACAGGCTCCTCATCGCGAGTCTTAATGTTGTCATAAATAGGTTGGCCGTCGCCCTTAACATTCCTAGCCCTTAGGGACACCACATATCCCATATTCGGCTCAAGATTCTTAAGTATATGATAACGTTCCGTTTCCTTCAGCTCGATATAGTTCTCGTCGGGAATTCCGCGACCCCAGCCTAGCACATAGTTGCGTATTTTGATCTCAGGCTGCTGCGGCGGACCCCAGTGCAGGGCAATGTTGTTGGCTCCAGGATGAATGCTTTTCCAAATTGGTTTTCCTGGCACCTGCGTCTCGTCCAAATCATTCTCCAGTGTGTTGACGCGATACCATTCAGTAAAAGGTCCCGACCCGTTCACCGTCATAGCCGCAATCTTAACCTGGTACTCTGCATTGCGATCTAAGCTGCTCAACTCGAAGTATCGAATATTGGCCGGAGTACTTTTTACTTGGGGGGCATCTTTGAACTTGCGATACCTAATCTTGTAGCCAGTAATCTGGCCATTGCGATCCTCCTCTGCAGGTGGCTCCCAGTGGACGGTGATGGACTAGTTAGGTAATGTATTTCATAAGTTCATAAAGTTAAGCTTTTTGTTTATGTATTTAAATACACTTACGCTGGAGCTTGTCACCTCTAGAGTGACATTATTGGGCGGCTCCGATGGCGTGGAGGAAAACGTTTTCACACGGATCTCTGCTGAAGGATCGCCCATTCCATTTCTATTAAAGGGTACTACATAAATCACGTAGTCCGTATGGGGACGCAGCTCCGTTAGCACTGCATCCAGAGCAGTGCTATCGTGATACAAATTAGCACCGCTGTCATTCTGTTGTTAAATTATTCAGAGAATTAGCTTTGCATTTGACGACTTAAATAGTATTTTTATCTCACCTCCGAGTAGTAAACCCGATACTTGAGTATCTCCCCATTGGTCACAGCGGGCTCTCCCCACTTCACATATATCTCATTGTGACTCCGGGCATATCCCTCAAAGTTACGTGGTGGACCCGCAATGTTCACCTCCGGTTGGGTACTGACCTCCAGTGGAGTCGAGGATGCGCCGCTTCCAAAATTGGTATTGGCCTCCACACGGAATTGGTAAGTTATGCCTGGTAGCAGCGATTGAATGTTGACCTGTTGATCGTCATGGGATTTGGTAACCATTTTTTGTTCCCTGAAATCGTAGTTTTGGATATAAATAAAAAATTGCTTCTCTAAATGATTATTATTTATGTTTTCTCAAGAACATAGTTGTAGAATTCAGTAACGAGATAAATTGATTTTTCTTTGTGAGACTTAATATTTTAACGAAACCTTCTTTAATTTGCAAAATAAAAACTTTTGTCATTAAATTCATCATTTTTGTACGCATAATTATGTTAAGCAAATATTAATGTTATTAATATTAATGTTTTATTTTTAAAAAACTGTAGTTTTTTCTTTAGAGAAAAGTTTGGAGTGGTTTATATGGGGAAACAAGATATAAGATATATATTAAGAGTTTTAAAGAAGGCTTTAACCATTATAATTTAGATCTTTTCGTTCCTTCCGAAGGTTTTTTACGCACGAACTCCTTGAGGAGGTGGGGTCAGGAAATGGACACAGGATGAAAGCCAGACAGGCAGACATCTGATTGAATCGAAAGCGAAATCATTTCCGCTTGACTGAGGAGATGAAGCCATTAGGCGACTGGCTAACTATGCAAATAGGGTTAATCTCGGCTAATTGCTGGTTAATGGAGCGGATGCCTTTTATGCGGGTAATGCGATGATTTCCCGCCACTCACCTCTCGCTGTTGTTCATCTTGTAGTAGACCGTGTAGTAGACCACATCGCCGGCATTCTGGAGGGGTTCCACCCAACTAAGGGTCACGAATCGGGACTTCACAATCTGCGCCACCAGGTCGCGTGGCTGACTGGGCAATCGGGCTTGGAGTCCACTGTCCAGGACCTTGGAACCAGGATGCTGGGCACTCGGATCCTGTTCGGGGAAATCTGGGAAAGCAGGGGATTGTTTTTGCTGCTGGGATTTCTTGATATTGCTCGCCCGATAGGAGTCCAGTATTTTCTGTGGGTCCTCGCCCTGTTTGTAGGCCTCCAGAAGAGCCTTCTTGGTAGCTGGATCGTCTTCGTCATCGTCATAGTCATCGTCTTCGTCCTCGTAGTTCTTGGATTGGTTCTCGAGCGGCAGCGCACTTGCCGTATTAAGGATATTAAACATGCGATCGTTGAGCGGTTTCTCGAACTTGGGAAGCTTTCCAGAAGGAATCCTCAGTCGTGTCGTACCAGAATCGTCTTCGTCCAGGTCATCGTCCTCGTCCGAAAAGCGGGGACTGCCACCGGACTTGGTGCGCAGCTGCTCACCCGAATTATAGGGTCTGCGCCGCTTGGTCATATTGTCAAAGGTCTGAAGGGATTTGGTGGAATGGCCTTGGGATTTGCGTTTTTTGATTTTCACTTTTGGAGTGGGATTTGTAGGTGGTTGGATGGTTGTGATTGGGGTGATGTTAAATGGAAATGAGGCGAGGATTAAGGAAATAAAAGAACAAACGAAATAAACAATAAGTTAATAAATTATATTCGAAATTAATAAAATTCATTTCATGTGTTTCAATATTAATAAACTTGATTGAAATCTCTTTTGTGGGTTCAATAGCATTGCATGCATAATTAACTATGGTTAATTATAGCTGTATGATGAACTGTTTTGGGTTATTGAGCTGTTTAATTCAGAAATACCAACAGAGGTATTTGATTAAATCGCTCTGAACAGAATTTTAATACCTTATTCATAAAACAAGGAATGCTTCAATAATAGCTTTACCTCAAAACATAAGACATAACACAAAAGAGATGTTCATATTTTGAGATTAAATAAATTGATTAATTAAATATATTACTACACAAACAATACACACATAGACGCATACGAAATTATTTTACAAAAGCAGTATGAATGAAAGGATATTTGTACAGTAAAGGAGATAGGGGGAGTTGGGGGTTTAAGGCTTTTAATTTCGTTGGGTCAATTTACAGGCCTCAAAGAGGCGCCAATTGTTTAAGCTGCACAAATACTGGACACCGACCTAGATCTACTTTGACTACATCTTTAGATATTCCACTCACCTCCTTGGGGAACCACCCGCAGACGAGCTGCAGCATGGACACTGCCGGCAGCATTCGTGCCCACGCACTGGAACATCCCAGCATCGGAGTTCAGGAGTCCAAGGATCTTGAGATTGTGACCATCCACCAGTTGCATGTAGTTGTTGGGCGTTATGAGATCTCCGTTCTTGAGCCATCGAATAGTGGGCTTGGGCTTTCCCCAGATGTCACACTTTAGTTCTGGCTCATCCTTCTCGTGGGCAGTCGTGTCCTTGGGCGCCTTGATAAACTTTGGCGGCTCCTGGACCTGCACTGTGGCCTGGGCATCCAGAGAATCCACCGTATTGCTGGCCCTGCACTGGTAATTCCCAGAGTCAATGTCCTCGGCACTGGAGATTTGCAGAGAGCCTGTTCCAATAATGGAGAAGCGGGAGTCAAGATCGTTTAGATCTAGATCCATACCATTGCGCAGCCACTTGATCTGCGGCTTGGGCACTCCGTTGGCCACACAATCCAGGGTGACAGTGTCGCCCTCCCTCACAGTTTTCGGTGATGGACCGACGAGGAACGAGGGAGCCACAGCATTATCAGCTCCCAGTTCAGTGGATTTCTTGATGTTCAGATTGGTTTTGCTGCTCAGCCGGGAGGCACTGCCTGACGTCACGTTGCACTGGTAAGATCCCCGATCCGACGGACCCACCTCATCGATCTCCAGCGCTCCATTGGGCAGCACCACCATGCGCAGCTTGTCCACGGGCAGTGGCAAGTCGTCCTTGAACCACTGCACCGAGTGCTTGACGCCCTCCTGCCAGTTGGCTTCGCCCAGCATGCAGCGGAAGTAGGCCGTCTGACCCGGGAGCAGATAGGTCTCCAGGAAATCCTGGTTCAGATCCGGCTGGCGGGCAATGGCTACCAGGGCCGGGCGACTTAGTACACTGCCCACGCCCTCGGCACTTAGTAGGCATTGGTAGGCTCCCGTCAGGCCACGGTTCTCCTCCACCGAGCTGATGTACAGCGATCCGTTCTTCAATTGCGTGCGGAACGTATCGCCCACGATGACCAGGTCCTGGCCATCGGGTCCTCGCCAACGGATGGTCACTGGTGTGGATGAGCTGGCCTTGCCCTTGCCTCCGCGCCCCATGGATGCACTGCCCGAGCACTGAAGCAGCACGGAGTGGCCCTCCGGCACCACGGCATCCTGCGGCTCCAAGGTGAACGAGAGCGCTGCAATTAATAAACGCACAAGGTGGGTGAAATTAATTCACTTCCAGAAAAAAATATCACATATGTAGGTTAAAATGTTGATACAAAATTGCAACTTACACTAATACTTTCTTTTTAACAATCATCTAATTACTTTTTATTACTGTTTTTAGAAGTTTGTACCATGAAATATACTTTTTGAAACAAATTGTGTTTTATTTATTAAAAATCAGAATTGGGCTATGTTGATTCAGAATCTCCTGTTTTCTCGGGTTATTTCTGGAGTTTAGGCTGATTTTCTCCGTGTGGGATTGGCACATCCGAATGGGGCTTATGCGACGGCTCAAGTCAGCCGCCCCCAGTTTACCGGAGTGTGCCTCCACTCGAGGACCGGCAGCTTCTGCAATCTGTCAACTTGTAAACATGGCTGAATAATTGAGGCTACAAAGGCCAACTCTCTCTCGAAGGCATGCAGCATGGGCAGGGGCGGAAGGGGTCGCCGGAGGCACGCAAATATTTGCATTTCCACTTTGGCTCGGATCGGTGAGGGTGGCGGGTGTACTGAATGTCTAGGCACAAGAGGGTGGCAGAGCCTGCCAATGAATAACCTAACATGCTTGCAGAAAAATCGAGAGCGCAAGGAACTCGGTGCCTGGAATCCTCAAAGGCTTGTATGCAGGGGATAATGGTGATACAGAATTTCTGGGTGGGCTCTCTCAAAAGATCTGGGACTTTCACTCATTTAAAGCTAGGATTATTAGCCAAAGATTGTATGGCATGTGTATGTATGGCATGTGTAAAAAAAATGTATGGCATGTGTAAAGTTATTAAAACTAAATTCCTTTTGATTGGAATCCCATTCAACATCACCATAAATTGCCAAAAGAAACAAATATTTAGTGTTGCATAAATTGACAAAAAAAATGTTTAATTTAATCGTACGAACATTTTTTTCTTTCTCGCCATTACTTTACTTAATAGCTATTTCTTTTTCATCTTGCTTAGTCCTCACTGGGCAAATTAAATATATATCAATGGGAACACAACCCTAATTAGTCATCGAGTTTCAACCAGAGGAGCGTGAGTTAAATGCTGCTGGAATGATGACTTAATTTATGAGATTTATTCAGCTGTACAAACGACTTTGGCGTCATGAATTACACATTACATTTCATTTCATTGCAATTCAGTCTGCCAGGACCCAGGATCCAGGGTGCACCTGCAATTTAATTTGGACTGTTTCCCCTGCGGATCTCATTTCCATTTTCCTGTTGCCAGGCCGGACCCGACTTTGACCGCCCGTGAACTTAGGCTTTTTGCCTGGAAATGTGGAGAAGTATGCCTGCCATTTATTCGCTTTGTTTCCGCCTCCGACCCGCTTCAAATGCACTCGCCTGCACTTCTGTGCGAAAGTTTATGCAAAGTTATGCGAGCCGTGTGCAGTTGGTTTCGGCCATATTAACTCGACTCAACTCTATTAGGGTAAACTACTTAGCGGACCTGGCGTTCCCCCAGCTCTTGGAACTCGTGAGTGAGAGTGCCTTGTATTTCACATTTTATTCGAGCATCTGAGTCCCGACGTGTGGCTTTTATGGTTATTGCTTTTGGGGTCTTGTGCTCATGGAGCAGAACCTCAACTCTTCTTTCACATTTCACTTGATGAAATTGTGCTTTTTAAAACATTTCCTCTCCTCGAATATGCATGTGTGTTTTATGGCCAGCTTTTAGGAGCTGTTAAGACAAACATGCAAGCATAAACACGAGAAATTGGTGTGTAATTGATCTATATAATTTACTATATCCTCTTTATAAAACCCCTTTAACCCCCGTCAACTGTCAAGGTGAACTGAGCTGAAGCAAATCTTGGATTCGACTGAATTCACTTTCCAAGCAGCTTCAGTTAAATTGCTACCTGCACTTTTCACCCCTTTTATTTTCACTTTTTATGCAGCTCAATTTCAGGGAACAGACCCGCATTGCAGCCCCTGGGGTTGCTTTTTATTTAAGGTATTTTTTTTTAGCTTATTATATTATTATTCTGTTGAGAATCTCTGGCCATTCGGCTCTAAATCAAATGGAGACATCTCGCTACTACTCGGTTTTTATGGCTCTGCAGCAGCAGGGAGCTGAATCCAATTAAAAACTTTATTGCTCGAATTGATTTTTATTGTACGCTTCTTTGGCAGCAGATAAATAGAGAAAGGGAGATACAATTTCGAAAGTCGGAGAGGGAAAGAGGTTATCGCTGCCCAAAAAAAATTGTGTCAATTGGTTTTATTTCCCTCTTTCGGTTTCAGTTTTTTAGTGCCGACTTTCCATCTCTCGTTATCTATAGGACGGTTTTAATTATGACAGTGGGGGCGGGGAAATGCCACGCCCGCGCACTCACACACATGCTCGGAAAAAATCCATAATTAATAAATTAAACCAATTATATACAAAAGAGTCGATTTGAAGTGGCATTTCATTATAACTGTAATTGCACGGAGAAATTAATTTGGGTTTCTGGCTTCACGAAAGCTCAATTAATTTAAAATGGCGGATTTATGTGCATTATTATTATAGACCTAGGTTCCGCACTTGAAAATCATTGCTCTTTGGTTCAAAGGAAAGTTAATGGTAATTACAATTACCCTCTTATTTTATGCAAATGCAATCCTTGGTGCATGCAAATATTGCTATTAAATCCAGTCAGCCCTAGACAGCTTAGGAAAGGAACATTATTTCAAGGAATATTTAAGCGAGTACTTTTCCTATATATAAAGTTTTTGTGTACCTTACCTTATGCACTTTTTCAAAATGTTGGCCTTTGTCTGCTTAAACATGAACAAAAAGCCATAGAAACAAAAACCCTTTTTGCATTATTTGTATTACTTCCCCAACTTAAAACCCATCTACCACTTTTTACAGAATTTTTCATCCTGAAAATACTTTTTGTTGGCGGGCAAATTGAAATAAAAAACAAAAATTACACAAGCTTAAAGCTGAAAAAGAGTTGATTTGCTTTAATTGAGCAAACATTTTGTTCAAATTTTGTTTTTCAATTGAGTTTGCCATTTCCGTAATTACGCTCGACGCGTTCATTGAATCAAATTAAACAATTATAATTCAGTCAGATTTGTGCGTTCAGTTTCCTAGAAATTCACTTTAAAAATTGGAGCTCAGTGAGCGAAGAAGGAGAAATGGGAAAATGGCTTAATTGAGTTTAATTGTTGTAGCGGACCTACAAAATCAACTCGACGAGTCACGCAGCAGGCATTTACATAAGATTAACAACGAAAAAAAATGGAAAATTCAAAAAAATGAATTCGATGCATTTTGTTGCGAGTCAAAAGTGATCCAAATTCGTGGACATACAGAAAAGAGAGGGAATCGGTCCATGAATATTTATGATATTCCAATGAATTTGCATATTTTACGATTTTTCATTTACAGACGATAAAGCCCAAAGGAGAAGCAGGCTTAGATGGCGACAGTTTCTCCGGCTCCTTTTGAAAATAAAAACAACTCGCTTTTGCCATATGCAAATTGCAGTTTGTTGCTCGATGAAAAATTAGCAGTTCGGAGGAAAAGACTTTGTTAACATCGGTCTAGTGAAAAATGCCTGGCAAAGAAAGACATGACAGTCTTGTGCGAAGTGAGGAAAAATGGTATGCACACACAGAAAAAAGTTCGCTTTCAACTGTCAGCTGATAACTATAAATATTTAATTGTAATTGTAATTGTAAAGTATTGAATATGATAATTATTTCCAACAACTGCCATCATAACTTTGATTCAGAAACATATAAAATAAAACTTATGGTTTTATGATAATTTCTTAGATTTATTAAAATCAAAAGTCTATTAAGCGTGGTTCCGTTAAATGATAATTGAATTTTGGTAATAACAATAAGAACATAAAAGTTTTTATGCAGTCCATTTTATTAGCAAGCATTTGAAACCGGATCAACAGGCTGAAACGGCTGATAATTACCTGGGAAAACCTTTTGCTAAAATGTTGCAGTAGACACATGATTTCCAATCAAATGGCCAACTCTACGAAGGAGCCAATCAAATTAGCATATGGCCAAAAAGAGAAAACACCCTAAAAGGAGGCAGCATCACGCAAGAGACGCGCACAATTAGGCAGAAATTTCCATTTGCCAGTCAGGCGATTCCGAGCAAACAGCAAATATTTTAAGAGACAGAAAAGCAAAAGCAGAAATTTCGCATATCTGCAGGCCACGATCAGAGTGAAAGAGGGGAGGCCATTAGAGGCAGCTAATGGTAGCACCTTTTAAGGTTAAATTGGGCAGGCCGAGACTCAAAACTGATGCTCGGCTGGCCAACTTCTGGCCGCCTTATCGCCGGCCAAATTTATGCACAGCTCGCAAACTAAGGGTTAAATGTGCCAATAAGCCAAATGCGGGTGTACCGAAATGACGCAGCAAAGGAGACCAACAAAACGAGATGGGACAAAGGATAAGGGCTAGGGTCTAAGCCAGGTGATACCCTATATCTGTTTCCTATATTATTGAATACTTTGTGAGTTCAATGCACACCTGCTTAACTAAAATGGATAAAAGCATGAAATTTGAGTATTTTTTTGTGTTTCTTAATGGCTTGCTCCTCTTTACTTTCAAAACAATTAGAGAAATAAAAGCCAATGGATGAAACAATGGCTGATTTTAAATAATTATGTTTTTATACGATTTTTTTATTTATTTAATTTAGGTATTTGAATTTGCACTTTACATTTTTAGCTGAATGAAGTCTCGCGGATTTCTAAATTTTTCTTGATACAATTATAACCGTTCGCGTTCTACATCTTAAATATGAAAAACGTTCTTGTCGTACAGAAAGTCAAAATAAATTATTATTTTAATATCGCCAACCATATTCAAATATCTTCTGAAAACGGAAGAAACTGATCCACTCAAAAGATCCCTAAAAGTCTTTCTCCATTACGAACACAATACCCCCATCCTAATCCAGGGTACACTAAACCGAAAATCGCCAACTGAAATCTCTAAGCTTCGCAGCAGTTGGCCGCATTTGCATTTTGCCCCACTATCGAAATGTGCATCGCACGCTCACGCGACTCGAAAAAGGCCCACAGGCCGCACTCGCAACTGCAGCAGTGCCTAAAGTCGCAACTGCATCTGCAGCAGCAGCAGCAGCCACATCCAATGCAGCAGCCACTTCAGGCGAAGACCTGGGCATCCGTCCGCCATCGATTGGCTTGCCAATGTTGATTTTCCGTTTGGTTAGTTCACCTCCAAACTCCCCCCAACAAAAGGAAATGCGCCCGCAAAATAAGAAGGAAAAACGCAAATGTATGCAAAAAAAAAAAAAAGAAAGGGAGAAGAAAAATAAATAAAATTGCTGCGAACGGAAACTGCATCGACAACGACTGCATTGACCCCTTTTCCACCCACGTGCGTGTGAATTTGCCATGGAGGGAGTTCCTCCCTTTCACCCCACTCCTACTCCACTTGGTGGGTATTTTATTGCAGGAGTCCCCTGAAGGAAATAAAAGAAAGGAAATCGCATTGCTCACGTTGGCCAAAGTGCAAATGCCCAAGGAAAATAAAAAATTAAACCAAATTGGCTGAATATTTAATTGGCTAGCGGGGGCCGGCAAGGAGGAGATTAAAGAGGGTGGAACACAGAATAATAATGAAACTTAAGTTCTTAAAAGCATTTATAAGGTTGAGAAGTATATCTTCTTATCCGGTTTAGCTAAAGGCCACATTGAACATAGAAAAAAAAAACAAATAGCCTAAGTTTGAACCTTCAAAATGTCTTTAGTGAGCATCTATGAATTGAGAACTGACAAAAAACTGACGCGGAAGGCGATCAATAGCCTTTTCTAAAATAAGATATAGTGACTTACAAAACTGTCATTTCAACCTTTTAGGTGCAATTTTACTCAGAAACAACTGCCAAACTTAAGAAAATTCCGTAGCACCTTATAAAATTGATTACATATAATGGAGTTCAATGATCTTTTGGGTTGAAAATCTTTATTTGGGTAAACCACTTATTAGTATGGTATACCCGAAATACTTTTTTAATATTTGTTCGCGCCCAATTAAATATTTTCTCTTTAAAGCAATTCCCATCTGACCAAGGTTTTCCGCTCGATTGATTGTCACTTTCGTCGCTTTGATTAACACCTTATGCGACACTTTTTCTTTCCTCACCAACTAAGCCACAAAATGGCCAGACCAAAAAAAGATGGAAAAAAAATTAAGTGAAAAGCTGCTCAGGGGCTGAAAAACCTTTTATGTTGAGTGGCCGCGAGGAAAAGTAATGACAGACGGAGGGAAAACGAGGGCCGTGACTTTGAAGAGCTACAGAGATTCAAATTCAAAAGCGACAGGATAAACTCAAAGGCGCATTGCCACATCCTGAATGCTTCCCAATTCCCAGACAACTGTCGTGTGTCCGAAATGCTGCACAAATATAATTATAAACGTCTGTCCGGCCATTAGGTGCTACGTTAGAAGCCTCCACCACCTCCGAAACCCAACCTCACCCCCACTTTCTGCCCCAATTTGGCTCGGGGCGTGGCATCAGCACACACTTTACCCCCCAACTGGTCTAAATTTAGTCGGGCCTGTCTGGCAGGTTCATGGAAATTGTCGCATCAAGTGAAAACATCAATGGAGATTTTGGGCGGGGGAAGCAGCTTTGATTTTGATTCTATTTTTTATCTGCATGGCGTTTGACATTTGCCAGTTCATTTCAATGGCCAGGGAAAAGGCAATCAAATTGATGACTTTACTTCCCACTCCGGTTTCTGTGGCTACATTTCAATTATGCTAATTACAAGCAGCCATCAAACACCTAATGGCCATGGGCGAGGAGGAATTATGTAAGTCCAACCCCATTTTATCCCCCTCTCCAGCAAGTGCAACTTCTGGCTGTCGCTTTGCTTTGTCATTGAGCTATTGCGGTTTGGCTGCTAATTTATGGGCTTGTTCTGAACCAAACCATAACCCCTGAGAGTAAGCCTTCTCCATCTGTAAATAAAACATAGAACTCGGAGCATGGAGTAGAGTAGTTTTCCCCCTTGAAGGTTGTAAACATGCCGTACACAAAAGATTCCCAGTTTTTGCCCATGAAACTCTGCGCAAAACTAAAGAAAGCAACAGACAGGAGATATCCTTCTTTTGTCCTGGAAATGAAGTACTCAAATTACAGGGGGATATACATGTGTGTGCGCCATAAAGCTGTCTGCAGCAATCCGATAATCATCTAAGGGCTTGCGCCACTTCATTTCGGGACAACAAATTTTATTATGCAGAAGAGATTTCTTTTTCTTTCAGGCTTTTTTCAGTTTGCGTGTGAAGCGCCGCCACAAAGTAGGATATGTAGATGTCTAGATATGGCCGCATTAAAAATAAACTATTCTATATTGTTCATGCTCCTTATAGAAAGATTGCCGTAGGCTCCGAAAGCCTCCTCACAAAAGACTTTCTGTGCATACAAAAACCAGTGACGATGACAAGCAACTCTGTTGCAGATTCCCGAGAAATGGGCAAAGAAATTCCCCTTTTCCTGCTGGTTTCCGCAGACTTTGCAGCTAATTTGCCTCTGGCTATAATAATGCTTAAGCCAAGTAATAAACGCAGATTTTTTTCATCGTTTGGCAAACAAAATCTTGGCTTGACTTTTGTTTACTTTAGAGGGCAAACAAGGAGCAGGCGACTTGATCCATTCCTCAAGTTAATTAAAGTTTTATCAAGCCAAGAGGTAAGCACGCAGACTTCTTATGGCATTTCCTGGAATGCAGTCGTCTTCTCTCCTCCTCAAAAACTTCATGTTTTATTCAATTTTATCTGTTGCTTTTGTTGTTCTCGACTGCGTAACTAGCTAAACTCAAATTGTGAAGTACGAATTCCATCTGCAAAAGTGATTTCAAATGCATTTCGTCTTAAATGCTGCTGGGAGTTGGCCCAAGTTATATATATATAATCATCATCATCTTTATTATGGCCTTCACGAATTCAGGTTTACTCGTTACCGTCTTCGATTTCAATCAATGTGCAGCAGCTTATTGAGATCTTTCCATCTCTCCTTTCTCATTTTCCTTTCATCGCAGCCTTTTGTTTTCCCTAACCTGGGGTTTTCCAAGGCACCGAATGCAACAAAGGGAAATCATTGAATAGAGAGCGCAGAGCTAAGCCTTCAGCAGTTTATGACGCGTCAGTTTCAATGAGTTCGTGCCTGAATGGATCCCTGCGATGATGGCTTAGCAGCTGCTCTTGAGTGGAGATTATATGGAAAATCGTTTGGAAAATATATGTATTTAACTAGCAGGATCAAGTTCACTTGGCTTGCAGATTACCGAAGGTTTAATTCAGTTATAAGTCTCCTGTCTGTAAAAGCAATATCGAAATATTTCCCTCTTATCATCTCATTTTACCTCTTGAATTTGTATTCCTATCAAGAAGCGTATTCCATTTCATACCTGCAAACAAAGGAGAGAAATAAGTCAATTAGAAAATGATACACATACATAAATTTAATTGGAAATAAATGTAATATGGGCAGTATAACCTCGATTCTTGTATGTTAACGCTCTCCCCAACCATTGGTTACATGGAAATCGATAAACGGTGTTCGATTACATGTCCGATAAGATATGAAATAGCATAGCTATGGAGACCACACATAACTCGGGTCGGTATGAAAGCTGTAACTGCCGCCATATTGATAACTTATCGATGTGTGTCAAAGAGCACGGCTGCCATTGGAAATTATAAATCAATTTCCCGCCATTCAGCGCCGATCGGTTGTGATAAGATTGCCATGAAGGGAAAAGGTCGGATCAGGGGGCTTTAGCATAATTACGAAACATGGCAGCCGGCGGAAAGGGCAACTTAAGCGGCTTACTCCACGGTTAGGCCATGTCTCAGGTTGTCTCCGTGGATGTGTGTGCCTTTCAGTGTCTATATGTGATGTTTTAATTAAAGCAACCGACGACGACTGACCGGTCGTCAAAGCGTCGCCAGTTAGCAGGCACAACTATCGGTCAATAACTTGGCCCAGGCACGCGCCACATACAGTGGAACTACACTAACTTGTACCAGTACTGCAGGGATTTTAAGTTGAGTAGAATATAGAATTGCTAACTTAAAAGGTTAGGACATTTTTTAATTGAAGTAACATTATTATAGCCAAAGAGATGAAAATTATATATCTGTCTATACAGCCTCGAGTTTTTATATTGTGATTTTCATTTGCAGTTACAATAGTTACTTTTACTTAATTCGTTATAACTATTTAATATTCGTTTAGGTTAATTTTTATTCTACGTATTTTATGTATTTACAATCAATTATGCCTATTAAAGTGCTATACATTTGTTAGAAAAGAGATTTGCTACATTAAGGTTTCACCGTGCACGTCCAAAGGTCCGGCTATGTGTGTGGTATTTATTTAGGGCTTAGCAAGAGTCAGTCCATAAAAGAGTTGCTTGATTGCTGGGCAAACGGAGCCCCAATTGAATTTTACCCGCCATCTAACTCGGAGAATGTTCAATTATTCGAGGACAAACGAGTTTTTTGCATGACCGTCGCAAAAGCCAGGAATGAAATGGATAATCTTGGGAGCGGCTGCTTTGGCCTGCTCATCCATTCCATTTTTCTGGCACATTTAATTGCAGCAATCAAATGGTTTTGGGCTGTGCCACCTGGGAAATTTCCTCTGGCGCATATATCATTTCATTTGCCTTTAATTTGACACATGACGTGGGGGCATTGCTGGGGCCTCGACTACTTCCTGTTGCTGCCATTTGCAAAATGGCCGCCCTGACTGTTGTCTAACAAAATGGCCGCCCTGGCTTCTTCCGCTCGCCAGCCTGCACATAAAAACCCCATATACTCACACACCCACCCAGAGTTCATTGGTTTCTGAGCGGCATTTTTCACTTGCTCTGGCAAATGACTTTGGCCACATGCTGGGGCTCGCTTTTCCCCCACCGACTCCCTCAATTTCACCGCATTTTCTCACATTTTCCCCGCCTGAAGCAAGTCGCTAAGCTGGGCTAAGTTGAGCGCTTTTCCGCTGCCGGCGTTGCCTTTTCTTTGTCCTTTGGCATCCAGCGACAACGAGGACGTTGCTGATGCGCAGCAAAACTTTTGCATTATGAAATTGTAAATGTTAGCTAACAGACAGCCAGAAATTTACACTCTTCAGCAAGGTGGCTGCCAATTTTTTTTTTTATAAAAATCTAACTTTTTTGATCCTTTAAGAGCTTTTTTTCTTTCTTGTGTAATTTGATATTTCAGTTCGATTTTCTTTAACAAAATAAAAAAAATTCGAAAGTAGGGTAAGCAAGGTCACACTCTGCTTTATGCATGAAACCAGTGAAAATTGAATAAATTAAACAAATTTATTCACTGATTTAATAACAGCTTTTTTGCATAGTTTAATTGAGGAAACTGGTATATGTTCAACTGTGCTCTGTACTACGCACTTCTGTTGCCTCCAACTGTCCAAACGTTTTAGAAAAATCGTTTTGCAGTTTGCCGGGGGGGAAAACAAACTTTTCACCCCTTGAAACGAATTTCCATCTACATATATATATTAGGTTTGTGGTGTGAGGAATTAAATTCTTATCTTTTGTTCAAAGTTTTTGTATGGTATTTGTTCTATCAATTTATTCCATTTTCATTGCTTGCCCTAAGTCGATTTAGATGCAGAAGAAATCAAACATACATTTAGTCTTTTATTTAATGATTTATCCTTTTTGATTTTGATTTTATTTAATTTCAAAAATATAGTTGTTTAAATAATCTAAAACCGTATATTTGGATTATTGTCCACATTAATGTCAAAATATGTATTAACGACGCCCCTCCACACACCCTCGGTGGCCATTTTAATACTAAACATGTAGCTGCCCTTCGGAAAGGGAATTTTGGCGTACATTTCATCGGCCAGAACAAAGTCCTTCAAGATAACGTCATGCTATAGAAATAGGATATTATCACATTTATATTAGAGGATAGAAGTGCGTTTATAGAAGAGTATTCAGAACTTACGTTGATAGGACAAGTGTGGTTTATATTAGTGTGGGGCATCACAGCCTTGTATAAGTAGTGGAAACTACTCAACGGATTCGGATGTTTAAAAAAGTGACAAAAGTCGACGGTTACGTTGTATAGAAACGGATGGTATCCCGACAATTTCTTATATACGCCAAAATTGACCGTAATATTTCGAATAGGAAGTTTTAAGATTTTTAAGTGTATATTCTCGGCGATGATGCCACGTCCCAAAACTTTAAGACGACATGTAACAACCTCAACATATAATTTGTCAAATGTTTCACATTTAACGTTAGTATGTCGGGTAGTAATGTCTCCATTGTTCTCCAAAACCATTAACGTTAACACAAGCACTGTGATTACTGTGAGCTTCATAGCAGAATGATACTAAATGCTGATCGATTTTACGTGACAATATCGTTGGCAACCTTTTGGAAACAAACATAATTATTTTATAGTTTATGTTTTTTAAAACAATTTTCTGATTAATGCCAATGTAATTTAATCTAATGGTTTTTTAAAGAGATTTATAAAATCAGCAGTCCAATTTTGGACCTATCCATGGTTGCGGTTCCATTGAACTGGGGTACATTAGGCACTTATGAGCCCTATATAATTGCTCGTCGCCATTTTGAATATCTTAAATCTTGATCTTTAAAATTTTGGAAAATGTTACATCTCAGCACAATTTATACATATTTTATTTGTGTGTACAAATCCATTTTATAACGATTCTGCTATTCATCCCGACCTGGATATCTTGTGTCATCTTTAACGGGAAAATCAATTTCCCAGTCGTGGCAGGGTGATTCAGTGATGGGATTGCTGTGCGAAAGATTAAAATGCATTTTCCGAGACTCATAATTATCCGGGCCCTATGCCAATTTTCCTGTTTTGAAGGGAGTTTTTCTTCCGGGCACGTGTGCCGCAGTTAGTTTGTGTAAATATCCCTTTTTGCCTCTGTTTTCTTTTTTTCTAGCCTGCTCTATAAACTTATGCATCGCTGCGCTTTGACAAACCATAATCCCCTGGCAGTAAAAATATGGATTTCATTTCATGTTCCATATTTTATGGTCTCAAAGCGAAATGAGAACGATGGAAATGAGAAATAGTTCTCCCCAGTGCTAATGGCCAGTTGTTAAACTTTCAAATTGATCCATGTATTTCACAGTCGGATGCGGCTGTAGTGCACAACGCATATTTTCCTGCCCCTCGTTTGATGTTTTCTTGGATCCGTAAAAAAAGAGGGCCGCTCCCCGAGAATCGAGTATAAATCGTAGTGTCAAAGAGCGCTGGAGAATATAAATTTATGATTTATCGAAAGCATATGCGTTACCTCCTACAGGAAGTACCCGGCGCGTCTTTGTAGAGGCGAGTTTTTCCAATTATTATTAGCATTTTACAATCGCTTGGGCATGTTTTGAATGGTTCTTTAGTGCACATCGAAGACCACACCCCTTCGAAAGTAGACGAAGAAAACACTGACAGATGTCCCAGAGACCAGATGTCGATTCCTGGGGGATCTAGCCAGGAATCAACTTCGATTTGTCCAAGTCAAGTGACAAGGATTTGAGCAGAAAGTTTGCCCTCAGAAGTTAAACGTATGTATATTTGTACAATTGAATCAAAACTAAGCGGAAGTTAACAGCAGCTGCTGGTTGTGGGTGTCGGAAGCACTCTCCAAAAATATCCAGAAAATTTAAAATTATTGTCTGCCCGCCTGACACTGACTTATGTGCAGGTTAAGTGCCGCTGACAGATTTTGACACATTGCGGCAATGTCACGAAGCGAAATGCATATTCAAGATTTCGTAAAGTCACTGTCTGCTGCTTTGATTAGAGCCAAAATGCAATGTGAAAGTCGATTGAGTTGTGGAAACGAACACTTCTTTAATTAACATATGCTGCGTCCTGTTGTTGTTTGTCTTTTCCAACAGCTGCTGCGGTCTGCAACTTTTCCCAAGCGGTATTTGTTGTTTCGGTTACCGTTTATGCTGTCGGTGGTTGCCTAACAAATTAATTTCATATTACGTCCGCCCGCTCGTGTATATACAGCTGCGGTCAAAATAAAAGTATTTTCCTTTAATGTTTAAAATTATCTTGTGGTTAGCATTGTATGAGTGAGCATAAAAAGTTACTTATGCGAAAATAATTTACATGAGTCAGTCTAATATTTCAATGTTTTCAAAAATAATACCTAAACATTTAAATATTTAAAAATGTTTTTTAAAAATCTTTAAGTTGTAGAAAACTTAAAAATATTTATTAGTAATACTTAAAAAAAATTTTAATTGAAGAAAAATTGGGATCAAAATTTATCTAACGAATTGTTTGTAAACTCCTATTCAGTTGTTATATTTGTTCATGTCAAAAAAATAAAATATTACAGTTTTGGCTGTATCGTTTTGACCTCAGCTGTATATGAACATAAACTTCAGCATTATAGTTCATTTTGCACTCGGGTTACATGTGTGTGGAATAGCCGTTTGGATGGATCCTATCCTATCCTATCCCATCCCATCCTTTCTTTGGCAGCAGTTCCAATTGAAATTAATGTTTTATGGTTTCTGCAGCGACCGCACACAACACAATGACAGCAAAGGGAAAATACGACAGCTGGACATAGGAAGAAAGGGAGTAATTTCAACAGTTTTGTGCCTTCTTGTATTTCAAACCGCTTTTCCTAATGCCAATTTGCCATGGAGAGTTTCCTGCAAGTGACAAAAGAAAATGCCAATCCTTGGGCCAGACTTTCTTTCCTTTTTCTTAGTTCTTCTTTCCGTTCGCCTCACTTTGTTTCGCTTTTGGCCATGGCAAATTGGACATTCTTCTTCAAATTTCCTGTTTATGCTCCATAAAATCCATCGAAGCGTTTAATATTGGCAACTTAAGTTGCTGGAAATAAAGGAAGCGGCAGGAACAACGCGCCAAGTACGTGGTCTGGGATTCAAATTGGTTTGTTGAGGTATGTACTATATTATATGTAAAGTGAGGGAAGCGTCTGGCATTGAATTTATTTGCCATTGTCTGAGTCAGAGTAGTCAGCTGTTTGGATATCCACAATTTATCTGCCATGATTTAAGTGAAAAAGTTCGGAAACATTTCAATTTATCTTGTGCCAGAGTTGACAGTTCTAATTTGATGGAACATTTTCCATAATTTGCATACTCAGACAGAGTTCCCTAACTCAAAGTTCCTTTCGTAGTTCTATAAAAGTTACGGAGGCTATAGGGTTTATTTAGTTTTACATTATTATTAAAATGTATTAAGTAGTTTACATCAATTAACAAATAAAAGAGATATGCTTATAATATAATTTCTACTTTAAATAACATGTTTTATTATAATTGTCAATAAATATTGTCTGACTTAGGAAAATTCAAGTTATGGAAATAAGTCTGTATTTTGCCACTGATAATTTTGAATGAAAATTTGTCCGGCAAAAGAGAGAGTTGAGTTTTCATCATTATCAAGCTATTTTTTGCATATCAGTCCAAGTGGGTTTGGTTCGGGCCGGATTATGCAACTCGTCTGGGGCAGCTGGAAAATGCAGTTGCATTTTTGGCTGCATTTTGCAGTGGCATTTTGCAGTTGCATCCCACGCATGACTTGAACGACTGGCGCCTGCCCACGTTTAGGCCGTTAATTGAATTTTTCGCCTAACGATATAAGCTTCATAAATAAACGTATACAATAATAATAACAAAACTTATCGAAAAACGTACCTCAAAAAAAGAAACGGGTTTTATTTCGATTTGATCAAATTTATGTCAATTTCAGAAAGTGTTAATTGCTGTTGACGTCGATTTATGTGTCGCATAATTTTATCGGGGATAATGACAGGCAACCGCAATAACAAGTGCATACTTAGTGGCGCGTTCGCAAGGAAAACACTCTAAAAAGTTTAGCTAACCAGAATGCAAATTTAAATTGGCACATGCAAATAAAAGGGGGGCAAAGTGGGAGGATGAACCTTTCCAAAAACAGGGAATTACATTTTGTTGATTTATATTTGATGAAAATGGAATTTGAAATGAGTATCTGTCGTACATTTTGTTATTTATCGTTTTGGTGGTATACAATTTTAAATGATTCGATTGGATTTTATGTATTTTTTATGTTCCACTTCATAGAAAGAATAGGAATTTAAAGCATTTTTCAAAAAGCCATTAAAACTATAAATAAAAAGGGCGAACAGATTTGATTTCACTTTAATAAAATGACCAAAATTACGTAAAACTTTGAGAGAATGTATTTGCCCATTTATCATCATAATTTTCCCATTATCAAATTTATTTTTGATACTTTGTGCACTCACCTGTATACGAGAATGGAGAAAAGAGAAATCCAATTAATGAATAATGAGTTCTGTAGTTTTTCAAATAAAGTAAAAGTTATAAGCAGCCCATAATTCAACTTGAATGCGTTCACACCTCCAAACAGACACACACTTAGCTAACTTAATTTTCAGGCAGTAAAAGTTTTTACAAATAATTTCTTTCTCCCCTTTTTTGTTTACTGAAACACCCACACAAAAAATGGGGAGTGTCAAGGGGGAGTCAAAAGGCAATTTTGATAAGACAGAGCCAGATATTTGTGCGCTCCAGTTGGCAACAAATTATGAAAATGAAAAATGCCATCAAAGCAGCGTAAATCATCTGATTTTGACATGCATTATTATTTATGTCCGGGGTCGCCCCAAAAACAAAAGAAAAAGGCGGCAAACATGCATAACTCTTGACTCTTAAGTACAAATCAGGCGGCAATAAAGGTGAATAAAACAGTTCAGATAAGTGTGATTATTGTTCAGATGACAGCTTTTAAATCATATTTAACTGTTTATATGTTATGTGGCGCTTCGTATTTAAATATAGTATGCTACCCATTACGCATAGTTTGCCCATTATGAATCATCAGCATTCAGCAAAAAGATGAGCAGGAAAAGCAGCAGGAACAGGAGCAGGAAAAACCGAAAGCACTTGGCATTTGACTTCTGTCCCGGGTTCCCGTTTCTGAATTTTATGGCATTTTATTTTAGCTCAACTCCAACCCAACCCCACCCGGAAAACCCACACATTTCCAAGGCCCTCTGCCACTTCTCTCCATGTCTCGGCGTTTGGCCCCGTCAAAACAACATTTCTGCGTTGGGCAACCGCAGAGAGTCAAACAAACAACAGCGCCAGTGACATCGACTGCACTTGGAGAAAATCACTTATTAAAATTCAATATAATGGGTTTGTTTCATAAAAGTTTAAGCTTTGAATAAAAGGGCATAGGTAAGGTAGTTTCAGACACTTAATTCAAATTACAACACAAAATACAAACTCGCTCACTCACTAGGAATTTCGTTGTAATTATCCTTGAAAGAACATAAATTACTTCAACTGCATTTAGAACCCGTTTCATAGATTCAAAAAGTTTAGATCCGTATTACAAGTTAGCTTGTTCTGAAAAACGACTTTTATTTTATTTAAAAAGGATTATTTATAATATAAAACCCTATCGCACATTATTGTTTCAATTTGGAGTACATAGATTGAACTTCATGTTTGTTTTGTTTTAGTTTTATGTCTTTTATAACCATAGCTCTTTCACATGTTTCCAAATGACCAAAAATAGTTTCCTGTGCATGAAATACACTATGGGATATATATAATAAAGTGAAGCTGTTGAGAGCCGCGTTTGATGACGATGACGATGCTCACAGCCTGCGTGGGGGGTTGGGGTTGGGCATGTGGATAAGGATGAGGGTGAGCAGGGTGCCATAGAACCAGGGTGAGGGAGGATGTGGATAGCGGGAATTCTCTGTGTGGCAAGCGTCTGTTGCAAAATCAAAAAAATATTGTGCGTTAAGAGGGATGCTTGGTGGACTGGGCCAACAACTACCAACAGCTGAGAGCAGGCCGAAAGGGGGTGGGTGAAATTGAGTCTGGATGGGGGAGGAAAATCGATAAATGCCTCGAACATATGAATTATGTGTCTGTGCACGCCCCGACCGCCTCCACTCCTCATCGGATTTCCCACTCCGAGATTCAGCTGCGGTTCTTCATCGGGTTAAGTTCAAGTGGCAGCTCATTGCACTCCGGCCAGAGATACATTTTACAATTTCGCATTTAATTCTCCAGAGCCATTCGCCCGGATTGGGTTTTATGGCCTGGCAGCAATTGGCGCCCACACACGCAGTTGCTGTAGCTGTTGCTGTTGCAAAACTGGACAACAGTATTTTGTGCTCTGCCCACGATGGCATGGAGCTGCACTGACCGCATTAGATAGCAAAACCCCTCCGGTTCTGGCCAGTCCAGTCCTGTCTCATGAATGTTTTTGGCAACTCATATGCAAATATGTTGCAAATGGCCAAGGGAAAATGGGAACAGGTCGAGTGCTGCTGGCCAAATCAATGAATGTGTTTGGACAAGTGGTAGCCATTGTGTCAACCCGAATCCCTTACACCATTCATCGGGGTCCTTGGGCATTAATCCGTAAGATACGAGTGCTCATACATTCTGCAAGAGCAATTTATACTTTATTTCTATTTCATAGTCAAAATCAGTGATGGGAAAGGTACAAATCGGTTTACATAACTAAGGTACAAAAAGTTATATCTATAACGTCAAAAGCTATATCTTTTTTGGTGAAAGATATTACAAATTTAATTTGTTTCTCTTGTGAGAAAAAGAAAATTTGAATGGTAATTTACAAGTGTTTACATAAGACCAAAGAACAAAAAACATTTACAATAAATTTAATGAAATCGAAAGAAAATGTTATTGCCAAGTTTGGAATAAGTACTTGTTTAAAATTAACAGCTTTTTTCACTTTTGAATATTAATTAATGTTGATAGAGAGGCGCTTTTATATAGATACTTCCCATCACTGGTCATAATATCCGTACTCCCATTTTCCAACCGCAAACAGCATGATTTATGCTGTAAACAAACCCCAAGACTTAATTAAAATTGAATAGTAAAACTCTGGGGGAAATCGTTATCTCGTTTATAAATTAAGCGGCAGAGAACAGTTGAACTTATAACCTAAAGCTGCTGGAGCTGCTGGCCACAAAACCAATTTGGCCCGTCCACTGGCAACTTTCATAAATAGAAAGCGTTTCTGGGATGCATTGCATATCCAATTGGTAAACGCTGATACGATTGTCTGGATTGTCTAGCTTGAAGAAAAAATACAAGAAAAACACTGAACAATAAATTTTTCATGCTCAACACAAACGCACCATGTATGTACATATATTTATTTATGACAGCACGCAGGTCGCAGCCACGACTCCAAGTTCGATTCGGAATTGACCCCCGAAAAGTTATCTACACATCGCCGAAGTCTGCGGTTTTCCCCACTCTCTCCATATATGAGCTGATAAATGAAAAATCTAGCGCAACGTCGCGTCGTCCCAGCCGATTCCGATCCGATTCCAAGTTTCAAGTTGGTGATAAGGCAATCAATAAGGCAAACACACAGCTCGAGGTTTATTGAACTCCCTTGGAAAATAAGGGAACCCACCTCCGTACCATCTGGCCGAAGTGCAATTAAGTGAGTTTCCATTTATTTTTTGGGGCCATTCGATTGCAGTTTTGTTTATTTCTTGCTTAATGGTGATTTATGTTGCGGTTAGATGGGTTTTTCGGGAGGCCTTTGGGGGTTTAGTAAATTGCCAGTCGAATATCTTAAATAAGTTTGTTTAGGAATCAGTTACAAACATATTTAGATATGATAATGCAGTAAATATTTGCGACCGAATCAAAGTCTCCAGAAAGTCAGAGCACTAACTTACCTGAGGGTGAGAGATAGGACACACACACACATGCGGTTGGGTGTCAAGCAAAATATTTGTAAGATAATATTTACACACGACCAATGCCGCAGATTCGGGGAGAAGTGGTGAAAGAAAGATTTGGACAAAATATTTGTGCGTGTCAACAAACCATGATGATGGTGCTCTTCGGCTCAAATTGAAATTCATTCCACGTTTGCCGGAGCGTGACCGATCCCGATCTCTATATAAATGATTTGATTGACATCAATAATTGCATGTACATACATTTTCATGCATTTGTCATATGTTGTTGGTAGCCAACCACCGAAAAAAAAAATTAAATGGGCAATAGTAGAATCCGTATCAATTTGCATATGTCTCTAGTGACAACGACGGTGTTTGCATAAAAAATAAACAGAGCTCTGCTGATTGACGTTGAACGTTCCCCCGAAGCATAATTAAATACATTTGATGTGGCTATTCGGCCATCAGAATGCCAGCAATTTGGAAAGGAATAAGAACATTTGTTGGCATACGGGGCACCAAATATCAGTGGAAATTTGTTCGATTTGTTCATCAATAAAAGGGTCTATATAGTTTAAGACTCAGAGTATACAGAAATTATTAAAAATATTAATTGTTTTACTTTTTAATTGGTTTATTTACAAACCTTTAACAACGGTATTTAAAATAAAATATTTTAGATTAGTTTGGTGTTGCAAATTTTTCGATTTCACGGGGTATTAAGAAATCGCTTCTCTGGAAGCCCTTGCACTTTTCCATTTATTTGTCTGGTTATTCTCTTTCAGATCTCGTCTCATCAATCACGTTTTGGCAGCTCCACATGCTTTCCATCTAGCTTCCCCAGTATTGTACTTCTCTCTCTATTCCCGTCTACGTGACTTCCGTCTTTTGGCTTGCCCATTTGTCCCGCGAGCTTCGGAATTCCCCTTCCGATTCCCTACCTCTTTTTTCTGCGGTCCCAGCTTCTTCTTCCCGTACTGGCTTGCATTTATCTACTTTGCTGTTGTCATGTCAAACACTCGGCACAAAAGTTCAAGTGCGGGTCCCACCGCCTTTCCCCATTTCACCCGGCAATTTCACGCTTGTCAGGTCGGCGAAAAAGTTCGTCTCTTTATTTTTTTTAGCTCTACCTGGCGCCAACATCCCACAAGCCGAACAGTGTGAAATTTAAAAACATCAGCAAAGTGTCGCAGGCAACACAAAAGCTCATTTGTCGAACGAAAGTAAAATCGGCTTAGAGGCCAAACTATGCAGGCATGAGTGAGTTAAGTTCTAAGAACTTTATGGAACCACGCCAAGTGTCTGCCCTCAGACAACTTAATTAGATAAATGCTCTCTCTGTCAGTTTTCTAATTTTCTAGTTGTAAAGTGATCCGAACGCCCACATACTTCGCCCAAACCATCGTCAACATTATCGTCATTATCTCCATCATCATTGTAGAGTATAGTGAAGAGCCCCCTCCTGTCAGCTGACATAATTTTATGCTCGACATTCAATTAGGAGTAGGTGTAGGTGCCATCATCCTCACTGGAACTACGGAACTCTGGCAAATGCAAATTGTGAGTAGACAAAAGCAATTTGTGTCATTGCCAGCAGCCATATATATACACAGTTGCGGTCAAAGTAATAGCACTGACAAATTTGATAACTGGTTGAATAATCCATAATCATGTATCCTTTAAAAGATTGGCATTTCTTTTTAATCCATTAAACTTAAACGACATTCAACTTTTGATTGTTTTAAATTTACTTTTTTAAGTAAGTTTCTATTATTAATCAACTATGTTGTCCTCTATAATTCTCAACAGGTTTTGATGATTAATAAAAGACAGACTGGTGACTCTCCGTAAGAAAAATCAATCTTTAAATGAATTCTAGAATTTTCTAATTAATGATTTTATGAATTCTATTTTACACTTGTTACTTATGATGAACTTATTTTCAAATTCTGTAAACTTTATTGCTATTAACATTATTTTGACCGCATCTGTATGTGAATGAAGAGATTCCATCCGTAGAAAGAGAGAGAATTGCATGAGGAAGACGGACAGAGAGAACTTGTATTTTACCACCTCATTACAAGATTTGCATATTTGCATCTGCCATTGTCTGAGGCTTGAGGACAAAAGCCAAGCACAGACAATGGCTTCTCCTCAACTCAAGGATATTTTCGCACTCAGAAAACTAGACCTAAATTTAGAAAACCACTGAGCAAACAGTGTCTTAAAACATGACTTCCTGCCACAACTTTCGCGAGTCAAGTGTTTGCCACTTTTGAAGCTAAATCTTAAAAGCCCCGGATAACAACTATCTGCTGCAGTTGGTGTTTTTGGGTATTAGGCACCTCTCGCTTGTCAAGTGTTCCTACATAAAGTCGCTTACCTAATGACTAAAGCGCTGAAATCATTGCTGGCTGGTTGCATTTCACAGGATTTTATGGCAGATGTACCCCGTTTTCCGCTATCCGCGCTACTCGGCTCCATTGACAGCTCAATTCCACTACCGCAGAATGTGGAAATAGAAAATGTGCGGCAGATAATTGCCATTAATCAGGCGAGTCCACACATGGACATGGCACGTCATAAGCCGCACAGCACACTACATCTAATCCAGCGTTTGCCATCGGTTCAAAGAACAAAAAAGTCCGGTATTGGGGTTCAACATCTGGGTGGGAATGCAGGAGGGCGGACTCGAGAGGTAGGGAATGGGCTTGGGCTTGGGCATCTATGATATATGCAGCACTTAGTACCTACTTAAGTTGCGCGAACGCGGACAAGGCTTCAGATAAGATCACACACAGCTGGCAGAGCAATGGCAAAAGCGGCGTGTGGCTTAAAACCATTACAGTGGAACCAAAAACATAAGATAGTTGCAATGTTTTACAATTAAACTTATCCTTGAATATAAAATTCAAGTTTGCGTTCCCGCAAAAATCACAAACAAAGATAAATCACAACATTTTTCCAATAAATACTGAAAAGTACCCAAGGTTTCTATGAATGTGGCGAATTAAGTGTGAAATGGTGAACTCATTAAGTAAACAGCGGTAATTTGTAACCTTTGTTGCTTATTTCTTTTTTTACTTCTTCATAAAAAGCTCACAGTTAGTGGATACCGGGAATCTCCAGATCTCGAATCCAACCCACTGTGCCATTCTCCCCCACCAAAACTGAAACTGCAACCACACGACTTCGACAACGACGTCGACTACCGTGGCTGCAGACTCGTAAGTGGTATAAAGTACGTGCATTTTGTAGATAATAATAAAATAATAGCAACGGCTGCTCATTCAGCTGGAGTCGAGAGTCTTGGCGCTTGGATCGGATCGATTCGAATCTGATTGGATAGCATTGGATCGGAACAAAACGAAGCTGGTGACTTGGTCTTGTGGCTGTTGTAACAAATTACTTTTGGCTGGGCCCACCGACTTCCTTCCCCTGCTCTTTGGCGATCCCGTCCAGACATTGTCGTCGCCATTGTAGCTGCTCGTTTTTCATGTTCTATTTTTCTGCGGCAATTGCAGCAAATAGATTAGCTCTACAGATAATTGCACAGAGAAAATCAGATCGGAAATGATCTGAAAAATTGTAGTTGCTTTTAAAAACAACAACAACTTATAAGAGCTTAAGAATCGTCTTTTATATGCTTAATATTCAAAAGTCAACTTTCTGATATTAAAGAAAAATATTTATTTATTTAATAATTTATTGTAAATGAAGTCAAATAAAAATCCATTTTTATTATCTGTCTCTTTCAGAAACCTATTTAGTGCCCCCAATTAGCTTATCTTTATAGTTAACTCTCTAATTTGTTATTTAAAGATCAAAATATAATTCTTTTATCTTGTTGATAGAAAAGCTAATTCAAAGATTATTTTATGACCATGTAAATCGGCTCATCTTTACAACCAAAGCCAAACCTAACTTATACGAATACTGAAGACTTAAATTTGATTATCTGAACAATATGATGGGTTTGGATAACAAACTTTTTATGTGAGACAAGATCAGTTAGCTTATTTTTCCAAGTGAAAAGCGGCCAGACAAAAGCAGGGGTGAGTCGGAGATGGGGCAGGCGCTTTTCCGTCGCCAATCAAGCGATCGATCTACTTTAAGGCAGCCATGGCCACAGTTTATCGCCGGCCAGCGACTGCATTTTGTTGACCGATAAGTCCGAAGGGGGTTGAGCGTGAGGAGTGGCGAGTGGGGGCTAATGGAACGGAGGGGCAGGGCAGCATGTCGAGTAACTTCCAAAGCCAAGACCAACTTCATTTGCTTGCCAACCAAAGCGAGCGACTTTTTCAATTAATGTAGCCCATGGGCACGCGAAACCTGAAACCAGAACATCCAAAAGAACCAGAAAAAGCGAAGATGTAGAGTGCTGGAAAAAACAATGCAAAAACTTTGTTTACTTTGCCAGCTTGTCTTATCGCTCGCTCCACTGGCCACAAAATAATTACCGAAGCCAGGTCCCCGAGTGGAGAAAATCATCCGCTAGAATTGAGTTCTTTTAGGCAGGGCGTGGCCACATCACAGATCTTGGGGCCTAGAGAGTCGGTCTCCGACCGGGCCTGGCCAGCACTTTGGCACTTTGGCTAAATGACTGCATTTAAAAAACTGTTGCCGACTTCCGTTTCGGTCGTTTCACTCCATTGGCATCTGCTCGAGGTGATTAAGTGCGATTTGAGGCGTGGAGGCAGATAATTTCTGATATTTTATAGCCCCGGTGTGGAGTTGGAAATGGTTAATGGGAAATGGAGGAGCCCCCTTGAAAGAGGTGTGAGATTTGCGAGCCAGGCTTGTTTTAACGGCTCTTTAAGCCACTCAGCCGAACAAGTTAAGTAAGGCAAGATCGGTTTACGAAGTGGGTTGGAACTATTTCTTCACTGGAGTCTCTAGCCATGTCCTTCGTTGTAATGCAGTTCGCCTACAGATCACCCACGCACATATGCAAATTGGCCCTAATCCTTGAGGAAACGCCCCCACAAAAAGTACAGTATGCTAAATGCAAAGCGAGATACATTGTTGCCAAGATACTTTCATGGTCAGAAACATTTCCTGTCCTGCCCTGAGATCGCCTTTCTTTCTTCCTGAATCTCCCCCAAATTTTCTTCGTTTTTTAGTTGGTTGAAATCTGGATTTTGTGGTTGCGTGCATTGAACTTTTCGAACATTTTGGGTTGCAGAATCAGTTTCGGCTTGTTGTTGTTCTTGTTTTGGTGGCGGGTTCAAGAGAATTATTCATGTTGTCATGTCGAATCGGTGGAAGGCGGGAAGGTTGGAGTTCGAAGCTGCAAACGAAATTGCATTCTGCCAACGCAGCAGCAGTGGTACACAGAGAAAAAAACTGTTTCACAAGTTTTTCATTACATCTGCAACACTTACTTAAAATGTAATTGTATATAATCCATTTTATTTAAATATTTTATATTTATTATTGATTTAACCATGAATAAATATTGTGAAAACAACACTACTCTCATGCTTTTTTGAATTAAAAATAAATAATAAAATCGAAAAATCGAGACTTTTAAAAGTTGTTAATGAATATTGCTAGATCGCAAAGCAATCTCAAATGTATGGTTAAATATAATTTTTTACAGGGTAAATCAAATTAAAATATATTTTTTCTCTGTATAACAAATTTGCTCAGTTTGCGAGAGCTTTCCTGGTTGGTTTTTTGGCGTCGAATACTGTTCCTCCTGCTGTTTTCCATAAAAATTTCCTCAACATGAGTTTCCCAAAATATATGCAACATCTATTTTTCAGCTTGAAAGAATAAAATATAACACAATTTTTTTTAATTAAATGACAAGACAAACTTTTGTTAAACCACACTTCCCTTGCAAAACTTTATTTGTGCCACTTGTAGGGACAAAGTTGTCATTGTTCATGGAAAAAACCTTAAACAATGCAGTCTTTAAAAAAAAGATATCAAGAAAACCGAATAAGACACCGTACACGGCCATCGATAAGTGGCACAAAAGTGAGACATTGCCAAGTCCTTTGAGCAGCTCTTAGTCATGTATACACATCGAGTACCTCAGAACCATGAACCTCGAAAGACGAACAATTTCCGCCGCTTTGTCAACACATCAGAGTGACGCCCGAGTTTTAAATGTAATTGAGAGACTGTGCATCAGTCCGTAATTAGTTTGCATTCAGCGGAGAAGAAGAAGTGACCTCATTCGGGACCTCTAAACACTCTCTCCCCGATTGTCCCTTTCTTTTTGCCTCTTTTCTCTTTTTCACATTGCGACACATCGCCCGGGGGCTATGGCCACCATATGGAAATGTTTATTTTGACAAGCGCACCCCTGGAGGAAAACGGAAAAAATGTGGCGAGGAAAATAAAAAGGGGTGCGAAATTAGAATAACATGTCACTCATATATTGTATCACGTAATGCGGCTAAATATGCTCCTAGCCATGAGGAAACGCCGGGAAAACCAGGAAAAAGCGACTCGCCCAGGACACTAAACAATTGCCACAGTTCCCAGGCTAAAAGCAGAGAAATATGACCAGAAAAGTGAAAACAAAGAACGCTAGGAATTAAACACGAAAATGAGAGCAGGACGTGCACGTGATATTTTTTTACACGGTACTTATAGGTTCTTCGGGTATGTTAAAATAAGAAGAGTATTGAAAAAAGAAACCATTGATTGTACTAATTTACTAATTCAATTTTGTTGGTTTTAAATGCGTTTATTTATTTGATTTTGCTCTAAATAATTTAAAAATAATTCAGAACGTTCACAGTAAATTAAAATATAAATATATGTATTTTAGGATCAGATTTTTATGGTATCTATATTTCCTACCATTGGACTTTGTCAGCCATCATCATATATATAAATCCATTTGCAGGTATTAAATGGTCGAAAGTCCTTCTAAACTTATTGTTGTCACCATTTTTTTGTTAGCTGGTTACACCCATGTAAGTAAAGTATTTTTAATTACCGCCCACCACGTAAAGCTTGAGGTTATGTGAGGAAATGCTTTTAATTAAATCTGGCATAAAGTCCTGCGACTTATGACATGCCATGACCTAAAAATTGGTTCAAAGATTTTTCATTCCATTTGCATATGACATGCCCGACAATTTTTTACGACCAGACTTTTTGGGGTCTTTCCCTTGGAGTTGGCATTGATAAATTTCGGAGCTGATAAGGCGGCTCCCCTTTTCAGGACAATTTTCACTTTTAGGGGTTGCTTTTGCTCGACTCGAAGGAAAAAGAAGAGAGATTGAGCCCAGGACATTTAATTTGTTTGCATTATTTGCGATTTTTGTGGGGAATTCCATTATCCCTCCCTCATTTCCTGCGATTGTTTGTTTTCTCGAACCGAAAATTGAAATATGATAAGCCTTTAAACCACCCCAGTTTGAAACCAAATCAATCAGTTGATGCTTTGTGCAGCTGCCTAACGATCTTCTATAATCTTCGTTTGGGATCCTGAATTTGACCTGAAACTGTGGTTGATCCACAAATCCTAATTGAATTTTGCCTGTACTGCTTATACCTGCTTTTACCTGATCCTTTAAGATCACTTGTTGCCTAGGCTTGAGCTAATGATAATGACTTCCATTTTGTCTGGCCCTGTTTCTACGATTTCTAAATGTATTTTTTCACAGGAAAACAAGGCTCAGGTGGTGCTTGTTGTGGCTCATACAATTGTAAACATCGAGGGATTCTATTTGTAAGTTTCAAATTCTAGTTGTGCAGTGTTTCGTTTATCTCAAGCGTTTCAAGCGAAACTCATTAGTAATGTTCGAAATTTCTGGCACTTATCGGCGCAGATAACCGTTTCGCAACCTTCTCATTTTGAGTTCTTATCTGCAGGTGATATGATGGGACTCAATTACGGTGAATTACCCCGAGTGATTGGCACATGTGGTTCGACCTGGGATAGTTTTTTTACGAGTGCAAAAACAGCGCGAGGTGCGAAATATGATTGCTTATCAGCTGCGGTTGACATCACCTCGCGAATATGAGTGGTTTTTGGGACCCAAATGCCTGCTTTCTGGCACGTTGACCAGACATCCAGTCGCCAAAACATTACTAGCAGACTTACTTGTTAGATACATACATATGTATTTATTTTAAAGTTTATGACTTTTCATTATATAACTAATATACAACTAAGGTACAAGAAATTAAGTGTCAGTTTTAAGAGTTAAGAGATGATTCAATTTAGTTAAAATGCTAGCAATTCTTATAAAAAGCTAATTGCATTTGTTTGGAATTACAGAAAAATGATTTATCATTATTTATTATTTAATTTAAAATTGACTATTTTATCTTTAAAGTTTAGGCTATAAAATTTTAATTGTATATAGAATTATATTCCATTATTTCTTAGCTGTATACAGATAAATAGTCTACTTATGGATATTTTTGTGGCAAAAAATTTAGAAATTTAATTTTAAACTTCCACATTTCCAGACGTATTTTTTAAGAAATGATCTGACTAAACATGCTCCTTAGCCTCAAATTTCATTAAAAGAATAACCATTACATTACAATACTATTATTTAAAGTAGTAGTAACAGGTTAATTGTGTAGATATGCGGAATATGCTTAGATTTGTACAGGATCTTGAAAATCTCCCTATTGTTGTAATTTAGGCTAGTAACTGGTTAATCTCTTATGCTTAGGAAATTGAACAATAAATGCTAATTTTCCAACCTTTTTAATTAATGTTTTAAAAAGTGTGTTTGGACTTTCCCGTTAGAAAATAAGAAATTTTGTACTTTAATTTCAGATCGTATTCCTTACCTTGACTTGCGAAACCGCTCCCAATCAGCTGAAGGATCAAATAACTGCCGACTAGCCAGCTCCAAAGTGTCCTGATGTTTTTGTTTACTTTTCTGGCCATTTTCTGTTCGATTTTTTGATTGATTCTGATCGCACTGGAAACCGTTGTTTACAATCGTAGGTAATTTGAATGGCTAAGAGTTTTTAATTTATTTTTTTGTTTACAACATTTTGGCTTTTATTTCCGCCAATCGCCGATTTCGCCTCCTATTTCTATCCTTTGCACCTACACATACAAGTAGTTACGCGACGCACACACACAAACGCACGCGACTTTGGCTCACTCCACTTTTGTTGTGTATTCTTCGACGATTATTGCTTTCGGTTTTCTTATTTTGCGCTTTTCGCATCAATCGAATTTACGTTTACACGTTTTTGTTTTGCCGGCATTCGCCTTTTTTTTGTTGTTTCAGGTCTGTTTGTTGTTGTTGCACGCCTGCAAGCGGGGCATTTTTACAACAACAACAGAAAATACTATCAACAAATTGCACACATACTCGAGTAAGTAGCGTTGTCTCCCTCTAACCTGCGCCAGGCATCGGGATTAGCAGCTGCATTTTTTTTAAATCGAATTTTCTGCTGGGTTTTCTATTAAAAACACGCGGTTTTATTTAGTATTCGCCTTTAACAGCACGTATTTAACTTTATTATTATCATTTAGTTGTTTTTACTATTGGTAAAACGTTTTTTTTACGAAATTTCGCTTGATACATGCGCGCAGCGACGTCGTCGCATCCGAAAAGTTACAACCATTGCGCGTAGTGGCTGTTTTCTAGAGTGGCCAACATTCGTTGGCGTTAGTGCATTCTTACTTGCGTTAGGCGGTTACTACATCTAATTTTCTGGCAACGCTGTTAATTTAAAACGCAATAATATTGGTTTTACATTTGGCGCCTGATTTAAAAACTATAACTTTGTCGTGTACCAACTTTTCCTGCTAAATTTGTTTTCCTGTGTACGTTACATTTAAAAACATAAATTGTTTAAGGGTCTTAAATTTTAGAAAACGAATTAGCTGGGAAAGTCCTAAAAACACAAAAGAAACACAAAATTGCATCCTAGTGATATATAGAAATTTCATATTTAATTATACAAATCAACATTTTCACTCTTATCCTTGCCATAAATAATTGTTCTAGTTCCGTTTTTCACTTTACTGATGTTTTTCTTAATTGTATTATTTTTCTTTCACAAGAGAATACAAAAAAGAGCTGTTTTGCTTCAGCAAGACAAAAAACCTACTTTGTTTTCAAATATATTAAATTTATGTTTAAGTTAACTTTAATGGGTTTAATTTTACCAATTAATAAATGAAAGTGTCTTAATAAATATTAAGATTAGTGAGGTGTAATTTGTAATTATCCATTTTTTACGCTGTTCTATGATACCTATTTTATACAAATGTTTTAAAATTAAATAATTCAAATAATCTGAGAGAAGGTAAACTTTTACCATTAAATTTTAACACGTTAATTGCGTTCCAAACTTAATTTTTATGTTTCAACTTATCCCCCAACTTTTCTAGCTTATAATAATATTATTTTTGGATAATTCCTTTGACAGAAAACTTTATCCACTGGCCAATGGGAAAACTCCTGTTTGAAATACATTTTTTCTAGCTTTTTGATTGCCGCCCGCAAGCGACCGAAGCGCAGACAGGTTGCGGTTAAAAGTTGTGGCTCTAAAAAGTGCATGTGCCAAAGGACGTCTAATTTAAATACCGCCTCCGACCAACCCGCAACTTTAAAAGCTAAAAAAATGAAAATATCAGTTTACGCCTCGGTGAAATGTGAGTGCAATAAAAAATCTGTCCAAGGCCGACAATTTGTCGGATGGATGGGGGCGTGGCGTCGAAATGATAAATTTCACATTAAATGCCAGCGCTTAAATGAAAGCGTCGTAAAAATAAACGACAGGAGAATTGGAGGGGCCACGTTTTTGGGGCTGTGAGGCAGAAAAAGAAGTGAAATAAAATTCCCACTCAGATGGACTTCATTAGCGTATCCGTATTCCCCAAAAGTGGGTCATGTTTCGAGGACTTATCAAATTACCAGGCCCAGCAATTTTACGCTGCTAATTGCAGGTTTTTAAAAAGGCACATTTCCCTGCCAAGCGAAACTGCAATTTTCAGTTTTAATTAATTCGAGTTGCCGAGTCTGCCAGTATTTGTATCCGTATCTGTGTTTGTTCTGCCAGTTTGAAGTTGATGGCGACAGACTGAGAAACTTCTGTGCGCCCACAAATCGCGGCGAGGTTCTGGCTCTCATTCTGATTCCGATTCCCGTGTGCATCCCATTCAAAGCTTTTAGGTGAAGACATGAAAAGGCGCTTAAGTGAATTAAGTCTGTGTGTGGTAATATATAAATTAAAGCATGCATTTCGGACACGGAAAATGTTTAAATACATTAATGGTTTTGTGGCTCTCCAGAAAGGGATATGGCTAAAATAAAACATTGGCAAAGACTAAAAAGTATTTGGAAATTAGTTTGCATATCATTTCGTTAAAATTAAACGGTTTTCTTGCATAAATAAATCATTTAAAATTGGAAACTAATATAAATCTCTTTTTTTTTATTTTATGTTGAAAATCTACATCTACAAAGAAAATCTTATCCCGCTAAATTAAATGTTTTTCTCTTTAATATGATGCTTTTTATCGAATTGTTCCTTTAAAGAAATTAGTTTATGTTTTCAATAATCATTGTGTGTTGTTTCGTATATCTGGAACCTCCAAATATTTTAAGTTTAAGGGGTATGGAAAATCTGATAGATTTAGAAATACAAATATAAATTAGTTATTTACCTGGACAACTCAATAGGTTAACTGTCTTTTCGATTTCAAAAAAATTATAATAAATGAGGGCTTACCTTAATCTAAATGGATTTTCACTCTTATTTTACAGGCGCCTCAAACCCAAACCGTTTGCTATTTCCCGGCTTAATTGGCGGCGACAGGCGGCGCAGGCAGCAAATTGAGGCGGAATAGCAACAACAAAATGATATTGCAGCCACCACAGTGACAACAACAATCACAACAACAAGCACAGCAACAACAAGGAAAGTTAAATTAAGTTAGCGTCTGCAGACAACAAATCTCGGTTTGTGTGTCTGTCCATATGCTCATTGCGCATAAATCAAAATCAACTTGTAAATTTAATATGTCGCTATGTTTTTCATGTTTCCACTCCTTTTTTCTCTTTTTTTGTGGCGCTTGCCGATGATTTATGCTGATGTATTTTGAGCGCCAACGTACTAAGAAAAAACAAGAGAGAACGCTATAGTCGAGTGCCTTGACTATTAGATACCCGTTACTCAGCTAAACAACTTAATATAAATATGCCTTCTTGTATGTTTTTCGCCGCTCGAATCAGCTCCCGATTTTTATGTTAAAATCGGTACCCAGGGAACACCTCCAATTTGGCTAACTTGATTTGATTTGCATAGTTCTTGGGATATAGTTCGGTATTGTCAAATGAAAGCCATCGCAATTTCCTTTAATAGAAATCCTTATCGAGAATTAACGTTGACTCTGTTGAGCACCTTGACCAGCTGTTCCAAAGTCATCCGTTAGATGGCGCTATTGTATACGCCATGAAAGGCGGAAATGTAGGCGCTAGCCAGGCTTAAGCGTTGAATGGGGATTTGGGCGTTAGAGTGGGCGTGGCAAACTTTTATTTGGCCAATCGATAGGTATTGACGAAACAAATACATATCAAAACAAAATTTTATAATAGCATCAAAACTGTGGCCACAGCTTGTGGCTTGTGGGCGTCAGAGGGGGCGTGGCACCATTTTGAAACAAACTTGCGCTGCGTAGGAACTCCTAAAATCTACATGCAAAATGCCAATGCTTTTATAGTTTCCGAGATCTCAGCGTTCATACGGACGGACAGACGGACAGACGGACAGACGGACAGACAGACAGACGGACAGACGGACAGACGGACATGGCTAGATCGACTCGGCTAGTGATCCTGAACAAGAATATATATACTTTATAGGGTCGGAAACGCTTCCTTCTACCTGTTACATACTTTTGCACGAATACAATATACCCTTTTACTCTACGAGTAACGGGTATAAATAGTACGGATTGCACAAATATAATCAATTGAAAATGCAGAAAAACAGAAAAACAAGTTGTAACTGACAGAAGGATGAAAATCAAGTTTTCAAGAACACTTGCAATTACTGAAAGTTTTTATTCGGTGTCAAAAGCAAAAAGAAGATAATATTAAGGAGGAAAACATTCTATAGCTTATTATTGAAATAATTAAGGTTACATATAGAACTATGCAATTACATTAATTGTTTTTAGATTTTCTTTCTATAAAATATTTGATTGACAAAATTAGTTTTAAAATCTTTTTCGATGCAAAATATTATAGCAACATAAAGCAAAGTTAAGTTTGTTTCCTTGTGGGAGAAGCTAATAGATGGGCAAAGAAAGCAGCCTACAATTTAATTGTCACACATTTAAATTAGTTGGAAGCTACCCACACCATTTCCCCCGTTTCCAAATGTAATTCTCAAACCTGTGAACGAGGCAATGGACACTGAGTAATGACAATTTCAGGCCCTGGCGACAGTTTGACACTTTTTTGGACGTGGACGTGGATGTGGATGTGGATCTGGGTCTCGGTCTTGGTCGTGGTTATGGTATTGTGGTCTATGAGTTGGGGATCTGTGGAAAGGGCAGATCAACTTTTCTCAAGGAAAACAAACATTTTCTGCCGTCGCATGGAGTTGCATGTGTGGAAACGAAAGCAAAATTAGGTTGCATTTAAGGAGTGGGGGCTACCAGTGGGATAGGGGGTTTTCCCAGTGCCACATCCATATACATTTCCAGATCCAGACCAAGTGCAAGTATGATGTATGTGGGTCTGTCTCAGTTTTGAGTGCAGCGAGCAAAATAAATGAGTTTGTCAGCCGGCAGCGACATGATTTGATAATTGGTTTTAAAAGAAATTCGAAAGCTGAAGTTGCAGTTGAAGTTGTGGGGGTAAAACAGGAAATGGAAATGGCTTTGGCTTTGACTTTTTTTGACAGGGAAATGATAAGTGAACTCCTATTAGCATGTTAATAAAAGAAAAAATTAAATTATTAGCAGGAAAAGAGCATTTATGAGCAGCATTATGACTCATTAGTCATTTAAAACTATCGCCTATAAAAGTGACTTCTGTTTGATTGTGTAAAAAGCCACTTATGTGGAGTTTTGTAGTTAATTTGTTTAATTTGTTGTTAAACCAACTATTTAAACCTATTCTTCTTTAATTTATTTAATTGGTAAATATAATATTATAAATACTGTAATAAGAATTGACTTTAAAGAAATACAATTTATTTTAAAAGGTTAACTCAACTCTTCTGGTTCCTAAAATATTTCTTTTAAATATGAAAACATGTAAATATATTAAATAAAAACTATTATGCAAATATCCTTGTGTTTTGGCCAATATTAACGTTGGGCTATTACCTCTCTTGAGCCACAAAACTTTTGGCCATTGACTCTTGAGTGTTGGGTTCTTTGGAATTGGCTTAAACAATAAAAGACTTAACAGGGTCGCCGAATCTGACTCACTGATGGCGGTTCATAAGTTTGGACTTTTGGGTGGGGCCCTCACCCAGATTGCGACTCATTTTCGAAGTTTGTTGCGGTTATGTAAGACCCCCAATCCCAAATGACGCATATTCGAAAAATCGGAAAATAAAATCAGCATAATTTCTGACACTTTGTCAGTTTTGTGATGGAATTCCAGAACGGTTTAGCACAGTATCTTAATTACTCGCCCCTCACATCGAGGCCTTTTCATCTAAATTCTCAATGGTTATTATTCCGTCTCTTGGGCGCCCATAATGGACTCATTAACATGCGTTTTGCCATGGGAGCTGCTTAAATGCAATCTGGTCGTCTGCGGTTGCTTTTCTCTATATTGTGTTGCATGTTGCTGGTTGTTTGTTGCATGTTGCTCGTGGCAGCTCGTTGTCGTTGGGGCGTGCAGTTGCACTTGTCGCTGCCCATAAATTAAAGTTCTGGCTCCCCTTGTTGTGAGAAATATTTGTCGCATGCCAAAAAATTTTACAAGCGACAGCATTTTCCACATGGCGGCTGAAATTGCATTTCATGGCTTCTCTGGAGTGCTGGTTCCCCCATCGACATTTAATTCTGAGCAGCTGTTGCCGAAGGACGATGGGCGGGTGGCGCCAGGAAACGATATCCTTGGCAATGGTCAAGTTCATGTCAAGGCTAAGTACAAAAAGGAGCAGCTTCACTGGAGCTTAAACTGGCAGCAGCTGGAAAATAAGAGCCAGGAAAAACTAAAGAAATACAAGACGTGTATACCAGTTTATAAGTAAAATGCTCGTTAGTGCACCAGAGGCCACTTAACTAGGTGTTTTAAGAAATAAATTATGTTTCGTATAAGCGAATTTAAACTGTTTGTTGTTAATTAAATAGAGTTAATCATACAACATGTTAGTTTTAAAACAAGTCTAAAGATATACAAAAAATGTTAACACAATTTAATTGATTTAATTGAAATGGTGTAATTAAATCCTCTTTTAAAGCTGAAAGAAATTTCCATAAAAAAAAAATACAAATGTAACTGAATGTAATTCTTAACTAACATATTTTGTTCTTAACTCTTTTGTATAAACGATTTTTATTCGATGATATTAAGGTCAAAACATACTTTAATATCTTACATAATTTCCTATAGGTATATGTTAACTATGAAATTAACTTTGTATATTTTCTACAAAATTTTTTGCTTTTAATTACCTGTAATTAGATTTCAAGTATGCAGACAATTATTCCTCGAGCGTATTTAGTAAATATTGTATTCCCGAAGCAACTCATCTATGTCCCCAACATCTCATCTCATCTCATCACATGATTTTGCTTTTAGGTCTGACAGTTTTTCGCCAGGAATTAATTAAAAGGATCCTGCACTTGTTGGCAATTGTAGGCAGCCAACTTTGGGCCAATAAATCCTTACCGCCTGTCACAAAATTCCTTGGAGCCCTCCGTCTTTTGACAACCTGAAAGGTACACGATAAGGCGAAGATATCCACTTCAGCGGAGGAAAACTCTCTTCGTGACGTAGACAAATTAGTGCAGTTTAAATTAGCAAGCGACTAATTTGATTACGAGCTGGTGAAAAATGTTCCGTCTTGTCGGGGAGATTTTAATAGACAGCAGGCAATTTAAATGAAAACTCTCCTGGAGTTTGCACGTAATTAAAACACAATTCAAAATGCAAGCAGACAGACAAAAATACAAAAAAGATATGTTTATTTTCAACAAAACGAGAGAATTTTCCTAATTGCCACTGGAATTTGTCTGCTTTCCTTTGCCAAATTTTCGCTTAAATATTGACGTTCGGGTGACAGAGATTTTGATTGCAAAATGCAAAGTTTTACGTCTCAGCCACAGGCCAAAAATGTTGAATAAATATTTAGTCAGCAAACAATAGTGACTTGCTCCAAATGGGAATAGCAATGAAAGGGAGTGTTATTGATTCAGCTTCGGCTTAATTAAGTGGCAGGGTGAAATATACCAGAAATGATTTACTATATCGAGTGCGAAAGTGCATTAAAGCGAGCCAAAGATAAACACAAGGAAACCCTAATGACCATATATTCCGTGCACATATAGGTAAGTAATACTCGTGCGCGGCTCATCAATCATCCGCTGTGTGAAACTTTTAGCGAAAACGTTTAAACGTGACTTCCGACTTTGGGGAACAGAATACCGAAGCCCGAAACCCGTAACCCGTAACTCGAAACCCCAGACTGAGCATTAATCGTGCTGTGATGTTACTTCGCCCCTAAGTGAAATATTTATTACAGCCATGTATTTCTATCTGAGCCGGCGCAAGGTGCCAACTCTTGTGGCCGGCCAATTCCATTTCGGGACTGGCCCCAAAATCGTCTGCTGAACCCGGCATAAATCAATTATTTTGGGATAACCGCTTAACGGTCGTTTCTCCGCCGGCCTGCATTCATAAGGCGAACCCCTCTATCGCTCCCTCGTATCTGATGCATTCACATGCTCGCCTGAACTCGAAAATTGCATTGAACCCTTTTAAGCGTTTTGCCAATTCGATTTGACCTTTCGGCTGAACTTTTTGCCTGTTTACAGCTTTTGACTGCGGGGTAATCACGTTTGCCAGAGCATAATTGCCCATAATGGGAGCAGTTTCACTGCCTTTAATATTTTAAACGAACGTAGAAAGATATTTTAAGGTTTTTAACTACATTAGCATTACACTTAAGATGGTTTTGCAATTGAATAAATCGTATTAGATTACAGAAACAATGTTCCGATTTAGTTTTTCCGACTTATAAAGGTTTTAAATATCCGAAGAAAAGATGTTTTGTGTCAATCATATAAACACCTTAGTGCAAAACAACTTGCATTTTTCAAGACTTTGTATTATTAAACATAAAAAGCGCCACCTATTGGGAAAAGTGCTGCCCATCGGGAGAACACCAAAAGGCGCCCTCTTCAAAATGACAAAAACCATTTATACATTTATTACTTTTACAGAAATTCTTGGAATACCTTTTAATATCATAAGAATCGATACATAGGATTGTGGGAAACGAGAATTTATCACGTTGGATTGCAAATAATCCAGTTTCACCAAACGACACTAATAAATATATTGAATTTAAATTCAACACGCGGCTTAATTTAGTGATTGACTTTACAAATTGCCTGGTGGCGTCTCTTGTCGCGTCGCTGGCACTCTCCGCTGCAGTAGGACGCAGTGAAGCAGCAGTCGAAGACGGCCTCCTCCAGGCAGAGGTAGCACCACTGCTTTCGCTTGACTTCATCCAGCTTCTGTTGCATGGCGGTCAGCTTTCTCTGGCACTTCAGTAGATCCTCGTGCGCCCGCAGTATTTCGGCGGTTAGGTTATCATAGGTAACAGAGTCAGGAATCGTTGCTCGAATTGGTACCGGAGATGGGGCATCCGGAGTGTTGGGATTAAGCCTTCGTTTCTTCGCAGTGCCCGGATTGGCCGGAGTGGACGGCCTTCCTCGCTTGCTCGTCGTCGGCGCTTCTGATGATTCCGTGCAATGCGATAGCGCTACTTGTATGAGATTCTCCGCAGTGGTGGGATCAGCATGGAAGCCGAACAGCGAGGCGGAATAGTGGGACAACATCATGTGGCACTGCAGTTCCCTTAACGCTGCGCTCAGGGCTCTCGAGCTCCGGGGTTTAATGTGCGACTGAATATCCGACTCAATGGGAGTGATGTCACGTTCCGATATGAGTGCCCGCGAATGGGAGCCACCGAAAAAACGTACATCGTATTTGATAGGCTGCCTTTTGGACACGCTCATAACCTAGGTAAGAGAAAATATTAAAAATTATATATATTAAGCTAAATCTCAGATTGAAGATGTGTATTTCAATATGAAAAATGATGCGGTTAAAGTTATTTAAAGAAGTTAAAGAAGACTAATTACAATTACCAAACAATTTCATATGATTTAGAGCAATTAAAACCAAATTAAGGCTGTATGGGACTCCTACCTTTGCGGGCCATGGTGGCGAACCTGTTTGTTTGGCAAAAACCAACTCGTGCCTCTGGAGGCATGGTTTGGCGAACCAGAGATCCGATAGACTAGCCTCGTTGGAATACCGATAGCAATCAGGACACCGTCGGATTTCCCGGATGTCGTGGGTCACATCTCTCACCAGCCACTTGGTGGCATTGTACTCCTCGCTCTTGGGCCCAAAGAACACCGCAATGTTGTGCTGAAGATCGAGCAGATGCATCAGGAACTCCGTTAAGTACGTATACTTATTCGCCTCGATGTTCCGCTCGATGTCGGCCAGCCCCAATATCTTAGATTTGAAGAGAATGCGCTTAATCAGGGCTTTGTCGCGTTCGTTCCAGTGCTTGGCCATGTACTTGGCCACATCCATGGTTATCCAGGAATGGTGCTTCTCCCAGGAGTATTTTAGAAGGCAGCCTAGTTCCTGTTTATCAAGCTGCGGGGGATTGTGAAGGGCGGCAAGGGAAAGCAGCCGGCAGCGGGTGCATCGCTCCAGATCGCTGCCCTCATCGTTGTCAAAGCTGGTCTGCAGTTCGTCCTTGATCCTGGCCTGCTGTCGCTGGCGGGTGCCCTTCTGCTCGCTCACGAAGAAGACATCGTCGTCCCACTCGAGACTCTCATGTTTAAGAAAATCCGGAGTTGCTAGTAAATCCTGATTGATGTTACTATTGTGATCGAGCAGGGGCTTTGGTGTGGGCGTCTGGCTCGCCTCAACGATCTGATGGCTTTCCGGCTCCTTGTCTGATTCGTTGACTGGGAACCGATAAGGCTGACCCTTGTCCGAAGGCACCGAATAGTTGGGCTTCTCAGGATCCTTGCGTTGACAATCTTCGTGGAAAGAGCGTTCGCAGGACGAGCATTTCTGAACCACTCCTGGCAAATGGCACTCGAAGCAGTAGGGATCACTTGTGGAGCTGGGCAGGCTGCTGACTTTTTGGCAGAAGGTCAGGGTCAGACGCTTGGCTCTTCCACCGAGTGCCCTCGGAAGTAGGATTCCCCGCTCCGTGGCATTCGCCACCGACAAACTGGCCGCCTCTAGACAAAGACTGATTTGTTAGAGCTCGAGTTCTGGTATCAGCTTATATTCCCCACTTACCAGCGCTCATGAAGTTCAGCAGGGAGCGCTCTAGGATAGCAGCCGGCTGGCCCTCGCCCTTCTTCAGCTTGTGCATCCAAATCCGGATGGCCAACGGCGGAAAATCGCTGGCCATTTCATCTGCGTTTTAACTAAGAGTCAATCCTTGTCCAAAGTGGAGGTGTTGCCGGACTGATTGATTGGCCAATCTGCGTTGCCAACAACTATAAAAAGTGTTGCCGTATAGTATATACAGTTTATACAGTTTTAAAAAATTATTTAACAAATTAAAATCATTTCAGATCGCTAGGCCTCGGCAATGTTTTGGTTATGATTAGGAAGAAACAATATAATGTGTACCTTATTTCATTATTATTTTTATTTATGTATACATTTTATGTTTCGAATTAAAATTGATGAATTTCATTTTGTATTTATTTTTGTAAATTAAAAATTAAATGTTTTTTGATAGACAAGTTTTATAAATTATTATTTTAAATTCTGAAAACGGGACTTGCATAAAACAAATGACAAACAGCCAACCAAATTCAACTGAGAATACCCTAAATAATTTATTAGGAATATTTCGGTATTGTCAACGAGATAAGCCTGGCCACACCGTTCTACTACGAGCAATTCGGTCTTTCGAAAAACAGAAAAAATAAAAACAAATCAAATGGCCGGACGTGAAGCCGTGAAGCGAGCCGTGCAGCAGGTGCGCCCCATTCTGTCCGTGGATCGGGAGGAGGCCCGCAAGCGTGCCCTCAATCTGTACAAGGCCTGGTACCGCCAGATTCCCTATATCGGTAAGTGCTCCTGGTTATGTCATCAGAATCTGCATCCCGACGCCGAATAATCCACTTGGATCCCTTGCAGTCATGGACTACGACATCCCCATGTCCGTGGAGCAGTGCCGGGACAAGTTGCGCGAGGAGTTCGTCAAGCATCGCAGCGTAACCGACATCCGGGTGATCGATATGCTGGTCATCAAGGTAAGACCCTCCACCAAAGATTCCTACAGAAGGTAACACTCGCCCTTTATGCAGGGCCAAATGGAGCTCAAGGAATCAGTGGAGATCTGGAAACAGAAGGGCCACATCATGCGCTACTGGAAGGAGTCGCAGGATCCCAAACCAACCGACTTCCTCTCAAAATTCATCCAGGGCGTTAATTAGTTATTGAAATTGAAATAGTTTAAATACAAACTCCTTCAGAGTGTAAATCGAACTCGAGAGCATTTTGTGCGCTTCAGAAACGCTTGTTTCCTTCTTGTTTATTGAGATTGTGACTTCAAAAATATCATGGTTTTACTGTGAGTACATGTAAAATGTACGTTTTGGTCTGAGTTCTCTGAGCAAAAAAGTTGTTCGAACTAAAAAGGTTGGGTATATGTATAATGCTTTCTTTGTCGGTTAAGGTGATTTGTAAAGTGCAGACAGTCTTTTAGTTCTCGTCAGCTATTATTCGAGCCGTTTGATTTTGTAAATTCTATGGATGGGCTCTCGATTTAGGGTATCAGGTTTAGCAGGTTGTCTAGGGCGGTGGAGCTGGCGAAGAGATCTGTGGTTATGTCGTCATAGTCCACACCTAGGCTCTTCAACTCTGTGAAGCACTCCTCCGGAAAACCGGGTATCTCCAAAGAGTTGTTCGACCTGTTGAATGCATCGTGTCGATTGGTGTAGCCCTTCTTCTCGCGGAACATCTCGGCCAGCTGCTCGTCGCTCAGCTCGACGCCATGCACCTTTTTGGAATGTTGCCGGAATCTGTAAGTTGGATTATGATAAACTTTTGATTATGTTAAAGATTAAGTTACTCACTTGCTGCGATCAGAAAATTCGACGGTGCAGTTCTCACACTTGTACGGGTACTCCTTGTGCTCGTACTGATGTTGACGCCTTCGCCACCTGTTCTTTGTCTCAAAGTTGCATACCTCGCAGCGCCAGACCTTCGGCTTCTGGTGACTCCTCTGTTCGTGCTCGCGCATCAGGACCATGTTTTGAAACTGGCTGCCGCAGGTAGGACAACTCACCTGCTCCTCGTTCACGTGGGCACGTTCGTGGTGAACTCGCAACTCCGCTGAGTTAACATAATTCAGCGAGCACTTATCGCACTGAAAGTGTCGCTCAGAGTGCCGCTTTCTATGCATCGTGAGCGTGTCGGCGCTCTTGAAGCTCCTGTGACAGATCTCACAATCGTGTAGAGTTTCCACGGCATGCAGTTGCTGCAAATGAAGCTCATACTTGCGCACGCTACTGAACTCCTGATCGCAGAAGGTGCAATGGACAAAATCCTTCACCTGACAGAATCGCTGGTGGCTATGAAGGCTGGCCTTCTGATTGAACACCTTGTCGCAGACCTTGCACGCATATGTCTCCGTTGGCGACACTACCACCTGCACCGGAGTGTGCACCCTGGTGTAATGCTTCCTAGCCGACCGCTGGTCCTTGAATATCCTGTCACAAGCAGGACAGTTTGTCTGCATATAGCAGTACATTTCTGGAAGACACCAACATTTAGTACTAGTCTTTTAAGCTGAATCTTTCCGCCTACCAAAATCCCCATCTATTTTATGGTGATCTATTAGATGTTTCTGCATTTCATTCCTGTCTTTTGTCTCATAACTATTGCAAGGTCGGCACTTAAAGTTTTGATCTGCAATAAATCAATATTTTAACAGATACAGAGATTATATTATAAGGAGTCTCCTACTTTTGTTTAGGCCAATTATTTCATCTTCGGCCATAGATATTTTGTGAATACTTTTGTAATGACTTCTCAGCTGCTCCGCTTCGGTATGCGTATATTGGCAAATATTGCATTTTAAGAGGGGTATATTGGCCATCATACTGTTAGAGGTGGCCTCTTGGAGTGAAGATGATGAAGGATCCTGTCCCCCACAGGCTGTAAACCAAAAAATAAATATAACCCTAAGGTACATTACATTTTTAGCTTACATTTAGGCCGATTTTCATTGTTGGACTTTTCCTTTTTCGGACTTTGACTGCTGCCATCATCATTCAGAGTCATATAAAGAGCACGCTGTATAAGATCGCACTCGATATCCGAGATTTCGCTGTTTTTGTTATTGAAATTATAATTGTTATTATTCTCGCCGCTTTGGCTGCCCACTGAGGTGGTAATAGCTGCATCTTCAGGCGTAATACTGCTTTCGAAGAAAGTCTCATTGTTCTTGGCATCCGAGCCGTCGTTTTCGTCCTCCTCCTCCAGATCGTTGGTGTCATATTTGACATCAAAAAGGATGACTTTTTAAAGGGACGACAGTTGGTTAAATTACATATAAGGATAAGATACAAGTACCTACTTTCATCTTCTTTAGGCGTTTTCGTGCTGTTCGGTGCATCGGCATCCAGACGTGGTATCTTGGACCCTCGCATGTACAGGACATTCTCCTCGATGGGTCCCGTCGTCACACCCTCGTAGCCCTCAACGAACTGCTCGAACTCCTGGCTAAACTGATTCCAGTGGAGCGTCTCGCTGCTGGCCTTCCGTTTTAGTTCGCCAGTGGGACTGGGCAGCTTCACGCTCTGGGCCTCGGCGTACAGCTTGAGATTCGACTCCAAGGCCATTTCGACAAAGTGCATGGCCACCTCTAAGGCGCGGCAGCAGCGCACGCAGATTTGCATGGGCCACAGGTAGCCACCCGGACTTATGACACGCAGGTCAAGGTTGGTGCACTGCTTCAGGCTCTGGGCGTAGGTGCGGGACTTCTGTAGGTTTGGAATCTCGGCGCTCAGTTGAACGGTTTTACGGTCCACGGACAGACATGCTCGACACTTGGAACTTTTATTCAACATGTTCATGGCCACCAGCGCGGGATCCGCTGCGGATGTGGTGGCGTCCATGGCGCTCCGGTTGGATACTCCGCCCCGTCGGATTATCTCTTTATGGTGATTTTTTGAAAATAAAATTTGCAAATAATGTGTATGTTGTGCAGCTTTTTTGTGATTAAAATCAGTGTGACCATGGTTGGGTTTGCTAAAATTTCTCGGGATTTTTTGGTTTTTGAGTGTTTTTAGTTGTAGGGGCGTATGTAGTGAGATTTTAAAGGGGTTTTGCCTTGACCCACAGAAAAGTGTCCAGAAATTAAATGAGCATTTTAGACGTACACAATTTTCAAAAAACAAAACAATCACGGTGTTAAGTTGACTCCCATAGATACAATCCTGCTCACGCCACTGCCACTGCATTAGTTAGGTATATTTCCGCCTTGGTCACACTGCACAGAGTGTATATGATGGACGGACGGACACTCCCTTGAGCGGACAAGAATTTTCCTTATTTCTGCATCGTGTTGAGTCAACTACAGCAAATGAAAAAGTCCCCTGCTGTTCAACAGTAAACATGCTATCGCAACGATCCAGGAAAAAAAAAAATTGTTTAAGTTTGGAAGAGAAAATGGAAGTGATCCGGATGCACGAGCAAAAAAAATTAACGGTGCGGGATCTGGCGAAAAGGTGACGTCGATGATACTTTAAAAAAAGTAATAATTCTTAATTCCTACAGATTCAATATTAGTAAAACCCAAGCTGCTGAAATTTTAAAACAAAAAGAGGCAATCAGGGATGGATTGACGACCGGAGAACTGAAAATGAGCCAGATGCGAAGGAATCCCCTCAGCCAGCAGGGAGCCCACATAGACGAGCTGTGCTTCGACTGGTTCTCCAAGGCCAGAGTTGATAACATCCTCATCTCCGGAGAAATGGTTCGGCAAAAGGCCAAGCAGATAGCGGACGAACTGGGCTACGCCGGATTCTTGGCCTCCTCCGGATGGCTGCAGAAATGGCGAAAGCGGCACAACATCGCCTTCAATGGCACAGGCGACAGCCTGGATCTCCAGGAGTTTGAGGCCATTCTGGTCAAGAGCGAACCTATATCGAACAAGGACGATGATGATGATGAAGAGCCTTCGCCCGTGCAGTTGATAGGCCCCATCTATTCAATTGACGAGGCCATGGTGCAGTTGGCTCGCTTAAAGGAATTTGCAAGGGATGACTATGTCTCTTACCAGCAGCTGCTCAGCTTGGAGAATCAGTGGAGCTGGAAGTGGAAAAACTTTAAGAAGGAAGTTCCATGACCTTCGTGAGCCGATTGTTTTTAATATGTGTATATTTTACTCGAACCTAGTGTTTAAAGTAGTTTAGTATGTTTCAAAAGTTTAATGTATATTTAATTAATAACATCGTTTGTTTTTAAAGGCCTTTCTTTTGGGACAAACTAAATACGTTTTATTGCATTATATAAAGGACGTTTATTGCTCGCAAATATATAAAATACATGACCCATAAGGAAGTCGTTTTGCAATGAGAAAAAAAATACATAATATTGGATCCTTAAAAACTAATTGTGAAGCTTTTTTTCTTTGGCCAAAGCAGAGCCAGCTGGTGGAGATTGCCTCAATCGTGGTTGGGGATCATATTATGGAATTTATGCCACCCTGAGGCTCGTTTCGGAATTTTACATTTAGGGCAATTTAATATATTTTGGGTTACAATTTCTCTTGACGATTTCTATTCGTACAAATCTGTCGATCAATCAATGTTTGTTAGATTTCGGCTTATATAGCATGATAAATTAAGTTTACTGCGCATAATCTACAACTTAAAATTAAAATCTTCAAGACATTAGATGTACTAAAATGAGGATGAGAAACAGACTTAGACTATATCAAACTTTGTACATTGTGCGATTACTATGCTTGATTGATGAGAGCATTAATTGGAACTACTTGGAATTATCGGCTGCAGCGGCGGTCTCGTCTCTGATTTCATCTTCGGTGTCCAGATCCTTCGGACTTGTAAGTTGCCCCCCGTCGGTTTTTACCTTAGGGTCATGCGGATTGGTATATATTTTACCGTTTGCAGTAATGGCAGCCAACTCCTCGCCGGTTAGACGGATGTTGTGAATCTTGAGGACATGGGTTTGCAGTCTGTATGGGAAATATATTTAAATAAGATATGCAAAAGCATAAAACAGGCCAACAGCTCACCTGCCACGCCGCAAATATGTGCGTTCGCACTTGGGACACTGGTATGACACCGCGTCCTTGTGCTCGCTCATGTGATTTCGCAGATGCACACTATTCAATAGTTCCTTGTTGCAAACAAGGCAATTATACTGTGGAGGCTGATGGGAGGCGTTCTGATGGCGAACCAAGTGATGCTTAAAGGCGAACATCTTCCGGCAGCCATCGTACGAACAACGTATCGTCTTCTCCTTGCTGTGTTTGGTCTTCGTGTGCCGTTCCAGCTCCGTGTTCGTCACAAAAGTTTTGGGGCACAATTTGCAAGGCTTCCGATTGGCGTGCCGTTTCATGTGAAACTTAAGCAGCGTCAGCGTGCGATAGGAGGTATTACAAATGGCACACTTGTGCTGGTAGCCCCAACGTGCTCTTTCCGTATTCGAGTGCATCTCCATCTCGTGCTTGACCAACTTGCCCAACTCGTCGAAGGCCTTGCTGCACAGCTTGCAGACGTAAGTAGGACCGCGGGGCAACCGAGACGTTGAGCGCAGAGCCTTCGCAGGCGATGCAGCCATGGCGGCGGCTGTCAGCAGTTTGTCGCTCCCGTTAACGGACGAGGCAGCCGTGCTGGTGGCTTTGGAAATGGCATGGGAATTGGGAGTTAATCGCTGGGTGGATTCCCCCATGAAGTCATAATCGAAATCAAATGGTGTGGGTGTCGGAAAGAGGTTGGTTGATGAAGAGGTTGTGCTTGTGATGGGTGATTCGGAGGATGTAGTTGCAGCTGTCATTGCTGCTGCTGCCGCTGTTATTGCTGCTGCAATTGCTGTTGTCGTCACCGCTGTGGCTGCGTCCAATGTCACTGGATCAAGTTCTTCCTCTGGCACTGCCGATTCCATTTTTCTTGCTGCTCCATCTTCTCTGCCTGCTTCTTCTGGTGAGAACAACAACAATCATCAACAACGATCATTGTTCGTTATCAGAGCGCGTTTTTAGTTTATCAATCGAATGGTGCGTTTGGGCATAGTTGGAATGGGAATTTGAGTTCAATCTTGCAAGGCTATTGAGGCTCTTACCATTGCCACCGCCATTGCTAGCTACGGCAGCCGTCGCTATTTTCTCAGCCCCACCGTCCGTCTGCATCATCTCATTATGTTTGCCATCCTCTACGACCGGGTTCTCTGTCCCGGAGCTTGTCGCCGTGGATGTGATGGTGGCAGCCGAATGCGGCGTTTGCATCTCAATGATTGTGTCCACCAAGTGACTGCGCTGTAAGTGGCGGCTAAGAGTGCTCTTAGCTGCAAACGATCGAATGCAGCGTGGGCACTCGAAGGGTAGTTCTGTGGATAGATAACGAAAATTTAAATTTAATGATTTAGTTACGATATGTAAATCAATCTGAAAATTTTGTAATCACTTACTGCGTATAATAAACACTTCATTGGCATGCACTGACACTGAAATCAATAGAAAACATTGTGGTTATAAAAACGTTATAAAAACCCTAACATACTATTACAACAATACTTGTTAAAAATATTTTGTAGTGAAAAAATAAATATATCAATTGCTCTAAAACTATATTTTACTTGTTTATGAAAAAATTAATATATATTACTTACCACCATCATTAATGCCGTGGTGGGCATTCAAATGCTTCCGCATATCAGCATCCGATTCGCACTCGAAGGGACATTTAGCGCACATGAGCATGGGTTCTAAAAGCAGAAAAAAAAAGGCTGAAGGTGTAAATCTAATAAAGTTTTATTCTAGCTTACTCTTGATCTTGTCCATACAGAGCTTCTCAATGTTGGTGCGTGCAACGGACACTTTATCGCCCTTGGCCTGGACCATGTCCCTTGTTGGCATTCGTTTGTGCACGGTTTTGTAATGCCTAATCAGCAGTCGCTTCATGTTGTAGAGATTGGTGCACAGCTCGCAGCGATAGGGTGCTAAGCCTGAAGCCGAACACAGATATATGAGTATTAGGTTACCAGAGCTCAGTAGATCTTCTGACTCACCCCGATGGACAAACATGTGATTCTCGAATTTATACTGGCTTGTAAACTTCTTGTTACAGTAAATGCAATAGGGCTTCTGTAGATGCTTCGATTGCTCGTCATCAAAGTCGTCCACATCATCGTCGTCGCTGGTTAATAGCAGATTCTGATCAGTGGCAGCATCATTGTTGTCATTCTCGTCATCGTTGTCGGCGTCTTCCTCTTCCTCCTCTTCCTCTTCGCCCACCGCATCGTCCTCCTCCTCAAAGTCCTCGAACAGATTCTCGGCATCAAAATCAATACTGATATTGTTATTATCGATTACAATATCATCGCCATCTACCACGGGCATATCATCCGCGGGAATGGTGCATATCGCAGCCACATCTGTGTTGTCAATGAAATCCTGCATGTCGCCGAACATGGAGATGTTAGACGTATTGGCGGATGGCGTTTGCTGAACGGGTTCGTTCGCTGGAAGATTGGTCTGTGAGATCTCCGGAAAGATTCCAAATGCTTTGCTGTCGATTCCGCCTGTGGCTTCCGCTACTGTTGTCACTGGAACACTGGATTGTGTAACGACGGATGCACTGGAAGTTGGCTCATAGAAGAGCGGCGTGGCATCCACTACCATGTTGATTTCGCCTGTTTGTGTGATAGCCGTTGATGTTGTCGAGGACATGACCGCTGGCTGCTGCTCTTCTACCTGTGTTTCCGAAACAACTGGTGGATTTACAACAACTAGCGAATCTGAAACGGCTGGCGGATCTGCAACAGCTGGAAGATCTGCAAAAAAGGTATAACATTAAATACTTAAAACATAAAACTTAATACAAATAATAACTCCTAGATTATAAATAAAATTTTAGATGAATTGATATTGCAATTGATTATTATTGCTATAATTATTATTGGTCTTATGAAATAAATGTGCATCTTCTTTGCAACTTTTTTGGAATGTCATCACGGCATTTCCTAAAAATAATTCTACTCACAATTCTACTGGCTAATGAATTTCAAATAACTAAATTCCATTATGAGCCATTTGAGCTTCAATTTACTGATACACAATTTAAATATCTTTTGAGCTCCGATACATTGTTGTGCCAGGATTAGAAAAAATTTAATATTTCATTGCATTGTTCTCTACTTTTTAAATTTTTTGTACATTATGTTTACTTCTGTGTAGAATATTGGCGTGATAGTTACCAGAAAGTCACCGCCAAATAAATGAGTCCAAATTTCGAATAAAATTAAAGTTTTAAAACGAGAACGGAAACTAACTAGATCAATCTTGACCTGCGTACGTACATATGCAAAAAGTAAACGAAGATCAAAAACGGCATAAAAAGAGACGGACATGGCTATATGAACTCGCCAAGTGATGCTTACTTTTATTATATACTTTAAAGACCAAAACAAGAGAGAACGCTATAGTCGAGTGCCTTGACTATTAGATACCCGTTACTCAGCTAAACAACTTAATATAAATATGCCTTCGCCGCTCGAATTAGCTCTCGATTTTTATGTTAAAATCGGTACCCAGGGAACACCTCCAATTTGGCTAACTTGATTTGATTTGCATAGTTCTTGGGATATAGTTCGGTATTGACAAATGAAAGCCATCGCATTTTCCTTTAATAGAAATCCTTATCGAGAATTAACGTTGACTCTGTTGAGCACCTTGGCCAGCTGTTCCAAAGTCATCCGTTAGATGGCGCTATTGTGCCATGAAAGGCGGAAATGTAGGCGCTAGCCAGGCTTAAGCGTTTAATGGGTTTTTGGGCGTTAGAGTGGGCGTGGCAAACTTTTATTTGGCCAATAAATAGGTATTGACGAAACAAATACATATCAAAAAAAATTTTCATAATAGCATCAAAACTGTGGCCACAGCTTGTGACTTGTGGGCGTCAGAGGGGGCGTGGCACCATTTTGAAACAAACTTGCGCTGCGTAGGAACTCCTAAAATCTACATGCAAAATGCCAATCTTCTAGCTTTTATAGTTTCCGAGATCTCAGCGTTCATACGGACAGACAGACAGACAGACGGACATGGCTAGATCGACTCGGCTAGTGATCCTGAACAAGAATATATATACTTTATAGGGTCGGAAACGCTTCCTTCTACCTGTTACATACTTTTGCACGAATACAATATACCCTTTTACTCTACGAGTAACGGGTATAATAAATATGCAATACTCCTTCATTTGCAACTCATTTTTTAACCATCCGAAACCATCCATACCGCCAAAAGACGAAGCTAGTTTCAATCACCTGGATAAAACGATCTTAACACTCACATTTAATGCCCACTGGGATATCGTTGTCTGATTTCCTGGCTACCACGTTTGGTGACGCTTGAACAGTGCTGGTTCCCACATCGCTGGACCAGCTGGGACGCAGCTGCACCTCTGTGGGCTGCACCGTGTGCCGCTCCTTGTAATGGACTCTCAGCTGATTGGGGGTGCGCGTCTCGAAGAGGCACATGTCGCATGAGTATACGCCCGACTCTTCCCCCGGCGCCGATTCCTTCTGGCTCTTTCCGCTCTCATTAGACCGATGGTGAACCATTTTGTAGTGCTGGATGAGATCCGAGCTGCGCAGCGAGTAGAAATCGCACTGGTCGCAAAAGAACTTGGGCAAATCTGTTCGAAACAAAGGGACAGACATTAAATATCGCGATTGCTAAAATATCAAGCTCGTGAAATCAACTAACTGCTGTGGGTCAACTGGTGAGATTTTAGTCGCGCCACTGTTGAAAATGTTTTGGGACACAACTTGCACTTGTGCTTGTAAATGGGCGATCCGCCAACGACTGACTTTGGCTTGACTGAAAGCATTTAAGAGACTGTAAACGGGTAATCCAAGATTTATGATCTGATCCTACCTCTTATCTGCGGCATAACTTCTTCCACGATCAGCTCGCTAACATCAATATCCATTGGCTCGCTAGGGTCATCGCCGGATAAAAGATTTTGTAGGCTAATATTTACATTGGGGTGATTGTTCGGCTTGCTATCGTCAATATACTCTATGACCACGCCTGCAAAGAACCGATATGAGTGCAAATTCTTGAAAAGTTACTCCCAGCTGGATAGACCCACCGCTTCCGTTGACCTGCTGCAGAGAGCCATCGGGTAGGACGAGGTACTCGGTGCCGATGCTCACATTGGGGGTATCCATAGGCGGCAAGGTGGAGGTGAGGCTGTCCACTCCCGGCCCCACCTCACCCATGCTGACGGCCAGCTGCTGCTCGATGTCCCGCAGCTGGTCTGATTCGATCTGCGGCTGCTGCTGCACGTAGTCATCTGGGGCTAGAACAGTGGGTATCAGCAGCTCCATGTCCTCCAGTGTACATACCGCCTTGGGCTCTTCGCTATTGGGTGCTTGCGATTTTTTCGATTTGATATGCTCGTCCGCCTGGCTAATGGACAGGCCATGAAGTGTGACATAGTGTTCCAGCAGCAAGCGTTGTTTCAGTGTGGTATAGATGCAATATTTGCAGTTGTACGAGATACCCTCTGAAATATAATTAAGCGTATGATTATGTGGAACATTGTTTGCTTTAGGGCCAACCTGTACCTGCATGCTGGCGGATGTGCTGCTTAAGCTCCAGGCGATTGTAGACTACCTCTCCACACACCTGGCACTCGTGCCGCATGGTCTTCAGTGGTTTCGTCTCCTCCTCGTCCTGGTGAAAATAAAAAAAGAGGAAAATGTAGGTTGAAATTTAGGACCCTATCAACCACACAAACCTCCTGTGGGACTGGCTTCTCTCTCTTCTCAGACTCCCGACCCAAGGACCCATTCAGTCGCCTCTGAGACTTAGGGCACAGCTTCCTGCACAGTATCTCGTGGGCACGCAGTGCGTTCTTCAGGAAATAGTAGGCCACCTGCAGGCTCTTGCTGCACTCAACGCAGATGTACTGCGGGAGCTCCGGCGGATTTTCGGCTCCCACGCAGAAGAGCAGGCAGCGTATAAGCGGGATCTTGTCCCCAGCATCAGCGGGATCAAGGCTACGCGCCATCGCCACCGAGTCCAGTTTAAGGTATTCAGCGTTTTTCTTTAAACAGCAGCGACACGAAAACTTGTAGTCCACCTCGGCGCCCGAAACTGCGTCCGAGTGCGAGATGTTCCTCTTGTTCAACGCCATTGTTCAGGAGTTGCTCATTTGGTGGCGCCCGTTCCGGCTGCTGTCCTTCCCAACGGATTAACTGCTAACGGGAAACGATTAATCTCGATTTAACAAAAATACTTTATTGTTTTTCTCCACTCGCGTCGCGTCGAAATAAATTGCTTAGACAGGGCTGTTTCGCATTGGGTTTTTGCTCGAACGGGTTGGCAGCTCAGTTTAGGGCTGCCCCTGGCCGATTGGCATCGCCTATCGATAACACTGCGATTTCGCGCCTTCAAATTTTCTATGCGGCTACTTAATATTCATTATTTTCCGGTTAGTTGGTATCTGTACTTTTATTTACTCAATTTAAAAAATTATTGTATTTATAACTGCTAGTTCTGAAATGCCCCCTTTATAATATGTATAACCTAAGACAGACTTACTTATTAAATTAAACCATGTATAAACCAAGCATGTTTAATTTGTATAAAATGAAATAATACAAATTACACGTTATTTATTCTATTAAAAATTGTAACTTATATGTTGACCCTTTAAGCGAAAATAAGACTTCAAAATTATAACTTGTTTAAAAATAAGAAAATCTTAGAAGTTTAATTTATACAGTTCTACGTTTGTGTGGCTTTACGAAAATATATTATTTATTAATAAGATTAATTATCTTAAAATAAATTAATAAGGACTCCAAATCAGCGGCAATACCTAAAGAATATAGAGCACACCGGGATAAAAAAAACATACTCCTGGGAATAATAGCTCTCTTAAACTATCCTCAGCCCAGTAAATATATACAAAAACAAGGCGATAAAGTCAATTTTATCCAGACATATATAACAACCAACCATCAAATGTTTACTCTAAAATTTATTTTTAGAGCCTTGGTTGTTTTTTCATTGATATTTACCTAAGTGACACACCTGTAGATTACACCGACAGTCTCAGGGATCTCAAAATTCGTACAAGGTAAATAATGTGTCTCGTGTTAGTTTATTAGCTACGGTTAAATAGTTTATAGCTTTGTGTAAATTATTAACTGGTGTACTCCATGGGCACGCACTCCTCGGCGGCCACCTCGTGCGAATGCGAATCGTCCTCCATCAGGTGCTGCAGGCTTTCGTTGGGGTAGCTAGAAAAACTGTGCTATTACAAGGTGGCCATATGAAATGCCAAATTTTTAGTTACCACTTGGAGGGACTTTCGTCGCTGAGCATTGTTGTAGGCACGGTGGCCGAGGTGCACTCCGGACTCATTAGTTCAAGGGGCGTGGGTCGCCGCTCCTGCAGCTGGCGAGCAATCTCCGCTTGGCTCAAGCCAGGCGACACATCTTTGGGAGCAGTCTGTAACTGCAGCTGCTGCTGCGAAGGGGAAACTGTGGCGGTAAGCTGTCTTTTGGGAGCAGGAGCAGCCGCTGCCTGGACTCCATGATTCGTTGGCAACATTCCGGTCAGTACTTTGCGCCTTCGTCCACGTGTGGCACCCACAGTGGGCATGTGCGGGGGAACTCCCGGAATTCCAGGTGCCCCCTTGTCCTTATGCTTACGGCGAATGGCGTCCTTGGAGGTCTGCGATCCTCCGGCAGCTCCCGACGTAGACGCAGGCTCCGAATCGGAGCTGTCGGTTGCATCGGTGTCGCTGGAGTCCTTAGCCGGCTTCTCGTAAAGTAACAGGCGGTCCAGTAGGAAGGTGCGATCCCGGGAAACCTTTAGCAGCCGCCGCTGGTTGGTGTGCAACAGATCCTGGAAGTACTCGTTCTCCTGTAAACACAAAAAGCTGTGACTTGCCGTGGCCAAGTTCAACTTTATATATTTACATAGATTAGGAACTTCAGCTTCTTCTTCAGGTTCTTGTAGCGCTCCTTAAAGTCTGTGTCGTTGGCCCCCAATCCCGCGGAAACGGAGGATGAGCTAGCGATTGCTGGTCCGCGGGAAATGACAGGTACACGATCTCTGGTAGGCGGATGCGGCTCATCGTCACTCGGTGGCTCGTCCTTGATAGCGCCCTCTTCCTGGTTGGCCAGGGATCTACAGTACCAGCCCTCCAGCATTGTATTTTAATGCACCTCACTTTTTGTTAATTTTCTCTTCGTATACATGCCACGAAGAGATGGGAGCCTAGCGATAGTTGGAAAGGCCGCCGGTTCTTCGATAAGGGTTGTTATCGGTTGGACTATTTATTGTAAAAAGCTACCCTGGTTAAGTACCGTTTTGAATTCACCGTTATTTTAAAATTAGGTTTCATTCCATATTCAGGCCCACTTGTAATGTTTTCTATATCATGTTTAACAAAAGAATGTGGACCTCTTAGAATAATAGGAAATACCAGTTTCATATATATTTGCACGGCGTTATATTTTGTTATCACAAGGGCGGCCAAATAAATTACACAGTGGTAACACGAACGAAACAAACAAAGTGTAATTTCTTTGCGAACTTGGATCTAAATTTAATAAATAAAACTAGGTAATTAAAACAAATTATTATTCTACACTATCCTTAAGTTTGAAATATTTTAACTAACCAGTATTTGTAGGATTCCTGATTATCCTTTAATTTTGTTGTACACTACATTTTTTTAAAACATATTTTTTTAACTTAATTTTAATTTTTTTAAATAAAATGTTTTCTTGAAAAATTGTTCTATAAAGTGGTTAAAAAACATAACTATTTTTTACCTTATAAAGAAATAATAACTGTCCAAGTTTTACTATTATATATTTTTAATAGATATTTTGATTTCCTAATTTATGTATGTATAGTTAAAAGATTTTAAGATACTAAGAAAGTCCATTTAGAGTTATATAAATGATGAACAGACACTAATCCTTTTTTTTTATTAACTTTTATTGACAATTTTGTTGTGTCATAACGATAAGAATATACATTTTTGTTTACAGTTTATAGCTTGGCATATTGCCACTCATGAACTACCATTGACGATTGAATGTCCTTTAGAGTTTGGCAACCGATCAATGCCATAGTGATCTCGAAATCTTTTCTCAGCACACTTAACATCTCCTCCACGCCTTTCTGGCCGTTGTAGGCTAGAGCCCAGATAGCTGGACGACCCACAAAGACAGTTTTCGCTCCAAGAGCCAGAGCCTTAAATATGTCATTGCCTTGCATAATGCCTCCGTCCATCATAACCACTAGATCCTCGCCCACGGCTTTCACAATCTCCGGCAGAGCTTCAATCGAGGCCGGAACCGTGTCGATCTGACGTGCTCCGTGGTTGGAGACAATGAGTCCGGCGCATCCGAACTCCCTGGCCAGCACCGCATCCTCGGCAGTCAGCACACCCTTCACCACAATGGGCAGATGGGTGATGCTTTTCAGCCAGGCAATATCCTTCCAGGTAATGGTGGGATCAAACTGGCTGGACACGTACTCGTTGATGCCTGAGGCGCCCATGGTAGCGTTACCCACACCAGTGGCCTTAATGCCCTGGAAATTGGCCAGTGTCAGGTGTGATGGCAGGCTAAAGTTGTTCCGCACATCGGCACGACGGTGTCCAAAGATGGGGGCATCGATGGTCAGGACGAGGGCTTTGAAGTTGGCCTTTTCGGCACGACGCACCAGTTTTTCTGTTATGGTTCTAAAACAAGAAAGGTGAGTGACAAAGATTAAGGTGTATATGAGCCACTTCTAACCGATCTTTGTAGATGTAAAGCTGGAACCACTTGACGGTGTCAGGGGCACCTGCTGCCAGATCCTCCAATGAAGTGGTAGACAGAGTGCTGAGTATAAAGATCGAGCCAGCTTTCCCGGCCGCCCTGGCATTACCGACCTCGCCATCCGGATGGGCCATCTTCTGCATTGCAGTGGGAGCAATGCCCAGCGGCCATTTCATCTGCTCTCCGAGGATCTTGCAGCCAATGTCCAGGCGGGAAACGTCCCTCAGACAACGCGGACGCAGACGCAGCCGGCGGAATGCTTCGCGATTCAATCCCAACGTGAATTGCTCACCGGCCCCACTGCGATAGTAGTCCAGGGCATTCTTTTCTAACTGGGCAACGGCCTTCTTCTCAAAGTCCTCCACACACACCAAGGCCATATCTGTTATGTAATGGTTAAATGGAAATATACAATGCTTTGCAGCACCTCTCGCCGCACCTTCCAGATTCGAACTAAACCCACTGAGATTAGGGGCCAGCATCAACAGCTTTTGCCTGGCGGGGTCCATAAACCGAGAGATCGCGATAAGAACGCTGTCTGCCGCCTGCAACTGATAAGAGACCCCTCCCTATCCCGAGATTATAGAGTGCAAATCATCGCAGAGATCATCCCAATGGAAGACGCAGTTTTCCTACTCTACATGGGGGGTAGCTGCTGTGATAAGACCCCACTTTCGATTTGGCAGGGCTAAGGTTAATTTGCATCACGTACCTCCTGCAGGTTCCAATGCGTTCAATGTCCAACTTTTACACGCTGATTCCTATTTCATGGGGGGTTTCTGCTTTCAAATAGTTTAAACGAGTGGAAGCTCGCTGGGAATTGTGAACTATCAACGGGTTTATTGAAAATAACGTAAAATGTCTGTAGAAAACTCACTCTTAGAACTAGTTAACCATCTTTGGGCATTTTAAACACTGTACGACGCCTTAAGGTTGTTAAAGTACTCCAAATCTTTTGCGCTGATCGAAGGTACAAACTTGTTGAACGACTTGGTGAAGTCTTCTGCCTCCACAATAACGTTCTCCGGTAGCAGTTCCTTCTCTGAAATTGCTCCACTCAAGTGTCTGTCTATTACGCGTCTTACAGCCGAGAGCCAGGCATTCGAGCAGATGGAGTACAGATCTGCTCCGCTCATTTCACTCTTCAAACGCTCAGCAATTTGGTCCATGTCCACTCCGGCTTCAAGGGCGAATCTCTGGGTTTGAGCCCGTAGCACGGCTGCCTTGTCATCGGCCGTGGAGCAGGGTCCCACGTAGAAGAGCTTGTCGAAACGACCGGGACGCAAAAGTGCGGGGTCAATAAGATCCGGACGATTGGTGGCGGCCAGTATGAATATGGGCTTACTTGTATCGCCATCGCTCATTCCGTCCATCTCGGCTAGAAGTTGCGACACAACCCTATCCATAACTCCTCCAGAATCACCCGCAACACCTCGATTGGGAGCCAGGGAGTCCAGTTCGTCCAGAAACAGCACACACGGAGCCGCAGAACGAGCACGGGAGAAGACCTCGCGAACATTTTGCTCGCTCTGGCCCACGTACATGTTGAGCAATTCCGGACCCTGCACCGAAAGAAAGCTCAGGTTGCACTCGGTGGCCACAGCCTTGGCAACGAGGGTCTTACCGGTTCCAGGGGGTCCGTAGAGCAGAATGCCCGATCTTCTCAGATTCTTGCCCATGAGATGTACATGCTTAAGCGGCAGCCCTATACTACTCTGGATCTCGTCCTTTAGTTTGGCCAGACCACCAATATCTGACCAATAAACTTTTGGCACCTTGGGCGCACCCAAACTATCGGCGAAGGAACTCTGCATGTCGGTTAGGTTCTTGGCAAAGTGGGACATGTCCAGAGTTGTCCTACCTAACCGTTTGCGAATCTTCATGCGTACTGCACTGTCGTAGAGCAACTGCAGGTCGCCCAGCAGAAAGCCTTGCGACTTGGCGGCTACCTCCTGCAGTACATTGACAGTTTCCCTCCAACTTGGAGTTACACGCGACATGAACTGCGACCGATTTTCCCGCGAAAACAAGGGTAACTGATCGATACCCTTTTGGTTATAAATCACATCGTTAAAAGTCTCGCGCACGTGCATCCAACGGAGAATCTCGAACCGCTCCTCCTTGCTGGGCATCTCAATGCTTACGATCTCCAGGAAAAGACCTTGAATCACGGGTTTAAGGTGCCTGTCGCTGGTCAAAGCGACGACAACAATTGGGTGCTTGCGATCCCTGTTGAAGAGCTCCTGAACCTGCACATGGAAGGCCGAAAGCAGACGTAAATCCTCATTTCCCTCGTTGTCTATGCCAAATATCTGTAAAAAAAATGTTATGTTAATATTTAAATTAAATCGAGTGAATCCCACTCACCTCGAAGTTATGAAAGCAAATTATGAGCGGTTCGCTGACTTGGCTTTTGGCAAAGACCGCCTTCAGCTTCATCTCCGTGTGCGAGGGAACCTGTGAAACAATCTCGGCGCAATCCGCACCATAAATATGCATGCCCAACTCCTGGGCTACTGCATTGACGAGCTTTGATTTGCCACATCCCCGTTCGCCCTGAAGCAAGAAAACCGGAAAGATGTGCTTGGAGGATAGACAAGCGGACTTCTTAGGCAGGAAGGCGTCCACAGAGGAGCGCAGCAGTTGATAAGGCTTTCGCAGACCACTTGGATAGTTCTCCACAATGGCCACGTTGTCGAGCACTTGGCGAGGCAGGAAGCTGTGAGCTGGCGGTACTTGAACCAGGTTGCTGAAGTTCTTGGCCACCACCGCCTGCAACTCAAACTCGCTGCCCTTCGTCTCCAGGTGAATGCACTTTAAGTGAACGTGGCGCAGGTTGGCGAATATAAGGTAATAGTGCGCATAGGTTGCAGTGCCCAACAACTCGGCATTCACCTCGATGCGGTATATATGTCCACGATGCAAAAGTCGCGGAGTGTTAAAGTAGTTGCTAAGGATGAGCTCCGTCAGTTCAGCGGGCAATTCATGGGGATCCGACACCAAGTACACATGAGCTTTGGTGGCTATGCCTGGTATGGTCTGCTCATCAGCAAAGTGCTCAAGTTGCACCCAACAGTTGGAGCGGACACGGAAGCGGTCCAGTATGTTGCCATAGAAGTTTTCCTGAAATCATTTTAGCTATTATATACAACTTATTTTAAAGTTTTACTGGGATCAAAAAAATATATTGTGTTAAAAAGTTTTAATACATTTTTTAAATATAGTTTCTATTATTTTGACCCTGTTTCTTAATAATTTTTTTATTTTTTCCAAACATTTTTATCCAAAAAAGTGTAAAAATGTCAATGCCAATTTCCACTAGTTTTAAAATTATTATTTGGTTTTAAAAATGAATTTAAACATTTATCAAAAATCGAATATTTAAAATTGACAAACCCACATACTCCTTGATAAGAACTACTCACCTGGACATACAAGCAATTAGGTTGACACTGGGCCACCGGAAGTATCTGGGCGACTATGGTGTGCGGGGCCTCCTGAAGCATTTGCTTAATGACAGTTTGTGGCGTGGACCCTCCATCTCCGTCCAGGGGTTTACTGATCTTATTTCTTCCGCCGCGGATCACCAAGTTGACAAAGTTGACGTCCGGGGACTCAGCAAAGGTGTCGTACACGTCCCGACTGGCGAACACCAGGTGCTCCGACTTGATCAGCTCGTTCTTTATCAGCAGATGGTAGAGGCGATTCGGAATGGGGGTCAGCAGCAACTTGCCCTTGTAATATTTGGCGTAGCGCCAGTATACGGCGTATGTCAGATATCCGGGGTAGAAGTACCAGGGCCATTTGGGCGTCAAAAGCTGTACAGCGGAATTGTAGCCCTCGACTAGCTCTTGGACGCGTCCAGAAAAGCTGAATCTCGGCTGGCCAGGATCTTGTTGGTCGAACGACACCGAATTCCGCTTGCCCACAACCTTTTTCTGCGGAAACCAAACATAAATTAACTTATCGGGTTAAATTAAAATTTGTTTTATTAGTTGTTGACCTACCGCAGCATCATTTTCATTCATTTTTCACAAAAACTATGGACAAACACAACAGAAAGCACTAGTACAAGGGTTAATTTCAAGAGGTGGTGTCAAAGTTCAAGGAGCTGGGAGGTGGGCGCCAGACAAATACACTGAAATAAGCAATGGCAAATCAATCCAGTTAATGCACAGCGTATTATTACCCTTTGCAATCGGAATAAACCAATTTACTTGGATAGTTTCGTTAGATTTTACCTTTTTTATAATTACTCTCCTCTTCATTACGAATGTTTTGGTTCAGATAACAAAAATACTCAGAAAAATACTACACATATTTTGGCAGCCCTGCACCGGCTATAAGAACTACAGTAAGCTCCATCTTGTAATATATAAAGAGTAATAAGTATAATATAAAAAACATATGACTATATATAAAACATCTGATTGTTTTAATTGAATGATTGTTTTAATAATGATCATTATTTAAAAAATAAACCATATAATTATATACAAATTTTACCGTATCACCTAATTTCTTTTAACTATAACTTACTGTACCTGTTGGTATTTTAAGTATATTTCGGTATTCTCTATTATGTGGTGTTTTTGGCTGATTCAAACCTGGTCACATAACCACGCAAAACAAAATAGTACAGGTCCCCCGTATATTTTTATTTTCCGCGAAAATGAGTATGGAAATGAGTAATATCAACGGCGGAAACGGGACACAAACGTCCCACGATAAGCGAGAGTTGCTCTGCCTGCTTAAACTCATCAAGAAGTACCAACTGAAAAGCACGGAGGAGCTACTCTGCCAGGAAGCGAATGTGAGCAGTGCGGATTTGTCAGAGATCAGCGAAAGTGATGTACAGCAAGTGCTTGGCGCGGCTCTGGGACTTGGAGATGCCAGCCGGGAGCGGAAGCATGTCCCTGCTCCGCAACAGGATCACAAGCCATCGGTAGTGACTGAGGCCAATGCCGCGGAGGCGTTAGCCAAGTTCATCGGCGACGATAGTTTTGATGCCCAGCACTATGAGCAGGCCTACATGGAGCTGCGCACCTTCGTAGAGGACTCCCTGGACATATACAAGCACGAGCTGTCTATGGTCCTGTACCCCATTCTGGTGCAAATCTACTTCAAGATGCTCGCAAGTGGATTAAAAGAAAAGGGCAAAGGCTTCATTGAGAAATATAAGTCGGATCTCGATGGCTACTACATAGAGGGCCTGTTTAATCTCCTGCTCCTCTCCAAGCCGGAGGAGCTGCTGGAGAACGACCTGGTGGCCGCCATGGAGCAAGATAAGTTTGTGATCCGCATGTCTAGGGATTCTCATTCGCTGTTCAAGCGACACATCCAGGACCGCCGGCAGGAGGTGGTGGCGGACATTGTGTCCAAGTATTTACACTTCGACACTTACGAGGGAATGGCGCGGAACAAGCTTCAGTGCGTAGCCACGGCGGGCTCTCACATCGGCGAGGCCAAGAGGCAAGACAACAAGATGCGTGTGTACTATGGCCTGCTCAAAGAGGTGGACTTCCAGACCCTGACCACCCCAGCGCCGGCGCCGGAGGAGGAGGATGACGATCCGGATGCCCCAGATCGCCCCAAGAAGAAAAAGCCCAAAAAGGATCCGCTGCTGTCAAAGAAGTCAAAATCGGATCCGAATGCCCCCTCTATTGATAGGATTCCCCTGCCGGAGCTTAAGGATTCGGACAAGTTACTGAAACTGAAGGCCCTCAGGGAAGCAAGCAAGCGTCTGGCCCTCAGCAAAGATCAGTTGCCCTCCGCTGTCTTCTATACGGTGCTTAATTCTCATCAGGGCGTTACATGTGCCGAGATCTCAGACGACTCCACCATGCTGGCCTGCGGATTTGGAGACTCTAGCGTGAGGATATGGTCTTTAACGCCCGCCAAACTGCGTGCGCTAAAAGATGCGGAGGCGTTGCGGGAGCTCGACAAGGAGTCATCTGACATAAATGTGCGCATGTTAGACGACCGAAGCGGGGAGGTAACCAGAAGTTTTCTGGGCCACACCGGACCCGTTTACCGCTGTGCCTTTGCCCCCGAGATGAACCTGCTTCTCTCGTGCTCTGAGGATAGCACCATTAGGCTGTGGTCACTGCTCACCTGGTCCTGCGTGGTCACGTACCGTGGACACGTTTACCCGGTGTGGGATGTCCGCTTTGCGCCACACGGCTACTACTTTGTCTCTTGCTCCTACGACAAAACTGCTCGCCTATGGTCCACGGACTCCAACCAAGCGCTCAGAGTCTTTGTCGGCCATCTGTCGGACGTGGACTGCGTGCAATTTCATCCCAATTCAAATTACGTGGCCACCGGGTCGAGCGATCGAACGGTGCGTCTGTGGGACAATATGACAGGCCAGTCGGTGCGCCTAATGACGGGTCATAAGGGATCGGTAAGTTCACTAGCCTTCTCCGCTTGCGGGCGGTACTTGGCATCCGGATCGGTGGACCATAACATTATCATCTGGGACCTGTCCAGCGGAGCACTGGTCACCACCCTGCTAAGGCACACCAGCACCGTATCAACGATTACCTTCAGTCGCGATGGAACTGTGCTGGCGGCGGCGGGCTTGGATAACAACATGACTCTGTGGGACTTCCACAAGGTCACCGAGGACTATATCAGCAATCACATTACTGTGTCAAACCACCAGGACGAGAATGACGAGGATGTCTACCTAATGCGCACGTTCCCCAGCAAGAACTCTCCGTTCATCACCCTACATTTCACGCGACGCAATCTCCTCATGTGTGTGGGTCTCTTCAAGAGTTAGGATCACAGGTTAGCGTAGTCGATATACGTAAAGTAGGCTTAAGTAATTCCCGGAATGTTTAGGATTAAATTTTGTAATCCATTTGTGCCCCTTTCCCCTGGAATGTCTTAGATTTGTAAGCACAAAAGTGTGTGTATGCATAACTTATCAATACATTTAAATAAAAAAAAAAAATCGCTAATTTGGGTCCTTATATATAATTCATATTTATTTAAAAGTCATACAATGCATATACACAAATGAATACGCAACTGGAACAATTAACTACTCCGCATCGGCGAGGCCAAATGTCCGGCGCACGGCCACTGAGTTCTTGATGTTGAATATCGCACAGCGCGGAGGCTTCTCCCCGCCAAAGGCCAGGGTATAGGGATCTTCCGGACACTGGCGCATGCACTGCAGACGACCCATGTTGAACTCGTGCTCATAGACGTGCTTGGCTTCCGTGCCGTTGAAGTTCCACACTTTGAGCGTGCCCTCTGTGGAGATGGAGGTCAGCAGGTTGGGCATCTGGCTGTTAAAGCACACTCCGGAGATTTCCTCGTTGTGGGCCTTCAGGGACCACAGCACCTGGTTGGGCGATCGCTTGTCGGCGTAGTGCAGGCTGCCATCGTTGGTTCCCACGATGAAGTAGTCGTTTTGGGTGGGATGCCAGAGGACCTTCTCCACCTCGCCATCGACTTTCCACTGGACGCTGGACGAGTTCACCCCATCGGCGTCACGGCAGTCGAATAGTCTCACATATCCATCAGCACAGCCGGTGAGGATGCCCTGAGCCTCTGTAGGATGGAACTCCAGCGACTGCACCTTTTCGCCAAAGGCTGTGATGGTCGTATGGGGTTGGCCCTCGTCCATGTCCCAGAGAATCACCGTCTGGTCTACGGACCCGCTGGCCAAAATGTGCTCGAAGTTGGTGTTCCACGAGAGATCTAGCACTGCGTCTTTGTGTCCATACTGCTCCTTGTTTTGCTTGCGGCTGCCCTTGGAGCCCAGTTTGAATGTAGGCTCAATGGAGTCCTGGATGTCCAGATCCCAAATGGTGATGATGGGGTCCATGCAGCCGATGGCGCACATGTTGCCGGCCTTGTCGCTGCCCGCATCATGGTTCATCCACTCTATGCAGAGCGGGAAGCTAGGCAGCAGGAAGTCGTGGTGCGTATAGAGGGCCTCCTCCTCCTGGTTGAACACCCACACCTCCATTGAGGCGGCGTCGTCCTGGACGTGGCCCACTAGAATAAGATTGTCACTGGGCTTAATAACCTCGTCCTCGGCCTCAGAATCCTCGTCCTCGTCTGGAACTTGCTCTCCGGCGTCCACAATGTTGGCCAGGCTGGTGACATTGGCGTTCTCCTCGTTGTCGTAATTCTGGAACTGGAACTCGTCTCTGGGGTTTCGATTCTCACTGTTGGCATCCTCGTGGTCGTCCACATCCATGCCGTCGCCCTCAGTCGTGCCTTCCTCCGCATCGTCGTCGCTATCCTCGTCCAATTCCTGCTGCGTATCGCCGATAATTCTCGCCAGCTCCGCCTGCGTCAATACGATCTTGTCGGGTCGATCCTTGGCCACGCCCCGTGGCACGAAGCACAGTGCGGGCACAAAGTCGATGCTCGCCTCCGGTGGTCCTTCCTCTGCCATTATTTAAATATGTTAAACAAAGTTTACGAAACTAAACGAAATAATTAACACGTGCAGTTCAAACGAGGCAGAGTGTGACCGAAGCGTACGAATTTGAATTATAGTACTGGTTCAGAAAAACATACTAAAAGGTATTATAAGGTTTTAAATATATATTTATATATTTTTACGTTTTAAATATAACTGTAGTAGTTTAATTAATTAATAGTTTAATAATTTTATATTATGTAAGATATTTTTTTAAAGACAAATTTAATAATAAATTTAGACTTACTTATTTTTTGTATTTATGCTTGGTTTTCTTCAAGGAACAAGAATCGCTCATTTTAAACGCCGATGATTTATTAATGTACCTTTCTTATCTTTCCTTAATCCCTCTTATCAGTTCTTTTCCCATCTTAATGCAATCAGAGATTTAATATTATTCACCGGAGCTTTTGATATTTCCAGATGTACATACATATGTATCTTCGATATTCAGTCTGTCATTTGTTTTCAGAATGGACGCACGTAAATTTTCTACCCACATACTGGACACCTCCGTGGGAAAAGCGGCCGCCAATGTCAAAGTAACTGTTTCCTGGCTGGACGAGATCCAGCAGTGGAGATCTCTTCGTGCCGCCCAAACGGATGCGGATGGTCGGTGTCTGCTTTTGGAGCCTGGAAAGTTTCCCAGTGGAATCTACAAGCTGACTTTTCATGTGGGTGTCTATTTTTCGGAGCGCGAAGTAAGGACTCTGTATCCAGCAATTGATATCATTGTGGACTGCAGTGAAAATCAACACTATCATATTCCTTTGCTACTCAATCCCTTTGGATATTCTACTTATCGTGGTACATAGTTAAACAATAAAATAGATACAATTACAACTATTAAAAAAACATTAAAATGTCTATGCATTAATGTTTTAGTGTTTTTATTTAAATACATTTAAATATCCTCTAAATTAAAATGTACTTACGTAACACGAGAAAATAAAAAACATAATTTTTAATAATGAGTACAAAATTTGATCGATTGCTGTGAGTCACGACAGAGTTTTGTTCTTCCTTCGTGACCTTCCGTCAAAATCCAGTCACGCGCTCATCTCTATTCGCCAAGTATCTTACCATCTCTGGCCAGTATTTAGTATCGTTTCAGTTTGTATTTTGCGGATGTCGCGGGAGGTTCGTGCGTTCGCTCCGTGGTCGGTGTTTGGAATTGAATGTTTTTGAAACAGCGATCGGGTCTTGTGTACGCCGGTACTTTACATAAAATAAAATCAAAATTAAAAAATACAATACCGTTGCAAGTTCCAATAGGAAAATAAGTGCGGGATACCCCTGAGTTCTTCGGATCTCCTCGGATTCTGCCTCCCACAGAGGCGCAACAGTTGTCAAAATAAAAATCTGTATGGAAATGATATCCGTGTGTGTTTTCGAAGAGTTAAACAAGAAGTTGGATTTGTTATTGGAAAGTACAAACACACAGCAGCACTTCTCCCATAGACACACACTCGATGCGGCCGAGCCAACAAATCCCCAACAAATCTTAAACCAGTTTTAAGATACATATTCTTGGTGTCAGTGTGTGCATGTTGATTTTTTCTGGCATTGTTTTCGTTTTTTTATTTCGTGCTGCTGGCTCTGCATCTTTTTTGTGTACCCTTTTCGCTTGCCTCTGCCTCTAATCGCGTTTCCATTTTCTGGCCGCCGTCCAGATCCGAGGTTTTGGGTTTGGGCTCGTGGTCCGGCCGAGCAACAAGTACCCCTGCCTAGTACCTATTGCTATATCCATACCCATACCAAGTGCCTGCCCGCGTCTCGCTCCGTCTCCCACCTGAAAACCCGAAAAACACGGAAAGAAACGAGCTTAGATTCTAACGAGATCAGCACGCCAGTTGGTAATTGTGCCCCAATTGGTCCATTTTGACTGCTCTAAGCGGCACCTGGAAAATCCGGCGAAGATAGCACCAACAATTCAATAAGGTGAGTCGCGGTGTTGTACTATATTCAGGGTCTTGGTGATCTCATATAACTGTTACCCAGAACCAGTTGGTAAATAAAAATAAAAACTTGTAAATCTGATTTCAAAATGTAATATGTATGTATAGTTTCATTAAATGAAAATGGAATTTTACTAATTAAACCGAATTCAGAAAAACTAAATTAATTAAATTAAATTAAATTAATTGACTGCTCAATTGTTAAAAATATAGAAAACTTATTTTACTTACCAGTTAGAATTTAGTTTGAATCCATGTGAACCTCAAAAGCTAAAATATACTTTTGAAAGGGAAGCCAGGCTAAAATTTAAACTTTATTGAGTTATAAACTAGATTTTTGTGTGGTTCTTAAATCAATTAAAATAATTAAATGTATTGATGGTGCAAAAATGTCGCCAGAACCAGTTGGAACACAAAAGCAAAATTAACACTTTCATTATTCATGCGGGATACAAGTTCTTTGGAACGTGGGAAACATTTTGTGTAAGCTCTTCGATAACAAATTTTAAATTCAATGTTGGCTTAATTTCGAAAACATTTTTGTTAAGTTGTCTAGCCCGAGGACTATTACCTCACTGTCTATGCGACATACCGGCCAATTCGGTTTACCTAATAATTGAAAGTTCGGCGCCGCATTAAAACGCAATCAAAATGACATCTTGCTAACGGCCAATTAATCATAAACCTCAATGAATACGGCAAAAGTCTGAAAAATTGTGTATATGTAATTGATAATCGATCCGACGATAAATACTTTCCTGGCCCGCAGCTCTGGCCAAAAACCAATCATTAATAACTGTAGTCGAGAGATAAATAAAACTATGGCTGCGAATACCGTTTTACGAGGCGCTGGAAAAGTGTCAAAAATCGTAACCTACGTGGATATAATTTGCACTGACGTAAAGCCAAAAACCTAATATGCGATGATCGTTAAACGCTGTAGGCAAATTAGAGAGCGGGTAACCGGCCAAAGTGCAGAAAAGAAGGCAAAAGTTAACTCCAAAAACAAAACAGCAGCATCGAGAAACAACAGAAAAATACAAAAAACTTTAAGACTGCTCAGTTGGGGGGTAAAAATGGGGGGAAATTGGCACTGCATGAGCATGTTTGTCGTCGAGTTCAGCTGACATCGCAAAATGGCAAGAAGCCTCTCTAAGATACACTGAAAACAAGTATAACATTAGTCCTAATATCATAGGGTCAATATCCTAAGGAATATATCAATGCAATAAATGTTATAACGTAGCTAAGGCCCAACCCCAATGTAACTTCAGTTTGCAACTGTTGAACAATAATGAAAATTCCAAATTAATTTTTATATTTAGATTATAGTCTTTTGTACTTTTATTTATTGCGCAGGGTAACCAACGAATATTTTAGAAATCAAATTTAATAATTTCTTCAATCATAGGAAAGTGCAGTTTACATAATTCTTATCCCCTTTTTATTCATTTCATATTAGCTTTCACTAAATAAAAAAAAACATTATATTTTTAACTGTGTAGCTGAAATGGCAAGACCAAACAGGAAATGAACCCGCATGCACTTTTTCAAGTACCTTTCGTTCGAATTCGCTGGCCGATTGCATCGAGTCGTATACTCGAGCACCGGAGTTGGAGCTCTGACTTGAGCTTGAGCTTGGTCTAAAGTAAATTTTGTCGTCGTCTTGTGTTTCTTAGTTTGCTTTTAAGTTGTGCAAGTACCCAGCATTTTTTAAAAGGGTTCCAGAGGGGCATACTCGATCACTGAGTTCAGAGAACAATGCTAAACATACGAGAAATCGAATGCAAATTCTCACCAATTATTTTTTAGCCTTGAAATATGGAAACTGCTATGACCGGGTTTCTAAAATAAGTGCATTCGTCTTACAAGATTTTGAATATTCTACTGTTTTTGATTTAGGATAAGTTTTTAAATCAGATAGTTTATTAAAATTAAGATATATTTTAGAATTTTTATTTTTAAACTAACAATGTTGTATTCGTTTCATTTTCTGTCTCTAAAGTTTATCAAAGATATAAGATACATTTAGTTAAAAACATAACTTCAAAATATTGTTTTCAATAAAATAAAAAATGGTTTGAATCAGTTCGACTTATATATATGTAGACCTTGACTTTCTAGTTTTCTACAATTTATTACAGTTTAATTATTTTTTTATGAAATTTATTGTCTAAAACTTTAAAATGAGATCAAATCGGCAGAGGCAATTTTCTGCGCTAGCAGTTAAAAAAAAAGGTATCTTAATTGCGATCCCAAAACTATAGGCTTACCTTTTAGTTTTATTTTATTGCATTTTGTTTTGTTAATTTCCATGCAATTTCAGGGCATTTCATTGCGCCTGGGCGTAGTTGTTCCCGTACCCAAGTAGATGTTTTTCGCAATGTTTGCTCAGTTGTGTGGGCCTGCATTTGTTTTGGAGTGCGGGTTGCAGGGGTGCGGATGCGGATGTGTGAGTCGACCAACCTGTTCGGAGCTCAGGGAATGAGTCAGCGCTGGGGGTTCGCATCCATGAGATACAATTTGAGTAGACTCGGTAAAGTGTTTGCCGAGGACACCAGGGACTGCGGGGTCCTTCTTCCTTTCTGACCTGCACTCAAGCGTTTATGCGTCGAAGGTTTTGATTATTTTGTTTCATGTGCCCTTAGCAATGTCTCATATTACAGGCGGAATGGAGTTGTATCCCCTGCCATCCGTATCTTTCCTTCTTTGCTTTGTTCATCGCCCCTTTGCTTTATTTCCCGTCTTTGCATGGGGTCACTCTAAATGCGTTCAATGTGTAGTTTCTGATAAGCCTGCCTTATGATATGCTTAAAGGGCGAAGCCGTACTTCGCCTCTTTAATTTTGCGGGATACAAAATTAGTTACAAAATTGATTGGTACCAAATGGTACCTACAGATAAATAAGTTAAGTTTATATTTAAAGTTGTAAATTAAACATTTCTTATCTAGTTTGACATTTTGTTTGTTCCTGTTTCTGTTTATTTCAACAGGAAGCAAACTTTAGAACATTAAATATTAAAAATATTCTGGTTCGGATATATAAATGGAAGCCTAAAAGAAATTCAAAAATAAGCGACAAATCCTTTTAAAAACATTAAATAAATAATTTTAAGAAGTATAATAGTACTATTTTTCTTAGCATAATTCTGACATTATTCTGGAGCACAAATACCTATATTATTCGTGTAAGACAGACGACCTTGACAATCTCTGGCCCAAGCTCTTGGCATAATTATCGTGTTTGGGGTTTATTCCACACGCTTCGCCCAATGTTTAGCAAATAGATTTGGAGTGCGCTTAGTGCCTTCCTTACCTTCCCACCTACTTACCCGCACTCCAAGTGGATTGCAGCAGGTGGCGTGACTAAGACATTCCGCCATGGCAAAGTGAGTTTTTCAAAATTCGAAACTAATTTCAGAGTTTTTGTTTTTTTTTTTTAGCTGTGGCTCTCCATGCGCTTTATAGTTCGCTAGCTGCTGCTGCTAACGAGCATTATTTCAGTCTTTCAAGCAGGCTTTTATTTTAGCAATTTTTTATATTTTTATTTCTGCACACACATGACCACTTTTATGGTTTCGGCATTAAAAATGTGGCGCAAAATTCAAACACTGGAGTGTAATTGAAAAAGCATGAGAGATGCTTAATGGGTGGGGTATATGGGGGCTTTTGGGAGGGAAGGGGGTTGTATTAGCCGAAGTCAGTCGCGCACTAAATCCCAATGGTAACGCACCCATTAATCACAAAAGAGAAACAATAATGCTCGGACGGGCGAAAAAGTGGTAAAAGCCGCAGAAATACCAAAACAAAGCGACTCGAAAAACTGCAAGCAATTGCTTAAAGATGTTCCTGAAAGATACCAGCCAAGTGTTAATTAATAAGTTTTATGTCTTGCGATATGTACTTGAAATTCTAAAAATACAAGCATCCAACTATGGTGAGTCAGTGGCGATTCTCACATGGAATGCGATCACTTTCGACGGAAATTCGCTACAGCATCTAGATTTTACTGTCAGAAATTTCGGCATTTTAGCATGCTGGCACTTCTGGGTGTGGTGGACTCGTCACCCCCTCTATAAAGTTTAATTAGTGCGAATTGCGTTGTGCAAAACAGTTAGCTTCTGTCTTTGCCAATTTCGTTGGTTAGGGGACCGGCTGTAATGGGGCAATTAAAAGCAATGTTAATGGGATACAAATGGGAGAGGGATATCCCTTTCGCACATACAAATGTTTGCAAAACAGGGAGAGTAATACACTCGTGAGTGTATGCAACTAATTAATTAAGAAAATGTTAATGTGGTGGGGGTGAAAATAACGACAGAATACTTATATATCAATTACATTTCGCACGGAAACGATAAGAACTCTGAAACTCTAACGCATCGTAGTAACATTTAAAAAAGTTGTCCAACTTATTTACTCATATATACTTAGTTCTAATTCTGGTAATAATTAAAAATGGTAGGTTACTATATATTCCTTTTTTATCTTTATTAAATTTTTTTGCCTGTCAAATAAGAACCTTATAGTCCCTAAATTATTTGCATATATGTACATTTAGAAATAACTCATTAATATTTACTCTGAAGTCTTTAAAAGGGTTTAGTATATACTTAAGATAAAATCATTTATGGGATATATGTATATTCGACACTATTTAGCATTCTCATCTTTTCCACAGTTACTTATTACTTATGTTCTTAAAGTGTTTCTATGTAAAAAATGTTTTTTTTTCGGCTGAATCATATCCTTTGATACATTAACATTCAGCACTGCATCGTCTTTGTTTTCCTGCTAACCCAATAAGAACGTTTCGGTTGAGCCTGCCATGAGTGTTTCAAGTAAACTGCTATTATTAGCAAGTACTTATGCCCGCTTCGGCCAGGTCATTAGCCATTCTGGGCACAAGCCACGTAACAGTAACAAGGCATAAAAGGCGAAATACACGAGTACTAAAAACCATTCCATATTCACACCATTCTCGATGGTTTATCAGGTTGCATGCACGCGATTCAAATCAATTGCCACAATGACACACATACAAATTGTAATGCTGCGGACACAGATATTTTCCGCTGTGACTGTGTGTGCTTGGGGCCCAGACAATCGTCTAATGCCCAAACCAGAACGATGACGAGGCAATCCCGTGAAGAAGACCTTCACGGTGGCAAACAAGAGCTGTACACTCAACAATAACACCAGTCGCATTCTATATTCTACGTCATCCAAGGAAACGGGGTGGTGAGTGGTGGGTGGTGGGAGGTGGTTGGAGTGCGAGACAATTGCACGTGCTTTGCATGTCGAATTACAAAATAACGAGAACACTAACTTGCAACTCACTTTACAATCGACAGCTACGCAGAAGCTCTTTTCAGTTACAAAGCAACAGGTTTTTGTAATTCAGGAACACTAAGAAAAATTACAATACTTTGCTAGATAGTATTAGAATCAGTTTAATCAAAAAGATATACATCGAGTTATCGATCAGATTCTGGAATATAACTTATCCTAAATGTTTGTTTATTTGGAAATTAAAACAAGAGAGAACGCTATAGTCGGGTGCCCCGACTATCAGATACCCGTTACTCAGGTAAAGGGAGTGCGAGGGAGATGGAGATAGAAACTTTGATCACGCATAACTTTTTAACGAATGGTCCGATTTAAAAAATTTCTTCTACATTTCGATAGGTATTGATAAACACAATAAAACTGCATTTTTACTTTTCCGAAATATTTAAATTTTTAAAATCGTATATAAGCGATTGTGGGCGTTAAAGGGGGCGTGGCACCTTTTTGAAACAAACTTGCGCTGCGTAGGAACTCCTAGAATCTGCATGCAAAATGCCAATCTTCTAGCTTTTATAGTTTCCGAGATCTCAGCGTTCATACGGACAGACAGACGGACAGACAGACGGACAGACGGACATGGCTATATCGACTCGGCTAGTGACCCTGATCAAGAATATATATACTTTATAGGGTCGGAAACGCTTCCTTCTAGCTGTTACATACTTTTGCACGAATACAATATACCCTTTTACTCTACGAGTAACGGGTATAAATAGTAATAAAAAGTATTTATTTTTACATGTAAGGTCTTTAGGATCTTTTCTTTTTTAAAAGAGGCAAACGAAGTCAGAGAAGTGAATTCGTTCCATAATTTGAACTATAAATTTATAATATCTGGGCTACTCTAAGTAAAGTATTTATTTATTTATTTATTTTGAATTTAAAAATTGTTGACTTATTGAAGGTTCAATAATCGAACTTAAAATAACTAATCTAATTCGATTTTAAATCTTAATTCGAAGTAGATAATTTTTATTTAACGAATTAAATCTACTACTTTCCATTTTAAAAGTATTTTATTTCGCTGAGTGTAGCGTTGTATAGAGGAGTAAGTGGGAAGAGCCGCCCAGAAGAGGGGGCGTAGCTCTGTTTCTCTTTTAGCGGTTCTTTCTTTCTGCATAATTACAAGGCCTCTTCGGAGCATCAAATATTCAATCGACACAATGGCACACATTCGACCTCTATTCTCTCCTCGCTTTGTTTTGGTCAGTATTTCTTATATTTTTATTTCGGCGCTATACTTTTATTTAGGTTAATGCTAAAAAATTGTCATAGCTGGCGGACAACTTTCATTAGGGCAAAGAAAAAGCTATACAAAAGCTGAAAAAACCTTCTGATCGCCATAATCTTTTGCACTCCCATCGCTAACTTCTTCGCCAAGATCATGTCCGGCTTAGGGTCCGGGCACATATATTCATATAGATATATATATATATATATATATATATATAAAGAGAGGGAAAAAGACATAGTGGATGCCATTGCTTGTAATTTCACTTTTTATAGTTTACAAAAGGTTAAAACGATTAGGCATTAATGTTGGCCAATCTTTTTGATGCTTTTCTTTTATAATTTGCGCGCTATTAGCGTACTTATTTTTTTAGCTTTTTTGGTTTTCTTTTTGGGTCACAGCTATTAAGTTTGCAGGTAGCAGATGGGTGTTGTGTGTGTGCCTAAGGTCGTGTTTACCATGAAAAAGGCCTAACGACTCAAAAAACTCGGGTTGAATAAATAAAAAAATACTGTAATATTACTAACCTTGAAATGTTATATATAATCTACGCAAACTTAGTTGTTTTATTTGGAAAACCATTGCATTTGGCTGTGTTTTTGAAGTCAATTTTTGTTTAATACCTTCTTTAACTTAGGGTTTTCCTAAAGTTGTATTATTTTATATTAATCCATTTTTCAGAAAATTTCAATAAAATGTAAATAAAATTTAAACGACAAAATATCAATATCTCTCATATATATATAGTTGAATTTAATTATAATTACAAATATTCATTAGTAAACTTAAGTTAATGGAACCGCAATAACGACGTCGCAAACATATGGCATTTGTATTCGATATTAGCGAAGATTTCCATCACTTTCAACTCTTTGTTTGGGTCCCAGCTAATGACCTCCTGATCTGTAAAAGGTTAATAAATTACAAAAGATAAAATATTAATTGGTTTCCGATTTCTCGGACAGCTGCAACAAAAAGCAGACTTTAATAAATATTCATATCGTTTAGACAGGCACTTTCCCTTTTGCCACTTTATCAGCTATGAAATTAAAGGAAGTGCTCAGAGAAGCAACCTTTGATACAACGAAGCTTTAGCCCAGGGGCGATAAGGCCTGAAGAGATGTTTATATGGGGGTAAAAATATACGATTCAAAGCATTGTCGTTGGATCTCCTCCCTTATCGCTCTGACAGCATCCGGGCCACACCCACGCCCTCGGATCAGAAAAATACTGAATCGAAACCCGATCCCATCTCCATTCAGCTCAGGAATGTTCAGAAGTCATTTGGCGGATTTCATGCTCTGTTGGCTTTGATTAGACGCGTTCGATTTGTTTGTTTGATCCGATCATGCCAACAATTAAATTCAATGAAATTAAATTTCGCAATTGAATTTCATTTTCAGCATGCTTGCGAATTACTCGAGCGTTGAGGCTTAGCTAAGTATTTATCTCCCTCTCACTTTTCCCTTTCGCCTCCTCTTTACTGATTTTCACTGGCCCACCAATAGCCAATTTATCTATTGCTTTTCCTTATTTACCGACATTTTCCATGCGTATGCAAAAATAATTGGTCATAGCAAATTTCAGCGTTAAGTTGAAATACTCGAGAAATCAACAATTTCGAAATACAAAACATGTGTAGATTAATGAAGATTATTCATATTTTAAAATATACGAGGTAATAAAAATTTTAAGTATAGAAATAACTCAAGATTTCAAGGCATGACTTATAAAGTTATAAAGCCTCGCTCAAGAAATGTTTCTATTTTTGCGAATACTTATACTGGGGCTCTTTTTTAACGCTTAACTTAGTGAAGCTTGGCTTTAGTGAACAAAATATAATTTTGTAGTATTTATACAATTGTACACACAATAGATTATTACAAGTCAGTTTCTTTAGTTAATGAGGCACCGAGATATATGAAATATAATACTTTTATTAATGATCATAGCAGGATGTTTATCTTTATGGGATATTCAAAAACCCACTAAATAATGAATCAACAATCCCACAAACATCCGCCGAGTTCACCACCATGTTTGACAACAGGTTCCTTGGGCAGAAGGAACCAATCTTTTAACTTTTACAAACAATAAAATTTTGTGTTGCTTCGGTTTCCGCTACTCTTGTTTATGCCCCATTGACTTACACTCGAGTTGATCAAAATGGAGGGGTTTGGAGAAGACGATGACGACGAAGATGACCAAGGGGCGAGGCCGGTTTCATTGTCGAGCAACTGAGTTTGAGGTTTACGATATTCTATTTAACGGCTCATCGGCTATTCGCGCAGAGATCGTCTACGGATCATGCCCCCGAGACGGGATCTCGAGGTTTTCCTTTGTTCCCAGCCCGCTGCAATCTTAACGTGCGGTTGAGGTGAATGACTAACGGCCAGCTAAACTATGACTAACTGGTCTCAGGTAGTAGGTTGTTCGATCAGTTCATGTGTTATAGATGCAAAATGGTCTGTGGTTGCTGCTCATTTTTAGCAGATTAATTATTATTTATATTCCAAATTTTGAAAGATTCCATAGATGGGAATTATATATTTTATTTGGTTTCTGGGAGTTTATGAAAGCACTTTGTGGTTACTGTCATTATTTTGAAGCTGTTCATTAAAAAATTCTCAAATATCAAACCAAATTTTATTGATATTAAACCAATTTTGTTTCTGTTTTTTTATTTAGTTATTTTTTTTTTATAAGGTGTCATAAATAATTTGAGTACAAAATGGAATACAAACGAATTAGTTTTGTTTTTATTTATTTATGATTAATTATTCTTGCCCGCTTAACCAACTTTGAAATCAACCCAAGATCATATTTTCAACACAATTAGAGCATATTAAGTGTGGCAAAAGCGAGTGAGAGGTGTGCAGGGCGAGACAAGGAGGGAGAACGTACTTCTTGTTACTTTTTTTTGTTTCTGTTTTGAGAATATAAATTAACGCAACAATTAACAGAAACGAGTTTTAGAGTTGAGGGGAGAAAACAGAATGAAGTGAAGAATCTGGCCATGGATGATCTTTCGCATTGTTATATGATATTGGGTGGAAAAGGGGGAATCATCGGAGAAATAACGAAGGGGAAAGACTGGAGTGGCAAAGCTGCTTTATTGAACAACACAACTCTTCAACTATTTATGCCGGACCCCCGCTGAAGTGGCAAGTTCTGTTCGCTTCGTTTTGGACTTGTTTTGGGAGAAGGGGATCGAAAACCCAACCATGCGATGGATAGAAGGGGAGGGACTTTAAAGAGTTCGAAAACAACAGAAATAAAGTGGAGAAGTAAAAAATGTTAATTTTAGGCCACATCGATGATGACTTTAATTCTTCAAACGAAACTTGAAAGTCTTAGCATGCACATGAGGAAAATCGCAGGGGAAAATTCCAGCTTCTATATATCCAAAGTTTTAATCCGACAAAACACTTGTTATTTTAGCCATTCAATTTTACAATCTTCATTCTGCACTTGAGAAATTAGTAAAGAAATCGAAACAAAAGCTTAGGTTGTTACCATAAAGTTGATGTGTTATTATTAAGTTTTCGGTTATTGTGGCTATGAGATGCCTTTTGTTTACGGTTTTTTTTAGAGCTATTCGCTTCTAGTTTGATGTGGTCTTGTGGTTTTCCAGTTTTAGTTTCTTGTTCGGGTTTTCGGTTTTACTCTTATTACTATTCCACTTGCGAGCTGTATGGCATTGAAGTTTTGCATTACCCCAGACTTTAGGCAAATTCTGTCTTCGCTAAATTCGCAATCGCTGGCGTCATTTTTGCCCCACGAAGTTATGTGACAAATTTTCCATAAATACATTTGGCCAGCGGGCGAGAGAGTTCACTAACCTCCATCTGAACTGACCTATTTGCGGCGATTGCCAAGCGGGAAAAGTGAGCGAGAAAGTGAGCCACAACATCCCGGAATAAGAAGTCAAATTGGATAAGGGTAGCATGCTTTTCCTTGGAAAATCTAAATATAATTGCTTTTATGGAAAAATCTCAGTTTAAAAGAAATTAAAGAATTTGAATTTTAGATATTTTTTCAGAGAAAAATGTAATTAACATTAAAATAAATACTTATTTTTATAAATAATGGATTTAAATGTAATCTTTTTCATATGAGACAAATACCTTAAAAAATTTTAAATATAATTAATTATACCCGTTACTCGTAGAGTAAAAGGGTATATTGTATTCGTGCAAAAGTATGTAACAGGTAGAAGGAAGCGTTTCCGACCCTATAAAGTATATATATTCTTGTTCAGGATCACTAGCCGAGTCGATCTAGCCATGTCCGTCTGTCCGTCTGTCCGTCTGTCCGTCTGTCCGTCTGTCCGTCTGTCCGTCCGTATGAACGCTGAGATCTCGGAAACTATAAAAGCTAGAAGATTGGCATTTTGCATGCAGATTTTAGGAGTTCCTACGCAGCGCAAGTTTGTTTCAAAAAGGTGCCACGCCCCCTTTAACGCCCACAATCGCTTATATACGATTTTATTTAAATATAAATTTAAATATTTCGGAAAAGTAAAAATGCAGTTTTATTGTGTTTATCAATACCTATCGAAAAGTAGAAGAAATTTTTCAAATCGGACCATTCGTTTAAAAGTTATGCGTGATCAAAGTTTCTATCTCCATCTCCCTCGCACTCCTTTTACCTGAGTAACGGGTATCTGATAGTCGGGGCACCCGACTATAGCGTTCTCTCTTGTTTTCTCATAAAATAGTCCATATACCTTGTTAAATGTAAATAAACTTCAGTATCTTTGGAAATCTTACTATTATTTCTTTCGCACACATTATCATTGTATGGATATATTTATGGGCGTGCAAAGTTTCCTTCCCCTTCGCTTTATTATTTATTTTTGGTGGTGTGCGGACAAAATGTTATTTGCACTGATGAGTAAGAGAATCTTATTATGCATGCATTTTATGAATTCTTTGGTCAGAATTCCGCATACTTTCCATTTCGATAATAAGTTTTCGCTTAATGTTCTTCTGCAGCGAACGAAACTCATTTGGAGAAAACCAACCAAATGACAAATGAAATTCAATTAAGTTTTATAGAAAAAGACGGGAAAAGGCAACCATTTTGAGTGCATAAAATTAATGGCAACCGAGCGTGATAAAAGCGGCCCAAACCCGTTTAGAATCCAAGCTCGGATAATTTATTCATGGATTCATCATTCGATGCATTGTTCGATAGCCCAAACACAAACTTTTACTTTTCATCATTGTTTCGGCCCATTGTGAGTGCTGATCTCTGAAGACCCTCGAAGAGATCTCCCCCTGCAATTAATCTTCACCAGCCCCGAACAATCCAATTAGATAACCCCGGGCCTACTCACGTGTGGGGGCAGTGAAAGTTTACGGCTCGTTCTAAGCCACTGGACCAGTCCGGAATCCGAAGTCCGGAGTACGAAGCCTCGCATGATCGCAATTTGCATAAAACACTCATCTAATAAAAGCCCTGTGCAGTGGGCAGCGGCTCGAGTGCTCGATCTCGATTGGAATCGTTTCGTACGTGGAAATGCGTAGAAATCAGATCAAGTTTTTATTTACTGGTACCTTTTCGGCGATTGATGATGATGATAGGGCTCGCGGTCTTTATATGGGTTGTGCTTCACAGCGAACCATTTTCATTTAACATTTTTTAAAATTTAAAACCTAGAAATTTGTAGTACTCCAATTTTTAAAGAATTTATGGTTTCATTGTGGAATCTCTGGAACACAAGCCCCCAATATGTTTTAAGGCGCGCTAACTCTGTTATTTGGGCGTTATTTAATTGTAGACCTGCTGCAGGCGGGTTCTACTTTCGCACAAAGGTCTGACCTCTTCCCGCCGTGCGTTTTCCCACCCAGCTACAGCTATCTACATTTTCGCCGGGCCATTTCTATGCAAATCAGCTGAGAACACGCACACATCAGTGGGAGTTGCAAAGGAGGCGAGGAGCCGGGATGTCCTCATATACTTATAATGGGGCACCGGCTTTCAATACACCGCATGATATGCGATATGGATATGCAAATTCAAAGGGGTTAAGGTGGGAAAAAGGGGGCCGGGCGGGAGGTAGGGACTGCGATGGGAAGGCCTAGCCCAATGTGCAAATTCCTTTGGCCACGGGCTTGGCAGGAACGTGACAAAATGAAGTCTGTTTTCGGTATTCAAGCCTTACGTAATGCGCCTGTTCGGGTCTTTAGTTCTGAGCCATTGTAGTGCCCGGGGATAATCAAGATTTACGGTCGACTTTCGCCGTTATCACCGGCCAATGGCTGGGAAATCCAGGAGTCGTCTACGGATGGCAGATTGTTTCGGGGTTCATGCTCGCTTTTTGGGTCATTGACCGCCCAATGTGTTAATTGATTCTAAGGCAGGAGACTTATTGAAGGCACACTGCAAAATAAAACTAGGTATAACAGTTTCAAGCTTTAATTATATCGCTGGAATGCAAAATAATGTCGTCTTATAAATAATTCTAATTTTACACACAGAATTGAGAATAATGATTAGGTAATATTCCATATAAGGAGGACAATATGGCTTATTATATATGTATATAGTATTTGGCTCCACCGTAGAATTATTGACTAACCTTTTTGTTTTGACAATTATTGATGATATTTTGTCTTTGTGTATTGTTTTTGACAAGTACATATTTCTCTTGGCCATAGATCATTGTGCGTTTTCGATGAACATGAACTTGATGAGTTCATAAATAGCTTACAGTTCTTGGGGATACACATGCCCCACACATGTGTCCCTCGAAACCAGCTGATCCAACCTTGGAACTCACACATTTCGATTGCATCACTTCACCCTCAAATACTCAATTCATTTTCCTGCTTCTTTTTAGACCACCAACAAAAGAGCTTCGAACAATGTAACGACTACTTAAACGATCTAAACACAATCGAAAGGCGGAAAATCATCGTATTGCCCAAAAATATAATTGAACAGACCTCAAAACCACTTCAGCGAAATCAGGTGAGTTGGGCAATGATTTGGAATTGCTTCTTTAATTGGGAACCACTCTGAATGGTAAATCATCATATTAATTCGCTTTGATCTGTCTGTATTTTGGTGTTTAAGTTTTTTCGAAATTCTTACAAAATACTGATAATCAAGAAGAGCCACTTTAAATTGCGTTGAAAAATGATTCGCCAATAAAAGAAAATAGGCCACCCCATGGAAAAATTACCAACCAGTTTTTATGACTCTGCTTTAACCCCTGGAGTAAGACTTTTTGTCTGTCTCGTTGGTATTAAGCAAATTTATGTTTATGCGAGGAAGGAACTCTTCAAACGCCACTGCACGTGTAGCATTAAAATGTAAAATGTACGAGTATATATATGCAAATATATATACTTATTCGCACCTGGGCGACGTCTCTGTTGTTATGGTAATGTGAGCTTCGTTTTGGGTTTTATTCTGATTACAATAACATTTTTGCCTTCATTGTTTGCAGGCAGCCAAAGACCTTGTGCGCAGATCGACCTTGAATCTGTGTGTAATTCAAACCGTATAATCAGGCTGATTAACCCATATTGCAAGAGCTATTGATAGCTTAACACCTTCTCGGCGGAAAGAAGCAATTACTCATCCAAAGAGGGGGGGCGACAACCTTGTGATGTCCTCCGTTTTTGATGCCTCAATTTGGCCAAGCCCATAAACTGGGCCTTCGACTTTGCCGGTTTCCTTGACTAAATTCGAGAGGTAGAAAAGGCACAACACTTGGTGGAAATTTCCACTAACTTGACCACTCTCCAAAAGCAGAAGGATTCAAGGATTCTGTTGCTGAGAGGAAGGAAGTCGGTTCCTTTTCGCCTTATTTGGATATTCGGTGACAGACTTCTGACAATTTCGTTGACTAGGTCAGGCTCTCTTTTTGCATGGGAATGGATGTGTGTTGGCTTCACTTTTGGTTTCTGCGGGCTTAACTGCGACTGCGCAAAGAGAGAGGGGGAGGTATGAAGGTCCTGGCAACATTTAGCTGGCAACATTATTATTATTATTTTTTATAAATGAAAGATTTCGTCTCTAAATTTAGTTGAAAATAGATTTTTTAGACTGACTTTAACTGACTACCAATGAGACTTCTTCTATCGCTATTAAATACAATTCGGGCGAGAAAAAACATTTAAGTTATAGTTACAGTTGAAAGGGCTTCATAATTCATGGCAACATAAGTCCAGTGAATGTCAAACTTTAAGAGCAATGATGCTGCGATGCCGCCCACGCAAAAAGAGCAAACGGGATGGAAAAATAGAGAGAGAAATCTCGCAGTTGCGCTCCTTGACCTTGGGCACGAACGCACCCAAAGACCCCCCGAGTCCACCCGCTCCTCCGAAAACGCTTTACCCTTCGGTGCTGCGAATTCCGGACTCTGATTCCGATTCAGTCGCTCACTTCGCCAGCAGCCACAAGTTGTGGCCACGCGGATGAAGTAAAAACAGAGGAAAACAGTGAAGATTGTAAAGTGTGTTCATGGTGAACCTCGAAGATCCCCCGCAATGTCAGCTGGTCCCACCGATTTGGATCTGGATCTGCAGTATGTAAAGGGCAAAAAGTGGTGAGGGGGGGCTGCATGGCCATCCCATCTGGCAGTCAATTAAAACGACGCAAAAGTAAACAGCAAATAAATCAACAACAGCATCAGCCAGTGTTCAGAATCTCTGAATCAGCGATTGCTGCGTCATCATCATCATCATCATCGTCGTTATGGCAGCACATTCTTATCGGAACTTTTGCTGACCCCCGCCTATTGATTTCCATCGATTTCCATCTATCATACACAGATTGATTGATAAGAAGGTGGGGACATTTTCATGCGCCGCCCAAATGGGGCTCGGGTTCAAAGTTCGCATTTGTCAAATGGAGCGAAAATGGGGACTGTGTAAACACGGGCGCCGTTTGAAGAGCCCAATCAAATAGAAGGAGATGAGATTAAATGGGCCTAGGAAAACAATTGTTTAAGACTCCCCTGGGACGGTAGATAATTTATTGGTATTTAGAAACTTGATAGCTTCAGGAATGAATTTCAAATTAATGAATAAACATTAGGCATAATAGTCGATAATAATTCAAGGAGTTTGGTTTTTCTGAATTAAGTCCTTAATTCCTTTAATAGTAATTTTAGTAGCATTTAAGAATTTTTAAATTTTGTTTTCAATTTTAAAATAATAATATCATTTCCATCGGTTTTATATCTAAACGTTTTTCGGTTTATTGCTTATCTGGGTAATAAATTAAATATTATTTCCACATTCAAACAAGTGTTCGAAAATTTATATACATAAATAGTTGGTATTTGCTAATTCATTTCCTTATCAGCGCCACGCCTACTTGGTGTTACTTGTTTTGCAACGGTTGAAGCTGGTAAATACGGCTCATTGCGTTTCACTCTACCAAATGTTATCTGAAGTATTTATGTTCTCCTTCCCCATATTTATATATTGCTTACTCACGTGGTATTTTGTGTATACAAAGATACATCTATCTCTTGCCTCACAAATAAGCAATCATTTCACTTTTAAAGTGTTTTCAAAGAAGATCCTCAATAAAATGGCTGAAAATGAAAACTAAAAATTCATTTAAATCAATATAGCTATCGAGAAATGAAAGTGTGGCAAATTACATTTAATAAAACCGAAATTTGCATGCAGTCGTATTTTCCATTTTCTTTCCCCTCCAACTTGAGTTATTCAATTGCATTTTAAATACTCAATTTTGGCGTTTTACCAGTTAGAGAGACGACCTTCAAATGGCCCGAGACGCCCCCGATTCGCGTTTTGTCCAAAGTCGAAGAAGCCTGGTCATTAAAATTGATGACAGATCCATTCAGTCGCCGCAAATAGAGTGCGGTAATACTCCGGAGGTTGTGCACCGTGTGATGTGCGATGAGCATGCACTTTTGTTCATTTGTTTGCTTTTCTTTCTCGGGTTGTGTGAGCTTTCCGGTCAGGGGCACTTTCCTTTTCAATTTGTCCAGCTCTTTAGCTTGGCCATTATGCCACTTGGCCGTTTTGCAATGACGCTTGCTGACCAGCTCGCCATTGGGAATTGTGCTGAAGTGTCGGTAACAAGTGTCTGCACAGGGGAAAAAACATCAACGAAGTGGTAGAAGTGGTTTTCTTGCCAGAAAAACAAATTTAAATTAAACCTATTATCTAATTTGAATCATACTTTAACTAGAGAACTGTGGTTTTCAATTCTAATTAACAACTCTTTCAAAGTAATAATAAAAGTTAGGATTATAAATTAATTTGTGCAAAGCACAGAAAGGCAAATTTAATCGAATAATCAATAATATATAAAATAAAAAACAGCAATCTTTTTAGATAAGTAATTTAAATTTATTTCAAGAAAACTAAAATCATACACTGTTCTTATTTTTTCGCCGTGTGGTTAATGCCTTCAACAGATTCGAAATTCTCGCAGCTCGCAACTCGCTTCGAGCTTGAGTTTGAGTTTGTTTTAGAGTTAGAGCCATAATCGGCTTCCTGGCCCATTGTCTGGGCCTCTTCACAATTAAGTTGGCAAATTTGTGTAATGAGCAAGTGCAATTATACAGGCTGCTCCGTGTTTGGGCCCATGCAAATGCCACACATAATTATAGTTGTGGCTGCTGTAGATACAGTGTTTTGTTTTTTTCTTTGGGCTGTTTTGGTTTTGGCTTTGTTTTCCTTTGGTTTTCGTTTTCATTTTCCCTGCAGTGTTTGCCCACTTTGCCAAGTGAGTTGCCAGCGAGTAGTGAGTGTGTGCTCATCTGCGAAATGCAAATGAAAGTCAAAGTTAATTTGTTAGATTTTCACGTTGAGATACAAGCTCGCGAGTCTGCGGGCAAAAACTGCGTGACGGTGATGAGTTACTTCTGCGGCTACGGTTTACAAGTAAAAAGATAAAAGTGCCAGACCACGTCTCAATTTTTCCGTCTGCTTCGAGTCTCGTCTCGGTGCAAAGACGATGGAAAATCAAAGGTGGCATTTTCATTGCGGCTTGTCTGCCTCAAAAATGCGGCATACTTTCGGGCTGTTAATCAATTACCGCTGCGGAAATTTAATTGGATTATAAATGGCTGCTGCTCCTAAGACTGCAGGGAAAACTCGAGCTCAAAGCAATTATGTATACTTCCACTTGGAGAAATGTCAGGAAATTTTTTTTTTTCTAAATACTGTTTTATTTGAGTTTATACTCTACGTACTTTTCAAGAATGGAATGTCTCGCACAAATTTGGGAAAGTTTTCTTTTAGGAGACATCTTAAATTAAATACTTTCGAGTGTATCTATCCCAAACACTCCTGACTCGTAAACTATAGTATTTAGCGTACTGATTCCCCCTACATGTCCAGCTCAATTGGCAGCTTAAATGAATTTCGCCTTGGCATTCCCCCAAGTTCAATGTCAAATCGTATTCAGTTAGCCGTTCGCCAGCCTATTCCTCCCCCATATATATAATTCATATACCACTCGGACCCCCCAGTGCAGTCATTCCGTTTAATTAACCAATGCTCAAAACGAAATGAACATTTTCCAGTTGTGTTGGCTGTGCTGCTCATTTGTCTGCTCCAATCAACATCGTCGTCATCGCGGTTTTATCATCATTACGGAGCTCTTCATCATTTCATCAACGCTGCTGCACTGCACCCATAAAACCCGCGAGTGTCGACACGAATCCGCGGCTGCAGTTTCCATTTCAATGCGCAAAAAACGCTTAAACTGCAATTTGCGCTTGTTTTTAAAGGGGGAGGCGGATGGGGCGAAAGGGGTGTGTTCTCCCCCCACTAATTAGCACATCAAATTCTCTGTGCACACGGAACGCGTCTACGTGTTTTGGTGGGTGGGGTTTGTTGCCTTAAAGGGGTCAAATGTCAGCTCAACGCGTTATTTGGACAGCCCTCCTAACTGGGTTAACTCGCAGAATCTTTGGAGCGTTAATCCCTCGCCCTAAACCGCACTAATTACTCGCGATGTGTACGCAATTTAGCAACCTGCCTAAAAGTATGCAGCTGAAAACGGGGGAAATGCTCTAATCACCAGTCGAACAAGCCTCTTAATTACCTAACTAAGTTAATTAGTTGCACTTGGTAGAATGCCTAAAATAGCTTTTAAGTTTGTGAGTCTAAAGAAATATTAAAGTGAATTGCAAATTTCAAATTTAATGGCAAAACATTAAATAAATATTTAAACGTCATCAAATCATACATATTTTCAATGTTTCCTATCAAATTTAAATGTTATTTTACCTATAATTGAAGTAAGCTTGCAAGGAAGATACATCTCCTTTTATCTGACTTGATATCACTGGACATTTCAGATCGCATACTTATACATTCTTTATGAAAGTCAATAGATTTATCGAGTTTCTTGTAATTCATATTCAATTGTTTGAAGTATAATTTTAATTTTGCCATTTTATTTATATTGCCTGTAATTTATCTTTTATGCTGCAAGATCTTTTCCTTGCCCACACACCAAAGGGTTGGCTGACTCGCCTGATGGAATATAAATCTCACAACGTCTGTGAGTGTTCGGCATCCCCGAACTTGGCATGAATCATCCGCCCGGGAACCCATTACTCACGTCCCGCTCGTCCGGCGCCAAATCAAAGCCAAAACAAAGCCAAAATAACGCCAAAGACAGCATAAGACTTCGAGTGAGCCAAAGGCATATGCACATCCACAACGTCTGCAGGCCACAGAGTTCAGATGAAGGGGCACATTCCTAGTTGAAAATAGCTTTCCTTGAAATGCCTTTGGCCCAGCCGCGATTCGATCCAAGCGATTCGAGAGCATCCACTGAACAAATGGAAGATGCATTCTGCTCTTGCAGGGCCACGACATTTATTTATTGGTTGATTCGGGGTGATCAAGTGGGTTGACTGAACTGACAATGTGGTGGGGCTAACCCACAGTCATTTTTGCCATTTAAATCCATGTGATTCATGTAAATGTATAATACTTTGGACGAATGGTCAGTTATTTAAAAGATAAACATATAGATTTGTTTATTCAATTTTTATTTTTCATCTGACGACAAATGTACTGTTTATTTCATTTTTAAATAAATGATCATTCGCCCAAAGTATTAGATATTAACATGAATCACAATGGTAAAGCCTAATTTTTTGAATCATCGGAAATTGCAAAATTAATTCATTAGGCTCGAAAAAGATAATATGCATACATATCTCAGTAAAACCTTAAATTAATCGCAAAACAATATATGGATCATAGCTAAATTTACAAAAAGCAATTTACCTTGTTATGAAATACAAACCACTTGCAAATAATTAAGGCGTTTGTAAAAAAGTTCCTTCGTCGTTTTATAGTTTCGTAAATTATATTTAGTCTATCTATTTAATAAAGTATTTAGAAAGTAGTTTCTTGGCATTTATAATATTTTAAACAGGATTCTCACTCTTTCTTGCTGTCATCTTCACTTGACAGCCAATTACCTTAATTGTGAAAATCTATATGCTTATCTATATGTAATTAAAACGTCAGCACAGCAAATTACGCAGCCTAAACAGAGTAATTGTTTTAATGAACTCACAAAGTGAATTAAATACTTCAACTTAAGGACTCGTCTCTTCAACCCAATTGCCCTGTCACACTGGCACCTGGCGGTCTGAGTTTCCGCCAGGTTGTCGTGGCTTTTATCGCGAATGCAATATGACATTTAATTTCCCCCAGAACACCGCCATAATGGAGATCCATTAGCGCGGTGTCGCAGGATGTCAGTGCAAGTGAGTGATGGGTCGAGTCGCGAGGAGTTCTTCGTGGAAGCCATCGCGGAAGAGACCGTGCTCTCATTTCAGAGGAGATATTTCCATTGCACTAACACCGCATATTTGCAGATGGCAATTACAAATAGTTTTCCCCTTGTTTTCGCCCCCAGCAGCATGTCTTCCGGCCTGATGTCGTGTGTGAGGGAAAACTCGCCGCCGCTGGAATCGGAGTTGGATGCCAGTGCCGATGGCCCATTGTCGTTGCCGGAGGGCCATGCCCACGCCCACGCAGTCACCTCCACGCCCATCTCCAGTCCAGGAAACGATGCCCACCAGTCCCCGACCGCCGGTGAGTTACCTAATTGCTTTCATAATACCCCTACGAACTAAGTAAACAAACAAATCCCGTATTCCCGACCAGGAATTTCTCGTTAGCCAGCGATATTAAATCATTCAAGTGGGGAATGTGGGATTATGAAATTGCCTAGGGCCCTTGGTCGCGCTCTCCGGGAATCGCTTTCAGTATTGAAGAGCTTTCCTTCACGTGTTCATCATTTTGGGAAATCCTCCGGAGAAAGGTTGCTGATTGCCAAAGGCTTGGGATTTTGGTTTGATTGCCATCCCCAAAGGTTGACCGCAGTTGGTAGGGGTTAACCTTGGGTTTATGGATGCTTTATGGGCTTTGAACAACTTTTTGATCTGTACTGAAACTGCTAAAATATTCAATGCCATAAAAAGGTAACTTAAAGGGTATTGCCAAAAAAGTTTCCACATTATGAAATCTTGTTTGCTAGGTGTGTCTACTAGCATTAGGTCAGGAATTTGCTAAAAAATGTCATGAAAGGATAATGGAAATTGTCTACATTGACAGGTTTTTATGATTCTTCGCATTAGAAGGAGCGGATAACATTTTTATTTGCTTATTAATATTCCTTTTAGCGATAATGTCATTGTTTCTTAGTTATTTTGTTTTTAGTTGGGCGATAAATTTTTTACAATTTGTTTGGAAAATTTATAATATTATGGCTGAGAGGAGAAGGGCGCTTTTTATTTATTATTAATATCCTATTAATATATACTATTAATATATATTATTTACTATTATTTACTATTATTTACTATTATTACTTTTTACTAAAAATAATAGTAGAATAAAACCCAAGTTGGTAAGTGCTAACTGGTTCTAAAGAGAGAGAGAAAGAGATATTAAAATCGTATTTTATTAAAGTCAATGGAATTTCCTATACTCAGTCCGGCTGCAGACTGCATTACATCATTTGCCAGAGAAATGCCATCGATCATATGGAACGAGATAGGCGCTCTGGTCTTCCTTGAAAAAGTAAGTGCCCCAGCTTTGTCTGCAGTGGCTTTGCAGAGTTCAGAGCTGCGAACCTCTGCAGATACGGATAGTTAGGAAAGTGTGCAAAAGTAGCAACAAAGCCGCACTATTGTGAACACCCTATAGGGTAAAGGGCTATCCGACTTGGCCAGATGGCTTGGTATAAATAGGGAGAAGTATGTAAGACCGTTGAAGTTGGTTCGTTAGGTTGTTTCGTATGTGCATAATTAGACGGATGTTTTGGCTTTCGGTTGTTTGTTGACGCCACCTCCCCCTGCCGCCTCCCAGATTCAAATACAGATGCAGATACAATGAGCGAGAGATAAAAGTGGCCATAATACATATTCAGATTGAGCCACAGCCACATGGGTGTACAAAATACTAGTGTATGCATGTACCTTAGTTCACATGTGAACCGGCCTTTGTCTATTTGTTTTCGTTGGGTCCGCCCTCATATGGCCACCGACAACTGAACAACTGGATAATGTTTATATAATTGTGGGTAATACTAGCTACACGTGCTAATTAATGCCCCTGACTTTCTACTGTTAATGCAAATGCACAGCGAAAATCGACCACAAAGGTTCTTGCTTTGGTTTCGTAATGGGAATAGGAAGCTTTTTCCATTTCGGGCCACTCGATTCGTGGTTGTTATGACAACACCCACAAAGAAATGCCATCAACAATAACGGACCGGGTACAAACTACTAAATTTCAACATGAATAAATGTGCATAAACATTAGCTTCGTGTCGGATCGGTGGACAGTGGGTGAAATCACACTGCGGGCATGAAGGCTATACTGAAAATGTATGCCAACTATTAGTTCGAATCCGATTGTTTAACAGAAACGAGTTTGAAATTAATATATTTAACTGATATTTGACAATCATTTCAATTCAAGAATTCTGCAATTCGGATATCTAACATCCTTCTTCATTCGTGTTGTTTCTGAAATACATATCTCAACCACATGTAATAAGCCCCCAAACTATTCAAAAATTAGGTGTGTTCCTCAAAATATTATGTATACACAGAGGAGTTAAAAATGTATACATTACTTAAAACAAATTACAAAGTAGAGCTCATCATTACGAACGATAAGAAAAAAATTAAAAGTATAGTGCGGTTGGGATTTAAATTATTATAGATTTATAGATTTTTAAATTTAATTTATTTGCTTTTTCAACGGTCGACTGTGCAGGCTAGTAATATTTATTTTTAGTGCCCCTTTTATGCTTTTTCAATGGTCTTAGTGGCCCACTGTGCAGGGTCTGCTGTTAACAGCCTAACAGCGCTCTGTTAGCTGCTCAGACGTCTTGCAGACACCTGCAGTGGGCCAAGAAACGCTAATCAGTCCGAATTGGCAACCCAACCTGGCCAATAAGCCCAGTACCGCACTCGCCGCTGTCGATGACTCGATTCAATTCATTGTAGCCGAGTTCAGTTGAGTACGCTTTTTCAGTTCGGTTTTTTCTGTTTGGCGGGTCTGCTCGGCCTTTTCGCTTCGTTTCGTTTGCGTAGATTTCAATTTCAGTTCCCGAGAGTGAGTGTTTGAGTGTGTGTTGGGGGGTCTGTTATTTCGATTTCCATGGCGGTCTTTCGCGTTGTTGTCCCATTGATTCAATTCATTCTGTGGGCTCCGCTCCACCTGAACAGGTGAGCAATTTCGCTGCCGAACGCGCCGGTTATCCCACTAATTAAATTGTCTTCGCTGTCGTTGATTGCATTTGCAATTGCAATATTCAATCGAACGCGTAATCCCCATTCGCAATCCGCGTGCGATCAGCGCGAATCCCAAAGATACAAAGATACATCAAAAGCGAACAAAGTTTAATCAATAATATCGGAAAAAGTTCGCCACTCGAGTCATCGAACTAAGTGCAAAGTTGTGTGTGCTGTGGAGTGAAGTTAAAGTAAAGCAGATACATATTCCTAGAGGTATATGTCTTATTGTGTCTTCTAACTGAAACACGCTTGTTTACAATAGGCAACAATCAGTAAAGTAAACAATTCGCGGGAATTCTTTAGCTGAAAAAAACATCTGCCGCTATTTTCGGCTTTATACATATTTAAACAGGTAATAAAAATTATTGTATTTTTCGGACTAGAAAGAAGAGGCATTAATAAAATTCGTATGATATACATATAACCCCTTTTTGTTTTGAGTCAAATCAAATTATTTGAACGCATGTCCGCACTTTTTCTGACTGTTGAGTGATTTGAAACAAAGCCAGTTCAGAATCGTACAGTCCAATTAAAACGACCAATGAGCATATAGTTTAACATAGGTATACTTGCCCCACAAAATCATGGGCCATTATATAAGTTGACATGAGTTTGGGGCTTATCAGCGATGATGATGAGGTAGTTTGGGTTCAATCCCAGCTCGCGCCTCAAATAAACCTCGTTACGAGGAGCTGGAGATTGGGCCAATTGGCCAGACGCCTCTAATTGAAGTGCCATATGAGTTGTGTAATCGATTCGCTGCGTACCCCTTGTTGTTGTGATTTGTCGCGTTCGAGTGCGAACACATCAAATAAAGGCACTACCTTTCGGCCAGGCCAATACTGATAAGCCCGTGGCCACCGGCACGCAGACGTCTGATTGCAGTCGACGTCTTCTGGTCTCAAGATTGTCGATAGGGCTTCTCTGGAAGTGGACTTGACAGACCCTTATATAAAATGTTCAGAACGGAAAGCCGGAAAGTTGATGAAAATCGGAAAGAAAGGTGTTTGAGCACATCGCTTGTTCAGTTTGACGCAGTCACTGGAGAAATCTAGCTTATGTACATTTATTATTCACAAGTACTTTTTGCAAAGCAACCATATTACTTACTTTTTCAAAAATAACCTTTTATTTAATCATGTATTCGATTTTTTAGAGGAATCATGTAGACATAACAATTAAGCTCAATTTAAAAAATATTTGACTTAAAACTACAAAAAATACTTCAACAAGAAAACCATTAAAACTCTTAAATATATACAATTTAGATTGCTGTTTAATTGATCTTTGAATATAATGTTTGTTATTATATATCTTTCGTTGTTACAATGCGAAAACTTTTAAATCTTTGGGGATTTTGCACTCAAGTAATACAACATAATAAAATTGTTAGAGGGTTTAACTTCTTGTGCCAATTTTCTTTTCTATTTGCAAACTTTTATAGTTCTCTGATAGCCCTAGTCCTCAGTTATTTATAGCTAATGGGTATTATGTCTAATCTCTATTGGCGGGAATGCACCGACTATATCTCGGTTTCTATTTGGAAGAATTACGCAGCAGTTAATTGGAAATTCAGCGATTACTCGCAGTGTCGATGTAATTAATCATACGCCTTGTTGGTCTCTTTGACCAACGAACTCAGCGAACCTTGGCTAATCCATCGGCATAACATTCAATTCTCGAGGCTTACAGCATTGCAGTTTACTGTATGCACGAGTAAAGCCAACATTTGAAGGCCCCGAACCTGTTTTTTGCTTTGGCTGCGGGAGTTGTGCAATTCTTGGAGCTTTTGTCTACCTCTTCGGGGCCTCGGGTTCTTGTTCTCCATGGTGGCTCGCTATTTTTATTCCACGCAAGTGAACTCAGCACTTGTTAAGCGGATAAGCCGCCCACGTGGGGTGTTGCAAGGGGGCGGCCGGGCGGGATGTGGGCGGGGCCCACTTGACCTTACCCAATACAACAATCCCAAGAGCTGGTCGAGCTCACATCCGCTGGCAAAAGGTCTCCAATTACTGCAACTGGCTGAAAAGTTGTTCGCCATTTGATTTGCACAATTTGCATGTTGAGTGTGGGGCAACAACTTTTTGCCAATGATTAATTAATAAATGTCGAACCCACTTGCCAGCAGCAGCCGAACCTTTTCGGAATCGCAAATTCAGAATCGAATGGCAATCGGTGTCACTTGAACACCTCGGCGAGCCCACGTGGGCACTCGAAATAGCTATTCAGGCGAACATTAATCCCAAGGCATCGGTTGCCAAATTGAAAAGCCCCAAATCAGTTTTGATGAATTACCAGAGCCAAGCCAAAGATGACAATGACGCCGATTTCGCCCACATTCGCGGAAAAAGCGAAACCCAAACTGATGACAGCACACAAAGCCAAGCGAACAATACGGGATCTCAAGTAATAACAAATCTTGCTCAATAGACTTTAGATAAATTAGAAATAATGTATCCACAGTGCTGATGTAATCGGGATTGCCTCACACAGTGAATCACAGCTTTGTTAGACTGAAAAGCTTCAACCTTTCAATTAAAGACGAATCTTTGTTAAATGCTTTAAAGAACTTTGGCCAAGTGAAGAAATAATTTCATTCTGGGGCGAAAAAAGTCTGATTGCTGACCCAATTAGCCATTCCATAAATAAACAATTTTCACTTGTCAGAGAGGGTGGTAATACATCTCCCTCGGGCTGTTTAAATTCCATTAGCCAGGTCCCCAAGCAATTTGGAGGCCAGCGAGCAGACAACCAGACACCCCAAAGGGCAATAAATAGAATGTCCTGCCAGTGGGCCTCCCTGTCCCTCGGTTAATGTATTTATGAAGCGTATTACTTCTTTTTTCATGACTAAGCAGGCGATGACCAGCCCCAACACAGGTGAAATTAATCATTAAAATCAAGCCATCACAGAAAAGCATAAATGAAGTATTCGTACCCATGACTACCAATGTGTTTGGCCTTATACAAATATATATTTATATTTATAAATATATGTGTAGTATCTTACGGTGTTCGCGTGCCGCGGCCCCAAAACGTGACCGTTTTTTGTGATTAGAGGTCGAAGCTTTCTTGACAGAGCTATTTGATGTTTGTGTTTTCGAAATTCTTGTACTTCCGTTCAGTTAGGTTCTTTTCTCTAATTAATATATGGACTTACTTAAGCGGCAATGCAGACTTTCCATTGGGAGACGGGTATTTGTTTGGGTAACTTTCATTTCTCGTAATGACACACACACTGTTGAGCGTGACTCACTTGGAAGATGTCGAATTTCAGAGATGACTAAAAGCTTATCAGTATGCTTAAAAATTAATGAGGTCACCCGAATTGGGAATGCATATTATTTGGATTAAACGCATTTCATAGTCCTGTTTCCTCACTTAAATATCTAGATTTTAATATGTATATATTATGTTGAATTTTTGATATCACAATAGTATGAGTTTTAAAAAGTAATAGTAAGCTAGTATAATAGTAATAGTAAAAAAATAAATAATAAATTAATATACAGTGTATATTATACACCCTTTACTTTACTCTGATGCACTGACATCTTACTAGATTGTGTTCTTGTATGTGCACCTTTCATTTCTTTATGATCGATAAGGAATTACCAGCCATCGTGCGCTTTTTCTTTCTTCTGCCTTATCGGCCATTAAAATTGTCTATAAAGTTTTGAGGTCTACGGCCATAAAATAAAAGAGCTATAGAAGGCAATGCAGCCATAAGAATTCGATTGAATGTAATGTAAAATGTAAAGCCATTAACATTTTTAGCGAATTGCACTGGTTGGAGACATTTATTTATTTTGTATTTTGAATATACATACATATTTAGCGTAAAGTTTATTAACCCAGAAGTTTTGAAAATATAGTATGCAACCAGTTTGTAGAGATAAGATATGACCTTGTCGAGTAATTATTAAAGCTGATTTTGCACGTGGTGTTCCATTGGTCTTATCGACACTAGCCCCATATAAGCCCTCTCTGTCACTCTTCCGATCTCCCTCTATTTCCCTTTCATTCGCCTGGGAACTTCCACCCATTGAGAGGTCTTCAACTTTTGCCTATTTATGGGCATGTTTGTGGTACCATTCTTTTCGATTTCGACCATTTATTGTTTACTTCTTATCACTCATTCTGTTCTTACTTTATGGTGGTATTTACTTATGGAAGAATGACTGAACGGTTCTATAAACAATAGATTGCTTCAAATGCTGAGTAACTGAGGAAGTACAACATATAAGTTCCGACTACTTCCTAGGAAGCTATCAAAAACTGTTAAATAAATGTGACACATTTAAGGCTTATTGTTTATGCACTAACTTACAACATTTTTGGCTTGCAAGTCCAGTTTCCTTTGAATTACATTTTAACCCAAGCACTCAAATGAAAATCACTTTACAGAATTGAATCATCAAGATAAAGGGGTACATTAGTTTCCGTGTCTGTTGGAAAGATAAAGTAATTCACACCGCTGATAATTAAGTTTCCCACTCCTTAATGTGAAAACATAATCTTTAAGAGATTTTGCTCTCACCCTGATATATTTATGCCCGAAATGCCAATCAAAGGGGAAGCAAGTAAAAGATTGGTCGACTTGACATTATTATACCTGGCTACGTCATGTTGGACAGAGGGAAAGATTATTATCATGTGACGCTGTTGGGTTTCAAATTTTAAGTATTAGAACACAAGTAACCAATTTATATTTAAGTAAATGGATTTTTTATAACATTTTGAAATATGCAAATATGTAAATTGAAAATGATTTGATTTATTTCAGTTTATTTTTGGGAATTCTATAATATTTTATTTTACACAAGTAAACTGTCGTATATGTGCCTTTTCCTCTATTTCATATTATTAAATAGCAAAAAAATATGTTTTCGAATTAGGTAAAGTTCCTCATCCTTTTTATTGGTCCTTGCAGAGCAACAACATCAGCAACAGAAGCGTCGTCGCTTCCACCCGCTCCGCAACCTGCGTCGCATCTTCCGACGTCGTACAATCAACAGCTCTGCGGATAGTCCTGCAGCCTGTCAGTCGCCAGGACCCGGATCCTGCAACACCTTGCCACCACCCGCCAGTAGCAGCAGTGAGAAGAACCTTCGCAGCGGGGTAGCCCTGCCGCCGGGATCGCCTCTGAATCCCCAACAGCTGGGCGAGAGCTACCAGACCCAGTCGCTGCCCAAGTCCAAGTCCTACGGCTCCCATCGCGATGAGCTGCTGAGCGTGCTCCTTGGCAAGAAGCGGGCCAGCAAGCAGGACCACAGCCAGGTCGCCGAGCACTCCCAGCTCCAGAGCCAGTCCCAGTCCCAGTCCCAATCACTTTCGCAGGCCCAACAGGAAGCCATGTTCCAGGCCCAGCGTCAGCATGGGGGCGTAGCCGTCTTTCCCGACGCCCTCGGCTTGAGCCGGAGCAGCTACTTCGCGGAGCAGCGAATCCAACAGCGCCATCTGCGCAGCGTGGGTGACTCATCGCAGGAGCTGGAGTCGGGCTCCGGCTCGGGATCAGGATCGGGATCAGGACCCACTGGTGCCGCCGACATCTCTGACAGCCAACGCAGCCTCAGCGAGGGTCGCCTCCTGGATGTGGACGGGTGAGTCCTTTCCCCCTTTTGGATGTATAATGGTGGTAACATTATCTTGGATTCCAGGGATTACTCCCGAGACACCTTGTCTCAGTCCCACGATAGCGTCTTCTCCGAATCGGCAACAGCCAGCAGTCTGTCCATTGTACTCAAGGTGAGCTTCTATATATTTTGGTTAAATCAAAGGGTTGGGTCTTTAATTGGTTTATGGGTTAATAAATATTATGGGGTGATAAACAATGCCCCGACAAATAAATCTTTTTTGCTTTGGTTTGTGAAAAGATAAAAAATGTATAAAAAAAGAAGAAATACTCGACATGGGAATACTAAAATAATTTTAGTTGTCTGACTTGACTAAATAAAGTTAGAGATTTCTTTTTTTATGAAGTAGCTTTCTTATACTGTTTATTTTTCTATGTGCAATTTTGTTCATTCTAACACCCCTGACCAGAATTTAGATTTATTGCATTTACTCTCCCTATATTGGTTTTCACTTTTACTTTTTCTCTAATAAAGTTCACGGCCCTTGGGTTACTGGGGAAATCCGCTGGATGTTTTTGTTATCTGGGCATTTGTGGTGCAATCAATCTAAATTGATTTTAATCAAATTCAATTGGTGCCTTTGTTGGCATATCTGCATTTGTGATGACCGAATCTCCCGCAGAGTCCATTGAGTCACATTCGATTGAGGCTTTTGTTTGATTATTTCTGTTTTTTAAAGTTATTCGGAAAAAACAACATTGATTAGCTGACTTATCTGCTACACAGAATGTCTATTAATTAGGTGTTTTTCTGCAGAGATGAGTTAAAAAATAGATTTGGTTTCCATAAGGAAATACCACATTTCGGGTATAATTAAGGATTGATACAACTTAGTAGCTACTTCAAAAACAATTGCAAGATACAAAGTTAAAACGCATTAAAAGTTGTGCCAAAAGAAAGTCCAAAATGAAATAAAATAGTCTGATAGTTATCTAATAAGCTGAAACTTCATTATTTACATCATTATCACCATTACTGCATAAGTCGGTTGAGCGTTTTTCTCTTCTTTTTTGAGTGAAAAAAAAGAAAAACTGTAGCCAACGCACGCGTCTTGCAACTGGAAACCGAAACCAATGTTAGATATTACACAGAAACAAATTTTAAAATGAGTATGATTTTTAAGAGATTCCAAAAAATCATATCTTAGCGACACAAAAATCACTCTTAGCCGAAAATGGCTATAACTTAAATGTGTAGAGTTTTGAACTTCTGATAATTTTAATCATTTTTTCGATGTAATAGAGTTGGGAAAGAATTATTTTTTAGTTGGGTTAACGAGATAATTGTTTCTTCAAGAATATTTTCCACTCACAAAATGCTTTGTGATTAATTTAAGAGAATTTAGCAAATTTTTACTGTATTTAGTTTCAAGATTAGGCTAAATTATTAGTGATCCCATTTATTTTTTTGCGTGCACCAACTGCAGTAAGTCTTCGCACCACCCGCCCACCACTCCACCCCCCGAACTCCCACTTTTCCCGGCGATTTTCCACCTCTGGCCGCGCGTGGCAATTTGCGGCTTCTTCTCCTGGCAGTCGGCTGTTACTTCTATTGCTTCTTCGGTTTCTGGACAAACGAGTTGCCTGCCGATGGTCGCTTGGCCGCTTCTTGTTATTCCACTTTTTTCCACTTGGCCAGTCCACTCCTCCCCCTCCTCCCGCCCCCTGCCCCCTTTGGAGCTCCCTGCTTATTTGCCAACCTGGTTAGCAAATAAATCGCATTTCTTTCTGTTTCTATGCTATTGAACTCCTGCAAGTTTTCCGCTAAATCAGTTTGCATCGAGACTTTAGCCAGTGAAGACAACTCGTGTGCTCGCCGTTCTGCGATTTCGATTCCGATTCCGACTCCGACTCCGATCCGCGCTATGTCCACGATCCTCGGGATTCCTGGACTCTAGCCAAGTGAAGAAGTTACCGAACCAGCGATTTAACGGTCCAACTGGGTAACTGTGGTGGAGATTGGGAGAGCTGCGATTCCTTAGTTATCGGATTGTGTAGATGGATTAGCTAGACTCGCCAGGCGGAAGTACATAATGCTGGAAGGAATTTTAGTGATAAATGTTTGGACTAATTTATCTTGAAAGACAGCTATATATACATATATGCTGCTCTTGATATTTCCTATTTCTTATTTCGTGGATATTTTCTCTTGATTATGTAAATTGGAACAGAGGCTTACAATTTAAACCGCAAGAACAAATATCTTACTATTGATATTGATATCCTTTAGCTAAATATTCCATTTTTAGAGATAAGTCGTAATTCATTTATTTGATTAGTTTGAAAGGATGTTCACCCTAGTTAAGCCTCTTCAAATACTCTCCCAGGAAAAGACTTCTCCGAATTCCGAAACCCCTGTTCCTCGTTCCTGTCCAGTATACACATCTTCTAAGACCATTCTGTCCTGGGCTCCCTGTTAATCCTCCAGCCAGTCGAGTGGACTTGGCGATTTTTCTTTGAAAAGCTGAAGAGCAGGTCGGGAAACGAGCTTGGGTCTATAAATATTTACCAGCCAGCAGATGTGATCCCAGTGTCAGAGCCAGAGCTCTGGGCCAACCAGTTTGATGAATTAATTGCGGATAAATAGAAAGAGAAAAACATCTACACGATGGCCATAATGGAAAAACTAAATGACAATGCAGTCGAGCAATTTGCAGGCGGGGATCTGGGGATTGGGGATCGGGGATTGGGGATGTGGGGTACAAAGGAGGGAGCATTTAGCCGGACGACTTGGAATGACAGCGATATGGTAACACGGTAACACGCATTGAAGTCGCCTGGGAGCGAGCTTGGTTGTCATCGGAGTTGGACACTTCACACGCTTCCCTCTAATTGACCAGCTCTGGCGGGGATCGGAGGGGGGAGCACTCCTCAGTAGTGCCGACTTCCTAGCTCCCGACACTCCAAATTTCATTTTCGGCCTACATTCGTTGGCAGCGACATGAGATCTGTGACACTTCCCGTCTGGCGGACTCCACTCCAGCCATTATGCAATGCTCCACTCCGTCCATGGCTGCATTTGCCTATCGTTTAGATTTCCGCATCCATTAGGAGCACTTCAATGTCCAATGTCCAATCATCGTGGCGCATCCGCGTTAGGATTTTAATTGCATTTCTTCGCACGCCGATGGGCGCATTCTGGAGTTGGAGCAGAAATGCGGCCCATGTCCATATCGGCCGGCCACTTCTACTGGCCCAGTTCCCGGCCCCACTTTCCGCCTCTTGGCCACTTGGGTGGACAGCCGAGGAGAAATTGATTCGAGGCGATTGGCTTTGATGTGATGTGAGTTAGCCGGGGGAGCCAGTCTCATTGGGTGAGAGTTTGGAGAAGGGTTCTTGCAGTTTCACATGGCTAAAAATGAGGTGTCTGCTTGGGAGAAAGCTATGCCAAGAAGCTCACCATCTAATGCCAAAGCGTTTAGAATGTGTAACTAACCAAGAAAATTAATAACAGATAAAACGAGGAAGATATAACGCCAGCTTTTGTAAAACACTGTTTAATTTATACGGTTACAGCCTAAAAAAAAAATGGGAAACAAAATGTAATGTAAAGTTATTGTCGGTCTGCGATTTTTCTTAATATCGAGGTAATTTATTATTAGACTTACCCATGGTTTCTTCTTTTCCCTTACCTTGGGCGGAGAAATATAAATTGAAGTACAAATTAGTAAAGCATTCAAAGATTGATTGGTCGGAAGAGAAGTTTATATATAAATTGAGTATTATCCTGTCAAACGAGAATTATAAGATGCTTACACTTATTACTTAAACAATTTCTCGTAATCTTTTAAGAAAGCAATTGTATTTGTTTTTCTAGAAAATATTAGGAACTACTTCACTATTAAAATAGAATCGAACTGATTGAATAAAAAATAGCTCCTGCTTAGCAGTGGTATCCGTGAATTCAGATCCGCCATGAAATTGCCATCGCCCCACATAAATATTCCATTAAATATTGTAGTCGAAGTCAGGGTCAATTCACGATAACTATTCGCCGATTGGGGCTACCAGCTAAGTGCACTCACTTTGGAGCGTTTATCCCACTTGCAGATGGCGATCATTTGTTTGAAATGCAACTCGGACAGCGCCATGATGCAATTGCATTTAATTCAAAGCGATTGCCTGCCTCCCACTTGGCCAACTGTTGTGCCCGTTCTCCGGCCAGAAACCCCCGTCCCTCGGATTGCGGTAATCGATGTTGGCGGTTGTGTGTGGCCAAGTTGGGAGCCAGCTATCCACTGGCCGCCGGCTGCCTCCCCTTTCCCCCGCGCCCTCCCCCCGAGTTGGCCCACTCGCCAAGTGGGCCAATAAATCAGTGAACGTGACGGGTCGAGTCCGCTCCGTGATTTTCCCACTCAAACGCGAAGTGGAACTTGGCTTAGAAGTCGCTGTCCAGTGCAGGTAGCTCTTTCAAATGATGGGTTAAGGGTCGCAGGATGGACAGCTGGACACTACCTGCCCGGTTTTCGCATCGCCAAAAATTCCCCGAAACAAGGACAGCTGTGCAAGATTATGTAAAAAATTTGAAATTGCTAAGGGTTATGGTTCTAAATGTATAAATATATTGATTTTACAACATTTATGTATTATTTAATTACAACTTGTATGTACTTTTTGGAGCATTATTAAAAAAAATCTTAATTAATCACTAAATTGTATAATTAAGTTATTTAATTATCATAATCAATTAAGGAATTATCCAATATTAAATAAAACTTCTTATCTAATTTTAAATTATTATAACCAATTAAGGAATTATCAAATTTTAAATTATACTTCCTATCTAAAATGTTTAAATTTCTAAAATACTTTTTAACATAATAACCCAAGCTTAATCTCTTATAATCATACAATCAGTCTAGATAATTTGATGTGATATCAATTTGCATAGATTAAATAATTTTATTGTCAGTCCTATACGATCATTGTTTTTCTACGTGCACCTATCTTTAAAGTAGCTCAATAATTTGACTACATTTATGCATGGGGAAGCGGGTGCCGAGGTAGATCATCTTGCAGAACATTGAACCCGGCCCAAGTCCCCAATTGCAGTTTGGTTAACTAGAATTGATGGGCGAGGTCTTTAACCTGAACCAGCCCGGCACTTAATCCTCAGGCAATGAGCTACCAAAAATAGCAGCCCCACTAGAAATGAGTCCAAGAAACAGATGGCGACGTCACGCGCCGCAAACACTGATAGATGAACGACATGGGATGCGAAAAGCAGGGAGAAGGGAGAAGGGAGTGGGAGGGATTTTTCCCCGATTTCGGTTTCGTTTGTTTACTTTTGGACAGGGTTCGGGTCTCTCGAGTCTTACCCTTGAAAAACAGTCGAGAGCTGACAATAAACAGATCTCCAGTGCCTGCCCTGCACCCAATTATGTTCGTCTAGGTAAAAGCAAATGAGACGCCATTTCCATTTTCATGTTCGTTTTCATTTCACTCTCGACGCATCTGCATCGGAATCTTCAGTTGCACATTGCACTTGGGTGTCGCCAGTTGCTGCTGCTCGAGTTGAAAGTGAAATCTTTGAGATCGCGTGATCCCCTAGGCAGAGACATTTCCATAGTTTATTATCTCCACAATGGTGGCCGGAGGTTCGGGTTCTCTTAGGGCGCAGACCAATCCCTTCCAGCTTTCGTTTTCGGTAAGAACTTCGGGGGTTTCCATAGGTATTTGCATCGGGAATCGCAGGAATCGCCACAGTTACCCAGCTAAGACAGGCAATCCGTATCAGTCATTTGTAGCCTCGTCCGCGTTGTGAGGTCCGCCAAATGATCGACTTCAAGCAGAATCCCTTCAAGATGAAGCTGGGTGGCTCTTCCATGGGGGAGAGTCGCCTGGGACGCAGCTGCCTGCGGGCTCGCTTCGTTTTCCGCTGGAAAAGCTGGGTAACCCAACGAAACCCAAAACAATACCCTGAGAGCACAACTCCTTCCCATGCAGCCAGAGTAACATCTTTGCACTTTCATTTCAGGCGGAACTCACAGACGTCTTGCGCAAGCGACGCAATAGGCCCGATGCCTCCGACGAGGATCTGGGTCTGCCCCGCAGTCCGGCCTCTCCCCAACGAAGGGCAGCGGGTGGGACCAGCGGCAGGAACGCCTCCGGCGTGGGTCACCAGTCGCGGGGTCACCAGAGCGAGGTGTCCTCGCTCAGCCTGTTAAGTGTTAACAGTGCCGAGGCGGAAACGGAGGACAGCCAGGGCTCCCATCACCACCGCCACCACTCGCGTGTGTCCACCAGTTCGTCCATATCGGTGGGCTCGGACATACTGCGATCCCATCACGAGGACGACGTGGATGCCGTGGGCGGGGAGCGCCACCGCCTCTCACATGCGGCGGCCAAGCACAAGATGGCCATCCGGCCGGCCAAGAAGAAGGGGCCCACCAGGCAGCACCGCATGACTCTGGAGACCTCCATTCCGGAGGCCAACGAAGATGTCCTGAAGATGAGTCCCGGCCTAAGAGCTGTTCATGGTGAGTAATGCATGGTAATGCAGTAATAGATAAACCCAAATCTCAACGCATCCCTCTAATCCCCATTGCAGAAGCAGACCTGAGGAGCAAGACGCGCTCCTTGCCACCGAAAACTCTGACTGCCATTGCATCCCCGGCCCAGGTGATCACCGCCAGCTCGGTGACCACCAAGCGGACCAAGACAATCGAGCAGAGCTCCACCCTCACCACAGTGACCAAGAGCTCAGCCGCCTCCACATCACAGATGTTCGGGCTCAGAGGTCTGACCACCAAGAGCAACACGTTGCTGGACAATCGCGGAGAGTCCTCCACGGACGGGGATGACTTCCTGGCCAACGAGCGGGAAAGGGAGAACGAGAGCGGCTTCCTGCGACGCCTGATCCACCGGAACTCCAAGCGGTCCATAGCCAGGGCCAACGACGGTGTGGACGACACGGATTCCAGTCAGAGTGTGGCCAAGAAGCTGCAGATCTCGACCTCCTGCTTGGAGGCCGCTGCTCGGGAGCCCCTTCACGTGCCGGATAAGTCGCGCAGCGCCACCTCCCACGAGCAGCACGTCCAGGAGACCCGCCAGACGATCAAGCGGGAGATCCACCACGAGGGCAAGCACGGCCTGAACGCCATGGTCAGTAACTACGGCGTCCATCCGCAGCCGCCCACGGCATTGAAGCCCAAGTCGGGTCCTGCCGCCAGGCAGCGCTACCTGCCCAAGGAACTGGGTGCTGCTCCGCAGGAGAAGATCCCCTCCGCCAACGATGTGACGAACCTGCTGTCGAAGAGCTCGCGGGGCAACGACACCTTCCAGTCCACCACTTTGGTGCGGGAACAGCAGACCAAGGTGGAGACCTCCGCGCACTTCGAGAGGAAGCCCCGGATTGTGGGCCTGAGCGCCTTCCAGCAGAAGCTGTCGCGATCCAGTGACTCAGTGGGCCAGCACTCCAGCTCCTCCAACTCCTTGGAGACCAGCACGGACGAGCCCTCGCCACTGTACTACGAGGAGAAGCAGCGCAAGACGGTGGAGAAGTCGCGCAGCTTCCGGAACTACGAGGAGGAGGGAGTGGACTCCGCGGCCATGCACAACAACATGCCGAGTTTGCCGGACCTGTCGCTCAGTTTCCGGGTGCCCGCCCACTACAAGCCCAGCACGCCCCAATCCCCCTGTTCCCCCATGTCGCCCAACGCCAAGTGCGTATCCCTGGGCTTCGAGATCAACGACAACAAGCTGCTCCAGGCACGAGCCGAATCCGCTGGTCAGTTGCCATTGGTGGCGAAGACCTCACCGCAGAAGGCCACCATCACAAAGCTAATTGTGAGCAGTCCGGGATCGACGAACATCTCCCAGATCGAGCAGAATATTGACCTGATAGTGAAGTCACCGATGGTGAACATCCTGAGGAAGTCCGGTAATGTGACGGAGAAGCTGCCCAAGGAGCCATCTACTCCGGCCAAGCAGCGACCCAAGTTGCTGGACCTGGGAGCCAAGGTCACAGCTCCTGCGGCCACTGCAAGCCCCAGTCCGGCGAGTCCCCTGACCAAGAGTGCCAAGCTCTCCAACAGTCCACCCACCACTCCGGCCAAGAACCAGAGCTCCTCCAGCAGCAGTCGTCGGAATTCCAGCAATGTGGAGGTGGCCGGCGAGCCCGAGTTCATGAAGATCCAACTGAACCGCGTGGACCAGGCACGTCTGCACAACAAGACCAACCACTTGGTGCTGGCCAAAAACCTAAAGTCGCCCAGCGAGAGGAGTCAGAGCAGCGATGACCTGAGCTTCAGGCGGAACAGCGGCGAGAATCTGGCGGGGATTGAGATTGTGGAGCATCCGCAGCAGAAGCCTCCGAGCCCAGTGGTCAGGCCGACGACACTGGAACCCAGCTTGGGCCGCCAGTTGAGATCCGTGAGTGCCAATAGTGTGAGAACGAGCTACGGCAGCAGCAGTGAGGTATTGGCCACCCCGGTCACACCTGCCACCACCCCGAGCACACCCAAGAGCAATGGATATTCCAAGGCAGTTCCCAGGGATGCGAAGGAGCAGGCCAGTCCCAGGGACTCGGCGAAGAGCAATCGCCTCTCGCTGGAAGATCGCAAGCGGCTGTTCCTCAGCGAGGAGCGGTCGAAGGGGGTGGAGCAGCGCAGGAAGTCTGTTACCAAGGGGGAGATCTCTGCGCCCCCCACTCCCTCGGTGACTCCAGCCACGCCCGCCATCCCCGTCACCCCAGTCACTCCCACCATGCCCGAGCTGGTCGAGGTCAATGGCAATAGCTCACCCACCTCCAATCCCGTGGTGCTGCGCAAGAAATCCTTTGCCAGCTGCAATGGCAATCCCAGTCCCTCCAAGGACGATCCCACGCCGGAGCTGATGAAGGTCTTTGCCCGCCGTTCGCTGAAGGTAAAGGATGACGATGTGGTGAGCCTGGCACAGGTAACAGCTCCCGCTCCCGTAGCCGCTGCCAAGAAGCTGCCATCCAGTGGAGGTGGAGGCGGAGGGCAGAGCGTGGACAGCGACAAGGAGAACCAGTCGAACAGCGAGGAGAAGCTGGACAAGCTGGCGGCCAAGGGCGAGGCGCAGGTGACCCACCATCCCAGCAGCAATCGCAACTCGGTGGCAGACTTCCGCAATCTCAACAACAACAATAACAACAACAACAATCAGCAGCAGCAGCAGAAGCTGCCGCCCAAGGTGGTCACCTATCTGCCCCCCATCAAGGTCAGCAATCAAGGACGCAACAGCCTGAATAACAACATCAGCAACAATAATGGGAGTGCAAAGCCCGCCGGCGAAAGGTTCTCCCTGCAACTGAAACAGGCCAATCCGGCAGCAATCCCTCCAACGTCTCCGACAGCAGCAGCAACACCCGTCGTCGTCCCCGCAGCAACAGCAACAACAGCAGCAACACCTGCAGCAGCAACAACACCCAACAAACCCATCGAGAGATCGGCCACCGTGGGCGAGTTCAAGGGAATCCACCAGAGACGCGCCGAGTGGGAGCAGCGAGCCAAGGAGGCGCTGAAGTAGAGGGGGGATAGATGGAGTAGCAGGAGTAGCAGGAGTAGCTGATCCTCGGCAGACCAGACTGTACCTAGCCTAGCTGCAATCCAAGTGCTTTTGTCTAGTGATGCTCTCTCCTTCAAGCAATCCAAGCGGATTGGGAGGCAACAAAATTATTAAGGGAATAATAAAATTATCATTATTAGAATTAGCCTAAAACCTGAAAAGAATCGCGAAAGAAATCAAAGTTGAGGGCGCTGGTCGGGCGAGGTCATCCAAAGACAATAGCGACCTGCTCGGGTCCGGCCCCCAAGACACCATAGGCAATAACTATATACCGATCTTCAAAAAGTGACTAGCTATACTTATTTTTAGTCTATCTGCGTACCGTTTACCAATTGAAAACTAAGCTTCGTTTCGAATTCGTTCTGTGCATTTCAAAAAATTTTATACAATAAACAAAGAATGCAACTAACTCTTAACTGAAAAAAACTGTAAGGACTGTGAGTATAATTACGATTAGCGAGGAACCTGATATTCGAAACATCTGATTTACGTTAAGTTGATATTTTGCAAGCTTTTAATCGGTAGAAGAGAATGATTTTACTATATAAGCTAACTATTATTATTTCTAGTATCGTACCTATTGTTTCAACAACCTTGTTTTTGCATAATATTCGAAGTCTGCTGAGATTACAGATAGCGAATGGAAATTCAAACATATTCATACCCAAGCGTAATTAAAAAAATGCGAGTGTACAATTGTTGTTAAAGTGACAAGTTTGTAAATGTACATACAAAAATAAACTAATAAATATCCGAGAAAATATTTCTGTCTTTTTGTCTCGAAACCTATAATTTCTCAAAAGACTTTGAAAATATATTAGCCTGTAATTTTGGCTTCGAGTTCCAAAACATCTTATCATAGACCGTTTTGAGTTTTCTAGATTGAATCGTTTTCTTACAAAAAAAATGTGTATCATTACGATACCCGGTACACATTCATTAATTCGTTGTTGTTTTTGACGATGTACATCAATATTTAAAAAATAATCCGCGTAAATGGACTATTTTTTACATATTGGACATTTATTACATTGATGTATTATTATTACATGTAAGTTACCGTGATATCTACACATGTATGTAGATATACATAAGCACGTACAAAGTGTTCGAATGATTTTACGTGAGAGACCTAAGCATATTTCATAGCAAGAAAACCCAGAAACGAAAAAAAAATGTTTAAAACCCTTTAAAAATCGTTCGATTTGTATGGTATTAAATTAATGTCGTTTTGCTTGAAAGTCCTTAAATTCTAAGGTAAAACGAAGTGTTGCTATTCAAGAACGTATATACTGCTTATATTCGTAAATGCTTCCTTCCCATAATTACATACATTGCATCCGTTTTAAAACACAATTTTTTAATGTATAACTAAGTACATTAAAAGCATTTAACTTATCAGAAATTTTAGATTTTTATACTAATTGCACATTTTTATACCTCACAAATTTTTTTTTGGTGAAAAACAAACTAAACTGCTTATAAAAACTTAATTTTAAATTTATCGCCTTGTTTTTTAACGTTGATCAACACTAATCTCAACTACGCTGTGGCCAACACAGCATGGCGCAGTTAAAAAAATCCCTTCCTGCTTAAAAATCCTGCGAACCATCGATGATAATTTTAATACATTAACACTAAGCAGTGTACTCACTGAAAATTTTCTCGGCAAGCAGTAACAAGCCAGTAATTTTTTGGAAAGGCAGTGTTCCTCTCAGTAAGCAGTACGTTGTTAAATTTTTTCGATAAGCAGTCACTTCTCAGTAAGCAGGTCTCATGTGGAGCCATTATTACAGCAAGAAGTGTTATACGCGACACCTTTATCAGTAAGCAGTTGTGCGAAAGATTTTTGGGCTTGACCATTTTTAAAAGTTCATAAAATATTGTTTGGTGTGACCATTTTTGAAGGATCGAATACCTCTTGAAAAAACATCGATGATGCCCGGCGATGTTTTAAAATCGTCGATGATATCGATGTTCTTCCACCTCTATCCTACAGGCACATGTGTTTCTGCGTATTTACAAAAGATTTCTTGAAAACAATCCAATAATGGTGGGTAAAACACGTAAATCCTGGCTCAAACTTCACTCACTAGCCATTTTCCATCGCAGGTTAAGGGAAAAAAGCCGTACATTGACCGCAAGAAGGCGGTCACCTTCCATTTGGTGCACCGCAGTCAGCATGATCCGCTGGTGACCGACGAGAATGCCCCACAGCGGGTGCTCCTGGAGGCGGCCGCCCGTCAGCAGAAGCCCAAGGATGAACCAGCCGCCGATCCAGCCCAGAAACAGGAGGAGCTGAAGAAGTTCGGTATCCACTTCGACGACGACTACGACTACATGCAGCACTTGAAGAAGCGCGAGAACGATGTGGTCTGGGAGTTCATGGAGAACCCCAATCAGGCCAGGAAACAGCGACCCGATACGGAGAAGCCGGGCCCGGCGCCCAAGCTGGTCCTGCCCAGCTCCGTATTCGCCAGCGAGTTCGAGGAATCCGAGGGCATGCTGAACAAGGCCGCTCCGCAAACTTTGCGACTTGACTGGGATCCTGATGTGGTGGCCGCCTTGGACAGCGATTGCGAGAACGAGGATCTGGAGGATGACTTCGTGATGCAGGCAATGGCTGAGCCCGAATCCGATGACGAGGAGTGGGATGGCGAGGAGGAGGAGGGCTCCGACATGGACTTTGATTCCGACGATCTAAACGAGGAGGAAGACGAGGACGAGCTGATGGATCGCCTGGCGCCGCTGATGCGCGAGCGTCGCTTCGACGACGAGGAAGTCAAGTCGCGCTTCACCGAGTATTCCATGTCCTCCAGCGTGATCCGGCGCAACGAGCAGCTCTCTCTGCTGGACGATCGCTTCGAGAAGTTCTACGCCAGCTACGATGATCCGGAACTGGGCGACCTGGCTCTGGAGGATATCGAGGGAAACTGGCACCAGAAGCACCCCGTTGTGATGCAGTGCTTCAAGGAGTTCAAGAAGAAGGACAAGACCATCGAGTACAACAAGGAGTGGGATCGCGAGCGCATTGAAAAGTATCGCAATGTGGTCGAAGGTGAGCAGGATCCTACGGAGGAGCTGGTGGAGTACGAGGTGGACGACCCCAAGCAGAAGAAGTGGGACTGCGAGTCCATACTCTCGACCTACTCGAATATCTACAATCACCCCAAGCTAATCGATGAGCCGCGGCGCAGTCGTCGCTCCAGTGCCAGCACAAACCCAGCTCCTATCCAGATCGATCCCAAAACCGGGCTGCCTACGAATGTCCTGCGTGGTGGGGTCGATGGTCAACTGACAGCCAAGGCATTGGCCAATCTGGCCGACGAATCCCCCAGTGCCAACGGTCCAAAATCACTCTGCGCCAAATCGGTGATGTCCACATTGAGCGTCCTGTCCATCAGGCCGAAGGACGAATCCCCTGAAGAGAAGAAGGAGCGGAAGCGCCTGCTAAAGGAGTATCGCAACGAGCGCCGCATCGAAAAGAAGGCCAACACGGAGGCCTTCAAGGAGGAGAAGAAGCGGCAGACGCACGTGAAGATCAACCAGCGAACCAACCAGCAAGGAGCCTCCATTGTCTAGCTTAAGTTCCTGGCTCTTCTTCTCTAGGCTAAAATGTGAATTGTATACACAGTCGTATATATTAAGTGATATCTATAAACGAAAAATTGGATTAACTAACAAACTGTTGCCGTGATAGCGGGAATCGTTCATCCAAATTATGGGCAAAAACCGGGAGTTGGAGTCGGCCCGGGATGTCGCCTTTTGTTGGCGTCATCGTCAGTTGTCAGTTGGCCATTAATCAAAGTGGTCGACTGTGCTGCACGCGCACAGGCTATAAACCGCAACAACTATGCCACATCGAGATACCCTGGAAGAGGACGTTGCGAATATCCTGCCTGCCGGCAATTAGCCCTAACTGACTGCCTGACTGGCTGGCTGACAAGTTCAGTCTAGCGATTCGCGAGCTGCTAACTAGCTCGACGGGCGGACATAAAGCGGAATCAACAGCAAGACAATCGAAGCGAAAATAAAATAAACTCCATTTCATTGTCAGTTGGCGAGCAGCAACAGCAACAGCAACTACAAGAATGTCATAACAAAGTGGCTTTTTACCTTGCCGTAAGTCCGTGCCGTATGTACAGCGTGTAGTAGCGCCTACATCAAGTATATGCACGAAATGTCTGTGTCAGTGCGCCACATACTATATATTATAGTCGCAGGCGGTCCTAAAAACGCGATTTGTATTTACACAGCCATATAGAAATTTCCCACGAGGGCTGAGGCCTGGGGGCCATTCAGGCCTCGTTTCCAGCCCTTGGGCACTGGCTACTGGCAGGTGGGGATTCGCTTTGGTGTGGCAGTTGTTCGGTGTTTTGGTTATTTTGTGGAATTTCAAGTCAACTCGCATGCACTTCGTTGGAAAACCCAACCGATGTCAGTCAACACCAACTGTTGGGGATATATCTAGAGCTCCCATGAGTGCAACTAAATATGTGTTATCTTTTTAAAGAAAGTCCTTACTTTAAAACTTAATCATTAGAAGAGATCCAAAATCTCCCAGATCATAAAATCTGCAAGAATAACTCAACCCTGTATTCGAACTCTACTACCTTACAATCTTTACAAATTTAACTATCCTAGCTTTTGCCAATCTTGCATAATTTATCCTGATCTGTGCATAGAATTAAAAATATATGATTTCAACAAGGAACTCACTGATATCAAAGATCAAAAACTATGGATTAAATTTGGACTTAAAGATAAAGAAATGTTTTATATTCAGTAAATATGGTAGTGCTATGATGATAATTATTACCAACTTCCGGGCCAATACTTAGTTTTTGAATAAATTAACCATAACACATTGAATGATATGTGACAGCTTTTGGTAGCAGCGTGTTTATTTGATCATTCTCGTATGGAGATGGGGTGTGGGAATTAGAAAATCCCAAACACACTTCCAGGGAACCCAACACCAATTTGCGAGCGAGCCGCGGCTCTTGCCCATGCAATCGTCGTCCTTCCAGACCCCCCAGCACCCCGCACCCCCCACCCAGTACCCAGTACGTATTCCGAGCCCCCGAACCCAACTCCCATCATTGTAAGTGGAAACCCGTTACAGTTGGTTGTCGTGCCTGAGCCTCCATTGAACGTTGGGGGATTTTTTCGTATGTCGTATTAAAGTTGGCAAGGCGAGCGGCCAAGAAATTCGCGTATTTTCACAGCTCAGTTCCGTTCCGTTCAGTTCAGTTTAGTTCCTGAGCGAAGGCGAACGGATTCGGGCGCGCGTCGTTCCCGCAGCGCGGTAATTCCCCATACAATATCTGAATAATACAATAGGCCCTGGGATACGATGGGTGTACTGTGGAGTTCGCGTGAGGCGGGCGTTAAAGTCGCGTAATGCTAGGACGTTTTCGGAAATGGAACCCCCGCTGGAGCATTAATAAATGCCACTAACTAAGTAATTAATGTAATTACTGGGGTCGGCTGTCTCGATGATCGAAAATCCTGGTTTATATAACAGAATACGGCGGCGTGTTGGGGCATTTAGAAGTTCCATTAATATTAATCCAACGCGGATCTTTGAACAAAGCCGCCCGGCAGGATCTTCCGCATGAATATTAATGGGTTTCGGCTCTCAGCTCAGCTAGTGCGTGTTTTCAATCAAAGTGAAGTCGAACGTGTGGAAAAGTATCTGCGAGATTAACGTTATGACATATGGTGTGAGTGATTTAGGCATTCCTGTCCAAGATCCATATCTGTGTGTGCCCACACCACTTGGGGCCGGGTTCAGCCGGATACGGTTCATCTCACGATCTGCATACACTCGTAGCTGTATATATATACTATCTATATGGTCGTTTGAGCGCTGGCAGATCTGGAAGTGGAATTTTTAATTTGCGAAAAAGTACCCATTGCCATTGCCAATGTCAGCCGCAGAAAGTAATTTATAGGAAGTGGATGTCCAGGCAATTATGTGTGTGCTGCTGGCCAGGAAGCCTGCAATTGAAACCCTCGATCTGTCCATTCCATCTCCCCGCGGATCGCCGGCCGCATCTGCCAGATATCGGCCGCATAAATAGTCGCATAGATTGAGCTGTTACACCGGCCACCGTAAAAGCTGTCTGTCTGTTCAGCGACTTAAGTAAAATTGGCACGCGATTCAATTGAATCTTGGCGAGAAGTGTGCTGTGTGCCCTGTGCCGGGGCAATTACCAGAGCACCAGTATTATGCCATGCCTTGACCGCTGGCGCAGCTCCTCCTCCGCCCCAGCTCCTTCCTCCAGCCCCTTCGGCATCCACGGCTGCAGTGGAATCTCGTTAGCTTGAACCATCATCCGTCACAAGAAATCGGACTAAAACTACCTTACTTTCCAAACTGGCAATTAAGTTTCTCTTATCAAAAACTCTGGATATATTTTTTTCCTTTTTTCAAAAGTTTTTATTTTTTAGAACCTATAATCTCTTTTATCTATACTTGTTTTTGTTGACTGAGTTAAAATCTTGACTTACTTATAAATTGTTCAATGTGTTTCTAGTACCATTAATAACATCTAACCATCTTAAGAGCATTAAATGCATGAGTTAGGAAAGAATTTGATATATAGCTTAGTCAGCTTTAAAAAATGGCGAGTTCAAGCTAGAGAGTTCCTACTGTAGATATCAGTTTACTGTCGCAATCCGCAATCGCACGCCCACACAACCGGGCGTGGAATCTACATATCACAGATGCGGATACAGATACTCGGATCTAGATGAGCACTCTTTCGCCACCAGAGCTCGGCTCTTGTTTATTCGAGTTCCGAACAGCAGCCGAGCCGGAGGCAAAACCTAGAGGATAACGATAGCCCAACCAGGACCCACTCAAATACGATCTCTGCTCTCTCTCTATATATCGCATATATATCTTTTGTTCAGTGTTTGTGTCGTGTAAAAAGTGAAAGCCCCAAAAATAATAAAAAAAAAAAAACAGCCAGGGAGCAAAGCAAAACCAAATCAAAACAAAATGTAAGAGTAGACCGCAAAGTGCGAAAGAAATTGAAATACACAAAAAGGCAACAACCCAATGCAAATGATCGAAAATATTGTGTTACAGAAACCGAATTATGAAATTCCCACGTCGGTGTAAAGTGAGATGATTTGAGGTCTGTGTTACAAATCCTTTCCCGTGCCGTCGTCCCAACATCATGCTCGACAAATTCAACACACACGCATTCATATCGTTTGGACTGGGATTCATACTGATGTGGTAAGCTCTAGTTACTGCCACTCCTGCTCCTGCTCCTGCCCCTGCTCCGATCCATTTCCTTTCCATCTGGAGCTCTGAGACTCCAAGTGCAACCCCCACTTATCCCAGACCCAGAATCGTTTCCAGTTCAAGGGGAACCTTCGTATGGTACTGCCAAATGCAAAATCGGTTCGATTCGGTTCTGTGCTGTTTCGGTTCGAAATACCCGTAGCAAGGTCAATTGGATCACAGTCAAATGAGAATCCTGCACGGCATATACGGCCGATTGGAAAGGAGGAAACTAATATTATTCACCTGCCAGGAGGTTAAACGGCAGAACAGAATCGAATCGAAGCCCCCGGCCAGCACGAAGGAAGTTAATTTCAAATTCAGACTTAAATTGACAAAGTTTGCTACAGTTGCATGTGGCAGACATCAGGCCCAAAGACCCGAAGCCCCCCATCCCTCAATTAGGGGGTTTCCCCGACCAACCTACACCCCGCAAAAAAAAAAAAAAGGACTGCATTTGAATTTCCCCCTTTGTTTTGTGCTGCTCATTTTGCAGGCTGAGCGAAGCCACGGAAGCCCACATGAACTACACAGCCAAGCCGCGAGTAGTTCTTCCGCCTAATTATGTCAAGGGTAAGTTTAACTATACCTATACCTCTATTACCTCCTGTACCCATACCATGCCCCCTAATACCGCCCATCCGAAAGGCCCACTACAATTGTTACGGACTGAAAATCGTACTCCTCGGAGGTGTCCTTTTCGATGCGGTCTCCTTTTGTTTTTAATTGCTCCGGATTGCCCCCACTTTTTTTGCTTTGTGATTTCTGATTTGTTTGCACCATGAAACCACCAGCCATGGATATGGATATGCGTGTTCGGGTTTTTCCTTCACTGTTTCTTCCTTTCCCCCTGTTTTTGATTTTTTTCTCTCTGTTCATTTCGTGACGCGGCGAATTTCAGGGCCTCCGTCTATGGCATACTGGGTTAGGGTTACGGGGCTCCCCAGTCTCCCCGGTGGGACTTTGACGTCATCCGGCATTACGATCGATTAAAATCAAAATAACATTTACCGGCGTCAATTGACTGTTAAAATTACCGAAGAATTTGTGTAATCTGCAGATCTAAAGGAGAGCTCACATTAAAGTTCAATTACTACATAAATATTATAATGCTTAAAGTAAACTTTGATGAGTTCAACCTAAGTGCGTCTACACCGTATATATACTTACTTTGAGAATATGAAAGTCGTCCCTAGCCATAAGTGCATTTATTATTTATCCTTGCTCTCGTTTAACCTTTTACAAGTTTAATTTAACCCTTAAAGTCTAAAGTTCACTAAACTCAAGCTTGACCACAAATTACTTAAAGCATTTAAATACATTTTGTGCTGCTCAATTAAAAAACACAGCCACTGTTGAATAATTAATCTTTCATAAGATAAATTGAGAACAAACAGATGATTATCCAATCAATAATGTTGTTATGCCAATTAGTAAGAATTGTTTATAACAGTTCTGCACACTCAAATGTTTAAATTTATTGGGTTGTTTCAATGATTGCCACAGTTTTTTTTGCTGCAATATATTGAAGTGTATAATTTAAATTTAATGGCAATGAAATGAGACAGAGACTCATAGTTTAAATATTCTAAACTCCTTAAGATAATCCTTGTTGAGACAGTCCTAACTTATTAGATTATTAGTAGATCATTAAAAAAAATGTCAATGAAAGTAGACTTTCTCAGATCCAATAAAATTAAAACGCCACCTTTAAGCTTATGCAATAGCTGCATTTGTTTGCAAGAGGCCACCCGCGAAGGTATGAATAATTTACCAAAATTACCAAGAGGCGTGTACTCTCATTTGAGGCAATTGCTGGAGCTAATCAACACCTTTATTTCTATCGATTTTCGCCGGTTGTGTAATACGCATTAGGACCCTGAACTTGGGTCGAGAAGTCGGAGTAAAAGTCCGGTGGTTCCTCTGATTTTAGGAAGCCCTCACCGGCCAGACGGAGGCCTCCTTTGAAATGAATTCGCGCACGAAAGTTTTCCCAAGGGGGCGAGAAATCATTCGTGAATTTATTTCTCGAATAATCTGTTCACACCAAACGTGGGCTAACCGGAGATCGCCTTGATTTATTGCAGAGATACGGCCGCCCTCGAAGAAGGGCTCCCCAGTGATAGTAGACTTTAGCATATTCGTTGTAGATATTAACTCAATTAACGTAGAGGATATGGACTTTAGGTAAGTGGCCGCGTATCTGGAGAGACCTCAATCGGGAGATCGTAATGGAGCATATAGCAATACTGTGTACATTTTCAGAGTAGACATGTTTATACATCAGCGCTGGCTGGAGTCGCGTCTGGAGATCCCAGATGACATCTTCGAGGAGGGCGACGACTATGTGACGCTGCTTCCAGAGGTCTTTGAGAATTTTTGGCAGCCGGACCCGTACTTTCTCAATTCCAAGATTGCCGGTACGTCCACCCCCAAAGCATTATAGATATAGTCGAAGCTTGATGTTCGAGTAGCCTGTGTGTCGATGTGTTTTTACGTATCTTGGACGGGGATTTATGCACTTTGTCCAGCTGAGCTCATCACTTATGTGTCTAATTTAACTCTCTAACTCTGGACTGTTTGTATATAGTAACGAATTACTTTGTTTTCCTTTGTTTGTTTGTTTTTCCTAATCCACCGGTTACTCTACCGACTAACAAATCCCGAACTAACAATACCGATACTTCTGCATAGGATACGGAAGTCCATATGTTGCGTCCACTTCCATGCTACGCAATAAGGGCGAAAGAGATTCGAAAAACTTTCATCTAAAGAAAGATATAAGTATATCAAAAATGACTCTAGATCTGTGTTTGCCACTTTTGTGTTTTGCCAAATTCCATCGAAATCGATATATCAGTATCAGTATCAGCGCATACCTTCCATCCAGTGTATCCTGTATATTTAACATTCTCCGAAATCTATCTATACCGACTACGTATTGGGCCGATTTGAATGAATTCTCGTGCCATATAGTCCTTTGTGTGTATATATATCCATACATCCCATTCCTAGCGAACAACCGAGTGTATATTTAAGTTTTTTTTATAATTTCCCAACACAATACCGGACCCGCCCACTCGCGGCTCTCATTACACGCACGAAATCCATTCCGGTTCCAATGCCATGGTCAAACAGGACACTCCAATCCACCGTAGAGCTACCCGTACACCTCAACCCGCTGACCATCGCCCACGCTCCAATCGAAAATGAAAATTTGCAGTTGCACCCGGAGACCTGATAAGATCTCACCTTGGAATCACGTGGGCAATTTCGTTTTTCCTTTTTCGGTTCCCATTGTCAACATTAACAAAACAAAAATCGATTGCAAGTCGGTCAAGCTTTTTATAAATACATATTCGTTGTCACGATTTGTTTAACACCACAAGTTAATGGGTTGTATAGTATAAGTTAATTTGTATAAAAATAAATAATTCTTTTTTTAAAGATTATTTTTTTCAGCTTCAGTTATGTTACAATCACTCGTCTTATAATTTATTTAAGAGTTCTGATTTCGGTATTATTTCTCAGTGTTTATATTAACACTCATATTATTATTAATATCCATTTGGTGCAATGATCAATTATATTTAAGAAAATGTATTATTTATCCAACCATTTCAACCAAAACTCATTCGTCAGTAGAGTGTCGCGCTTAAACATAGTCATAAGGTGATCACGATCACGGCACCACCAATTGAGCCACGAATTCACTGAACCACCACCGAAATGCGCAAAGAAATGAGTCTATCGATGCCAATGCCATAGTTCTAATCAAAACCCATTTGTTCCGCATCTCTGCAACGTCTTCTCGATGTCTTTTCGTTGTAGAAATAGCGACATTGACCCACAAGTTCACGTCGGTGACGCTCTACAAGAACAAGACGGTGCGCTACGCCGCCCGGATGCACGCGATCATCGCCTGCCAGATGGAGTTCCAGCTCTACCCCATGGACATCCAGGTGTGTCCCATCTACATCGAGAGCTGTAAGTGTTCCAGCCCCTGATCCACAGATTCATATAACGCTAGTTCCCCCCGCAGTCTCGTCGAACAACCAGAAGGTGAAGCTGCGCTGGTCCGACTCCGGCGTGACCCTCAATCCGGAGCTGAAGCTGCTGCAGTATAATCTGGGCCAGCCCTTGGAGCTGGAGGAGAGCGACGGCTACATGCCGGAGAAGGTGGGGAACTTCTCCCGCCTCACCGTGTACTTCCGCTTCGAGCGCCAGATTGGCCACCACCTCATCCAGACCTTCGCCCCCTCCTCGCTGGTCGTGATGCTCTCTTGGTTCAGTTTCTGGTTGGGATTGGACGCCATTCCGGGACGCGTCACGCTCCTGGTGACATGCATGCTGACCCTGGTCACCATGTTCACGGGTGCCGACATCCCGCCGGTGGCCTACGTAAAGGTGAGTTAAAACTACTTCTGAACTTCAACATTTTTCTGTTCATTTTGTGATGAAACTCAATGGGATTAGTTAAACATTTTTTAATGATTAACATTTAGAAAAAATAGTACCACTTTTTCAATGTCTTGTTAAGTTTTGGTATTGAGTTCAATGGCAGTTTTGGAAAAATTAATTTCCAATATCATGTTTAAGTTTATCACAACAAAAACTCTCAGCGAGGGACATGAATTACAATTATAACCTTAACCTATTATTAACCTATATTAATACAATGTATTTAATCAAGAGCTCCAAAAAAACCTACAAAATATGCGCAATGCAAACTTATGTACCTTTGAACATGTGTACCTTGGTAAACCATTTGTAAATTATGTGTAAGGAAATTAAGATTAGGTATTTAATTTGCCAAAAAATCGAGAACGAAAGCCTTTCACGGAGTATTCTTATAAAAAAGATGAACGTTTTTGTAAAATGAGTGCAAATTCGGATGCAGGCAAATATTTTCTATTTTTGAATATATGTACATACATACTTATAAATGTGTTCAAAGGTTCTGACCAAGGGATCTTTCGTTTCAGGCCCTGGATCTCTGGATGGCCGGCTGCATGCTGTCCGTGTTCGCCGCTCTGGCCGAGTTCGTGGTGGTGAAAGTGCTGGACGTGCAGTACCAGTACCAGGTGAACCGCATACCCAAGGTACTGCCCATGGTAAGGCAGCGGTGGGGATTTCGCTTTAATAAGTAATGCCACCTTCTTGTCGTTCCTATTTTCTTTGACTTGCGTAGCGCATCAGCAACATGGAGAAGGGTCAGTGTGCGACGGTGGCCAGCTGGGAAGGAGGAGCGGTGCGCTCGCGGAAAGCCACTCAGACGCCCACGACGCCGGGCCAGGTGAGCTATTAACTGATATGCGGGGAACCAGTGCACCTGTCACGTCCACACATCAAATGGGCAATTGAATGGGTCTAATTGGGTGTACAGTCTTTAACAATGTTCCAAAAAAGATAATATCCCTTTATACATTTCGCTGAAACTACTCCATAGACCTCGCTGCAGGGGAATGGTGGACCACCAAAGCCGGCAAGGCGTCAGAGCCTTTTATCTGTGGCCTGGACGGATACGGATACTGGCGTGGAGAAGATCATGTGGCGAGAGATCGACAAGGTGTCCCGTGCCGTATTCCCCATCCTGTTCTTCGTTTTCGTGCTCCTGTACTGGCCGATACTGCTGATGAAGTCGTCCTAGGATTTGGGGAGCTCCAGACTGCACATGTCTGGACTCCGTTAAAAAGTCGAAAGGAAGCGAATCAGATGATGGAACTACAACTGAACTGGATTTGGTGCCCAAGTGCAATGCCAGAGACCCCGTGTCTTTGGATCTTAATACCTGCAAGAGAGCTACACAACTCGCTCCCTGTCATCGAAGTACAAGAAACGGCAAGGAAAGTCTACAGTTACCTACAAAAGTGCGTGCAAGGGTATTTCTACACCTAGATCGGGTAGATCGAATAAAATGTACGGAGTATAGCTTAGATGTCGACTATTTGCTCACTGAGAAAGTATTGTTCATTTAAGTATTTGCTTTGTACAAATCCGATCTTGTATTCAACGATACCGACAGCTCCCCTATATTATCATTTAAATCTTTGCCATTAACGAATAACTATATATTTGTCGGACACCGCGCACTCACACAGGGTTATAAGCTTCAGCTACTCTAGGCATTAACATCGATTTACCAAATTTTAATTTAGTTTTGCCTTGCATACACAGAATATCACTGTGCTAGTGACAATACCCCCGATCGAAAGGGTTGTCCCTACTTTGAAAGTATACACTCTCTACAACTGCGAGCTACACGCATAAATCATACATTTTCTGGCAAACGATTTTAATTCTACTTTTGTATTAGGCTTAAGCAAAACAGCCAAGACATGGAATTGGTGCTTTACGGAGATAATAATACGACGGCCTCTAAGGATATTTGGATTGTAAATATGAAACGAACAGTGAATGCTTTTAGAGATTTTTACATATTTAGAATTATTAACCCATTATAGCGCATTTTAATGCAAACATTAGAGCTGTGGCTTTTACATCTAATACTAAAATTGACCTGTAGTTCAAACAGCGCACATCAGGCAGAATTTTTGAAAATATAAACATATATATATTTATTAAGCTAAATCGAGTTTATATTTGATATGAAAATACGGACACAATGTAAATATATTACATCACTATTATATATTACATGCATATATTTATCTAGGATTGTAACTGCTATAGCAAGTTAAGTTTATATAATATCTATATTCTTTCCATCTTTTAAGTTATGTTGTTCACTCAGCTATTCGTAGTTCAGTGAACCCTCTAATAATGTTATCGAAAAGCTTTAAATTTATTCTTAATAAAAGACAAGGCGCATAAATCTATCAAACAAACTAATGGTTGGTTTTGGTAACAGAAGTGACAGGAGTGATAAAACGATGGATATATAACTTTTAAACGTCTTCTTCTGATTCACTCGCACTCTCTTCCTCATCGCTGAATTGCGACTGCCCATCCTCGTCATCCTTTGCCCTGATTAGTAGCATTTCCTCATCACTGTCATCCTCCTTGGCATTTGTTTTGTCCTTATTTTCCTTCTCAAATTTATCAGCTCTGTCTAAGAGTACTCGCAACGTATACTTGTTATAGTCGCAGCTAAAAAGTAAACGAGGTTCAGTTAAATTTGTTTACTGAAGGGAATGTTTATTCTTACATTTTATTGAGCATTTCGTACTTCCTGGATAGAACCTCGTGAAGGGCCAACAATCCCGTGTGCTGAAAAACTCCATCCTGGTTTCCGTGTTTGGTCAGCAGGCAGCAGCTCCACTGCAGATAGAACTCGATGTGCGGCGTGGACTGGAGATGGCGGGCCAATTGTTGCAGTAGTCGCTGGGCAAACTCCTGCGACAGATCCGCACAAACCAGTTCGACTGAAAAGAGGGAAAGGAGCAAGGACTCAGAATGCATGCAATGCAGACACGTGCTGAAAGAGCTCTTTATGGCCACCCATTTGCATGTAGTGTATAATACATATGCAAGTTGTATTGGAAGGGGTTATTAACCAAGGTAAGCGCTAGGACGAGGACCTTGAAACTGTTTATTAACACAGCAAAAGTGCACATTTGCACATTCGATCGGAGAACGGAGTCAGGGCAAAGGCGACCTCCCCAACGGAGTGTGTCGCAGCTATTTTTAATAGCGGCAAGGCTGAAGGTTGCCAAAACTGACAAGGACTGGCCCCTAAATGCAGCAGGCTATTTAGCATTTCACTTACTGTCCTTATACGGCACTTGCTCCAGCACTAGGGCAATCAAATTGGGCTCGTTTAGCTTCAGGGACATGACCAGCGCCTTGGTGTAATTCTGCTTTTTAAGGGATTCGTGGACCGCTTTCGGAGTGACTTCCAGCGATAGGTCAAATGGATCGAAGACAACGCCTGAGAAAATAAATTATTGATTTGAATAACATTCAAAATGCAATACTTCTATATATTACCCTTATCTAAAGCATATATACACAGTCCTTCCGTTCCTGCGGCAGCAAATGCCTGACCCGTGGGTGAGAATTTGACGGAGAACACTCTAACCTCCTGCTGAAATCGTCTGGAGGACATGTCTCCACTGCGAACTCCAGGCAATCTAATGGCCACTTTGCCACCCTCCAGCTCTTCACGGTCTTCCACCAATGCCATGTTACCAAACTCACTTAAATGTTTACGACTAATGAAGTCCTGTCAAATTAAAATCAAATGAAGTTTCAGTAGAAATATTTAATCTTGGTAAGTACTTACATTAAGACCGTCTAAGCTGTGGTTTTGTGTGATTTCGAATTTCTTTAAAAGTATAGCCTCCCTCACATGATATATACAGATGTTGGCCGACTTGCCGGCAGCCAGTATGCACTCACCATCCGCAGAGTACTCTATAGTGGAGAAATAACTAACAGAAAAATATATAAAAATTTAATTTATAAATCTCAAGGCTACTCACTTGGCTTGGGCATTCTTTTTCGCTGTTATTATATCGGTTTCCAGGCGTCCCCCGCTAAGATCATTACGACCCTCTATGCTAGTCACTTGGCCCGCTGACTTTATGTCAAAAATAGTTATATTACCACTGAGAGTGGCTACCGCAATCTAAAAATTTCAGAATGATAAATTGTCAAAAATAAGAAATGATCTTGCAGACACACTTACCTCCTCACCACTGGGACTGAAAGTCACATTTGTTACATCTGAGACTGCATCGATAGTTTCGTGCTCGCTGTTGCTTTCCAGACAGTTCCAGATCTTAACGGTTTTGTCCCAAGAACCAGACACCAAAGTGGATGAGGTGGCCACTGGGGAGAATGCCAGGGAAACAACAGGACCCTCATGGCCACTGATGATCTCCAGCAACTTGCCCGTCTTAACCGACCATAGAAATATGTCGAATACGTCCTGCCCACCAGCTACAACCAGTTCGCCAGAGTAATCGACAGCCACGCAGGAAAACTGAGCAGGACTCGGAGATGTGAAGGTCCTAAAGTTGCGGTACCTGAAAGGGAAAATAGGCGATTATTTTACAGTTGTTTTTAAGATTTAATGAAAAACCCACCTGTTCACATCAAATGCGCGCACTGTGCCATCTAGAGAGCTGCTAACCAGAAACTTCTTGTTCCTGCTAAACTGAATGCCAGTAACTCCACTTGTGTGCTCGCTGAAAGTGACAAAACAAAAGCTGCTCTGCGTATTCCACAACTTCACCTTAGAGTCCTCGCCACCGGTGGCAATGAATTGACCATCCGAAGAGTAGGCAATACACGTCATCTCGCTGCTGTGCCCCTGCTGCTTCATAATGTACTGTTCGCTCTGCCACTCCCACACCAGAAGCTGGCCGATCTCCCGGGAAGCCAACGCCACCCAGTCACCGGTGCAGTTGAAGAGGGCCGCCGAAATCGGATAGTCAGAGATGCTCAGCGAGTGGATCATGTTAACGTCGGGAAGTTCGTAAAGGTAGAAGGCTCCGGAACTAAAGGCGACCACCAGAACCTTGGTGCGAGTGTTGTAGTTAGCGGCCGTCAGCTGCACATCTCGCTGCTCCTTGCGCGGCTCATCGGCTAAATAATGGCGGGTTAGTTTCTTGTAGAAGAACGGATGTTCCTTTTTTTCTGCCTCATCCTTTAGCTCGTTGACATCATCGCCTATTTTGAAAGACTCCTCCTTAACAGCTTCCTTTTCAACCACATTTTCAACGTCATCTTCGGAATCATTTTCGGGATCGTCCTTTTTGACCCTTTTTCTTTGAGAAAGATCACTTGCCGGCCTCTCCGCATCCTCCAAATCGGAGGGAGCCATGCTGCATTCCCACAAACATAGCTGACCATTGCGACTTATGGTGTTTAAATGCAAACTTTTCGCCTCGAAGAAACAGGCCACAATGGCATCCGTGTGGCCACTCAGATTGAAGGTGCGGAAGTTCTTCGTATAGTTAATGGCGCAGATTTTGGTGGAGCTATCCCGACAACCAATGGCCAAGAGCCGAGAGTCCGAGGACCAGTCCAGCCATGTGACGTCGTCGTAGCCGCCTAGGAATCTCCGCCGCAGAACGAATGGATTGTATTCTCCGGTGATCTCACCTGGGGCACAGAATATTAGCACTATGTTCTGGACAGCAACGGCGAAAAATGCTCCGTTGGGACTGAAGCAGATGCACTGAACGCCTGTTTGGAACTTGTGCCGATGTATCACTGTGCAGGACATCATGCTGATAAGCTGTGCCTCTCCTTTTTCATTGACCGCAATGAGCAGACTTCCATCTGGAGAAAGAGCCAGATTTGTGTAGTTATATCTCGATTCCAGGGACAGAGTTCGGGATTTGTTGCTACGGAAGAACATAATATATTGAAGATATCCTTAGGTAATGAGCAGTAACTCACTTTTTTAAATCGTAAACCGTAATCCTATTGCCAACCGGACTGATAACTGAATTTCCATCTGGCGTAAAGACCAAGTTTCCATTGCGATATATTGTGCCCAACAGGTTGGAAAACTGTGACACCATATGATTAGTGTTTGTAAAAATCGATCTTAATATAAACTTACTTTATAAGAAAACTTCATTTTACGGCTGGTTTTAAGCGAAAACCACGAGTAAAAATATAAACAAAAACTCCCGCACGTGTTGAGGTAAACAGTATATGAAGTGAAATCACATATATGAAGTGAAATCGCGTTTACAAATACCACCACACAGTATATATCGGATAGGCGACAGCAAGCGGTAATCCACGTAGTAACGAAGCTACTTAAAAGGAATCCTGTATAATTTGTAACGAAAAGCATCAAAAAATAAATATAAAATAGACAGTTTATAGCTTGTATTTTGATAATAAATAATAATATTTCACATGTTCTATGGTTTACAAAAATAACTAAAACTTAATGATTTAAATTTCCGTCAAAAATTACACATTGTTTATTAATTTTGGTCTAAGCTAAACAAATAGTTATATTCACAATTAATAATAATCTTGCCTTAAATTTTAAACATCGAATTTTCACAGTTCCTTTTTTGCTCACTAATGCCGTATCGCTACTAGGCTTTTTATTTTAATTAGAGTATTTGGCTAAACAGTTAGGTAACTTTTTTTCTATTTTCAACACTTTAGCCCTTTTAACGGCTGTTCACTGTAACATAATAGAGTTGCCAGTTCCGCGAAGCAGCTGATTTCCTTGGTGCTGCCAACGCGGTTTAACCCCACAAAGCAAGCTCGAAAAAAACAAAGATAAACAACGTAAATTAACGAAATTTAAAGCAGATAACCAGTTTCCCAAAACAAAAACGCAATGGAAACGACCAAAACGGCTGCGGAGAAGCTGGCGGAGCGCAAGGCGCGCTTGCTGGAGTTGCACAAGAAGCGGCAGGAAGCGCGGACGGACAACCACCAGGAAGTGGTGGCGGAGGACGCCCGTAAGAAGCTGCCAAAGAACTGGGAGGCACGTAAGCGCCAGGCGGAGTGGATCCTGGCGGACGACAAGGCGCGCTCGGATGCACAGGCGGCTGGAAAGGATTACGAACGCCTAAAGCTTCTCGAGGTCTCGGCGGTGGATGCGGATCGCATCGAGAAAAAGAAGAAGCGGAAGGACAATCCGGATTTGGGATTCTCCACCTACGAAGCACAGACGGCCAGGCAGTACAGCAGATTGGTCAAGAGCATGCCCACCCGCGACATGGCCAAATATGAGAGGCAGAAGGAGGAGCTCGGTGAAGCCTTCTACGGCGGTGCTCACACCACATTGCATTCAAGAACGAAGGACACTCCTGGTGCCATTAACAACATGGTGCAGGACCTGGAACAGCAAATCGAGCGCCGTAAGAAGTACTCTCGCAGGCGAATCTACAACGACGACGCGGACGTGGACTTCATTAACGAGCGAAACTCCAAGTTCAACAAAAAGCTGGACCGATTCTACAGCGAGCATACGGCGGAAATTAAACAGAATCTGGAGCGCGGAACAGCTATCTAAGTTTAGTCTTTCATTTAGTAATTTTAAAATCAGAATCCGAAATGTACCTAATTTACTTTCTAATTTTTCATATATTTGTTGTATGTCCCAGGACTTACCGCTCCTAAAAAATCGACAATGTTCATGAATTTTTTATATGAAAACTAACAAACTTTTTTATACAATTATTACAACAACTAAAAGATCAAGCAAATATGTAAAATACAATAGGTTCTCAGTAAATTTTATTCGGATCGATTTGAAATTTTAGGGATAATTTTTCTGATGGTTAAAATAAAAATAATCGAGTTGGCAGCTTTGCTTCTTCATGATTAATACTTTTTAAATCTCTGGAAATAATGCAGCAGTTTAGTTCGCGGGAGAAGTATTTGGTGTCCAACACCCTAAACTGTTGGCCAGTAATGCTGCAAGGTCATCCAGTTCTCATCGATTTGCAGAACGAGACGTCTGTGGCCGGAGTTATTGATGTAGCCGACGGCCACATGACCTGTGAACTCTCCAATGCAGTTTTCATCGATCGTAATGGAGGACAGCATCCGTTCGATCACTTTATGGTGCGAAACCGCATGATCCGGCAGATACACATACCCACTCACCTGGATGCAGAGCAGGAACTTCGCCAGGCCATGGAGAGGGGTGTCCTGCGAAGGAAACGCATGGACACCAAGGGAGGAAAGCGTACTTTCAAGCAAAAACGAGCGGAAATGCGGCACAAGGAAACCCTTCAAATGATATCCCAACAAAAGGAAAAGACCAAGCAAGAGATCTAGTCTATATATGTACTTATATATTCCATTTTTATTTATTAAAAGAAATACATACCACACTATACAAAATGTCTTACATTTTAATTTCAAGTTCAAAAAGGAATCCCAGCAAATCAGATAACTACATACATATGTACATATATATTCCTTAAACAACACTTCCATACAACCGCCCAGCAAAGAGAGCACAAACTAAGATTCTATCATGTTTATTTATTCCAAGAAATACAAACTTCGTTTGAATGAATATCTTATACACTCATTATACCAAATCTACTGAGCCGCCTGCTGCTGCTCCTTCAGCTCCTGGTACTTGTAGTGCAGTTCCATGCAGTCGGTGTTGGAGATATTGACCCAGCCGTCTTCCTTAATGTGATAGACGCGAATAATGCCGCCGGAATAGGCGTCCCTGAAGGTGGCATGGTAGATGGCCCGACGCCCCAACTCCTGGGCCTCTTCGTCCTCCAGATCCCAATGGTAACCTGAGTCCAGAACTCCGTAGGCGAACAGTGAGCCACTGCCTACGGAGAACAGATTGCCTGGCGTGCGGGATCCCTCTGAGTCCACGTAGTATAATCCAGGGCCGCGCTTATCGTAACCAGCCAGCATCATTCCCATACTCAATCCCATGCCCTTGTATTCGTGTGCAATGTTAGCCATGATTTTGCTGGCCGCCGCCACAGAGATGCGCTCTTTGTTGCGCAGTTCGTGCAGACGACACTCCTTGGACAAGACGCGATCCCAGTACACACAGTCAGCTGCGCCGCCGGCCAAAGTACCCAGCATAAACTGGTTGATCTCGACGATCTTCTTCATCGACTGTGAGCCAATGTACTGGCCACCGGTGGCCCGGGAGTCCACCGCCAGGAGGACGCCACCCTTGAACTTGAAGCCAAGCGTTGTGGTGCCGTGATCAAAGTCGATTTTGATACCGGTTTTGCCGGCATTGGCCTGGATCTGGTTAAGGTTGTGCATGGGCTGGAAATAGTAGAGATCATATAGTGGTGTCCTCACAGGAATCCAGTCTTTATCCAACTCACATTCTCGAATGGCGGAGCAGCCAGTGTGTAGGGATTGGCCAGATTGCAGGTTAACCCCCTCAGGTCGTCCTCCGCGTCCGCCGATGACCAGGCAGAGGGCTTCATGTATGGAGCATTGGATATCTTGCAGATTTCAGCCAGTGCCATTTTGGTAGCTCCTCTAAAACAATTGGAAAAGTTTAATGCGAAATGCCGATGACAAACAAAATTGGTGGCCGTCTTATAGTGTGACCGTCCTTCAATGCAGCCCATATGCCAAACTATCGGATGAAGCAATAGCTGTTGGTAGTACGGCAACCCGGTTCGAAACCTGTTGCCAATTTTACCTGTGATTGGCTTTCTTCAGTCTCTTTTAGGCCTGGCTTGAAGCCAAATTAACTCTGGGCGTTCCACTAAACGTAGGCAAAATAGTGCAAAATCAAGCTCTAAAAAAGTTTTAGCAAAAGCATGTGTACGTGGGAGTGAAGAATAACAATGTATAAATAACGGCGCGAAATCGAGATTTTAAAAAAGTGAAAAGTAAGTTGCAAATAAAGAAAACCAAGGCGCAGTTCAAACCTGGATTTTACGACTATGAATTTACTGTGATTGTGCTAAAAATACAAGAAACCATATATGTTTATTTAATGTGCCGAGAGGAAAGACAATAGGCAAATGTTTTAAAAGTGTTTTTGAAATTCCGAGCCAGTTGTTAAAACGGTTTGGTTTAACTCCCACTTGTGTTTGTAATTGCAACAACTACGTGGTACGCCATTATGTGAGGCACACACACACGCACATACACGACAAAAAATATAAGATCAAAGATCATATTCATTTGATGAGATCCTAGGTCAAGTTTATCTTCCATCACATCATTAACGTACCTGCAAACAAAAGAAAAAATAGCAAAATATACCATACATTTTTACACATTTGGGTATTTGCCTGGTTCTTTAATACAAACAAAAAAAATGATCCTACACTTTGGAAACTTTTTTTTTTTGTGTAAAAAATAGTTGTCTCGTCTTCAATTTGACTGGTTTTACGCAATTTTCTCTGGTACTATTGAACAAGTTACAACTGGCGAAGGAGACATAAACGACCCTATAAAGTATATATATTCATGATCAGCACCGATCTAGAGGAGATATCCATGTCCGTCTGTCCGTCCGACCGTTTCTACGCAAACTAGTCCTTCAGTTATAGCTCCCATAAAAACAATCGAAAAAAAAGGTATAACCAAAGACCATTATAATCTTATATAGATAGATTATATAGATTATATATATAATCTTATATAGATAGATTAATAGATTATATTGGTCTTTGGTATAACCTTTTTCTTTTTTTTTGTTCTTTGTGATTTGGTAATATTGAAATACTATGGAATTACGATTTTAATTAAATAAAAATATCATATAGATCCCATAGTAAAATCAAAATAATGAAAAAGCAATTTTATTTTACTGTTTTTCTATTTATCAAAATATTTCTTTGAGATGTAGTATTTATTAACTATATCAGAATAACGCTTTTAGTTTTAATAAAATCAGACATCAATATCATATAGCCATAAAAACGATGGCAAAATGCAGCGCAAAATCGACATAGCTTCATTAGTTTTTAGTAATATAAGCATAGAAATGGAAATGCAGTCGTTTTGTAATAACTGCAAGGCTACATAAGCTTTGGCTCATGTTTAAAATTTAAATAGTGCAGAACATTTAACAAATTTAAACATCTAAACATACCTATCTGAATTTAATTTAATATTTATACAGACAATGCAGCATGGATCCTCCCGCATTTCAAAACAGGAAGCTCTGCCAAATGCCATCTCCGGGGTGAGTTTATGCACTTAATTCAGCCAAGTGTGCACTACCTTAACCCTTGCCCCTATTTCAGCCCGATTCCAGTAACTGGACTTCGTTGCACGAGGCGGTCGCGGCCGGCGATGATCGGCGGGTTGTGGGTCTTTTGTTCAGCAACGCCGACCGCCTGGCCAGGGAATCCCTGCAGGGGAATACCCCGCTGCACGAGGCCGCCAGTCGAGGGTTCAGTCGCTGCGTGAAACTGATCTGCACACCCCCAACACCACCCACTTCCACGGGGGTTGGAAAATCAGGAAAGGGGCAGAAGGACAAAGACAAGGACAAGAATAAGGGCAGGGCGAGGGTGGCCCACCAAACCATCGAAGCCCTACACAATAGTGCCCTGGGCATAGCCAACAATGAGGGGTTGTCAGCTCTCCATTTAGCCGCCCAAAATGGACACAATCAGAGCTCCAGGGAACTACTGTTGGCTGGAGCTGATCCAGATGTCCAGAATAATGTAAGTGGCGGATGGTAAAAATTATAATCATATTCAAGAATTTGTTTCCAGTATGGCGATACTCCGCTGCACACTGCCTGCAGATATGGACATGCCGGAGTCACCCGCATCCTTCTCTCCGCCCTTTGTGATCCTAATAAAACCAATCTTAACGGTGACACCGCATTGCACATCACCTGCGCCATGGGACGCAGAAAGCTCACCAGGATACTCTTAGAGGCGGATGCTCGTCTGGGTATTAAAAATGCTCAAGGAGATTGTCCCATGCACATAGCTATCAGGAAGAACTATCGAGAGATCATCGAGATCCTTAACACACCGAAGAAGATACGAAACCGCAAGGAGAAACCCAGAGAGGGTGGCAGCAGATCGGACAAGGACAGAGATCGAGAAAGGGATGTGGTGGACAAGGGTATTAATTGGTCGCCTTATGGCTGTCATTACTTTCCCGATCCGCGAGCCTTTCCCTCCCCAAAACTGGAGACCCTACCTAAGGAGCCTTTAAAACCTGGCGAGCAGTACTTTCTGGACTTGGCAGGCCATATTCACAAGGGTCCTGTCAGTGTAGGTAATACCTGCTACTGCGGTCCCTTCTTCCGGCATATTGAGAACAAACTAAACTGCAATCGGAAGAGTTTGAAAAAATACGTCCACAAGACCAAGGAGCGATTGGGTCACAAGGTTCAAGCATTGGCCATAAAAACCAACGATCAGATTGAACAGCTTACGAGGACGATGATCGAGGACAGGTTGAGATGTGAAAGCAAAAGGCAGCACCTCAGTGAGTTCTTGAGAAGAGGCGAACCCATGCGATCCACGTTCGATCAACAAAACAGGAACTCAAAGATCGAAAGAACCCTCTCCAGGTGTCGCAGTCTTGAACTCTTGGAAAACAACCACAAGGGTGGTAGGCTCACCAATTCCAGGAGTGTAGATGTACTCGAAGATCAGGCAGTGGAAGCTATAGTACACCGATCAGCAGAGGCTCAACTGGATAGCGATAGCGATGATGAATCTAATGCGGCTAGAGAGGAGGAGGATGAGGAAGAAGGTGCGGATGAGGAGCTGGTTGAAGAGGAGGTACGACCAGAGGAACAAGTCCCACAGTTAGAGCACTCAAAGCTGGATGAACTAAAGCTGGATTTCCTTAAAGTGTCCGAAAGATTGGGCGTTCTCCTAGAGAAGACTACTTTAATCATGGAAAGAGACAGTGAACAGGAAAGCAAGCATCAGCCATCGTCCCTATCGCCATCTTATAAAACCCATCCCAGAGCCGAATTAGCCCAACTAAGGGAAGACAAAGAAAGTGTTAACAGCCCCAACTTCGATGAGTACACTAATGTAATGCGGCGGTACCCGAACTCCAGTGAAACCTCCAATCCCTCCCAAAACTCCAACAGCTGGGATTGGGAGGCATCTCCCACGGGCAGTAATCCGCAGCCTGATTACCACAAATACTACCAGCGCATTGGAAGAGGGGAAAATATGTTGAACTCCGTAATAAAGGCGTTGAGAAAAGATGCCTCCTTTGCGGATCTTGGAAAAGAAGAGGCGGCTGTTAATGAAAGTGCTGAAAGGTTGGGTGGCGATAAGTTGCTCTACAAGGAGCAGGGCTGTGAGGCAGCTGGTATCTCCAATCTGATGAAGCGTCAGCCCCTGTGCTTAGAAGACAATTACCCCGCCGTGTCGAATCTATTCTACTCCAATCCCATCATGGAGTACGCCGAGGAAATTGAAGTGAGGCAGAATGGCAATGAAAATGTGAACAAGGTTGAGATCCGAAATAGTGAGATCAAGTGCCTGAAAAAGCCAAATGCTGGGCAGGTTCGGGATATGGTAGCACAATTGCAAAATAACATTGACTCCAATCGGCAGGATTCCCAGACAGCTAATGTGATTGCGGCAAGATCACACTCCCGTTTGAATAATAACTTCCAGCACATAGAGGCCACCTCTTCGAATCCCTCGCCCACCTACAGTATGCCTCACAGAAATACTGCCCAGTTCGGCCTGCCCGAGAGACACATACCCAAAGATGCCTACTTTCATGAGCTGCCCCATCGGCCACCGATACCGCAAAACCCGCAGAGAACGATTCACTCCGGCTATGTACCAAATGCGAGTTTCTATCGTAATGAAGACCTATACGTGGAAAGGATGCCCCAATCAAATGTTCCCCTGAGGCCAGGAGACTATGTAGGTCCGGTCACCTATAGGCCTCTTCAGTCTCCCACCTTTCAGACCATTGTCCCGCCCCATCCAAATCCTCGCCCACGGAACTGGCCGCATCCCAGTCTTCCACCCAACGATATCGATCTTGACGAGGTGTCAGCCGTTGGCCTTTACAATAATGTCTCGAGCCTGGTTTAAGTTTGCTAATCCACCAAGTGTTCCCATTGTACAAACCTAATCCTAATATATTTATCTTAATCGTAATCCAGTTATAAACTAAAGCAAAAGTTAACTTATTTTCAATTGATGGATATTATGTAGAGGATTTAAAAATATATAAATACAAAACAAAGTTATTACCCACTAGAATTTGTTTGTTTTATTTAAGGATTTTTTAGCGCTATTGAAAAATTGATTTGTTAAGAATATACATATATTATTACGAGAACCTCTAAAAATAAGTAAAAAATCTTTTTTTAGACTAGGCTCAATTTATTTATGAAAACTGTAGGTTCCCCGTAAAAACATGAAGAGGCTTAAATGGTAATGGGCGCTTTTCTAGACATGTATTTAAATAAAACACAACCGAATGTTTTCGATCAAAATATATTTTTCTTTAAAAATGTTTAATAATAGTATTTATGCATGTGTAAATATCAGAATGTCAAGTACATATATTTATCGATAACAGATCATTTTGGTGTTTTGATAGACATGCGGCTTATGAACTCTTTATAATGGTGTAAACAAAATCAACCAGGAAATCATCTCAATAATCGAGCTCAGATTGTTGGTGGGAATTCAAAAACAAAATTCCCACCGCTGACAAAAGTAAACAAGTAAATTGGGCAACATTTTGATATCGTTCACCAATATGTCTGCGGTATTGTTAGTACAATTTAGCAAGTGTCTAATGATGATTTCTCGATGTCTTCATATTTAATTTAAAATTCTATAAATGACACTGCTGCTGAACGGCGCCTGCTACTTAAATTTACCGGCCACTTAATAATATCTTAATTCTGAATAGTCATATTACAAATACAAATTACAATAGCCAATAATTTAGTCACTTCGTATGTATGTATAAGTATGTTTCTATGTAGGTATGTTCTATGTAAGTATGTATATCGCCTAATTTAAGTCTATTAATAATAGTTGTTGCTTTTTGTTTGGGGCGTTGTTGGCTTGGAAATTGATGTGACGTGAGTAACTCGGCATTTCGCTCTGTGTAACAATGTTGGTCTTAGGACTGCAATTGGGTGTGAACTATGATCGCTTGAGTGTCGCCAAGTGACATATTCTCGGTCAGGTAACGTCTCAAAGAGGACTGGTATCGGAGTCTTCGCGCTCTTGGATTGTGGTAATGCTCTGCTGCAAGGCGTTGGGTGTTAGCCATTCTCTAAAAGCCGGTAGGAATAGAGAAAATTATCAATACACCTAAAACATTTAATTTTATTTAATTTTCAGTTCCTTACTTTGGCAAACATCTTTGTAGAAATGGCACACAGGAGCTGAAATGCGCTAAACGATTGACCCAACTGGGTATTTCTTGGCCGCAAAGTATCTAAAATGGGAATCAAGCGAAGCAGATATAATAAATTGGTTGTGGACTAGTGGATTAACACACTACATTTTTAATACGTTAATAGAGTTTCAAAGTTCCCATTTTGGTTTAACTTTAACCATATGCAAATTGCTTTAATTAAAACTAACTAAAAGGACATGTCGTCTTATTTCGTACCCTTTAATGAAAATGGTGGGAGTAAGAATATGATTGATTTCTTATTTGATTAAAATGAATCACTACAAAATGTTTCGGTTGTAATTCACGGTATCTGACATGGGTGATTCATTAGTCAGCACACCCCAAATGTTGTATTCCTATCTCTAAGGAACCACCCAAGAAAAACCTAGAACATCAATGGAAAGTTCCCCTAATTTAAGCGGTAGGGCAAAACTTTAATCTCACCTGAGTTAATGAGCCCGAGAAGTGGTTGCAGTTGTTGTTCATGAGATGGTATCGGTCGCCCCGGAACTGATTACCCAGCTCCTCGACGATCCGTCGAACCTCCTCGTACGTAAAGTCGGTGCAGCCGATTTGAATGCTCTGTCGAAACTGAAACTGATCGCCCAGCTCGTCGTGATCCCGCGGTGAAATCTCGAAGACCCCTGTAAAGGGAAAGGGATGTCCGCCGTAGGCGAATTCGGTGCCGAACGCTTCTACGCCGGAGTGGAACACGCCCAGACCAATTGAGGTGGTGTACTCGTTGATCCAGTACTGTAAATGCAAATTAATGTAGCTATAGGAGTAAAATTAGATAAGACTACCAACCATATCATAGACATTGAGTATAACCGGCTCGCGAGTCCCCATATTGGATGGCAGGAGCTCTTCATTACCGATCTCGTCTTTTGGAACACTAAGACAGCTCGGAAACGACAGATTGCACGGCAATCCGTTGGAGAACATTGATTAAATGCGTCGTTGGTTTTGTGGGGCTCGAACAATTTATGAAGTCTGCAATGGGGGGCTCTTAATTAATCTTGGTTTGCGAGCATATGCTGGTTTAAAATACACATCATATATGTGTGGAATAGGATGCTTTAACTTTAACCGATTCTCGGATCGGCCGTGCACACATATATCAGCTATCAGAGTGCGTAAGATACAAGGGTACATATATCTATATATATCTGGATGCAGTCATATATATACATACATATGTATGTATGTACATACACTCGCCTCGAATAAAATGTGTCATAGCAGCAGGACGACTTACACCTGTTTAAGGATCTATCAGCATCCCATACTCCAAAACAGAAACTTAACAAATCATAAGAGGCCAAATTATATGATAAAAAGTAGCTTTTCAACTTCCGCTTTTGTTTTTAGTTTACACAAAATTTTTTTGTTTATGGATTGGTTGCAGAGTTGTCACTAGTGCTAAGATGGTTCTTGTGAAACTGGTTCGGCGATAAAGGTGGCTCGATAACGATAAGTGAGCGGAACTTTATCAGTTAAATGAAAAACTGTGGCTTTAATTACCTGATACATTTTCGAACCAATGATTTTCCTTTGATGAAAATAGTCTTTTAAGACATTTATTTTAATACTGATCCCATATAGTTATATTACTGCAAACGAACTAGTTCCCAAATGTGTCACAGCTGACTGCTTATCAGAACTGGTCCACTCCCGAGTCGTTCCATTCCCGTTGCTAAAGTTAATTCGCAGACAAAAACATTACAAAATTTAACTTAATTAAAACAAGGGCTTTGTTTTGATCAAAATGTGCAGTAATGGCTGCTTATGACCAATAAACTGATATTAAAGCCTGACTGAGGAACCACTGCCGCAAGCAAAAGGATAATTTTGTGCCGTGACGAAGCCCAATCGATTGTTGCCCAAAATAAGAATACGAAAAAGAATTGTTAAAATACAACACAAATCGGAAGTTTTAACAATGTTTTATAGGATTAGCACCTAATTAATAATTCTCAATATCGGCTGTAAAATACAATCAATGTGGGTGTGGTCTAGAGCATACACGTGTGGGCGTGAGTGTAAGTAAATACAAAGAGATCCAATCTAATGGGGCCTATTCTTTCAGATCTCCCCCAGAAATGCGGCTGGACACTCAACTGACCAACTGTGAGCAACGGAAAAGCAATAACTAGTAATAAACCAAGGCCATCTTCCATAGAGTGAAAGTCAGCCATGTTTTCCGAGGGTTACACCGATGACACCGATGAACTGGACACCATCGCTGATGTGATGGGACTCCGATCCCAGGCTCGACTCAATACCTTTCGCGAAATGTGGTACCATGTCTTTCTGTGGGCCCTGTTTTCGTCCATTTTCATTCACACCTGTGCTGCCGTGGTGGCATTTGTGACGCTCCGAAAGCACAAGTTCGGGCGATTCTTCTCAATCCTAATTCTGGTTATGGGCTTCCTGTCACCTGCCTCGAGTGGAATCATCAGCAGTGCGGTCATCGCCTTCGTTCATCGAGCCTCCAGCCTACCCATGTCGCCCATATACGCCATGATCTGGGGCCTCGGTCAGACCATAGTGTCCGCCTGCCTGGGATTCACCCGGATTTTGGCCACGCTATAGAGTTCGGACAAAAGTTTTTCATAGGGCAAGGCTCTCTCATCTCTCGCCCAATCCAATGTTCACAAAGCTCTGGTTCTCGACCAGAAATATTATCAATTTTTCAGGTGTGCAAACAACAATTAATTGAATTCATAGTTATGTGTATAGGAACATTGTGATTTTAAAATTATACCATTAACGATGAGAAGAATAATGTAAAATATTTAGATTTACTTTAACATTTAATTCTAATTGTACATACTTTAGGAAGCTAATATATGAGCAGATTCTAAAGCTTAGGAACGAGTTGTTTTTAATAATATTGACAATTTATTTGAAAATTGCATGAAACTGGAGAGTCTTTAGATTTAAATACGCTTGCATATATCCAAGAATAGATTATGTAAGTCAATACTTGACATTAATTTTTAAATTTATATCAGGGTATTTGGATCCCTGGCATTATACAAAGTGTACAGTTTATTACTGAGAACTTTTCCGATGCGACGTTCGGTGTGCAGGGGCTGGGGTCCATTGCAGCGTTTGATCTTTAAGTCGGCAAGACTTTGCACTGCAGTGTCATCATTAGAAAAGTGATCTAAAAGTTTCTTGGGACAGGGATACTGCGCTATAATGGATTCGGCCACCTCGAGTGTGACCTGGGGTAATCTATTTAGATGGTGCTGCCATAGACGTCCATATCCATTTCCGTGTTCAACTCGAACGCACTGCTTCTTATCGTTGGCCAGATACTTTTTGAAAGTGCCCAGCGTTTCGTTACGTTGCTTCTTAAAAGGAGCTTCCGCTATGGCTTTCGTGTAGCGCTGGAGAAAGGCAAATAGATCCTGGCTTTCGGGACGATTCAGCTGTTCCACGTGGAGCTCCTGGAGCAACTGCATTTCTATCAAAGCATCCTGGCTTGCTGAGCTGCCGTGCTTGCTATGACGAAGTTTAGGTAGCGCTACCGTGTACTGGCAGCCAGGGAACGACGCGTGTAATTTGGGTCCCAGACAAACAAGACTTTGATTTTTAACAGCCTTTTGAAAATCATTTTCGGATAGCCATTGGACCACTTGATTCTCACGCTTCCAGGCTTCATTCAGACCTGTGGGACTGGTTCCTAGGGCAATCGTCTGCTGTCCCACATTACGTTCCCAAATAATGCTATAGCTGACTGGCAGGCTTCTTATTTCATAATTAACATCCTTGGAATTCAGTTGGTTCAGCATCTCCTGACCCACGGGTATGCCCAGAAATCCTGCATCTATGATCATGCGCACATATTTCATGCATTCTCCCGGTTTTATTCTGTTCTGTTGCTCCCGTAAAGCCTGCTTGTGCAATTTATCCACTTTATTTGACATTGTTAAGACAATTCCGCCAAGTCTGGATTAAAAGTCGGTATAGAGATGGAAGAGGGTCGATAATTTATAATTTCTTCCTGAGTTTTTTTCCATGGTTTGAGAAACCACTAAGTTCCCATAGAATCTTCGACTCATTTGTGTTTTTTTACCGAAACTAAAACCTAGTGTTTAAAAAAAACCAAATATTTGATATATCGATACTATCGTGACAGGTTTACCCATCCCTAACGCAATAACACTGCAACGCACGCCACACGTGTTTTATTCACTGCGTCGTTAAACACAGAAAAAAAAGATCCAAAATGTATCTGATGTACACAATCAACGAAAACGGTGACCGAGTCTACACTCTGAAGGTAAATTTACTTTAATTTTTATTAATGCATCTGCTAATTTGTTAATTTTATAGAAACGCACTGAGGATGGTCATCCAACTTTGTCCGCTCATCCAGCACGCTTTTCGCCAGAGGATAAGTACTCCCGCCAGAGACTCACCATTAAAAAGCGCTTTGGTCTTCTTCTCACCCAGAAACCCGAACCCATCTACTAAGGCGGAGTTTTATTTTAAGTAGTGTACATGTTTATTTACAAATAATAAGTTACAAAATAACAGAACTACTTGAAGAACGTCTTTAAATGCGGCGCTTCAATCCCGCCGTATAATCGAACAATTGGGCATTCCGGAACTCTCCCCGCATATCCAGAACATAGTAGAGGGTTTTCCCTTTGACCTTAATGGGTAGTTGCACCCTGGCTAAATTCCGTGATTCCTCGGCGGAAACGCATTTCAGGGGCACTGTCATAATACGATTACGGTTGAAAGGTCCGTAGGTCACAAAGGAAACGCTTTGACCTCCCTTTCTTAAGATAAGAAAACGCACCGAGCGAAGGGTAAACATCCAGACAGCAACCAGAATTCCATATCCTAAAGGGTTTGTAAAGTGTTAGAAGGTCGCAATGCATTGATAGATTACTCGCACACACTTACCTATCAAAAAACTGCAAGCTGTGATCCCATTTCTGTACTTGTTATCCCCTAAATTTATTCGCTGGAACCACTTTAGATCCTCTCCGGGTTTCTCCACCACCGGCGCATCCTTCAGCGTAGTAAAAGCAAAATGTGAAAGATATGTCCAGAAAACAAACTGACAGATGCCGAAAAAGTTTAGCATCTTGTAAAAGTTTGGATTCTCATATTTGAAGAGTATTATGTCCTTAGGCACACTGGTGTTGACATCGAAGGGGGCTGTTTGCGAGGAGAACTTCTTTATCGAGGAAACCGGCGATTTGCTAACAATAGTCGGAACTGTCAGTCTTAAACTCGAAAAGCTAAGGCGCTTAATCGAATTGACTCCCTGACGCAGGGCAAAATTTAACAGGTTGCTCATCTTTATTGAAAATTTCCTGCATTTGTTATTATAAAACAATTTAACCTAAAATCTACAGATGTTTATATTTTGTTTCGCTTGCCATTGGTTCCATAGTACGGGAACCGGAATCAGTTTTACACTGCTGCATTTAGGGATGGCACGTGATGGTTCCTTTCACTGACTCAAAATATTTTAAAAGTCAGGAAAATAATATTAATTCTCGTTTTATAAATCAAGTATTTTATATGTGCTGTTACTTATTTTAAAAATATCAACCATATTTAGAAGTACTATTTCTTAAAACCAATTAAAATGTGAGGTATGAGTTCCAATTATGAGCCATTGGTTCCGTTAACACAAAATTACAGTCCTTCTTGCACCCCTAGAAGCTACAGATGATATTGTTTGGTTCAAAACTAGAGATGGACACGGGTATCACGGTCACGATGTTTTAAATAAAATAATAATAGTTTTCCTTTTGCGAAAATATGGTTTGTTTTCGAACGAGTATGCTATTATGATTAGTAACATTTTGGGAAACCAAATATTAATTTAATAGCTTACTGTATTAATGTCTCGTCAAATATATTAATGTAGTCCAAATATAGTTTAACGAGAACATAAGAACATATCAGGTTTGATTAATTCAACTACAAAGTATTTTCCATATCACAGTGTGACTTAGAAGTACAAATTCTTACAAACATAATTAGTAAGCGTTTCTTCATAGAACAACTAATTTAAACCTATTTAAAAAACTTGTTTCAATTTTTTATAGGTTCCCAGTTTCGTTTAAGATATCTTAAAATTACTTATAGTCGTGGTAACGAACACATCTCTATTCCACATGCCGCTCATTTGCAGGCTGGGCGCTACTCTTCGGAACCAGTTGTGCCTGGACTGGTTCTTTTCGGCACCTTTTGTTGTTGTCTGATTTTAGTCTGCGTTTCATTCTTCATCGTTTAAGGGCATCGGAAACGGATTTGCCTGCAAATTGTAAACAAATCGCCAAAAAACTGTTACATTAATTTAAATCACTGTCCATTGGGAGTTGAAGTCGTGGGTTATGTCATATCCTAATATTTTTCGTGACTAGGACAGTTATTAAACGAGTTTATCGGGTCATAGGAAGGTAAGTGCAGAATTTTTTTCTTTCAATTGTATTTATTATCTACACAAAACCCCATATAATATAATTGACATTTTTTGATCTGAATTTATGTTTTAGTTGGTAGTGGGGTTAAGATTTGAGGTTTTCAAACATTTTTTAATTTGGGTTGGGTACCATACGTCAGATATGGTCGAGGCTCTTCCAAGGCATTTGTGTTTTTAGGGTTGTCAGGTGGTTGCGTTTCGCACAGGTTATATAAAATCGGATATACATTTATCTGAATTCATGTCGTTGTTGATTGATAGACTGAACGATTGGCACATCCACGTGACTATTGACCGCAATACTATAGCAACGCCAAAAAACATATGACCTGCCGGCGACAACCCTGCCCGTCAGCGAGGTCTTAATATTGTTTATAATTGCGTTCTAGTTGAACTAACTTGGACATAAATCATTTTATATATGATGTAGCGTAAGCATAATGCAAACATGGCAACTCTGAAAACATTAAATTGTACAATAGGTGAATAAAAACGTTGCGACGTTTTGCTTTTGCTGTTGCTTGCCAGCTTGCTGGTTTACGTTTTTTCGGGGTTGCGTCTTTATGAAAAATCTGATATCAGATATTGATAGTGGGCGCTGAGAGGATTTCAAAAATGTTTTTGATATCGTGAAATTTCCAAAAACTTGGATGTTTTTCGACCTAACCTCACTTTGCATCAAAATCGATACGTAACCTAAAAAGAATGTGAACGCGTTGCAAAATTGCACACATACACATTGTGGTATACATACAAACTCACACAGATATACCGTTGCTAATGCGGTCGTGCTCTAGTGTGCGTGAGAGAGTGAGATAGATATAATAGACATAACGCCCAATTCTGGTTTGAATATATTTGCAAAAAAAAAGACTAAAGACGATTCACCAGTTAAATTTAAATTGTTGCAAGAGTACATAAAGAGCATATTTGTTATGCATTTGTGGACCAAGTATTATCATTATAACAATTCTTAATAAGCTGATGCATTATGTTAACCCTAGCTCATAGGATCAACTCTTTATACGGGGATGGACCCCAAGTTTACATTTGGACTATCAGATATAGTAGCGACGCCTCAATTTTCGTTACTTTCTGCCGTAGCTGTTGCTTTTGGCCCTGCTGCTGTATCTTTGTCGTGTGGTATTCGGCGATACGCGAACTTTATTTAATTTCTACATACAGACAAACACATATAGCCAGGTGTATATATGTTTGGCCGCTTGCTCTCTTTTTCAATTGCTCTCCGGCCGCTCTCTCTGTCCATCCCGCTTGCTCCGCGACTTTATGCGAAACCGGTATCCTGCCAAGGTCCTAAGTGCATCTCTAAAAGACCTGACGGACGGACCCTGTGTTCCAAATTCTTAAATTTTTGAAAGTTTTTTTCGGCAAGTTATATTTTTTCAAACTTATTCTTTGAACCTTCAACATTTTTAGTTTTGCCACCTCTTACATTAAGTTCTTAATTAGAGTTTTAGTTGAACGATGATATGGATAGTACTAAATCGTTGTTACCCGTTTCATGTATGCCCCCCCTATGAAATTGCACTTAATGGGAGGCCATACATATAGTCGTCCCACTCTAAAGCAGTACGTCCGAATCTCACCCTCCCACTCGCAAGCAACAAAACGAGTTCAATTTGCACTATTTTTATTCACATTTTACTTTTTGCTATTAAACTTTCGTTTCAATTTAAAGAAGATCCCTTCTTTTGGCTAAGTTCAATTCTTGGACCATGACTTTTTGCTTTTTTATTTACATTATTTTTTTGCTAATTACCACTAAACCAAAAGAGAACTGCCAACTTGCTGAAGACAGATAAAAAATAGGCAAATATTACTTTGTCCTACTTTCTGGCAAAGGTTAAAATTTGAGATGAGAAAATGATTTCCTTGGCGTCCGGTTAGAATTACATTATCGAATCTTATCATCCCGAGGCACGCCCTCCTGCCGCCTATCTCCCTCCCGCTTTCCCTTACGCCCCACACGCTTTGCCGCTCTCAGCTGTTTACTCTCTCGCTCTCATTTTGTTCATCATCAGCTGGTTTGGCGTTCGCCTCGTTCATTTTTGCTCGGAACGCGGCGAGAAGTTCAAGTAGTTTTGATTTCTCCAAGTGTAGTTAAATCGAAATAAATAGAAAACCGAGTATCTGGACACTCAAACTTGTAAGTCACCTTTAACTTATGCTACTATTACAATTGCCTAATAATAAACGCCTAACAAGCCTATTAACTCAACCTAACCTTACTTTTGTTACCGCAAAATTTTATATGCTTATAACTGACATTTTAGACGACAATGTTTTAGGTTGCAGGCAAATTTTTTTTCACCTCCTATTTTGCATCTTTCGTTACGCATTTCTATCCTTTGCAAGAATATTTATCGTTGCTTTGCTTTTGTCTTTCGGTGCAGTCGTCGCTACGATGTATTGTTATTGTTGCGTTCGGAAAGCGACGAGCGCTTGGAGCAACCAACAAAAACAACAATAACACATGGTTAGACTATAGGTAGATACACACCGTATCGAATCCAAAAAAAGAAACAGAAAAGCTGTTGGTCTTGAGTTATGTTTCTGGTTCCAAAGTTTTCGAATCGGAACACTGTCTAACATCTTATGATAATCGGTTCTCTCGAGGTATGAAACCCCTAGAACGCTTATCTCTGTGTTAGGTTATAAAATGGATTTGAATGAATTCGATAGGGGCTATAACATATGTATGGTATGTATATGTATCGGTTCCGATTAGAAAAAATTCATTCGCTCAAGGCAAGCTTATAAAGTATAATTCCCAAGTTATTACATTAACATCGATAGAGAGATGAAAACTATTGCCAAAGCTTGTGAAGCTTTCTCTTAAAAGCTCTTTGTACAATTTTTTTAGTAGCACATAGTATATACTCTTATATTTAATGTTTTAATTTTTTTTGTCTGTACTAACCGGAGTCTTATAATCTTTTGAAACCTTGAAGAGAAGAGCCACGGCTTTTGATTTTATTAGGGTTGCCATCTAATCGCCAGAGTTGCCTTTTAATTTTTCGCATACTAAAATGTTGTTTTACATTCATTTAGCCATTCAATGTTTTCGGAATAGTTTGGAAAACTATACAAAAAGGATACAAAATGATGGAAGTTAGCCAGAACGTCGAACTGAAGGATTTGTCCTCAGAAGGGGCTTTAATGCGGACTATATCCTCAGACCTCGGCGGTGAAGTAAAACCTCTCTCCACCCCTGGTATGTTTAAATCAAGTTAGTGGAGAAATATGTCTTAAGATATATCGATATTTGAATTACAGCAATTGGTCACGAATCGAGTCGGACGTCCAGGGATGAGGAGGACCTGTGTGAGCTTCCCAATGGAGTCGAGGCCACCGACACCGTCACGGATATTATTGACAAACCGATAATAGGATCAGACCAGGAGCGCAATGCGGGCAGCGATTTGGACGCACTGCTGGACAAGATAAGCTCCATTGTGGACTGTAGTCCCAGGAATTCCGACGATCTGGAGGCACCCGATAAGAGCGATGAATGCGACTCTGCGTCGACGAAGGAAAAAACACCAGACACGGAGGAAAAGCAGGCTAAGCATAGAGAAGTAAGAGAAGAAGAAGAGGTGGTGGAATCAACAGAAAGCGAAGATCGCGTGGAGCCGGTATCCGAGCTAGAGACTGATGAAAAAGCTGAAGTAGAACACATTGAAGACTTCGAAGAATACGCTTCAGCCAAAAAATCGGCGGAGGAAATTAAAGATATAGCTGAGCTCACAACTATTGTAAAAAAAAAAGACGGGAAGGAAAAATCGAAAGAGGATGATGTTGCCGGAGCACATGCAGTAGATAACAATAAGAAAGAACGGGCAAAGGTAAACACGTCCTCGGATGATGTGTTTATGGATGCTCTAGACAGCATTTCCAGTTCTGATGAGTTTGATGCTTTCGGTCCTCAGGACTCTAACAAGCCCAAGCTAAGTAAAAAGATTAATACCAGGGATAAACCAGTTGCCAACGAGCTGGAAGAAATTTCCTCCGATGATGAAATTCTTAAGGTCGCGAACGATGATATAAATGAGCCAGCAAAACCCAAAGAGGACATCATAGATTTAAACTCCTCCGACGAGTGTGTGGTTTGCGAAACGCCAACGGAGGAAGTGAACACCATAGTCAAAATAGATGATACCGTAAAAGTTACTCATAATTTAGGAGCAGCGAAGGGTAAGGAGACTCAAAATAAGAAAAACTCTGAAAAACCCGTGGATACGTCTGAAGATGAGTCTGATAAAGCTAACAAAGCGGGAGAGCCTCAGTTAGAAGATAATATCTCAGAGGCCACGTCCAGCGTAGACGAAGACACAAAGGTAACCGAAGAGCCGCCAGAGCCCATTGGAAACGAAGAGCCCCTATTAGTCGATGTGTCTAAAGAGTCAAAGGAAACAGAAGAGCCCGAGGAGGATAAGGATACAGAAAAACCTAAAGAGGCCAAAGAGGCTAAAGAGCTCAATGAGGTCCAAAAATCTGAGCAGGAAAAGGGCAAGGAAACAGAAAAACTTGATGAGATCAAGGAAACAGAAGAGCCGGAGGAGGCCAATGTACTAAAAGAGGAGGAAGCGGACAAAGAAAAAAAAGAGGCGAAAGAGACCGAGGAATCAGAGTCGAAAGAGACTCAGGGATCAGAAAGCCCGGATACGGCGAAAGGAATTGAAGACGCAGAAAAAAACAAGAAAAAAGAAGAGCCAGACGAGGCACAGTCAACTGAAGAGTCGAAGGAGACTTTTATAATAGAAGACGAGGATACAGAAGATCACAAAAAATCAGGCAAAACTGAGGTAAAGAGGCAAGCTCAATCCAACGAAATGAACACCTTCAAAGACGGTTTGCTTATGGATATGGACAAAAATACCCTGGAAAGAGAAGAGAATAAAGCGAAAGATGATGAGCCAATGGTTTTATCAGAAAATAAGGAACCCAATGTTAATGGGGTTTGCGAAAAGTCAACCGTTAACAATGACAAGTATTTGGTTAAGGAGAAACCAGCTGGTGAAAAGGAAGCCAAAGAGTTGGAGTCCGATGACGAAGTAATTTTCTTTGAGCCTATTGATAAGACCATTACGGTTGACCCTTCAGAAAGTAAGAAGTCCGAGAAACCTAAAGCTAAAGATGACGAAGTTGTCCTTGTGTCAGAGGATGAGGATGAAGAACCGCAGTCAAAGAAACTGGAAAAGGACCTTCTCCAAAGTACAGAGAATGAAAAGACTGCCAAAGGACTTCCCAGTGATTCACCAGCGGAATCGACTGAGGCCAAAGGCCTGCTTTTGGACAATTCCGACAATGCTTGTGATCAGTTTGAGAAACTGAAGACACACGTTAAGCCGAAGTCCACTGCCACGGAAGATGGAAACAGTAATTCGAGTAATCTTTTGCGGCCCGCAGAAGAGGTCGAGGAGTCGTCATCTAAGCGAGTACGTCTTAGTACCGATGAGAAAATAGAACCTGATCTGGAGACGGGGCTTGAAGAACCGCAAACATCCGCCATCGAAAAGGAAGCTAAGAAGGAAATTGTCAAACGGAGCCATGACCTTCTAGGCAACAGTCCGGATCGGGAAGAAGAAATACCTAATAAAAAACTTAAGACTGAAGACTCCGATTCGAACAGCTCCATCGACGGAGCGCTCCAAATTGATCTGGATGGCCAGGACGAAAAGACGAAGGTAAAACAGGCGGGTTCACCCAAAGAAGAAGACGTAAAAGAACTTAAACTTGAGCTCAAGCCTGAACCGCAAATCAAAAAGGATATTAAGCCGCTACGTCTAGAGTTCTTTAAGTCCTTTCGCCGGAGCTTGGATACAATGACCCGCGACGATCTGGAGGAGTTGGTGCTGCAAAAAGTCGTCGAAGGAATGCTGGTCAAAAGTGAGTTTGCGGACATCCGTTTGCAGCTCGACAAATGCGAAAATACATTGGCCACGTACCGACGCAAAATTGCCGAGGTGTCCAAGCAGTTTCTCGACCTTGAGACTGTGCACAAGCGGGTGCTCAAGGATCTGGAGACCAAGAACTCGCACTTCACAGCACCGGTGCGTATAACGCGGGCCGTTGGCCTTCAAGTGGGTATCCCGTTCAAGGCCATGAAACCCACGGTCTCTGCTCCGGAACAGGCGCATTCTGCAGGCAGTATGTTGGCCCCGCCTAGCGGAACGCCTCCTAAGGCCAGCACCTCGCCGATGCGATCGCCAATGCGGGCCAGACCACCCGTGCCTGGACCGGTCTTTTCAACAGGACCTTCATCTGGCCTGGGTCCCAACACCAGTACCACTCCAAGCCCCAGTCCTCAGCAGTCTCGGTCCCCCGCCAATATTGCTCAATCCCCTGCAGCGTCGGCCCCACCCACGGCCCCAGTGCGACGGGGTTGCCTCCAAAAGGTAACACCACAGCGACCAGGGCCCGGTAACATCCTACCTGTGCCGCAGGTCAACAATCAAGCCAACGTGCACCGTTTGCAGACCACATCGCCGGCTGGTCAGAGAACCGTGCACGCCTCCAAGCACACCGGAACCACTGCCTCCATGGCGACCTCGGCGGCCACACTGGCGGCTAAGGTTGCAGCCATGCGGAACCGGAATTCTGCCTCCGCCTACGTGTCCCAGAAGCAGCAACAGTACCAAACGTAAGTACATCGTATTCTTACTGTTTGATTAAAAGAATTCTTGGAAAAGTAGCATTTCTTGATCGTATTTCTTAGCTCGATACGCACTTCGTAACTAGAGACCTCCATTAGTACTAATTAGTCCCGTCTAGAAATACTACATGCTGTAGAAATTAACACTGAGAGCTAACGGCCTGGCCGGAAATGTCTTTTTCGCTCATTTGCAAACTTTTCACAGAAACTATAATACTCTGCAAGGGTATAAAAATATTACGAACAACTGAATTTTAGTGTTTTGATTTAAAGTTTACTTACTTACCAAGTTTTATATTGCAGAGCTCGTCCTAGTCCTGGTTCCGGCCCCGGTCCCAGCCCAGCCAAACAGGCGCCTAAGTGCACAACGAAAGTGCGGGCCCAACAGCCACCGCTTTCCGGTGCCACCGTCTCGGTGCCAATGTCGTCTGCCGGCAGCGGAGCAGCGGGATCTGGAGCCTATGGCCAGCAGCAGCAGCAGCCCAGCTTGGCGCCGGCCAAGCCCAAGGAAAAGGCTGTAATCGACCTGACGGACGAGGATGATGCAGCAGCGGCGGCAAAGGCTGCCCAGGCTGCTCTGGCATCCCAGGCTCAAATCGAAGCGAACGCTCGTCTGCGACAGGCGTCCAATGCGGCTGTGAAGCGGAATGCCCAGGCGGCGGCTGGGACAAGAGGAGGTCGTGGAGGCGGAAGTGTGGTTCGAGCATCACCGATGCAACTGGGTCGTGTTAGTGCCCGTCAGATAGTCCAAAACAATGGCGCAGGTGGGTTCAAGTGCTTATATTATACTCGTCATGTTATACTAAATGATTCTAATTTCAACCCATAGGTCAACGAAGTTCATTGGGCTCAAACGTAACCATGCAGATACGTTCGGAAAATACCCCGCCGGCTGCTTCACGTTTAAGATACTCGCATCCTGCGCCGCTGCCCACGTCACCTGCTCAGCCCTTCAATCCCGCCTGGAAAGTGCCACCTTCACGACCCGTAATCCGG